>JBBCAQ010000014.1:2400000-3600000 GCA_038050395.1 Parthenolecanium corni | reverse complement strand
TTGATTTCAAATGTAAATTAAGATGAAAAAAAAATATATATATATTTTTCCCCATTTTGTTGCCTCAGTTCCTGAAAGAGAAAATGCCGCATGTTATTTCGTATCAAGAACGAGTCCATTTGCTCAAGAAAAATATACATTTGGAGAAATGTCGTCTGAAAGAGCAACTGACGCAGCAAAACGAAAGGCACGCTACGAGTAATTTTCCGTTACCAGTCCGTCTTGTCAAAATACGAAGGTAAGTGTACCTTTTGATTCGGAATCGGTGTTTATAATTCTCATTTTTTCTTTACGCTATGTTCATTCGTACATTACAATATTGTACCTTTGTACCATTCGCAGGAATCATATCGTTGAGGATGCATTCCACTGTCTGCAAAGAATGTCTGCTGCCGAAATGAAACACGCATTTCGTGTGAAATTTCTCAATAAAGAAGGCCTCGAAGAGGCTGGTGTCGATCAGGCAGGCATTTTCAAAGGTTTGTTTCTGTACTCGTTGCTTATAAATCCTTTAATTATGTGATATTTTTACCTATTTCTCGTTGCCCTGCAGAATTCATGGTTGATTTGATTAAGAAATTATTCGATCCTTCGTTGAATCTGTTTCGAAGAACTTCCAACGGACACGTGTATCCATCGCCTATGTCCAACGTTTCCGAAACGAATCATCTCGATCTGATCGAGTTTTCTGGCAAGATGCTTGCTAAAGCCATTTACGAGGTCTGCTCTTTACTTTTTTCTATTTCTAATTGCACGTGCTGTTATCGAATTTTTTACCAGTTAGCTATGTTCGTTGCAGGGCATCGTTTTGGATGTGCGGTTGGCATCCTTCTTCCTTAGCCAGATTCTTGGTCAGACTCAGTCGACATTTTATAGTTACCTTGACGATCTTCCATCTTTAGATGATGAACTATATCGTAGTTTGATGTACGTGAAACGTTACGATGGTGACGTGGCCGATCTATGTTTAACTTTTTCTACCACGGAGGAATGCTTCGGGACCGTGCTTACCAGAGACCTCATTCCCGGTGGTAGAGTTATCAATGTTACCAATTACAACAAGTACGTAAGAGTTGGTCAAGTTTCTTTATGCTTTACTTTTCTCATACACAAGGAAGTTTTAATTTTAAATTCTCATAGTAACTCTGTTTATCGTCAATAAATGGTAAAATGGGCGGTTTTTTTCATATTTTTACCCAATGTTGAGAAGTTAAAGGAAGATAAAAAGTTGAAATTTGAATTGAAAGTACCTATAGCCTCACTTATTTGGTCGGTAATTTTAAAAAAATTGCACTTCTGATTTAGAGCTTTCAAAAGTGTGGTGAATATTACACTTAATTAAGGAAAATATCGGCCCTTCATATAAATATTGATAGAAACTCGAGGTAAATGGTCTAAATTTGTCACTGATGAATTATTTTGTCAAATTACTTCAAAAACTTTTTTTAAAGCATTTTCATGTTCCTTGAAATTTTAAAATGATGAAATTTTAGCGTTTTGTGGTGGTAGATTTCAGTTTCTTTTTTCACAAAACCTGTCCCACTTAATCACCAATTGTTGAGTTTTTCACTCAATTTTTAATCCGTTAATTGGTTTTCTATAACCTTCTAAAATGATTTTATAAAATTCAGCTTCGCTTGTAGTTTTTCTATAGGCACTTGTTTATTCCTTGGTTGCCATTTAATTTAATCACGAATTTTGGCTTGATGTTTCCGCAGAATTATCTACATCCATTTGATGGCCCACTTCAGAATGCATACACAAATCAAACATCAAACTGTCGCCTTCGCTAAAGGATTTTACAGCGTGCTATCGCGTGATTTTCTATCTTTGTTTTCAGTGCCAGAGGTATGCACTTCTTCAGCGTTACCATAGTCCTGTGTGCTCAACTTGTTTCTTATCATTTTTTGATTCTTTCAGCTGCAATTACTCATATCAGGCGAAGACGAACCTTTGAATTTCGAACAACTGCGTCAACATACCCAATATTATGGCGGTTTTCACGATTCGCACAAGGTAATCGTGTGGTTGTGGGATATTCTGAAGAACGATTTCAGCGAAGAAGAACGTGCTCTCTTCCTCAAGGTGATTTTATTTTTCAAATTTCTAATGGTACCAGTTCTATTATGAAATAACATTTGTTTCCTTGATTTTCAGTTTGTAACGAGTAGTTCGAAACCGCCTGTTCTTGGATTCGCTTTCTTGAATCCTCCGTTCTCGATCAGATGCGTGGAGGTGGGTGAAGACGAAGATTCTGGCGACTCAGTCGGTAAGTATTTTGCTAATTCTTCGTTCAGGAGTACAAAAACTTAATTTAAAGCGCTCGAAAGTGAATCTTTATTCACCTTTTCGGTTTGTGACTTGTTTTGCAGGAAGTGTCATTCGTGGCTTCTTTACTATTCGACGAAAAGGGCCAGAACATCGATTACCAACCTCATCAACCTGCTTTAATTTACTAAAATTACCGAATTACAGTCGTAAGAATGTACTAAGAGATAAATTAAGATATGCAATAACGGCGAACAGCGGATTCGAACTTTCTTAAATATAAGCGTTTTTACTGGCAGTTCACTCGTTTCCTTTCGCCAGAAAATAATTTTCGTAGTATGTTGAATACAATGTTGATCAGAACGAATGAATAGGGTAACTGAAATGACAGTAATTTTTAGATCTACTCTTCGTTTAAACACCTATTTTTATATTGTGAAAGTTGTAAGCGTTTTATTTTATGATTTTTAGGAAAAATATGGAAACAGCGTAGAAAATTCTTTCGGACAAAAATTACTACCAAGAAAATTGTTTAGAAAATGGCGGACTGGGGATGTTTCGGCTTTCGTAAAAATCGATTCTTAGCTGGAATTTATTTAAGGGCTAGAAGAAGAATGTAAGTCATGCTCAGCCTTTTTCTTAGAATATTTATATGTGGTTCTGGTAAACACGTCTTTAAGCCCCCTCATTATATTGACAATTATTAATGAGATGATTTTTAGTGCCAACTTCTGAATAATCAAGTTGGGTTTCATTCTTATGGCGTTTGTAGTGTTTTAACGAAACTAATAATTTCCAGGAACGTGTAGAGTGTAGATGTACTCTGATCAAAATTCTGAAAAAAAGCGGATTGAAGAACGAATGAATTAGTGATTGATGAATTCTCCTCGGTACCCAGCAAATGTATTCAATTTTCTGAGCTTCTTTTCGAAAACGCGGTTCAAAAAAGGTTTGTAAAACAAACATAACTTGAAAAATTACTAGTTTTATTATCAAATGGCTTTCATGCTTTCATCTGAAGTCGGTCCCAATCGACACATTTTGAAAATTACTCAAGTGAATTATTCTTTTCCTTATGGTTTGAGATGTGCTATTATCTGAATTTTGAAGCTATCAAACGTGAATTTTTCTATTTTTTATTTATTTGTTGCTCCTCACCAAAGTTTTATTGTTTCAAAACAGGACTTCGATTTCTTTATAATCATCTGTCACGTGTCACAAACTAAGCGACCTTTGCATCAAAACCCAATTTTTTAGGTGTCATTGAAAACATAAGATTTTCATTTCTCCACACTTTGAATTTACTTTCTCGTGATTGATGTTTTATTTTTGAATTTTTTCAACTGAGCTCCTTAGTTGAAAAAGTCTTTATTAGTCAACATTCCTTTAAAAAATTTGCTTTATTATACTTGTATGATTTTATATGAGAAATTCTCTGAAAAACCCTTATGAACTATCGGATTTGGAAATAATTATTGACTTCTTGGCGAGTTTTTTCTAACATTTAGTTGGAAAAATACGTTTTTTTTTTATATAGGTAGTGTAACTAAAAATTATTCATCCGGTGAAAAAAAAGCTGAATTTTGATAATTTAAATTCATTCCTTTCCTTACTCGTGAATTCTCTATACTTTTTTGCCAGTAAATGGCAAAATGTGACTACTTCGCAAATAACTGGCGAATTCCGGGCACTATAACCAAAAACTATTGAATTCTCACCGCTGTTTTTCCAAGAACTGACAAAATCTGGGCAATTTTGTAATATCTGTTCAGATCCTGATACTTTGCCAAGAACTTAACACATCTCGCCATTGTACCAAGAATTTACTAGATCTTGTCAAAAAAATGCCTGATTCTTGATAGTTTGACAATATTTTTGTTACTGGCTTGGGGACGAGGAAAAATTTTTAACAATTATACGGATAATATTTCATTAGCAAAGAAAATCGAGTAAATTTTTTTTTTCATATTTAAAATTAATCTGGCTAATTAATTCAGAATTTTTTTTTTCTCTACAATTGCATCTCTGAAATTAAAAAAAGTGGAAAAGAGAAAACGATTTTATTTGCTCTCCAAAATAAAACCTGAAGTACATTCCATCAAGCTAGACTAACATAAACAATTAGATATAAAAATAATAACTCGCTATAACTACGATACTTTTTTTTATTTTTATTTACAATAAGTTAGCTTATGATTCCGGTATTCTTGTCTCTCCTCAATGAATAATCAGTTTATCGTCTTCGTTGAAAAAGTCTCGTAATTTCCACAGTTGTTCTTTGAATTTTCCTGGAATTATCGAATATTATTTGAATGAAATTTGGAAAATATTCATAAATGGTAAATTATTTTATCATGAATTCAAAATTTGACTATTAGATTAGTATTGTGAAAGTTGTCAGATTTTACTTACGAGAATAAGTTTCTACTGATTCGAGAGATCCGCCATATTCGGCTGGTAAGCATTCTTGAGGTACTATTTTATACAAATCTTCGAAATCGTCTGGCCTGTGTAGGTGAATCTACAGGAGTAAAATGAAAAAATTAATCAATTTTTAGGGTCGAAGGTGTAGATGTAATTAAATTCGGATTAAAACACGGAGGAGAAAACCTTTATTCTTCCTTTATGTTAGCATTATTTTATTGAAAATTCCAATCTTCTTTTTTTTTTAAATTTTTAAAATTTTTTTTTTCTCAACTAAATCGAATTAATTGTAGGTGAAGAAATTGGGAGACCTAATCAATACCTTTTATTATCTATTTTCATCTTTCAACCTCTTATTCTGATGAATAAATTCTCAACAAAAAAGTATGAGATTTCGTTCAAAATAATGACTGATTCAAAATGAAAATCAAATTAAAATTCTCAATTAGGTACTCATACATTTTTTCGTTTGTATGAAAACGACTGCAACAACAATCGATGAGAAAATACATTTTTGATTGAGTTTTCTGCTTGTAGCGTGATAAATTCCACTCATGCATCCTTCCCCCTGGATTGGTGGTCCTCATCACTTGAATTTCCATTTTTTACAAAACGTTCTTTACTTTTTCTAACTTTTTTCCTTCTTGGTTAGCTTCAAAACTATAAAATTATATAGCAGTGTGAATCTCTGTATTTATTATAAATTATTTCAAGTTTCTAAATTTTTGTTGATATTTTTCAAAATTATGTCTCAAATTAATACTCGTACTATGATTAGTATTGGAAGATATTCACAAAAACGATATTTTTAATTCACGAGCCATTGTGTCCTCTGAAGTCTGAAGTGGGTTACTTACAGTGTTGAATACGTCTGGTTTGATGAAAGGTTTTAAAACTTGTGCGAATTTGTAAACGAAGTAATTTGTGTTGAGTATATGTAAGGTCTTCCTTCTAACTGGTAATGCCTCCTACAGGGAAAATAATTTTAGTTTTATTGACAAAAATATTTTATCTCGTTAGTAAAATTAATTTAAATCGCAAATAATTTACTTGTGTCAATTTAATAATCTTTTTCCACGTTTCTAATCCACATTTCATTATGTGTTTGAATCCGATATTTTTTAAATCGAATACTATCACGTGTCCTCTAGCGGTGCCTTTTAGGTATAATTCCGCGTCGTAAGCCATGAGAAATATTTTCGTAATTTTGACAAAGTCAAAATGAGAAACGTCTTCATCTTCAATTCTAAGGAATGTAACTCGGTATTTTTTAACGGGCGTTAACACTGGTAAAGTAAAAACGGACCTAAAACAGGTTAGTCATGAAATTAATAAAAAAAAAAAAAATGTTGTAAGTACCTATACAAAGTACCGCGGTATATTTATTGAAGAAATTTTCATAATAAATATGCAATATTTTTAATAAATTCAGCGTTGCGCAGTTATGAAACACGTTAGAGTAATGGAAATATAATCGTGGAAAATTTTCACTTATGGAAAATGACATTGAAAGTATTTTGACAAAGTGGATGATGTATTTTATTTATATATGTTCCGATTCGAAGGCATGTACCGGTTTCCTTTGGGTAAATCCAAGGTTGCATTTTTCACAACAAAAATATGAAAAACCGTTAGTGCGCCAAAACTTTTTTTACAGAAAAAGCGGAAAATATTTTATTTATGAACACACCCTCAGATAAAAATCTATATAATTTTTTGAATTCGGACTCGGAGTATTTTGTAATCGAAAATTGGGGTTTTGTTTCATAATTTTTCTTTTTATGGGCTAGATATATGCATTTCAATGTGAAATTGAATTAAGATTTAGCTACTTTACATGTTTTCGATTCTGAAATTATTTCTCGGTGTCAGAATCTGTTTTTTTCCTCAGTAGGAGGAATTTATAATTGATAAATGTTCATTGACGATAGCAAAATTATAAATTGTAACAGGGTCTTTGTCAGAGGGGGCTAGAGGGCCAATGCTCCCAAGCAAAGTCATTTGTCCTCTGGGAAACTGCTTCCCCGGGAGTGGCTGGGGAAAGGGTCTATTTTGCCCCCACAGGCATTTGATTTGCCCCCTCCCCCCGGTGTTTTAACCCATTAAATGAAACGGGGCGAGAAACTCGAAATTTTAGTTTTTTTTTTTTAAAAAGCTGTCGATAACGCGAGGAAGGTCTGAAATATTTTTCAGTCGGAAAAATTTGCAAAATTAGAATAGTAGCAAAAAATAGAAGAAATTCGGGTATCTACCTTGATTTTTATTTCCCATCATTATTGAAATTTTACGATTTTCACTCTTCTTCCCTTGTTCAAACAATGTTTGATGGGCCACTGGTTTTTTGATTTGATTTTCAAGTTTTTTTTTTTTTTTTTAACATTTATTTTTTGAAACATAATTTCAATCTATAGGTATTTTGAAATTTGATAAATTTATTTTCAAAATGATAAACTTTTATTTAACTCCAACACGGAGCAGAAAGCAGACTTTATAAAACAAATTGGCGTGCGCAGGAGAGAAATGGTTGAATTCATGGACTTGGAAATAATTAAACTGGATTGCGCATGAAGATGAAAGCAATTTTTCTTTTAATTTGATTAAAACAATTTTTTTTAGTTCCCATTGACGATGCATCTTTCAGTTTTAAAGCAGCTAACTTCTACAGGACTGTCACTATATTTTTAATTTAACACCCAAAATCTTCATATTCGACTCCCATTTACTGTAAATGTACCTTTTTTTATTTCAAAAATGAGGTAAAAAAAAATGTTTGCCATTCACTAACTCCATGAAGACCAACTGTATGATCACCGTAAAAATAAGATGCTCAATGAGGGTATATATTTAATATTTAATTCATTATGGAGAACAACTTTGACTCAGTGCACAGAGAATGTATCTCCATTTTCCTTGCATTTTTACCCTTTGAATTTTTCCAAAAAGAAATCTTGCCCTTTTTCAAATTGTACAACTTATTGCAATCTAACTAATTTGTTTTTGCTACTTTTATTTACATTGGCAAAGAACAGACTTGTAGTCAATGTTATTATAGCTGCATAGTTCAGCTCTGTATTTGTACAAACACCTAATTATTCGTATTTGTGTTCGTGAATTCATTGGGTATACATGGGAGGGGGGGAATGAAAAACAGCTTTGCATAAAACTTTCGAAAATTTTCTTCTTGTCAAGGTTACTACCTACTTGTAAGTATCTTAAAATTATAATATTTCTTTCTCGTACTTTCCACCAAACTACATTTAAAAGATACATTTTACAAAATCACCATCACGACTACGGATAGTTTTCACTTTGCCGTATTTGTCAAATGAATTTAGTTTTTCATTTTAATTACATCCGAAGTGTAAAGATAAAATATGTAAGCGGTAATTTTTTTTCGACTCTATAAAACTATTAATAATTTATACTTACGCGCTTGAAAATACTTTTTGTAAGTCGTGATGAGAAATATCTCGATTAGTGTACAGTTCAGGAGAATTGGTTTTAAGCTGGTAGAATATTTCAACGCATTTTTTGGTTTTTCCAACATTATAAAAGCAGCTAAAGAAAAACTGGAATAACTTTTCATCTGCAAAAACATTTGAAAAAAAAAAATTGATGTCAGCATCTATTGAAAATTATATAATAACTTGCCAAAATAGGTACCTGATATCTTTGGTAAATGTTCTTGCTCTTCCAACCAAATTTTTAATTCGTGAAAACTTTCTTTAGAACATTCTGGGTTTCTGTCAAATTCTTCGCGTAAAGTTATTCCTTTTAACGAATCATTCACTGAAAAAAAAA
Organism: Parthenolecanium corni; assembly: GCA_038050395.1. Lineage (NCBI taxonomy): Eukaryota > Metazoa > Arthropoda > Insecta > Hemiptera > Coccidae > Parthenolecanium > Parthenolecanium corni. Next base: position 3,591,507 of record JBBCAQ010000014.1, on the reverse strand, counting down.
AAAAAATGGGAATTTATCAACTAATATCTGATGAAAATTCAATTACCAAAATTCTTGTTGGACACTGGACAGGAATTTTATTATTTGTAAAAGTCGTCCATTGGTATTATTTATATTGAAATGGTTATATTAGCAATATTTCAAAATTGCCAAGATTTTATTAAAAAGATGACGAGAAAATTACAAATATTTACGTTACTCGAATAACCTTTAAAAAACGTTGTTTTAGTTTTTTTTATGAATTTTTCGCACAATTTTCTTTAAAATCTGGTCTGATTTGAATACATTAGCAAATTTTTATTATAAACTGGCCCAGCGGCGATGGATACTTTTGTTCTTTTATTTAGGAAACAAATTAATTATTTTCCAAGGTAAATTTTTTTTTCGTCAGTTTTTCATTTTTCATTGCTTGTATTTAATTCAAATTCTCGTTTGGCAGGTTTTTTAAATGTTTCAAAATAATTATAACCGAGGGAAAACAGTCTTTGGTACCGCGTCAGAGTAGGCCCTGAAGAAAGTGTCACAAATTATACAACATAATTAATCGTCCGTATTCATTTATTAACATTATTTTGAACTTTTTGAACAACAAAAATGAATTTTGCCTCTGTGAAACCTCTAATACGGCGCATAAATTTGAGTACATAGGTAGTTGGGAAGTTGATTACTATAGTAATTCTCACTATTTCAAGATTAATATAGTCCGTATTTGTCTATTATACCTACGGTAAGCTCCAAAAAGCTTACTTTCCTTCTTTCTTTTTTATTATTTATTTATTTATTTATTTTTTTAATTTCAAGTCGACGAATTTAGGAATTAATTTTTTGTCACTTTCAAATTTTCCTAGAAAAATTGGTGTCTTTGCCCGCAGATCTTATATTGCAATCTCTAGCTGGCAGTTAGAAACAAGGGTGACATAATTGTGCCAACTTTGTAATCTGATTTTGTACCTCTTTTTTTTTCCTTTTTTTTTTCCTTTTTTTTCCTTTTTTTTCCCCTTTTTTTCCCCTTTTTTTTTTCTGTTTGTTTTCCTAAATAAGTTTTTTCTACCACGAAAAAAGTTGAAAAACTAACGGAATCGTGAATCTGATTGGCTTACTTGTATAATTTTAATCCACAAATGATGAAGTAAGTTTTTGGAAGTTGACCTATTTTAAAGGAGAAGCAATTGATTAGTTGTAAACTGAAGCTGAAACTGAAAAACTATAATTTGGGTTTTTCAGGTTTTTGTTCCTTTTTTTTTTTTTAATTTTAAATTTCTTTTTTTTTACTGCTCAAGGAAAAAAAAAACTGAATAATAATTTATTTTGTGGTACTTATACAGGTAATACAAATTCATAGGTGGATTTAGTAGGGGGCTAGGAAGAGGCTCACTCTTCAGAAGTAAAATAAAATAACTAATCCCACCTTGGAAAATTGATAGTTTTGAAGGAGGGGAAAGAGGTATGAAGAAATTAGTAGAATAAAGCAAAGATAGAAAAAATCTGCTTGTGAACGAATTCTCTGCGTTTGCCCTGATAAAAAAATTCACAGGTTTTACTCGTGACAAAGATCATCAAACAAATATGTAATTTTTCTATAAAGTAGATATTTCAGTTTCCACGTACTGACATAGGATTTTCAATCTTTTGGTTAATGGCCTTGCTGTTATTAAGGAAAAAATCATGGATGAAAATGAGTGGTGACATTTGAAAAAGGATATAATGTCCTCCAGAAATAATTGAAAAGAAGAATAAAGATATGACTTTTAAACATTTAACCATCATCTCAATACATGGAATTCTGCATCAAAATGCAAAACACCCATTTGGATGAAAATCCAATACGTTCCACCTCTTTGATTATCTTATAGCCCTGTTTTAAAAGTTTATTAAGATAGAGTGAAACTTTTCATTTGAGACTTTTTTCAAATTTAGCGCCTATAAAAGAGATACCGTTTTTTGCATTTCTTAAAAATTCTACTTTCTAAACATTTTGCATATTAGGATCAAACTCTCTAATTTACATGTATCAATGATTTCTAAGAAAAAGAAATCAGTGCAGATGTACAAAAAATAAAAGTTGACCTTATGTTCGATTTTTGAAAACCCGCATATATTTCCATTTATTATTTTTGTTTGATTTTTTTCTAAACCACATTGAATTCTAGAGTTTTTTCAATATTGTCATTTGAATGAAAGGTATTAGAATTTTTTATAAGCTATTTCCGAGATAATGGCGAATGACGTTCATTGGCTCTGGGCTATTGCCAACCGTCACTTGAAAAATTTCTCAATATTTATCATTTGGATATGAGAATCGAAAATGCCTAAGGCAAATAGAAGCACCGAAGAAAATCGAAAGCGAATTTCCATACATTTGATGTACAGTCTAACCTAAGGATATGCCAATCTATTTGTTTATACTTTCGCATGTATTGAGTCACGAATAATGTCAAGAAGTCTCGAATATTGACCGCATTTGAAAGAATATGTAATATTGAAATTGGGTGGAAGATTAAATACTTCTTGTATATTTGCGAAATAACAACATTTCGTCTGGAGTTTTTCATTCTCTCCTATTGTAAATCATGACGAAAGCAATTTTCTTGTCACGGGTTATATGTTGTGTAGTACTTACAAGAGTTTGATTGGAATTACATTTGTGAGAGGAATGAACGGAATTGTGTTTTGATGTCCTCGAAATCGTAATTATGTACGGAAAAACTAACTCGTTTTGATTGTCTGTGAAATTTGAGGAATTTGTTTCAAACGTAACAAATCTGGGTGTGTGTGACTTGAAAATGGAAAATGATGCCAAACCAGAGCAGTTAGTCTGGTAAAATATTTGCTCTTTTTTTGTAACCATTTGGTTGTGTACAAAAATGTGTTTCAGTAAATATCGTCATTATAGACTACTGAAAAAATTTGAAAAACTCTGAATTCTGTATTGAAGTTTTGTATCAAGAATAGCTGTAAACTTACTCTCGTAAACAAGAGATGCCAATTTAAAAAAAAAAGAAATTATGCAATTGATTTTGATTTATTTAAATCGAAAATTGGCTGTGGATGAATCGAAAATCAATTTGGAAGTGATTATTGATTTTTGTACGATTCGTTTTATAGTCGAAATTTAATTTAAAGTTACTTTTTGCTGTAAGTTTTCTCATAAACTTTATGTTACCTGCACCTCAAACACTTGCTTATTTTTACTCATTTATTACTGCACACTCGTGGTGGATTCATACAGGGATGTAGCCAGAGCGTTCCGATAGGGGGGGGGCAATTACGATTCTTGGGGGGGCAGTTAATTTTTAAGCCCCCTAATTAACTTTTTTTTCTTCGAAGTTTAGGAGGAAGAGGGAGGGCTAATTTTGCTGGGGGGGCGAACGAGGATGCCAGGGAGGGCTGAGCCCCCCTGGCCCGCACTGTCTACACCCCTGGATTCATATACTACCCCTCGATGACTTCTGAGTAAGGGAGCTACACCCCCATCCACCACCACCCCCAGGAAGCTTCTACAGCTACGTCAATCAGCGCCGGATTAAGGTTTTATGGGTCCCGGGACTATTAACTGATAGCTTCCCCACCCCCCTCTCCGGTAAAAAAATTTTACGTCCATTTTCAAAAACATTAATTAAACTTTTATTTTATGTTTATTTAAGTATAATTATGTATTTACGAGCTGCGCCAGATTTTTCATTAGTAAAATATTTTCGCTCCATCTTTGGACCCTCCCAGCGACCACGAGCCCCCGGAGGCCCATGGGATTAATCCATCACTGACGTCAATTATGACTGCTGACTTTTAGGTGCATCTTAATTAGCATAATTTGGCAGGTTGTTTTCATTCTACCATTGGTGGGCCATGTTTTTGTTAAGGTTTTATCGATAGTGAAAAAAATACCACCTGTACCGAAGGTTTTTCTCGAACTTGCACAGGAAAAAATAATGCTCTCGATTGTAATTTCACAAAGTAGGTAGGTTGGTGAAAATATATTTCGAATATACGAACGATAGAGAAAATACACCTGCACTCTTTCCAAAAATTATGGACAAAATAAAACTTTGAAGAAAAAAAAAGGTTTAGCAGATGAGCAGTGAGCAATAAAATTTTCAATTTCCAATACGAAATGCGGAAATTTAAGAATATTAAATTGAAAAATATTGAGAAAATATTACTAAAATCGTAGATACAATTTTAGATCGATGAGAAACAATTTTAAATTGTTAGAAAAGAAAAATAGTTGACTTACTGGTGCTCAAATATAAAAATAACACGTTCACTTGCAAACACTGAACCAACGTGGAGTGATTACAGAAGTTTATTTCACGAGTGTCTGGTCTGGTTTTAACATACGGTACTAAAGAGAAACACGTTACCTTTTCAATTGGTGTTTCTCATTGGTCGACGTGAGTTTACGAAACTGTTCATTACACTTTCGTGGGATTAGTTTCATTTTATACAGCACGACCATCACCTATTTTTACCAAAAATCATTTTATCAAAATATACTCGAGCAATTAATAATTCTCCGTGCCATGATGGGTGCTTAACAAATGATTGGCAAAAAATATAATATACCTAAATTCGATTAACTTAATATATCTTGTCAAAAGAAAGTAGAGCATTCATCGATTTGCGAGAGGTTCATAAAAAAACGTCCTAATTGAGGAAGAAGTTTTGTTGATTGATAACTTTGCACTACATTTATGTGAAGAGAAATTGTGTGAGTTTATTGACGCGAAAAAGTGGCTTCAAATAGAAAAATTCATTGATAAAGGGTAAGAATGAAATAAGGCGGTTTCACATAACACAAATAAATTCGTAAGACTATTATAGGTAGTTCTCTATTTTTCTAAAAATAATGGGTGATATTACTTGCATATGTTGATCTTCCTGTCCCATCTAAACATATTTTTATCAACTATAAGAGCTGGAGTAATTTTTTTCCAATGTAAGGCGAGTGGCAGAAATGAGGGGAGGACCATTGGCTTGGAAATCTAGCCGACGTTTGGAAGCGTCGGCTGGATTTCCATCTCGTCAGCTGGATTTCCAAGCCTATTTCAAGTTGTCGGCTGGATTTCCTACTCGTTGGCTGGATTGCCACCGCGCCGACTGGATTAAATTTTGACTCTTTCTTGCCCATATTATGTGGGATATTGGTAGTACAAGGATCAGGCTTGTGGTCAAAGTAATTTCACATTTAATAAGTAGCTAAATATAAATATGCAAATAGCCGAATTTCTTGGAAGAGCTGAAAATTGTTCGAATGGAAAAACAAAATTTTTTGTTCATAAAATGTACAATAAAGAACGTAATCAAACACCTGTGTTCTGGATGAAGGTACTTGAGTATAAAATGCTAGTCGTGACGTCATTCCGATTTTCGTCTATAAACATAATAATTTATGGGATGAAATAGATCCAGTATAACTAAAATAAATAAAAAACTAACTTAGATTTACGTCAATCGATCAGATATGTACTGGATCAGAGGCAATTCATGGGTAGGTACGTCAACAAACTTCCTGCCAGGTAAAGAAAAAATAGCTCTTGGTCAATATACAACATTCCATTTTTAAGTAAATACGCGAACTCAAAATAGTAAAACTGAATAAGAATAGGTACCTATAGTATATGTGTTACTTTCTGACTAGTTGGTCTAGTGGCTATTCAAGGTCAGTGCCTGAAAGTATTTCTCACATTCAGGTTTATTTTTATCGTGGGCATCTGACTATACCTTCAATCTAGCATTACAAGTCATGAAAAATATACAAATCTTACTCGCCAATCATGTTGTAGATTGTTTCGTTATTAAAACAGAAAATAATTATTAAAATTGCAATTTGAAAAAAATTTTTGTCAATATAAAAATTCGGATGACTTGGAAATGAAACTTTCAACACGAATTTACACAAAAGTAAAATTTTTCATTTACAATATTGTTATAACATCAGGTGCATTGGGTGTATATTTTTGATTTTTTCTATGTAGAAATTTCGAAAAATCGAATAAAATAGAAATTTTAATTATTATTAATTTAAAAAAAATGCTTATTCTGAGAAATAATGATTCCCAATTTAATCACATCGCACTAAATAATCTGCACAAAAAGATTTATTTATTATATTTTTGAGTGTATTTTTTTGTTTTTTTCCATTATTATGTTCAAAATTGAATTTCAAGTAGGTGTATATTATGTAGCTGGTCCAGAATTATTTTATAATTCCACGCATTGCTGTATAGGGCCATAAACTCTAAAAGTGTAGTAAAAAATAATTTGGTGTTTTTTTTTTCTCTCAACTTCCTTATTCCATCGAAAAATGCCTATATAAACCAGTTGAAGAGAAAGGAAAGTCATTATTCTAGACTGCCGCATGTAATTTTTTCCAAACACATATTCTTTCGGACATGATTCTCGTGTTATTCAACCATATGTATTGTACAATTTGTACAACAATAGTCAATAACACTTACATTTAAAATAACTGAATGTCGATTGTATTTCGGCCCATAACCTCATTTTTCTCTGTTACAGCATTTATGTATTTGTTCAGCTTTTTATGACGATATACACGGAAAATTTACCTTAAGATCTTTCAAGCGACGTACGTTCACACTGCAGGAACTTACTTGGTAGATTTTATTATACAGGGTTGTTCTAGTTTCAGTTGGCCAGCCAGCATCAGTGAAAAGAAATCATTTTTGAAAATCAGGAATTCTTGATACAAAGCTTATTTTTGCGTGAACTTAAATTGAAAAAGCTAAATTACTTTTAAAAAGCTGAGTACATTTCTCTGCAAATTTTGTTCTTAAAAGTTTAGCATAATTTTCATGTTCACCAGATGGACATTATCAATATTAATCAAAAAATTCATTCAACTTTTTTACTAAAACTTGAAATTGAAGGAGCAACAGTAATAATATTTTTTTTTAAAATAAAGTCATAGCTATGATACTTGATTTTTCTGACTAGAGCCCCTTCAACTCCAAGTTTCGGCAAAATGTTTTAATAATACATTCAGTCAATCTCTGTGTTTTCTGCCTTTGTAATAGTGGAAAAAAATTAAGCACGACTTAACAGAATAAACTTAGCCGAAATAATAAATTACTATACTTCATAACATTCGATTGCATGTTTAGACAAAAAGGTGTGAAAATAATCGAAATTACTGAGGTCTCGTAGAACTAAATTACGTCGGCTGACCTTATTATGAAATTTTAATTTCTTAGTTTAAATGAGTTCTGTATATTGGTACAGGCTTACTCAGTCGAACTGCAGGACACCCTGTATATAATAATCTACCATTATTATAAAATACTATAGTGGCTGCATTAGTTGAAATAGACATCTTGGTAGTTTGGCACTTGAACCAATAACGTTGAGTTATATTTCCTCTGCTTAAGTCCAAAAACCTGCTAAGTCCCTCCTAAAAATTGTATTTATTTTTTTCTTTTTGTTCTCAAATAATCTTTTGAAGGCTGATGAAACTAAATTAGCCAAAAATATGGGTAGAAATTTCTCGAGACTTTGCTGATTTGGGACTTGGACCAAAGATTAAAAATGAAATAGTCTAGTTTTTTTTTTTTTTTTCAAGTTTATTTTATTCATTAAAGTTTTTTTTTAACGGTTTGATACAAGTATTCTTTATTTTCGTTTTGTTAGATATGAGTAATTTTTTTTTCTCGAATAAATTGAAAATTTTCTCCTTTGAACGTCAAATTCATTGCAGTTTGCAGCCATACTAATGTTTCCTTTTTATTTTGTTGCGATGGAGTTATTTGATTTTTCTACAAAAAAATTTTGTGAATTTTTGTTGTATTTTAATAAAAATAAGATCGAGTGCTTTGTGTAAGTTGGACAGTATAGTCATAGTATTCAAGGTAGGATGGGCACCTATTCACTAGTCATGAAAAAAAAAATGAAAAAAAGTATGAATGAAGGGCTAATAAGTTTCAGGTTTTATAGTTGATGTACAGAATTTTTGACGGTTTCGATATTTGGTGATATATTACTTTGATTTTTCCCTTATTGTTTGCTTATTGATTCAGGAATTAATTATGTAAAAAATTAGATTGAAAGAATTATTTTCTTAGCAAGTAATATTGACCACTGGTTTCAGAATACAACAGCGTACTATATTTACTTCATCAAAAATTATTTTAGTAAGGGTTTAAAATATGATTTGTTCGGCATTAAATGCCATGAAAATATCTTATTAGCACTAATTCCCATTGGACACATTTTTTAAATTTAAATACATTAATAAGGTATGTACCCCTCCTCAAAGATCACGGTGATTTTTAAATTGGTTTGGATTTTTCCTCGAATAATAACAAATTTTTAGGTGTTTCATGAACTTCAAATTGAAAGAAAAAATTTGAAAAAAAAAAACATGATCTTATGGAAGTTGTTTTGTCCAACTTCAATGAAGCATATTGCTTTCTCAAAGCACGTTTGACCCGTGGTCATTGAACTGGTTTTTGTTTACTACTACTTCTTATATTTATGAGAGGAAACGCATTTATAAGAATGTTGCGAGTACCTGTAAAATATAAGCAAAAAAAAAAAAAGACGTTTGAGATTTCGTTTGGGTAACATTCTTGCTTTTTTAAAATTGATTAAGTGCAACATCCAACGTTTTTATACAAGATGGACTGTAAACAAGGTCAACATATACACCCCAATGCACAGTTCATGAATGGCCTTAAGAGGAAAGAAGGAGGAGCATTTGTTGCTCTGAAAGAGCAATCAAACACCAAATTCATGGAAAATGTAAATAACAGATGTAAATAGATAAATGCATTTTATGTGCCAAGCTCAAGGACTAGGGTCTCTGCTACTTGTCTGTACATCACTTCAAGTTTGTTAACTTCAAGCTTAAGGATTGTGATCTTTGTCAACCATATGTTTGAACAAAATTTAGATGTGGGTAAATGGTCAGAGTACAATTTTTAAAGCATATTTTATCACGCAAGCATAATTTTTGAAAGTTAAGGCCACAATAAAGAATATCTGATTAATTTCTCCCTCAATATGACTGCCACCGAGAAACTTATATTTTTTTCCAACATTTCCAGCACTATTTACGAATTTTGTTTTGAGAAATTTCTGATACTATTTTTATATTTCAAGTATACAGCTGAAAAATTTATAAACCTCTGATGTGGCATTCCATATCCTGTTCGCGAGACAAACTACACCTTCATTAAAATCAAAATATTTTTTTTATTTTTCAATTTGTTCGATAATTGTTGTATATTTTTACCATTTGTACCTTATATTTTGTATACTTATTTCCTTTTATTACTCTGAATACTCAAAAAATATTTGTACCTATTGTTACTTTAGTTTTTGTTCATTAAAAAATTTTAAATCATGAATATCTCACCGATTTTCCGGAGAAAACTATTTTAATAAGTCCTTCAAGGATCCTCAATTTTCGTCTAGTTGTCTCAATTTTCGGCTGGATGTCTCACTTTTCGTCCAGCTGTTTCAGTTTTCGTCCAGCTGTCTCATTTTTACTCCAGCTCTCTCAATTTTCGTCCAGCTGTCTCAATTTTCGTCTAGTTGTCTCATTTTTTGTCCAGCTGTCTCAATTTTCGTCTGGATGTACCAATTTTCATCTAGTTGTCTCATTTTTCGTTCAGATGTCTCACCTGCAGATTCGGATTCGGCGTGAAAAACTACATACTGTGCACATGTCTCCTGGAAAATTTCAAAAATCGTCAATTTTTGTGAAAATGGGATAACCCCTTTGCATTTTTTTGATTTTTTTTCCAAAAATTTTTTTCGAGATTAGCGTCGATATGGGGGTTTTTGAGGTCGCTGAACCCGAATCCGAAGTTTGATTTTGGCGGCGACTCTCGCCAAGCGAGATATGACCAAAAGAAAAAAAGAAAAATTGTCAAAAATTGGTCTAAATCGCGACATAGAATAAACATAGCTGCAGATTTGGATTCAGCGTGATGAACTACATTCTGTGCATTCAAAATTTTGTGTTCTTTACTTAGTTTTTAGTCTCTTATTTGTATATTTATGTGATCCACTAAAATTTAGTACATTTTTGTTTCAGCTGAAAAGTGGGAAGCTGTTTGTCCAGTCAAAAGACACGCTGGATATGCAAGATCGACTCTGTGTGTAACAACACACTTTTGCCCCTACACGAAGGGACTACCAATGTTCAAGATCCAGTCTAAAAACCATTTTCTTGAAAAATGTTAAGAATCAGTCAAGATTTATTGTAATAATTATACATTCAAAACTTGTAAGTTATTTGCCAATTTTTTCCCCATACATGTGAAACTTATCTGTGTAAAATATTTATTTTTTTTGAAAATGAATAAATGAAAAATTTTCGTGAATATAACTATCTTTCATTTACGAGCAAGCAATAGTAACTCGCTGAAAAATTGGATGAAAAAAATGAAAATTTATGTTTTCTGTTGAAAAACTACAAAATATATTCGTGAATATGGAAGAAAATCGACCTCAAGGCCCTCTATACTCATCTATGAGGAAAGGTGGAGACTGATATTTCCCTTTAAAGTTTTCAGATTTCAGGTGCCATAATTAATCAACATTCTGAATTTCATAGATTCATTTTTGAATATGTAGCATACTGCATAAATATAGCTGTATATGGAAGAAATTCAGAAATTCTCGAAAATGGAGCACGTTTAGGAACACGTGAACCAAATTCGCAAATTGTCAAACATCGAGAACGTGGGAGAGGGGGGGGGGGGTACGTTAACTAAATTCAAAAATATTTAAAAATGGAAGATGTGGGGGGGTACAGGAATTAAATTCGAAAATATTTAAAAATAGAGCACGTGTTTGAAACCGTTAGCTGGAATTCCTGTATATTTTATTTCAGTGGCTAGATTTTCAGCTCGATCTAAAATCGAGTTGGAAATACAGCCAACGCTTAAAATCGAGCTCGTCCAGCTGTCTCATTTTTCGGCTGGCTGTCTCATTTTTCGGCTGGATGTCTCATTTTTCGGCTGGATGTCTCATTATTCGTCCAGCTATCTCAATTTTCGGCCGGATGTCTCATTTTTCGGCTGGATGTCTCATTTTTCGGCTGAATGTCTCATTTTTCGGCTGGATGTCTCATTATTCGTCCAGCTATCTCAATTTTCGGCTGGATGTCTCATTTTTCGGCTGGATGTCTCATTTTTCGTCCAGCTATCTCAATTTTCGGCTGGATGTCTCATTTTTCGGCTGGATGTCTCATTGTTCGGCTGGATGTCTCATTGTTCGGCTGGATGTCTCATTTTTCGTCCAGCTATCTCAATTTTCGGCTGGATGTCTCATTTTTCGGCTGGATGTCTCATTTTTCGGCTGGATGTCTCAATTTTCGGCTGGATGTCTCATTTTTCGTCCAGCTATCTCAATTTTCGGCTGGATGTCTCATTTTTCGGCTGGATGTCTCATTGTTCGGCTGGATGTCTCATTGTTCGGCTGGATGTCTCATTTTTCGTCCAGCTATCTCAATTTTCGGCTGGATGTCTCATTTTTCGGCTGGATGTCTCATTTTTCGGCTGGATGTCTCAATTTTCGGCTGGATGTCTCATTTTTCGTCCAGCTATCTCAATTTTCGGCTGGATGTCTCATTTTTCGGCTGGATGTCTCATTGTTCGGCTGGATGTCTCATTGTTCGGCTGGATGTCTCATTTTTCGTCCAGCTATCTCAATTTTCGGCTGGATGTCTCATTTTTCGGCTGGATGTCTCATTTTTCGGCTGGATGTCTCAATTTTCGGCTGGATGTCTCATTTTTCGTCCAGCTATCTCAATTTTCGGCTGGATGTCTCATTTTTCGGCTGGATGTCTCATTGTTCGGCTGGATGTCTCATTGTTCGGCTGGATGTCTCATTTTTCGTCCAGCTATCTCAATTTTCGGCTGGATGTCTCATTTTTCGGCTGGATGTCTCATTGTTCGGCTGGATGTCTCATTTTTCGGCTGGATGTCTCATTTTTCGGCTGGATGTCTCATTATTCTGCTGGATGTCTCATTTTTCGTCCAGCTATCTCAATTTTCGGCTAGATGTCTCATTTTTCGGCTGGATGTCTCATTTTTCGGCTGGATGTCTCATTTTTCGGCTGGATGTCTCATTTTTCGGCTGGATGTCTCATTATTCTGCTGGATGTCTCATTTTTCGTCCAGCTATCTCAATTTTCGGCTGGATGTCTCATTTTTCGGCTGGATGTCTCATTGTTCGGCTGGATGTCTCATTGTTCGGCTGGATGTCTCATTTTTCGGCTGGATGTCTCATTTTTCGGCTGGATGTCTCATTTTTCGGCTGGATGTCTCATTATTCGGCTGGATGTCTCATTTTTCGTCCAGCTATCTCATTTTTCGGCTGGATGTCTCAATTATCAGCTGGATGTCTCATATTCCGGCTGGATGTCTCATTTTTTGGCTGGATGTCTCATTTTTCGGCTGGATGTCTCAATTTTCGGCTGGATGTCTCATTTTTCGACTGGATGTCTCATTTTTTTTGAATTTAGTAACACGTACCCCCCTACGTATTCTTTTCAAATTAGTAACACGTACCCCCCCACGTATTCCCATTTCGAATATTTTTGAATTTAGTAACACGTACCTCCCTACGTTTTCCCTTTAAATTTAATAACACGTACCCCCCCACGCATTCTCTTTTCAAATATTTTCGGATTTAGTAACATGTACCCCCCTACGTGTTCTCTTTGAATTAAGTAATACGTACCCCCCCACGTATTCCCTTTTCTAATATTGAATTTAGTAACACGTACCCCCCTACGTGTTCCCTTTAAATTAAGTAACACGTACCCCCCCACGTATTCCCTTTTCAAATATTGAATTTAGTAACACGTACCCCCCTACGTATTCCCTTTTCAAATATTGAATTTAGTAACACGTACCCCCCTACGTGTTCCCTTTAAATTAAGTAACACGTACCCCCCCACGTATTCCCTCTTCAAATATTTTCGAATTTGGTAACACGTACCCCCCTACGTATTCTTTTCAAATTAGTAACACGTACCCCCCACGTATTCCCTTTTCAAATATTGAATTTAGTAACACGTACCCCCCTACGTGTTCTCTTTAAATTTAGTAACACGTACCCCCCCACGTATTCCCTTTTCAAATATTTTCGAATTTGGTAACACGTACCCCCCTACGTGTTCCCTTTAAATTAAGTAACACGTACCCCCCCACGTATTCCCTTTTCAAATATTGAATTTAGTAACACGTACCTCCCCACGTATTCCCTTTTCAAATATTGAATTTAGTAACACGTACCCCCCCACGTATTCCCTTTTCAAATATTTTCGAATTTGGTAACACGTACCCCCCTACGTGTTCCCTTTAAATTAAGTAACACGTACCCCCCCACGTATTCCCTTTTCAAATATTTTCGAATTTGGTAACACGTACCCCCCTACGTGTTCCCTTTAAATTAAGTAACACGTACCCCCCCACGTATTCCCTTTTCAAATATTGAATTTAGTAACACGTACCCCCCCACGTATTCCCTTTTCAAATATTTTCGAATTTGGTAACACGTACCCCCCTACGTGTTCCCTTTAAATTAAGTAACACGTACCCCCCCACGTATTCCCTTTTCAAATATTGAATTTAGTAACACGTAGCCCCCTACGTATTCTTTTCAAATTAGTAACACGTACCCCCCCACGTATTCCCTTTTCAAATATTTTCGAATTTGGTAACACGTACCCCCCTACGTATTCTTTTCAAATTAGTAACACGTACCCCCCCACGTATTCCCTTTTCAAATATTGAATTTAGTAACACGTACCCCCCTACGTGTTCTCTTTAAATTTAGTAACACGTACCCCCCCACGTATTCCTTTTTCAAATATTTTCGAATTTGGTAACACGTACCCCCCTACGTGTTCCCTTTAAATTAAGTAACACGTACCCCCCCACGTATTCCCTTTTCAAATATTGAATTTAGTAACACGTACCCCCCTACGTATTCTTTTCAAATTAGTAACACGTACCCCCCCACGTATTCCCTTTTCGAATATTTTTTAATTTAGTAACACGTACCCCCCCACGTATTCCCTTTTCGAATATTTTTGAATTTAGTAACACGTACCCCCCCACGTATTCCCTTTTCAAATATTTTCGAATGTAGTTCCAGTACCCCCCCCCCCCCACATGCTTCATTTTCGAATTTAGTTACAGTACCCCCCCACATGCTCCATTTTCAAATATTTTCGAATTTAGTTCCAGTACCCTCCACATGATCCATTTTCGAATTTAGTTCCAGTACCCCCCCACATGCTTCATTTTCGAATTTAGTTACAGTACCCCCCACATGATCCATTTTCGAATTTAGTTCCAGTACCCCCCCCCACATGCTTCATTTTCGAATTTAGTTCCAGTACCCCCCCACATGCTTCATTTTCGAATTTAGTTACAGTACCCCCCACATGATCCATTTTCGAATTTAGTTCCAGTACCCCCCCCCACATGCTTCATTTTCGAATTTAGTTACAGTACCCCCCACATGATCCATTTTCGAATTTAGTTCCAGTACCCCCCCACATGCTTCATTTTCGAATTTAGTTACAGTACCCCCCACATGATCCATTTTCGAATTTAGTTCCAGTACCCCCCCCACATGCTTCATTTTCGAATTTAGTTCCAGTACCCCCCCACATGCTTCATTTTCGAATTTAGTTCCAGTACCCCCCACATGATCCATTTTCGAATTTAGTTCCAGTACCCCCCCACATGCTTCATTTTCGAATTTAGTTCCAGTACCCCCCACATGATCCATTTTCGAATTTAGTTCCAGTACCCCCCCACATGCTTCATTTTCGAATTTAGTTACAGTACCCCCCCACATGCTTCATTTTCGAATTTAGTTCCAGTACCCCCCACATGATCCATTTTCGAATTTAGTTCCAGTACCCCCCCACATGCTTCATTTTCAAATATTTTCCAAGGTAGATTAGGTACCATTTAATCGCACTTACACAAAAACAAAATACAGTATGTTTTCATATTGAATCAAACAACACAAATTCGATATGAAAGATTATATTAGAATAAATATTTTGGTATGAGGATGTCTCAAAGCGGTAAAAAATACAATAAGATGAATTTCAGCCTCTTATGAAAGTAACATAACATTAATCGTAACATTTGTTTGCATCTTCAATTTTCTAAATAAAAAGTTTTCAATTTAAGCAACTTGCAAAAACTCATTGCTATTTACGTTTCCAGGCACATGGCTACGTTCTTGATTGAAAGAAAACTTTTATTAAACCGACTATCTTTAAAAATAAGTACATTTGAAAGTGGAAAATTGCATTTTTCACCACCATAAAGAGACTATAAGTATAATACTCGTAAAACAAAATGAGGAAACTTTATAAAAAAATTTTACATTAATAAGGTACTAAGTTCTACATAAATAAGAGAAAAAAAATCAAGATCTAGGATATGGTAGAAATGGCATGTGGTCATTGAGGAAAAATGAAAAAAAAAAAAATTATTAAGCTGTAACAACCGTTTCTTCTTCATCTTCTTCATTCTCTCCTGGTTCTCCTAAAGCGTGCACAAATTCTGAAAAGAAAAAAAAAATTAATTAAGTATGTAAAACTAAATTATAGCGAGGGTATGGAGTCTAAGAGCATTTAGGTGACTATTTTTTTGAGAAAAAAAAATCTGTGATGATTTGACATCTCCATAATTTGCCCCATCTCATTGTAAATTCACCCAACTGAGAACAGATAATTATCCATTGATTTTACTCGTACATCATCGAAAAAAATTTGATTAAAAGTGAAGAGAAAATCGAATAAGAACAATGAATAATCAGAAACACCAAGCACAAATGGCTCTTTTAAATAATTTTTCATATCCGGCAATATGTTGGTGATGAGATCTGTGATTCTGTTGTTTTTATACTTTTAGTTCTCAGGTACAGTTTCATGCTGGAGAAAACTACTTACCTAAGAAGTCAATTCTTCCATCGCCATCAACGTCCACTTCTTTGATCATATCTTCGACTGAAATTTTTAATGAATTTCATTAGTTTTAAAATTATCAAGTATTAGTGAAGATCGTGATTGATTTGAGACTTATGAAATTAATGAGCATGATCTCGAAGTAGTAATTTAAAATGTATCTACTTTAATTTCTGCAACAGACCATTTTTGATTTGTCAATAAAAAAGTCTTCTATATTTTTGGGAAACATAAAAAATGTTTTATTGCTCTTTCAATTTGTTAAATTTAAACATGAATGAGACAGTCTTGTGCCTGCGCTTAAAAAGGTACAAATTTTTTTTTACATAAATAACAACAAAAAGAAACGATTTCCTCATCGAGAATTCAGATGAAATTATGTTGCACTTTCGGCTGTTTTTCCTCCATAATTACCTACTACCCACTTTATATTTTCCCACGAGGAAAAGAGTTAGAAAAAAGATGTTATTCTATCATTTTTCGCCAAACTTATTTATACACATTGACGATGAAATCTAAGACTTTGTGCATTTTAAATGATTAATATAAATATGGTAGACAATGATATTTTACTACAAAAAAAAAAAAGATTTCGTTAATTGAGACAGCTGGACGAAAAATGAGACATCCAGTCGAAAATTGAGACAACTAGACGAAAGTTGGTACATCCAGCCGAAAATTGAGACAACTAGACGAAAATTGAGAGAGCTGGAGTAAAAAAAAGACAGCTGGACGGAAATTGAGACAACTACACGAAAATTGGTACATCCAGCCGAAAATTGAGACAGCTGGACAAAAAGTGAGATATCCAGCCGAAAATTGAGACAACTAGACGAAAATTGGTACATCCAGCCGATAATTGAGACATCCAGCCGAAAAATGAGACATCCAGCCGAAAAATGAGACATCCAGCCGAAAACTGAGACATCCAGCCGAAAATTGAGACAACCAGCCGAAAAATGAGAGATCCAGCCGAAAAATGAGACATCCAGCCGAAAACTGAGACAACTAGACGAAAATTGGTACATCCAGCCGATAATTGAGACATCCAGCCGAAAAATGAGACATCCAGCCGAAAATTGAGACAACCAGCCGAAAAATGAGACATCCAGCCGAAAATTGAGACAACCAGCCGAAAAATGAGACATCCAGCCGAAAAATGAGACATCCAGCCGAAAAATGAGACAACTAGACGAAAATTGGTACATCCAGCCGAAAAATGAGACATCCAGCCGAAAAATGAGACAACTAGACGAAAATTGGTACATCCAGCCGAAAAATGAGACATCCAGCCGAAAAATGAGACATCCAGCCGAAAAATGAGGCATCCAGCCGAAAATTGAGACAACCAGCCGAAAAATGAGACATCCAGCCGAAAAATGAGACATCCAGCCGAAAAATGAGACAACTAGACGAAAATTGGTACATCCAGCCGAAAAATGAGACATCCAGCCGAAAAATGAGACAACCAGCCGAAAAATGAGACATCCAGCCGAAAAATGAGACAACCAGCCGAAAAATGAGACATCCAGCCGAAAAATGAGACATCCAGCCGAAAAATGAGACAACTAGACGAAAATTGGTACATCCAGCCGAAAAATGAGACATCCAGCCGAAAAATGAGACAACTAGACGAAAATTGGTACATCCAGCCGAAAAATGAGACATCCAGCCGAAAAATGAGACATCCAGCCGAAAAATGAGACATCCAGCCGAAAAATGAGACATCCAGCCGAAAAATGAGGCATCCAGCCGAAAATTGAGACAACCAGCCGAAAAATGAGACATCCAGCCGAAAAATGAGACATCCAGCCGAAAAATGAGACAACTAGACGAAAATTGGTACATCCAGCCGATAATTGAGACATCCAGCCGAAAAATGAGGCATCCAGCCGAAAATTGAGACAACCAGCCGAAAAATGAGACATCCAGCCGAACAATGAGACATCCAGCCGAAAATTGAGACAACCAGCCGAAAAATGAGACATCCAGCCGAAAAATGAGACATCCAGCCGAAAAATGAGGCATCCAGCCGAAAATTGAGACAACCAGCCGAAAAATGAGACATCCAGCCGAAAAATGAGACAACTAGACGAAAATTGGTACATCCAGCCGATAATTGAGACATCCAGCCGAAAAATGAGACATCCAGC
This sequence comes from Parthenolecanium corni, assembly GCA_038050395.1. Lineage (NCBI taxonomy): Eukaryota > Metazoa > Arthropoda > Insecta > Hemiptera > Coccidae > Parthenolecanium > Parthenolecanium corni. Next base: position 3,573,384 of record JBBCAQ010000014.1, on the reverse strand, counting down.
CGAAAAATGAGACAACCAGCCGAAAAATGAGAGATCCAGCCGAAAAATGAGACATCCAGCCGAAAATTGAGACAACCAGCCGAAAAATGAGAGATCCAGCCGAAAAATGAGACATCCAGCCGAAAACTGAGACAACTAGACGAAAATTGGTACATCCAGCCGATAATTGAGACATCCAGCCGAAAAATGAGACATCCAGCCGAAAAATGAGACAACCAGCCGAAAAATGAGACATCCAGCCGAAAAATGAGACAACTAGACGAAAATTGGTACATCCAGCCGATAATTGAGACATCCAGCCGAAAAATGAGACATCCAGCCGAAAATTGAGACAACCAGCCGAAAAATGAGACAACTAGACGAAAATTGGTACATCCAGCCGAAAAATGAGACATCCAGCCGAAAAATGAGACAACCAGCCGAAAAATGAGACATCCAGCCGAAAAATGAGACAACCAGCCGAAAAATGAGACATCCAGCCGAAAAATGAGACATCCAGCCGAAAAATGAGACAACTAGACGAAAATTGGTACATCCAGCCGAAAAATGAGACATCCAGCCGAAAAATGAGACAACTAGACGAAAATTGGTACATCCAGCCGAAAAATGAGACATCCAGCCGAAAAATGAGACATCCAGCCGAAAAATGAGACATCCAGCCGAAAAATGAGACATCCAGCCGAAAAATGAGGCATCCAGCCGAAAATTGAGACAACCAGCCGAAAAATGAGACATCCAGCCGAAAAATGAGACATCCAGCCGAAAAATGAGACAACTAGACGAAAATTGGTACATCCAGCCGATAATTGAGACATCCAGCCGAAAAATGAGGCATCCAGCCGAAAATTGAGACAACCAGCCGAAAAATGAGACATCCAGCCGAACAATGAGACATCCAGCCGAAAATTGAGACAACCAGCCGAAAAATGAGACATCCAGCCGAAAAATGAGACATCCAGCCGAAAAATGAGGCATCCAGCCGAAAATTGAGACAACCAGCCGAAAAATGAGACATCCAGCCGAAAAATGAGACAACTAGACGAAAATTGGTACATCCAGCCGATAATTGAGACATCCAGCCGAAAAATGAGACATCCAGCCGAAAAATGAGACATCCAGCCGAAAACTGAGACATCCAGCCGAAAATTGAGACAACCAGCCGAAAAATGAGAGATCCAGCCGAAAAATGAGACATCCAGCCGAAAACTGAGACAACTAGACGAAAATTGGTACATCCAGCCGATAATTGAGACATCCAGCCGAAAAATGAGACATCCAGCCGAAAAATGAGACAACCAGCCGAAAAATGAGACATCCAGCCGAAAAATGAGACAACTAGACGAAAATTGGTACATCCAGCCGATAATTGAGACATCCAGCCGAAAAATGAGACATCCAGCCGAAAACTGAGACATCCAGCCGAAAACTGAGACAACTAGACGAAAATTGGTACATCCAGCCAATAATTGAGACATCCAGCCGAAAAATGAGACATCCAGCCGAAAAATGAGACATCCAGCCGAAAACTGAGACATCCAGCCGAAAAATGAGGCATCCAGCCGAAAATTGAGACAACCAGCCGAAAAATGAGACATCCAGCCGAAAAATGAGACAACTAGACGAAAATTGGTACATCCAGCCGATAATTGAGACATCCAGCCGAAAAATGAGACATCCAGCCGAAAAATGAGACATCCAGCCGAAAACTGAGACATCCAGCCGAAAATTGAGACAACCAGCCGAAAAATGAGAGATCCAGCCGAAAAATGAGACATCCAGCCGAAAACTGAGACAACTAGACGAAAATTGGTACATCCAGCCGATAATTGAGACATCCAGCCGAAAAATGAGACATCCAGCCGAAAAATGAGACAACCAGCCGAAAACTGAGACAACTAGACGAAAATTGGTACATCCAGCCGATAATTGAGACATCTAGCCGATAATTGAGACATCCAGCCGAAAAATGAGACATCCAGCCGAAAACTGAGACAACTAGACGAAAATTGGTACATCCAGCCAATAATTGAGACATCCAGCCGAAAAATGAGACATCCAGCCGAAAAATGAGACATCCAGCCGAAAACTGAGACAACTAGACGAAAATTGGTACATCCAGCCAATAATTGAGACATCCAGCCGAAAAATGAGACATCCAGCCGAAAAATGAGACATCCAGCCGAAAACTGAGACATCCAGCCGAAAAATGAGACATCCAGCCGAAAACTGAGACATCCAGCCGAAAATTGAGAAAACCAGCCGAAAAATGAGAGATCCAGCCGAAAAATGAGACATCCAGCCGAAAAATGAGGCATCCAGCCGAAAATTGAGACAACCAGCCGAAAAATGAGAGATCCAGCCGAAAAATGAGACATCCAGCCGAAAAATGAGGCATCCAGCCGAAAAATGAGACATCCAGCCGAAAAATGAGACAACTAGACGAAAATTGGTACATCCAGCCGATAATTGAGACATCCAGCCGAAAAATGAGACATCCAGCCGAAAACTGAGACAACTAGACGAAAATTGGTACATCCAGCCAATAATTGAGACATCCAGCCGAAAAATGAGACATCCAGCCGAAAACTGAGACATCGAGCCGAAAATTGAGACAACCAGCCGAAAAATGAGAGATCCAGCCGAAAAATGAGACATCCAGCCGAAAACTGAGACAACTAGACGAAAATTGGTACATCCAGCCGATAATTGAGACATCCAGCCGAAAAATGAGACATCCAGCCGAAAAATGAGACATCCAGCCGAAAATTGAGACAACCAGCCGAAAAATGAGACATCCAGCCGAAAAATGAGACAACTAGACGAAAATTGGTACATCCAGCCGATAATTGAGACATCCAGCCGAAAAATGAGACATCCAGCTGAAAACTGAGACAACTAGACGAAAATTGGTACATCCAGCCAATAATTGAGACATCCAGCCGAAAAATGAGACATCCAGCCGAAAAATGAGACATCCAGCCGAAAACTGAGACAACTAGACGAAAATTGGTACATCCAGCCAATAATTGAGACATCCAGCCGAAAAATGAGACATCCAGCCGAAAAATGAGACATCCAGCCGAAAACTGAGACATCCAGCCGAAAAATGAGACATCCAGCCGAAAACTGAGACATCCAGCCGAAAATTGAGACAACCAGCCGAAAAATGAGACAACTAGACGAAAATTGGTACATCCAGCCGATAATTGAGACATCCAGCCGAAAAATGAGACATCCAGCCGAAAAATGAGACAACTAGACGAAAATTGGTACATCCAGCCGATAATTGAGACATCCAGCCGAAAAATGAGACATCCAGCCGAAAAATGAGACATCCAGCCGAAAACTGAGACATCCAGCCGAAAAATGAGACAACTAGACGAAAATTGGTACATCCAGCCGATAATTGAGACATCCAGCCGAAAAATGAGACATTCAGCCGAAAAATGAGACATCCAGCCGAAAACTGAGACATCCAGCCGAAAATTGAGACAACCAGCCGAAAAATGAGACATCTAGACGAAAATGGAGAGAGCTGGAGTAAAAAAGATACAGCTGGACGAAAATTGAGACAACCAGCCGAAAAATTAGACATCCAGCCGAAAACTGAGACATCCAGCCAAAAATTGAGACATCCAGCCGAAAAATGAGAGAGCTGGAGTAAAAAAAAGACAGCTGGACGAAAATTGGTACATCCAGCCGAAAATTGAGACAGCTGGACAAAAAGTGAGACATCCAGCCGAAAATTGAGACAACTAGATGAAAATTGAGAGAGCTGGAGTAAAAAAAAGACAGCTGGACGAAAATTGAGACAACTAGACGAAAATTGAGAGAGCTGGAGTAAAAAAAAGACAGCTGGACGAAAATTGAGACATCCAGCCGAAAATTGAGACAACTAGACGAAAATTGAAACAGCTGGACGAAAAATGAGACATCCAGACGATAATTGAGACAACTCGACGAAAAATGAGACATCTAGACGAAAATGGAGAGAGCTGGAGTAAAAAAGATACAGCTGGACGAAAATTGAAACAACTAGACGAAAAGTGAGTTGCGAATTTGGTTCATGTGTACCTAAACGTTCTCAATTTTTGAGAATCTGCAAATTTAGTTAACGTGTCCCCCCACGTATTCCATTTTCAAATATTTTTGAATTTATTTCACGTTGTTTTTTTTTTTTCGTCGAAGGTTTGGATTAAATCAATGGGAAAAAATGTATGAATGCCAGTATTGTTTCTTAATTTCTTTTTTCTAGTCTTAATATTATTTCCTTTTAGAAATTGAAAATTTGAAAAGAATTAGAAAAAAAGACTTTTGAAAATACATAAAATTTTCTTGCTAATCATCTTCATACGAATGGAACTTGCTTATCTACTCGTAAAAAAAAAAGATAGATATTTTTGAAATTAAAATTTTCTGCGCCTCTTTACGACCAAACAAAGCTGAACGGAATCTTCATGATTTTTTTCAAAATTTAATGTTACTCAAGTGACCTGATTTCATCAGCTTGACGCGTAAATAATTCACGTTCGTAATTAATTCGAATACTTGGAACCCACGTTTCATAAAAATTAGTTTCAAATAAAGAAAACCAGTTTCAATGAGTGGCGAGAAAACTGGAAAGGTTCTTATAGAGATTTTTTGTGCAGAAGTTTCAGGATTTACAGTAGGTAACTTATTTGACATATTTTTTATAACTTGTTCATAATTTTCGGACAATTAAATGCATTCTCACATTACGATAATGAAACGTGCGTAACAAGGTCGGATTATTCAGTCATAAAACTGTTGGATACCTTTTTTTTTTTTGCCTACGTCACATGCTAATTGAGAAAATACAATGGCTACTGTTACAGAAAAAATATCCTTTTTTATTTATTTATTCAGGATTGCTTGATATTCCCATAAAATTAATACGAATGTAATGATAAATAAAGATTTTAGAAAAATAAATTGCAGCGGAGACATCTTAACATTTTTCAAGTCATAAAAAGTGAAAACGAAAGGCAATGGAAAAATGAAAGCAAAATTCGCAGCGTTTCTACTTTTCTAAATCGTACTGACAAATAAATTTGATCGAGTACATAATGTAACCTGTCAGTCAGAATCATGTTTTTGAATACAAGAAATATGTAGATAATGAAATGTTAAATATAAAAAAAATAAATGATAGAAAAATAAAAATAAAGAAACTTTTTAAAAAAGAATAGAAATTACTGAATGGGATGAATATAATACAAATATTTTCACATATTTTTCTGAATTGAAAATCAGTAAAAATTTTTTTCAAGAATATTGGAGGATTTTTTATCATTTTTCATCCATGCAAACACGTATTAGAACTTTTTGTAGGTAATAATTAAGAACGTGATATTGCAAATTTATATTATAAAATAATTTTTGGTGACAACGGACTTGGGAATATTTGTGAGATCTGCACTTGGAGTACAAAAATAATGGCGAAAAATAATGTATTTAAAAAGAAAAACTTCAACTTTGGTATTTTAGAATTAGAAAAATTTGATTAAATTTTTTTCGTTCAAGAATAACTTTTATTTGTGCACACAAACCACTTTTCTTGACTAAAAATTACTATACACGAAAAAAATTTCGAGGAAATTCAATTAAGTAGAGACTTGAAATTTTGCCAGCTCATCTTCCCTCAAAAAATCTTTCAATTCAATTTTTCATACACAAAAAATTAAAATTATGACGCATTTGAATTAGAAAGCATCAATCTAACGAAACCCACAGTTCATATTGAAAATAAATAAGGCAACGAAGATTGAGTAGAAAATAAAAATTCTTACTTTCTTCCTCAGAAAGGTCTTCTCCCAAACACTGTAAAACGGCTCGTAAATCGGAAGCACTGATATATCCTCGATTATGTTTGTCAAAAACCTGAAAAAAAAATGAGAAAAGAAAAATCAGCAAAATAGAACAGTATTTTCGACGATTTTAATTAGATAATGAAAAACAAATGTACTTATTTCTAAATTGAAAAACATGAAAATAAAATAAAAAAAAAAAAATGAAAATAGAAATATTTAATTGACTAAAATAATTTTATTTAAATAAAATAAGTTTTCAAAATGCAGAAAAAGAAAAAAGTTGGAAGATTGAGGAAGTACAATAAATTACTTTAGAAAGCGTAACTAACTACAAGTAAAAAATTGTTTTTCAGTGCACTGAAATATTTCCTCCCTGTAATAAATTTAAATATTTAATAATTGTTTATAGCGTGTCTATTCATAGACAGTATTTTTTTTTATTGAAAAAGTGTTATTTTTGGTGGAGAAACTCATTAAATGCAATGATTTCAGCAAAACATGACCGTATCTATTCTACAATCAAATTTTCACACGAAACCGAGACTAAAGTGACAAAAAACTCTCTACCTGCTGAATTATGTAGCATTTATTTTCGTCGAGATCTTGTTGATATATTTTTTTCCAAAAAGACTTTCGTTCGGGTAAGTACCTATTTTTAACCCTAGAAATTCTTTTTATACTTGAAGAAATGTAATACGAACATGATTATATTTTTTTACATCCTTAATTCTTTGCAATAAATCATTGATCGTACCCAGAAACTTTTCTCATTTATACAGCGGAAAAAGTTGCTGGGTTACTTTTCTCAAGTTTTCTGGCGCCAGAAGAAAAAATCGTGGACGATGAACCGCATTTCAAGATTTTTGATAAGAAAAATATTTGAAAAATTTTTTGTGCTAGCGTAACCTTTTTCTTTATTTTTGTTCGCAGATTTTTTTCTTTCCTATGACTATTGTAATTTCAGGATTAAAGCTGACGTTCATATATTTGAAATTTTTCGACTTAATTATTAGTAGGAGAATATAGTTGGTCATTAAATGAGCACAAAAATTGACGATAATTTCTTTTAGAAAATTAATAATCTCGACTGAAGTGATTTATAAAATACACAGAATGATCTCTGACATCAGGGTTTAGTACACAAACACATTATTTATGGAAAAAACAAGAAGGTCATAAAAATATTTGTTTTATTTTCAATTTTAGAGGAGTTATGGAGACTTTGAAAAATAAATAAAATTATTATTTTTATTTCCATAGAATTTATAAAAGTAGACCGAATAACTAATAATTTTTTGGTGAACATTTTAAAATTATCTTTTCCGTATTCCGATGTAAAAGACCTCAGAAATTTGTACTTTACAACACTTCCCAGAGGGCAGGCAGCCCTAATAAATATGAAAAATGTTTTGCCAGGTGCACTGGACCGGATTTAGATCCCACCTTTCCGTAGAATTATTATTTTTCAATGGAAAAAAAAAAGAAGAAATTGCGTAAATATTATTTCATTTATTTCTTAAAGCCTCCGTAGCTCCTTAAAAATTTTAAATAGACCCCATATTTACAGATTTTTTAATTTTTTTCTATTCAAAAGATGCATTGCTAAAATCATAATAAAAAATATTCACCTGTTTCTTAAATTCACAATATTACGAAGTTCAAGGTAACTCTAGTAACAAAAAAATCAACCTCCCAATTCTGCTAACATGTTGAAGCCATTTTATACAACTCGATAATTCACTCGACTTGAATTTGAGCACGAGTTAAAAGTACCCGAACTGACAAAACGATTAAGTAATAAATTCATTTTTATAACTTTAGCCTCTGGCATTCGAATATTCTTTCGAATTTGATAAAATTTTTGTAGTAAGAAAAAAAATTTAGCGAAGATGAAGAAAAAAAAGTCGTAAAAAAATTGAATAGAATTTACGAGCATTCGCACCCTTAAAAAATAACAGTAAAAATGTTTTCCTCTCCGAAATAGGTAGTGTATTCTATAGAAAACTATTTCATTGTGATTCACTACCTACATTCTCGTAGAAACTATAATATTTTTCTGTCTACAGGTACATGAGGTCGTAAAAATAAATAAGTACATAAATCTCTTACCCTGAATGCATCTCGAAGTTCTTTTTCCTCTTCTTCTGCTGTATTACTTGATGCCTTGCCCATATTCGATACGATTTCCACAAATTCGTCGAAACTAAAGCATCCGTCACCTAATTAATGAAATAAAAACACAGATGCGATTATACTGTCTGTTAGTTACTTATGGTAGCCATAAATGAAAACAGTCCCATAGCCATGGTGAAATTCTAAGAGAGGCAAACTACAGACCAATGAGGGCAAACTGTTTTTATAAACTGAAAATTTTGTAAAAAATTTTTTTTTGATTTTCAATTTAAAATTAAAGCTTCTTTACTATTTAAAAAAATATTTAGAAAAAATTTAAAATTTGTCGGGGGGGGGGGGCGTTGCCACTTATGATTAGCAGGGACTAAGTATCATTTGAATTCGTACAAATTTTTGAATGCAACAATATTGCTTACAGATTTTTCAACAATATTATTTATAATTATTGTTAGAATACGTCACTAAATAAACCTTATTGAAAAAAAAAAAAAATACTGTAATAATAAATTTGAAATATTTTTGGCTGCAGAATTTTAAGGGTACCGGTCACACATTGTTGACCTAGAATTACTTATATTTTATTTTATCCACAAAAATTAGAAGCACCTAATCTAAAACAGTCGTTTCCAACGAATTATCAAACAGAATATACTTTGATTTGCAATTTATATGGAACATATTCGTGACTTACACAATTTAAAAAGTACTTTAGGGTCTTTAGGGTGAAAACAATTTTTTTTTCTTTTCAGCAAGACACAAAATAAATTTTTAAATAGAAAAAGTAGATATGTAATATTTATGTATTGTAGACATTGGAACAGACATTCGATTTTGAATAGGAAAATGTTAGGAAAAAAACAAAGAATTTTAATTTCCTTCGCCAGAAGTTACGATTTCTCATATTTGGTCGCATTTCAAGTTTTACATGTTTTCAGTCACAAAATCTACCCTATTTAAAGGAATAATAATAATTATGCAGAAACGATTTTGAAATGACAAAATTACCAAAACATTTTCCAACAACAATCTCGCGAAGATGAGTTAACTAAATTCTGCACTCACCATCAATGTCAACATCGTGCAGCATTTGTTGCAGCTCTTCTTCTCTAGCAAATTGACCCAAACTTCTCATGACTCGACCAAGTTCTTCTTTAGTAATACTGCCATCGCCATCTTTATCGAATAGCATAAAAGCTTCTCGAAATTCTGCAACATATAAACGAAGGTAAAACGAATTCCATTCAAAATAAGTGAGTGCTAAGAGAGGAAGAAAAAAAAAAAAAGGAAAAATAAAATTAAGCCAAGGATCTTTAATGCCATTAACAAAATCCAGTAGAAAAGAGAAACCGATTGTTGGTGGCAAAAACGGAAACAAAAAAAAAAGAAAAGAAAATGATTTTTTTTTCTCACTATTCCTAAGCACGTGGTAAACTTTCGAGTGTTTTCCTTCTCGTTTAAAATTTTTACTTTGTGGTTTTTCTCGCTTCCACTTTTTTTTTTTTAACACGCATTTTCTGTATCTTTTGAAAATGTAAAGCAATTTTAGTCGAGTCACGTATTCGCATATATATATATATATATATATTTACGAATACTCTGAATAAAAGTCGAACTACTCTCTTCTCTTTTTTTTCCTTTTTTTTTTTTTTTCCAGATTAAATTATGTCGTGGAAAGCAACAGAGGATAATCTTATTATTGGTTTTTCACGAACACGTACTTTTGGATTTCGTTGTTTTTTCTTACTTTTCAGCAAGTAGTTTTAGCGCTACACGTAAGCATGCACAGGATAATGGTTAAAATGTTTTTTGTCATGTCTTACTCGTAAATTCGAATTCGACGAGACAGCATATATGTACAAGTACTTTTGCCAAAAATACAAAAATTTAATTCTAATATTTGAATTCTAAACAGAATTTCCTCATTTTCTAAGGCGTTTTTCATTCAACTGGTGAAAAGACACTTTATCTCCCTCCTCCGCCCCCTTCCCGCCAATAAAGTTGGCTTCAGGCTTCCTACAAGTTTTTTCTTTTTAGCAACTGTTGGCAGAGAATTATTATAAATGCATTAACTTGATTATTAATCTAACGTACACGCATGATAAAACAGACACTCTTCTCCCCCTTCAACCAAATTGCACGCGGACGAGGAATTGGAAGATGAAACGGACTCATAAAAGGTTGTACGACAATTTGCATAACTTAGTCCCGTAAATTTGCCACTGCTGTGTATTCGTCGAGCAACTCGCAACAAGTGATAAGAAACAGGAGAATTTAAATTCCTGTTCATAAAATTCCTTTGTTAGTAAAAATTTTACGAAATGTTATTTCTCTCTCCTTCAATTTTTACTTGTAACTTTACGGTATAATTTCTTATATTTTTTCCCATGTTTCCGGATAGTTCTCTTAATATATTCTTCAGCGAATGCACTGGCGGAAATAGGGGGGGGGGGGCTTGGGGGCTAAGCCCCCTCAAAATTAAAATTATCCCCCCCAAAATTATTTAAGGACCCACGTATTTTACAAAATATGCGGAAGCAATAAATTACTGCATTAAGAAAAAAGTTGAATTTCCTCATTTATACGAATACAAAAAATTTTATTTACGATTTTTTTAGATTTATTCGGGGGGGGAGGGGGGAGGTAGGACCGTGTGAAAATTTTTTACAAACAAACATACGTACAAACGACTAATCTTCATCGGGGCTACAGCCCTCCCAAAATCCCGTGTCTATTTCCGCCAGTGGCGAATGTTAAACTGAATATAGGATTACTGGTTTGTGGGGGTTGGTGGATACAGTTTCGCTCCAGTATAACTACTCCACGAAAATGAATGAAGGAGAAAATATTTTTAAAGCTTAAATATTGCTTTGACAGTTTAATTCTATTTTACCAAACTTTTCTTTCTCCAAAACGCACAACCTTATATTTCTCAACTACAGGTACAAAATATAAAACGTTGGTTATAACACAAAGTGGCTTTTTCAATGCGTTCTTTAGAATGGAATTTTCTGCTTGGTTGGGTATTTTTATAAGCCTGTACGAAAAAAATGTTTCGAGCGATTTGGATTGATTTCTTTTTCACAACATTCCAAATGTAAATAAAAATACCGACATAGGGCCAACCAACGGACTGAAAAAGAATTATAATCATTGTGAGTTACAATGTGAAAAAATTTCACCTATACTCAATTACTTTCACGTTTTGGGGTTGAAAAAAATTTTCTCTACGTAATAAAAAAAAAAAAGTAAAAAAAGTATAATTATTATTGTGACCTAAACAAATGGAAAAAGAAAAAACAAAATTAACTAAACCAACAAATGAATCGAGAAAACAGAATTTTCTGGTACATTTTTTTCAACCGAAAATCTCGTTTGCTTTGAATCAATGAATGAACAAACAAACAAAAACAAAAGCAAACAAACCATGATGATGACGTCATAAGCCCTTCAGGAACGAAGCCCCGAGTTAATAATAAAATTACAGACACACAGGAACTAACGAGTCCTTGCAATTGATGAAAAATTTATCCACAGCCATTTAGTTCGGCATTTTGCCACCAGCATTTAACTTCTCCAAGTTCCCATAAAGTACCAGTTCTTTTATTCATAACCGCCCACTTTTCCCACAAATAAATGTATGTTGGGATTAATGTTGCTTTTTTACATTGCTTATAAAAATAATTACCATCTTGTTTTAAATTCAATTCATTTTTTTTTAAAAGGAATATTACCTTTTTTTGGAATATTTATTAAGTAAAAATAACCAAAAGACAAACAAACTGCGGAAAAAAAAAAAAAAAAACTAAAATTGCAGAAAAATGACCAATTTTTCACTCTGGCGACCATTTGAGAACTAAAAAAGTGTGGCCACATACATAACATTGGTTTTATACAGGAGGTAGAGGGACTTGTTAGTTTGTATGTGCCTGTGACTAGAATAAATACAGGCAGTACGATAAAATATTAATATTCAAAAACGTAAACCAAGAAGGTATAATTCCGATTCTATCGCCACACGCTTACCCATTTTTTGGAAAAAAAAAATGTACTTAGATACAGGAAAACTGTCATAAAAAAAAGTTCATATTTCAGTCATAAAATTTTCTCGCTCATTAAGAATGCAAATTAATTCCTGAATTAAGAATGTACGTCATAATTCAAACACTCTAGAATGAATTTTCTCGCTTCGACTAAAACTTAAACAGAAAATTTTAATTTTCACCTATTCTTTACTATTTTTTTTTTCTCCAAAATTATCTCAACAAATCTCGTTGATGACTGTCTACGATATTTAAAAATTACAGCTACTGCGGATTTCGCTGGCGCCTTCTTTCATTAAAAACTTTGAAAAAACATCGTCAGACAGACGCCAATTTGTTTTTTTTTTTTTTTTTTTTTTAATAATTTTTAATTCATTCTAATTGACTCACCTGAAGAATTCGTTTAAGACGATTCAAGCTACCTAAATATTAAACTCGTAGGATAGGTACCTATAAAGTTTGTTTCGACTTTGGCGAGAATGAAAAATTTAGTAAGCCGAATAAATTTTTACCATCGAGCGCAGGAAGTGTTTGCACTTTTGAGAAATGTGTAAAAACTTTTTGTTTTCAACTCGAGAAAGGTCGACCGGAGGAAAAAGTTTTTCGAAATGTAACATGGGAACTAATAAAAAATGCTTTCCACAGAACGTTGATACAACTTCTTCGCTTTTACCAAGATTAAGCTTCGCTTGGAAAATTGTTGACAAATTAATCCGACTTGCGATATCAAAAACTAAGTTGCTCTCAACTGAGGCAAAAAAGTTGAAAAAGTATATGAAAACGCTAAAGATAAGCTCAACTATGTCTCTCTTAATATTGTAATTACTAATTATCTTTGAAAGAGAATACCGCAAGAGGAAATAACTCATTCTATATCGTACGTTTTTATCATTCAAAGGGTCTACAATTTTTTGAAATTACTTATGGCCAGTTGAGAGCGAGTTAGTCTAAACCTTCGAACTCAAATTAAGATTAAGATTTAACAAGCTTGATAAAACTGGCTGTAAATTTACTTTTCAATTATCATTGTTTTTCCTCTAATGCTTTATACCACCAAACATTTTCCAATCAAAAAATTTCCTTTATTGACTAGACTCGAGACAATTCTTGGAACAAAAAAAGGTCTCAAAAATTTATAACCGTCATAAAATCAATTATTAAACCACCCATCGTTTTCGAAATTTCTTCAGACACACATTTTCCACAACGAAAATTCTGAGGAGAAAACAAATACGAAGAATACGACTTTTCGATTTTCCTAGCTATTTTTTGTTGAAGAAAAAAGCGACGAATACGTCGCGTCGTATATTTAAACGAGTCAAGCTCAGATTTAATGGTTTGATAAAATTCCTTTAAAAAATATATTATTTCTGTTCTACTCGATTTCATAATGTCACATAAAATTCGTAATTTTTCTTTCTTTTCAACTTCAATTTGTTTCTATTTTTGAATCTCAACGATTTTCTTTTTTGCTCTTCTGTCGACAATTTTCTTTTTCTTTACACGTCATCTTTTTTGCTCACATCTTTCAGCCATACTGTACTCACTTAATGTCTTATGGCTGAACATTTTTACGTACTTGTCAGGGGAACGCCCATTTTTTTCTTCTTTTAGCAAAATTATCGAAAAGTTTTCACGCTTTAACGCAAATTTTTTCTCACTCCTCGACAAAGTAGTTATTTTAACCGTCTTTTTCTATTCAAACTTAAACGACTCCATACAAAGCGTTAAAAGCTTTATAAAAAAAAAAAATTGACTACATTAAAGGCATTTTGTAAAATGTAACTTTTTTCGCCCAGCTTGGTGAAAACACACAGGGTGGGAAAAGTTTTTTGTTATATAGCAGTATACAAAACTCGTACATTACCATTAAGCTGCTTTTTTGACATGTGAGCTGGGATTTTGTCGAATTTCAAACTTCCTTGTTCCATTTTTTGGCTCGGCGCTTCTCGTCGTTGTGAATTTGTTGGTCTATCGTTCGGCTTATTTTGATTGTTTATGACGGTGACTTGTACTGGTTTTACATCGTTCGCATTATCTCCAACTTGTTTTGTCTGCAATCAATATTAAATGAAAAAAAAATTATTAAGTAATTTTTTACTGATGACATCGAAATGACGATAGTAAGAATTAAGAAATAATATAATAATGCTACAAAAAGAAGATCGCTGGCAGTACATTTTTGCTGACAATGCAATTAATGAAGTATCAGTCAGATTTTTCGATATTGATGGCTAATGGCGAAAAATAATAATATGGTATTATTATATATGAAGTATGATTAGAAAGGACATTTCAGGCTCAATAAATTCATTTTTTTTTTTTCAACTAATAAATACGAGTAAATATTCACTATAAACCAATCAAATTGTTCTGCAGTGAAAAAATATTTTTCTTTCCATCAGTAGATTCTGGAGTCGAGAGCAGGAAGTGGCTGGGTTGAAAATTTTAGTTTTTAGATTTTCTTAATGGAAGTTTTGAGAATACTCTGCAGTCTCATTTATCTTGGGTCCATCCGATGAAAATGCAACATCAAGTTTATAAGATGAAAGTATAATGATGGTGAATTATGCGTTGAAAATGATATCTCCTCACTCCTCAGCATTTTCATACAAAAGAGACCACTTGCTTTGTTAGTCAGCAGTTGACAGTTTTTGGCCAGATTCCATTTCTCAATATTCTAATCCTCAAAATACAATAAATAATTTTTTTTAAATAATTGAATCTAAAATTCAGAATTATGGTTCGTTTTACCCTTTTTTTTCTCCGTGAAGTGATGGACTGATGGTTCAATAGTTGGTTCAAATTTCTAATTTGAAAGAAACCCTAGGTAAACTTTAACCTATTTGGAACCACAACAGATGCGATGATATCACGACTGCGAGACTCTATTATGAAATAACATTGAAGGGACAATAAATCATTTTCTGCCGAACCGTTGGAGCTTTAGAAAGATATTTATTTAAAAAATGAAAAAAAAAAGGGGGGAAACCTGCTTGAAGACTGCTGATAAAATTATAGTCTCCTTCATTTACGAGACATTGTCTGCGTTTTCCATCTCTTCGAAAAATATAGATTTTTTCCTTCATCACTAATCCTTCAAGTCGCATACAAAATAAATACTATCTCTCATCGCCTCAGAGATGGCTCATGTCATATTAATAATTTCAAATAATTTCGAACCGTTAATGCATTTTCGTGAAATGTGGTAAACATTGACGAACATTGTTTCGAAGTTAAATTCGATTAAATTCTCACATTTCCACCGACATCCCCTTAAGTTACCAGTTAAATCAATCAAATTTGCCGAGTTTATGGAAGTGAAATAATTTATACACGGTTTTCTGATTGAATAATTCAATAGTTTGTTCGAAACAGGAATATTTTATGCGTTTTTGACGTTTATCTGTTCGTCTGTGATGCGATGGGCTAAAATGAGGTTAATGTACTTAAAGTGAACATTTTTACATCCCTGGGACCAAGATAAAAGGCAGATTTAAATAAACTGGAGAAAAAACAGCGTGCGAGTTCATTATGTGGACTTTTTTTTTTAGCAGTCCTTAAATTTCTCGTAAAAAATATTCAGAATTATTTGGTTGCTACAAGGCATTGAACCCATACATGAGAATATATTGTAGTAAGATGCGAATGAAAAACCTCAAAAGATCATCAATTTTTACAAAAACAAAATAAAGCAATTGAACGATTACATACCCAGGTAGGAAGTAAACCTTGCACAAGATTTATAATCATTATGACAGCTTGAAGACTACACAAAAAAAATTTTCAAGATTTAAAAAATTATACGACCATGAATTTCAACTGAAACACAGAACCGAACTAAGCGAACACTCTTCCGGTAGGTAGGAGCGTGATTGAGGCGCTGAACAAATTATTTACAAAAGTTAAATCTGGTAAAATCCAGAGATAGCGAAATGAAAATGTCAGATATGGTCCACTGAGGAGAGACCTCCCTCGGTGAATTTTGGCCGAAACCGGTTTCCACTAGTTTCTAGCAAAATTTTTAACGTCGAGTCCATCGGCTTAACCAGTCTTCCAGTTTCCAAAATTCAAATCAAAATTTAAAAAACATAATATTGCTTCGAAAAATCAGGAAAATTGTATTGTTTTCGAATAATCAATGATACTTACTCGAAGAAAGGTTCGTATTAAGCCTGAGAACTGACTCATAAAAATTTTTTCCACGTATGTTTTACCTAGACACCATTCTCTCTTTCTTTCACACTCTTTGAAAGGATGGTAGAAATACTTTTTTAGAATAAATGCTGTAGGACTTAGGTACCTAACCAGGAAGAATAATTACAATAAAATTATAGAAAAAAAAAACAATAACAATAACAAAAAATCAAACTAACAAACAAGGCATGAAAAAGAAATTTTGTATGCTTGAATCAAAAAATAAAAATAAAATCTCCATTATGTGCTAATAAAAATAAAAAAATTCAAATAAATTTTTTTTTTTTTTTGGAGAATATGCTGACTTCCTCCTACCACAATTACACATTTGGTACAATTTTTTTCAAATTTACGGTCGAACGAAATTTCATTTAAAAAACAAATAAGAGCTTATCTATTCGACGCCTCTACAGACTATACAGAGTTTTTATGACCATCACAAGTGAAGCGAGTAAAATAAGAAAAAGCTTTTTACGACTTCTGCACGGTTTAATGGCATCGTATAGCTTTCAACGGTTGATTAAAATAAATGAAATTCCAGCCACGTACAGAGGCGAAGTACAAACACGAAATAAACTTTTCAAGAGAGAAATTTTGCCAAGACCACAAGTGTATTTGTTATTGACAGTAAGTTCAATTAAAGACTGTTCCTGATCATTTCCATGAATCGAATTCGAATAAACTCTGGTTCGAATGAAAATTTTCTCGTTGGCCATCATTTAATGAGGGCTTGAAGCATAGAAAACTTATTTGAGATTGTTAAAATTAGAACTTTGGTCGAATTTATTTGCAGATTACCTTAAGGTGATTGTCGGTTGATTCAAACTGTCGATATTTGGAGCCAAGTAACAAGTTTCATTGGAAAATTTAATACATTAACTTATAGTTTCCCTGAAGATGAGAGGAAGTAGTTTGAGGATTAGAAATTAAAAACTTTGACGAAAAAAAAATTGAACCTCAAAAATATAGTAAACACAAATCATTTTTGGTTGAATTGAAACACGAAACTGAAACATCTATTAAAAATTTAGAACCATTTTTTGGCTATTTTTCAACTTCAACTGGTACACTGAGCTATCTATTAGAGAAATTGGAAAACCAATGACTGTTTCATGTTGGAAAGGTATTTGTCAATATGAAAGGCTGTAAAAGAAAGTGAGAAAAAAAATTCTTGAATTTTTTATGTGATGGGTGTGAAAAAGTCAGTAGTGAAACCTCTCCCTGAAGATTTTGGCGCTCAAAAAATATATATTTCTAAATGCATGAGAAATTGCTTCATGTTAGTTAAACATATAATGACAGATTATATTAGGTGGGGTTAAGTTACTTGAATTGAAAACTATTTCAAGAGAATATGTATGTGCCTCATCTAACATTAAGTTGACAACTGCAGAATTTTGATTACCTACAGACTTTTAGAATCAGAGGGTGATTTTGCCAATTTTCATTTTTCTACCTTTTGGCAGCACTGAATCATGTTTAAACGAATTGGGATGATGTAAAAAGGTATAAAATGATAGAGTAATGGAAAAATAAAAATCAGCAAAGTTACCCCAGTCTATGAAAAAAAAAACAAATTCAGGCGTGAGGTACCTTTCTACTCTCAGAAGGCTTCTAAAAGCCAAATGAAAGGAAAATTGTTTTCAGCTTTTGGTAGATAAATTTAACGATAAAACTTCAACTTTTGACTTATGGCTATCATGACTGAATCTCTCAGCTTTTGCTCATATAATCTAAATCATCTCAATCAATTTAGTAGTTATTCTTTTTCTTTTTTTTTTTCATAGTGACTCAGCTATTCTCAAGTTTCACGCCACAAGTTCTACAGATCACACTCATATTTTGAAACGCTTCATAGGATTCAAAGGATAGCAACATTTTATGGATAATAAATTAAAATCACTTCCTTCTCATTGTTACACTTTTTCCAATCAAAAAGATGAATTTTTATGACGAGAAAAAAATGTCATTAAAATCACACTCGAAAGAGTTAAATATTTAACAACATTCACATTATTTTTTATAGCATTCTGCTCAAACAAAAGGGTGCATCAGCTTCGAGATTATTATTCAATTTAATATCTCTCCATCATACAGATAGCTTTTCTTTTCAATTTTGTAGCTTCATTATTTTTTTATTTACTCCCAACATTAAAGGTCGTTTTTAAAAAAAAATTTCGCTGATGGTTTCGTTTGCATAATAATAATAGTATTTTTTCCTCCTTAATTTTCATTGTTCGTAAATAATATCAACGATAACACTGTAAGACAAAATCTTCGAGAAAATACAATTTTATTCAGTATCGTGATGAAAATTCAAATCAAAAATCTGATGTCATTTTCGACAATTCATTTAATTCATCAATTGCTCCCCTTTTTTATTGATTCTACGAGTTATTTATAAAAAATTTCATGCGGGTGTAGAGTATCAAGTACTTTTCGAAGACAGGGGAGGTTTTATATCCAGCTCCTAGACTTCTTTCAGTAGCTTGTTAATCAGGTTTTGGACTTTGACCGACGATATTATTTCAAAAAAATTTAATTCGATTAAATAAACAAAAAATATGAGTTTAGAATACATCCAAAATCCAAGTTTTTTCGAGAAGACATTTCGTCTACAAAAAAATGCAAATTTTCAAGTTTGCACTGAAAAAAAAGAAAAGTATAATTTTTTACCATTTTTTATTGGAAAACAGGGACAATTCAAGATTCATATTGTAGATATTCCAAGCATTTGTAATACTTTCAACCATCTTGGTAAATTTTATTCTTAGATAGTATAATTTACTATAATTTCTACTATAAATCTCGAATTGTCCCAGATTTCTCATAAAAATTACTATACCAAAAATGTTTTCAGAGTGGTAATTAACTCATAAAAATATTATTATACCACCGATTCTTATTTTTGTCCATTTTTAACACGTACAACGGCTCAGAAATTGCCCCTGGCACATAAGAGATGCTACAGTGGGTTGTAAATAATTCGCTGCACGACGAAATTAAAGGAGTGTAATGCGAGTTGAGGGTCGTAACCCCGCAAAAACATACGTGAAGAGAAACTCGTGAAGAACGATATGGCTGGGGAGGGTGCAAAAACATTCGCTTTTACATTCTGTAAACATACATATTTTTTTGTGATGTTTCTATGCAAACGAGGCAAAAGAGAATTGAGAGTGTCGACGAAAAGGGCACAGGTGACTGAAAATGAAACCATAGAAGAAGAAAAAAAAGCGGCTACAAAGCCTAAATTTAATTTAAGAGAATCACGTTGGTTGTTATTTCGTCTAATTTGAAAAAAAAAAAAAAAAAAAAAAAACCGTATTTACAAGGCAAAATGTAGAACGAATAATGAGAAGTAAAAAAAATACAACCTTTCGAAAAAAAATTTTCACGCAGATTATCTTGGTACGTGATTAATGTGCCATTAACCTAACATTTGAAATTCGTACAATTAATCATTGGACAAGGTTAACATTATTCTTGGTTTCCTTCTATCTCGCTTCTTTTTCCAGTTACGACGTCATTAACTTATAATTACAATTAAAAATGGAAGAAAAAATTGAGACGATTTATCAAAGAATGCTTTTTTTTTTTTTTTTTTAATGAACGCGAGTAAAAATGTGCTTGCTTAAAGCTTAGAACAGATTTCTTTATCTTGAAGTGCCCATATACACTTCGAAAAAATTCTAAGAAATATTAAATGACTGATGGTGTCTTGTTGCTTATTAGAAATTTTTTTTCATTTAAAATATGTAATCCTCGTATTTCTGGACCTTGCTCACCATTGTCGTCTTGAGAATAAAGGGGTGTAACTATTTTCAAAAATATATTATGCATTCGTAAAATAGTTCGTACCACCGTGAACTTCTTATTCGGATGGGTATCTCCAATTTGTACAAAATTTCGATTACATCCCATTGGCTTCGAAGGGCTTTCATTATAAGTGATACGTCAATAAAGAAAGGAGTTTAAGGTAGAAGCAACAAAAATAGTTATAAGGGCTATTAAGTTTTTTCTAAAAAAAATTTAAAAAATGCAAAGAGGTTAACCGTTGAACCTTGCTGTTTTTGCAAAAATTTACGAGTTGCCAAATTGACCGGGCGACTTATGGAATAATAGTAATTTTTCGCTGCAAATCTAAATCTGCAGTTGGTTTTGCTATTTTATACTGGAGTACAACAAAACACATTTACTTGAAAATTTCATATTTGCGATTTCAAACTCAAGCAAAAAGGCTGACATCTGGTGTGATTTTGGGTAAGCTACTGAGCCGGTGAAGTGTATATTTTTCTTATTATTTTCGAATCAAAAAACAAAATTTTTCTGATATTGATGTTGATATTTTTAATTTCTTTAAAATTGTCTTAAAATTTTTTCAAGTAGCACATCATTTGAAAAAGCAAATCGATACCTTAAAGCCAAAAGGTGCTACGTCCAAGTCCATACTAAAAAATTTACGAGAGGTGACTATTGCTTCTGTCAATTCGAATGAATTGACTAAAATCAATTGTCCAGAGATCCAAGTTAATATCTTCATTATAGTAAAAAATTCGCCAAAAACTGAAAATCAATTTTTTGATGCTAAAGTACCTTTATTCGCGACACGTCACATTTTCTCTAAAATAAGTTCACAGTTTTAGATTGTGATTGTGGATATTATTGGAAATTTTCATTTAAAGAATGCAATAATGATATGGACCTATAGTTAATAAAATCTGAATGCTATTATACATTTTCCCCTCCCCAAAAGAGAGATTCCTTTAATGCTTTTGTAGCTTATACTCGCTCAAGTTGTTTTTCAAACAAAGCCTTCAATGCAAACACACCCAATTTGCTACTTTGTCTCGTACCACACAATTCTGTATTCTACAGCTTTTTCATTTTACAGTAAAAGCAAAATACACCTACATATCGATAAATTTTGGCTCAAATTACTACAGAAAGTAGCCCACGAGTTTAATACGGTATTGTCAAAAACACTACTACTACCACCACCACCACCACACTATAAAATGTGAAGCCTGGCCAAAATGAACTCTAAAACACAGACCGAGAAAATCGACATTAAAATGTACGAAACAGGGTATCCTGAAATTCGAATTAAAGTGGAAGTAATCTCACGATATTAAATATCGATTACTAGCATTCAATCTGCACACTTCATCTTTTTTCCCTCTCGCTGTTTTACTCTTTTACTCGTACGCCACTCGTGACGTGAAAAATAGCAGATTTTTTGTAGGAAACTTGTATGTACAAAAGTTCCAAAAAAAAATATATATATATTTACACGAAGAAAAGAAAAAATAATAATATGTGCTCGCAGAAGGATACGCCATTTTTTAACTTGCCAAAGGAATAGACTTTTTTGTACCTAACAATGCAAAAAACAAGATTTATTTTGTGAATATACTCGTATTACGAAGAATTGAAATTTTTTTCCAGTGCTTCATGATAATGGCCAAAATACGCAGTATTTTCTTAAGTATAATGTTTGTACATTATTATTACTACGGGTGTAGAAGTCTAAGAATCTTACATGAAAATTTCATGTACTTACAGTAAGAAATAGTGAATTTTCTGGTCGAAATTTTCCTACTCAAAAATTTGCTGAGATACAGATTTTGGAAGTTGAAAAACAATAAACTAAATTTTGAAAATTGACTAATTAAAACCGAGTAAAGAAAATTAGTCTTAAAAATTGAGCGAAAAAAGATAAAAACAGGTACATATAAGATTTTATGCCTGGAATATGCTAGGAGTAGTCCAGCGAATATGTGGTAAAAAGTCTCCACCCCCTGTGATTCACCCCGGAGAGGGTGGGGTAGAAATTTTTAACCTCATGTTCCCTTTTTTTTTTGGGGGGGGGGGATTTGGATTTTTATTTAATTTCTATTATATTTTTTGTTATTTCTCATAACTAAATCTACTTATGCATTCACTGAGTACTCCTTGTCGTATTATTTCGTACGTCTATTCTTACAAACAACTCGGGAAAAAAAATTAATTTTTCCAATGAATTACAAATTAAAAAGATAACCAATTTCCTGAAAGTAGCACATGAAGTTAAATAGAACATATAGGTACAACCAGGTTGCACTAAGAACTTTGTTGATAAAATTCAAACGACTTAATTTTGGGCTTCCGCAAGTTCACTAATTATTCTCTAGTCACTTTGGTCTCCACCTCATCACTTTTGGGCCATTTTTCCATTCTACATAGTTATATGATATTGAAACGCATGCGTGTCATATATTGTCCCTTTCGAGTTTCCATTACCTGAGCACTCATTTATTTTCCGGTTAACAGAGAAACCAGAATCACGTCTTGACAGTTAATTTTCGCGGTTTACAAAGTAATTTAGTGCGACGTGGGACATAATGGAAGACTACACACCCTTTACGGGCGTCTTTTTGCAGAAAATTTAAACGACAGATGAGTACCTTACAAAGTAGCTATACGTATAGTTTCAAAAATACAACTCCAGATAGAAAGGAAATACGTTACAAGGTCGAATCAAAAATCTTGGCATTTACGATTTGAAAAATGGAAGCTTCGTCTCAATTTGTACAAATGAATGCGAGTAGCAGAATCGGATAAAAACGATGTTTTTAACGAAAAGCTGCTGGCGAATTTTCGTTTGATTTTCTCGAGTTGAAATTTCCACTTGAACGATTCCACTCGTATTTACTACACTATATTGATAATTTAATTAGAGGGGTACGAACGATTACTGACGTAATACACGTCTTGTTGAAACAGTCAGTAATCTGTCAACTTATCAGATTTGTGACACTCGACAAAATTTACATACACTAAAATAGATACCCATACTGTATACCCTAACAATTCGATTGAAAAATGCCCTAACTAACCTATTCTCGAATCACATAAAAATTGAAAAATTTAAATCGAATAATAACAATTGAATAAATTGTCTTCCTTTTTATTTAACTTATTTATTCATTTCAGGAAAGAAATTCCTTGAAATCCCAATTGGTGAAAATCACAATAAATTAGTGTTACCTAACATTTCTGGATTCAAAAATATGAAAAAAAACCACACATTGCACTGCAGAACAATTAGTGATAAGATATTATTACACTGCTTTTACTTTACAAAAGGATTAACTTATCATCCATTTTTTGTATGTACGTATTTTCTTCACTAATTAACTAAAAAGTCACCTTTGAACAGATTATTGCATCAGTTGGTAAAAAAGTTACCTTACTGTAACTTTGAAAATTATCGCAATAATGCATTATTGCACTCATACATATATTTTCTCAGTAAAAAGATCATTGTTTTAACCTTTTCAACTTCAAAAGAAGGAGAAATTAAAAAAAAAAAACTACATTTGTCTGATAAATTTCATTTCAATACATTTAATTTATTATGTTGAACTTCAAACCAAGGTTTTATTTAAATAAAAATTTATTGTTGAATTTTCTGTCACAACACCATCTAATATATGCCATATGCTCACAAAATACACATAATTTATTTATCACCATAATCACAGACAAAATTTCTTTTTGAATTTGGTTGGGTGTGCAGTGAACACCTTGCACACCCAGAGCAGACGCCACTGGAAAAAACTGATATTCCAATGCCAAAAAACTACCTTGTCCAAATTATATGGGTGTAATGTAGACTGGATAAGCTATCATCAGTGAAAATTTCAACTTGTAGACTCCATAAGGTAAGAAGCTCCAAAATTTCTAGCTAGAGTTACTGGAAAACTACTGGAGGTGGAACCGCAAAATTTTGCTGGTAGATAGAGCTCATAGAGGACTAACTACCATAAAAATTTCAAATCAAATCAACAATTATGAAAAAGTTATGGGCAAAAAACCTTCAAAATGGTCAAACACATTTTCACTCCCCAGGGGGCAACCAGTTGAGGTGGGGGGCTGAAATTTGGGCTGAATTAGTTTTTCATCATTGTCAACCTGACCCCAAAGTTTCAGATTGAAATTCGAAAAAGGTCATTTCACCTATCTTATCCTGCTAGACCTTTTTATTCCATGAAATAAATAAATTAAATTTTTTCGTTTAAATTATAACAAATTTACAATATTTGAGATCATTTCAAG
This sequence comes from Parthenolecanium corni, assembly GCA_038050395.1. Taxonomy (NCBI): domain Eukaryota; kingdom Metazoa; phylum Arthropoda; class Insecta; order Hemiptera; family Coccidae; genus Parthenolecanium; species Parthenolecanium corni. The sequence goes on along the minus strand of JBBCAQ010000014.1, from coordinate 3,549,086 downwards.
ATATAGAAAAAATTTTTAGATCAACTCTACTTAGTTTTTACCTGAAATTTTTTTATTATGAAATAAATTTAGAGTAGCTTTGATTGAACGCTCCGGATGTGTTATATTTTCAAAGAAATTATTAAGGTAAAAAAGTTGAACGAAACTTATGGAAATAGTCAAAATGCATCATTTAAAAAAAAAGTACGTTGTTTATGAAGGGTAGGTATACGTGTACTAAAATCTATAATTTTTTACACTACCAGATGAAATTCCTCAAGTGTTAAAATTGTTATTTGAACATGAAATATTACTCAAAACTAATTTTAACGATTTCCAATCAAAAAGGTCAAGGTTCTATTTTAATGCTTTTTTCGTTAATTAGTGGTTTAGCGCTAATGCAAGGCACTTAGTCACGTAAGAATTTGCTACTTCAACATTTATTTCTCACTTTTACTCGAATAATTTGGATTTATTTATATCCCAAAGCTTCTCCAAACTGTGCGAGAAAATTTGATTCGAAGCTTTTTCCTAATGATTCTTAACCGGTGTAATACTGGTTTTTGTGTTATCTTTCTCTCACCCTTCCTTCAGCTATCATACAATATAAATTTGAAATTTATCAATCAACTCGAACCGATTCATATGAAATTAAAAATTCAAGCAAAATATTCACAGATTTGTGATCATTCGTCTTTTTTTTTTTTTTTACAAATATTGAAAAAAAAAGCGCAACTGTAAATGTTAAAACCTGCGAAAAGCAATTTTAATTTTTTGTAAACTTGGATTTTTAAAGAAATTATTTGATTTCAAGTATTTTCAGCTTATGTACCGATACTAAAAAATTGATCAGAAACATGGTGGAGAAGCAGATAAGAAGGGGAGATTCGAAAAATAAGATAATATCAAGAGTTAATCCCAAATGAGGAAAAAGAACGAAGAGGAATTCGAAATGAAAATTTTAGATCTCTTAGAAAAAATATCCGACAGATGCAAAACTTTTCTTTATGGCTTACTAAACTGACCGAATTGTTAAAAACAATTTTTAAGAATAAAAAATTCAAGAAAAAAATTTTTAAATTCCTCTTAGTGAGAGAAAGGGCTACAACATTTCTTAATCCTAAAATCATGAATATTTGAATATTACTAGCACCGTTCAAAAATAGACTCTGATCAAGTTTAGGGAAACTAACATACCTAAATACATATATTATGGCAGCAGAAAAATAAGATGACAAAAATTAGAACAAAAAATCCGTAATATTATCTCGCACGGAATACTTCACATTCAGTTGATGATGATTAATTTATTATTAATTTATTCGTTTTCAACGATTATTTTACTTGTACTAATCGAATTTCGATTTTTTATTTTTCAAGTACCTGTTCTTACGTAGATAAAATTTATCATTCGTGTTGTTGAAACTCAATTTTCTATTTTATTATCATAAAACTAATACTCGTACAAGGATTGGAAATGTTTGCTGTTTTTATTGATTTTGAATTTATTTTAAAGCGAAGTATGAAGTAAACACCCTGTATATCTATAAAAGTACAGTTAATCTTAATGTAGGTGACTTGAAGATTTGGCATTAAACATGGTCTTAACAAGCTTGAAGAAAACGTGTTTTCTCGTCTTTATGGTTACCAGTATTTACCTAACATCACCAGTTTCGCCAAGACCATGAAGAATGTGGCAGAAAATTTGAAATGGTCAACGATTCAATAAGTGATATCGTACACCAGTAATTTAATTTGAGAATTGAACCTTGTCGAATTTTAATGCAACACAATAATTGAATTGGCGTAGTATTTACGAGTCTGGATTTTATTTATAATCCTTCATGATATTGAAAACATGTACATTGGGTAACTGAAAAAGTGTTTTTATAAATTCAAAAAACATCAAGGACGTCTATAGCCAAGCACTACCTGTGAGAGGGCAGAGTTTTTTGTAGGATAAGTTACATTACAGATCATCGGAACTAAAATAAAAAGTTGATGAAAAAAAAAAACACGAAAAAAAGTAAAGCCCAAATTAAAATAGATAACTTGAATTTTGGTTTAAATACTATTGTGGAGTTTCAAATTCAATTTTTAATTTTTTACGTAAACTCCTTGGAATTCTGTTCATTGTTTTTCTTCAGAGACAGTTCTACGAACTAGTTCTGAAAGTAACTACTAGAACCTACACACAGACTTCCTCAGTACTTCTTTCAGCTATAATAACAATTTTTATGTACATGTTTTGGCTCTTCCAGATACAAGAATTTCTACAATTCCTAATAAGGTATTAGTAGGAGAATATTTAGTTCAGTTTAGAATAAATTATATAGATTCGACACAGCTATATAGGTTTCATTGAATAGGAAAAAACAAGTTTCACACACGTCCCACAAAAAATTTTATACCTACGAGTAGTGTATAAATTTTAATGTTCGTATCATTAGCTGTTTAATTACATTGCTACAATTTTTGTACCATTAACCTAAATTTTCATCTCCTGACAAGAAATGAGCTTTACTTTCTTTTGTGATACTTAGTTGGTTTTAACCTTTGCTGAACGCTAATAAAATAAAACAGTACGTAACTGTCAAACAGAAAAGCTTTGTAGAAAAGGTATTTAATAAATAAAATAGTTTATAATCCAAAAAACGAAGAGGACAGAGGAGAAGACATTTACTTGAATTTGTTAAAAAACATTGAATCATGAATATCTTAATTTGTGGCTTTTATCAAAATATTTAATTATCAAGTTTAATTAGACCTAGATTAGGTTATTGTAAGCTGGGCCTCATCTTATTATGCCTGACAACGTCGAAAAACATCTCTGACTCTGATCTACCTGAAGGTACTCATCAAACAGCCCTATACCTACCTGTTCAAGTTACTCGATGATTTTATCAGACCTATGATAGGTCAGGCAATGTCGCTAGGAGCACTAACGAAAGGACTTAATTTTATCATTCATCACAGACCTGAATAAACGAACTGAGAAAGCTCAGACCTGATGACATGTCAAAGTCTTATTGACCGAGGTCAAGGTCTCGCAAAAATAGTTTCACTAAAATTATCGCCCAAAAAAATATTGTACATCCAGCCCAACAAATATCCGAACTGAACCATAAACTGGAAGCCTTTTTTGTTCAGCTCTACAAATATTAACACACTAAAAATTTACTTATCAAATTCTTATTCCCATGAAAAATAAAATCTAATTTTCATTCCAACGCTCGAATTTCTTCACATAAACATTTTGTACAGCTTCAAACACCTTCATAAAATCATAACTCATACCAAAAATATAATTATAATTATTTTAATCCAACCGATTCAATCACGTCGACTTCCACTTCATTCCTAAATTTTTTTTAAAACTCGTAAACCATTCACAAAAAAAACAAAAACAAAAAAACAAAAAAACAAATATTCAGTTTACACGAATACTCGAAATTCCAAACTAATTAAAAACAAATCGAAAATCGTACTCACCATGATACTCCTCAAGTGATTATGTACAACCGGTATTGGCGAGAATATTTTCTCAAATACTGAAGCTATTTTCCCTTCCAACTTGACGGTTTACTTGGCTGCGAGATTCGTAAATGTATACTCCTCTTTTTAATATTTCATGAGCCTTAATTACTAACGAGAAGAAAGAACAAGGGAGTAAAAATATGAAAAGATTGTCACGACATCAAAAGAATATTATGATAAAAGAAAAAAAAAATGAGAAAGAGAATGAAAAAAAGTAAACAAGAGAGGAAAAAAAACACGTAACAGCTCTATTGGGAATGGCGCGAATACAGACTATCGTTTGTCGGGGCTGAAGAAGGTAGAATGGAATTACACGAGAGAAACGGTAACGAGCTCTATTATCTATTTGCTTCTTTTTTTACATCCGCAGCCCCCATTCGAAGGGGGACAGGCGCACTGCGCAAAATAAGACGCACAATTGCGAATGTATCGGCAGCCGCTTCCCCGTCAAACCACGCCTTCAACCAACATTTTACAACTTTTGCTCGAAAAACCTTCGAATTAATGAAAATAAGTAAAACTCTTTTTTGGAGAGAAGCTGAAAGAAAATGCGTGAAATTTCGATATGCAAGAGCTGCTTCACACATTTCGTGTCACGGGGTGCGATGATTGATTAACTTTCAACTAAGGTCTCCCAGACGACCGAAAACTTTCTTCACAATTTTTCATACGCTTTGTGTGGGTAGTCGATTTGCAAAAATGAAAACGAGGTGCACGTATGGACTACTGTTTGGAGATCGAAGTGAGAAACTCGATGAAAGTCGAACACGAAATTGATTTTATAAGGTAAATGCGTCGGAAACGGAAACTGCGAGCTCTCGTTAATGGGTGTACCTGTAGACCACTTTTGAGGAAATACGAGAAGCTTGTAGGCGACAAAGTAAGGAAACTGAGCTGAAAATACTCAATGCAACGTGATGACCATTACAAGTGACCAAGAAAAACTCATATTTTTAATACGAAAACGATAGCCGCATGAAAATACGTTCAAATCAAAAGGAAAAAGTTTATCGAGAGGTCAAGGTCGCAAGCCAGGTAAGTTTCAACAGAGTACCCAATTACGTTTATTCCAACTGTTATTCGAAGAAGATTTCATCTTTCATTTATCTCAAAATGTTTCTAAAAAAAACTCACAGAATATCAATTTATGATTTTTTTAAATAGCCAAAAATATTTTTTTGATGAAAACTGAGAGGAAAACTTGAAATAGTTAAGGAAGATGGAATTAAGTCCCGTTTACAATGTCATTTTGCTTATTTTTAAGTAAACCAGTCAAGACGAAGCAATTTTATTTTGGAAGACTCGTTCTTCACGCTAATTGGTTGGATCAGTAAGAGCAAAGAGCACAATAAGGTTTTAAAATGATGAAAATGAAAAAAATTTTCTAAATAATTTCACTTTATAACGAATATAAAAAACTTCTGAATTTTCAACATTAAATGACCTTCTAATCTCAACTCTCAGATTAGAATAGCTTTTCTCCAATTTTTCGTTTTATTTTAATTTTTCACTTTAGTTTTTTCACTTAAGTTGTATTAATTTTTTCATTTTTTAATTGATGTGTAAACAACATTTTTCTTCACACGAGAAGCTGAAATTCAAGTTTTTTATTTATTTCTTTTTCACTTTAAGTTTATCTTTGTTTTTCAAGTATGAAGGTTACTTTGAAAATTGATTATTTGTCGATGGTAATTTATAAATCAATGGGGAAAATTTACACATAATTGAAGCACAATGCAGCATAATATGAGGCGAAAAATATTTTTCGAGTAGTTTCCAAGAGCATTCGAATATAATGAAGATATTAACACATCAAAATGAGACAATGATCAGTTAAATTCAAGTTAGGTAGGGACATGAATTTTTCTTTTACATTTTACAAAATTTTTCTCCATTTTTTTATTAATCTATAGTAATTTTCTAATATGTTTTGTTTTTCAAATCTGTTTAATTCGTTTTTTTTTTTTTTTTTTGGCGCGAGAATCATTATCCTGCTTTGGCTATTTTTTCTTTCGGGTCAGTTTACATTTGAACATACAAAATGGGTTCTACTTCAAGAGTTTACTAATAATATGTGTCAAAGTAACTCACTCGATCGGTCAGATGTTAGTAACTTCGTTGGATTTTTGTAGAATTCAATTGAAAATTATATTAATAAAATAGTCAATAACCTCTCATCAGTAAAATTGAACCTGGCTCCTTCCGACTCTCAGTCAAATACAAAATTAATAAAACATAAATGTACTACTTACCAAAAACAGATTTTGGGATACCAGCAACTTCCACGTGGTCATGGCGATTTAAAAACACTTTCAATCACTATCACTGAAAAATTCAAACATTTAAAATCACCATTCACATTAGTTGCAATTTGAATATCCAAGTTATATGACACAAAACGGGGAATAATCAGACAAGAAAATCATTCTCATACTTCGAGTTTGGTTGAGACTCAACTACGCGGAAAAGTTGAACTGAAAGCTAAATCACGCATTTTTTAATAATTTCAGACGGAAGCTCCAAATTCTGCTTAAATTCGCTACTGAAATACAAAGAACCAAAAATATTTTCACATAAATTTTCCAAAATGAATACTTTTTTTTGTCAGCCTAAGATATAGAGAAATCCATCTCTCCGAGATGTTCGAGAAACACAAAATTGAAAATCGAAATTTTTCATTTTTAAACAAGATTTATGTGATAAATCGAAACTAGTGTAAGTATCTCCTATTCCTCCGGGAAAATTGTAAAAAATTCTCGATGAATCACTGATTAGAGTATATTTTATTTTATCGCTTAGCTATAAAAACAACGTAACCCAATTAATCGATAACATGATAAAATTAATGCAACTGATTAGAAAGAAAACTGAAAATAAAAAATAAAAATTCTGGTAAATTTGGAAAGAAAATGGTTACGAATAAGAATCTATGAGTAAAGGTATACGAGAATTGAGGAGCGGGAGGGGGAAGCCAAGAAACGAAAATATCGCCAGTATTAGGTTCGACCTTCGTATCGAAGGAGTATCAACAGGAATAGGTTTTGGAATGTATAGCCCTTCTAGTCGTTCCTCAGCTAATTGTAAATTAAATTATACGAGTATAATATTACGATAAATTACCAACACCACCAATGCGCTGAGAAATCTTATACGAGATACGATATGATATTATACAGAACGACCAAAAACCACGATTAATCGGTGATAGGTAATAAAAAGGGAGGATTCTGGAAGTACTAATAACCGTCTGTTCTTCTAATTTTAAATTAAAATTACGAATAAGTTGGACGCCTCTTAGGTAAAGTATTTTGAGTAATTTCCTAAACCAATTTGTTGAGTAATTTACAAAACGAAAATTATTCGCATTTTAACGTGTAGAAATAACAACGCATATGGAATGTTCCTTACAACCCCCAACCGCTTTTTTCAGTTGTGATTTCAATTTTTTTTTTTTTTGAGTTCCTAACAAGTGAAAAAAGCAGAACTAACTACAAACGAGCTACGACGGTTGGGGGTGAAAGCCGTCAATCTTCACATACTTGCAATGCTTCGTCTCGTTCTTCTACCAATTCCTTCATAGTGATATCGAGTTTGCCGCGCATAAAATCGTCCACCTCCAATCCCTGTAACAAAAAAATAATAATAATGCGATTAAAACGGAAAGTCCTCATAAAATAATCCATTTTATGAGTATAATATCCAGAGAAGCTGATAATATTTCTATAAAGAATTATTAGCAGTTGAAGTAGTAATTTTATGATTTCTAAACTACATCAACTTTTGCAAAATCATAAATTACAATAATACACAAAATAAAATATTGATAAAATAATTATTTAAATGAAGATTTTGATGAATAAACATTCATATTCAAAATTATTCTCCCAAAGTTACGACAATACAAGCAAATTCTAAAACAAAAATTATTGACAAAAAATTTCAAAATTTTTTGTCAACAGAATTAAGTATATTTTTCAAAATCATTAAAAATTAAATTGAAATCCTTCTTATATCATATAATATTCCTGCCAATGATTTCTTCATTCAATCCAAAATTTATTTTCAAAATCTGACTGAATTATAATTACCTGAACTATTTTCCATTTCTGGTTAACAATGGTGACGGGAAAAGAGAAAACAATTCCCTTAGGTACTCCGTAAGAGCCATCTGACACCACACCCATAGACACATATTCATCTTTAGGAGTGCCCAACCACAAATCTTTCATGTGATCTACTGCTGCCTTAGCAGCCGACATGGCGGATGAATTTTTTCGAGCATTCATCACGGTGGCTCCTCGAACTTGAATCGTCTGTAACGAAGTTGAAAAAATTTTTTAGTCAACTTTCATAATGATGTAAAAAGATGAAAAATAAAGTCATTAGCAAAAAGTGTTCATTCCGTAAAATAAATTTTTGTAATTTTCACAGCGAATACAGAGTTTATTTAAATAACTTTCAAAGCTAATCATCAAATTTCAGCCCGATTCTAGAAAAACTGCGTATAAAAATTTTCAAAAGTTAATTTTTAATGTCAATCTAAGATAAAATACAAAAAGGACCAAAAGACTAACCCTTTCACATTACTCGACAATTCAAATAAATTTTAGGACCACAACGAATTACAACAGTGCGCTGAAAAAATGCTTTTATTTTTTAGTACATTCGTAATTCTTAAAGACAAACTCCTATTTATGGATTGACTAGAAACTAGTGACTGAAATACTACGTAATCCACAACAAATCCTTGAAAGCTACCCTTCTGATCAATATTCAAGCTTAAATCCATCATAAACCATACAAAATGATTAATATTTCAAAATAACAAACAGGCTTAAGTCATAAAAAATTGTTGCGCTTGCTAATTATAATGCAAGTCGAATAAGCTCTTTATCGTCGACGTCGTTTTACAGGAAATAAGATATTTTGTTACTTCCTGACGAAATTTTCACTCTATATGGCTGACATAGTTTTCAAATAACGCTTGATAATTGTGAAAGATTAGACTGCATATTGTTCTCATTTACACAATGTAACATTTTCATTTTCTCCTACTTCATAATATGGATAAATCAATTTTAAAAAATTCGTTATATTACTGTGTTACAGTATTTTCGCAAAATACACCCATAAAGAAAGACGAAATGAATGAGTCATATTTTTAGGATCCACTAGTCTCAAAACTTGAGTAATTATAATCAACTAAATAGATTGGAAATGTAAACATGCATGTAGTTCGAAAGATGGAAAGTGGGGGCACAAATATTCATTGTGACTGTTCATAAAGTCTTACGAAAACTTCTTTGGCAAATAATACTCGACTACATTGAAAAAAGAAGAAAGAAAATTGGGAAAGTATGCTAACTTTGTAATGTCAGTATTAGAATGAAATTTCCACAACAGTAGATTTCATCATTTTTCAATAATTATTAAATAATAAAATCAAACCATCCATCCGAGATTGTTTCTCGAAAGATTCTCTCATTTAAATTTGCATTAAAAATCTAAAATATTACAGAAAGTAACAAGAAATGAATTTAAAATTCAAAAACAACTGATAAAGTCAAACCTTAATAAATTCGCCTCTGAGATATTCGGTGTCTTTTACAGCATCGTAAACTGGCACATTGCCTTTTGGTAAACAAACGCATGCACTTTTAACGTCAGGAAATTGAGTAGACGAATGATTTCCCCAAATGATGGTGTTCTTGATTTTATCCGGCGTAACATTAATTCGTTTAGCAATGTTGGCTCTCACCCTGCACAAACATAAAGTTTTAGTTTTTTGTCAGCAAATAAAGCCGAAACTTGGAATACCTAATTTACCTATTTTGATCTAATCTGGTCATTGCTGAGAAATTCTCTTTCGGTAAAGATGGTGCATATTTAGCACAAATAAAAGCATTCGTATTAGCTGGATTTCCAACTACCAATACTTTGACTGATTTTTTAGCGTATTTGTCTAAAGCTTCTCCCTAAAACAACCAAAATCCATTCGTCCAGCAGGTATCAAAATTTAAAAAATAACAATTATGGTACAGCCGCAAAGTAAATACCTGCACTTTGAATATCTTTACATTCGCATGCAGCAAATCTTTTCTTTCCATGCCTGGCCTACGAGGCATTGATCCGACTAAAAATGCAGCATCGATGTCTTTAAATGCGTCTTCTACTTTATCGGTAGCGACAATACCTGCAATGTACGTAAAGAAATGAAGATTTTATGAAAAATATTCAAGATGAATCTGATAGGTGCATAGTGAAGTATGTCTTTCAATTTCAAATATGGAGGCCATCAACACTTGAAAATTGAGATAAGAAACACGAGTAAATACACGATAAAGGTCGCGCAGATAACAGAATAAAGATTAATGAGATTCAATATACAACGGGAAAAACAGCTTTCGGAATGATGTCGAAAATAGGTAGTTGATAAGAGGGCCGATGTAATAAAATTAATTGTGAAGTACCAAACCAAACACTTTCAGATGAATTTTCGATCATGAGACGTTGAAATGAACCAGTTTGATGGTTAGGTTAGATAAATGAAAATAAACTTATGAAAATAGAATGCCATCAATTAAAATTTCGCTCTTAAATTGATCTAGAGACAGTTAAAGTGGGCAAGATGCCAATAAACAGTGCAATAAGCAAGGAATTTTACTGAAATTTTTTAGTAATAAAACTAGAATAATTTCACAATAATTGCAGGTGGAAGAATATTATTCAAGGTCGAAAACTCCTCGCACGAAGGCAAACACACAGAGGCGCACGGCATAATTTGATAAGACACAGAGTGTACTCAGTTTGAAATGCAATTAGGTAAAATTATCCAAGCAGAGAAAAATGCTCAAACCTTGAATCAGAGGTAAAGCGCAATCCTCAATTTCCATTACGACTCCTTCGAGAATACCCATTGCCGGTGCGATATCCAGGAGATGTAAAATGATAGGCTGTGATGGTCCAAAAAGATCTCCCTTACCAATCTGCAGAATTAGTGAATAGGCAATTTGACCAGCAGCTCCAGTGACAAGAACACGAACAGGATCCATCTGAAAACATGAAGCTTGTAATTCGGACATAAGAGATTCTATGTTTGCTGAAAGTATAATAATTGGTACATGCTGAGAATGCTCATTAATCGGTACTACATACAAAGAAAGAAATACATCAACCTTCATCTTTAGTAATTAATGAGTATGTCAATTTTGGATTAAAATAACTTGACAAAAATAATTCAGCCGCTAGTAACGTACATGTAAATGGGTATTTGAAATTTTGGAGATTGTAAATTCGATATTTTACACTTACTTTGATTCCCACGAATTGACTGATGTAAGATGAACTATTAAAATTTGAATGAAACACACGAAGAAATGAAATACTTTTGTTTTTCAATGAGAGGAGAGTTCTGACCGAATCATGACCTATGTTAGAATGGTTAGAACAAGAACATGGCGAATCAAAAACACGTTATTTATTTTCTAAAGTATTTTGACTGATTTGATTTTGTTAATTTGTTTGACATTGACCTTCAGATTGAACGTCTATTAATCGCAAGGAACTCGACCAATAAAAAACGCTTCCCAAATATCCGTGAATTTTAGTCTCGTGCGCGTGCGCGAAATATTGAAGTAGTTTTTCGGCGCGATGACGAGGCGCACGACGCCTCGTATTTTTTGTTTTTCTCTCTCGCATTCATAAGAAAAGAAAGACAAAGAAGGAATTCATCTTTCCTTTTCCTCCTTTTCATCTTCTACGCGCATCATCCTTGTCGTGTTCCTTTTTTTTTTTAAAACCAATGTTTACTTTTTGTAAAATAAATTGGAAGTTGGATTTTAATTTTCAAATTTCTTGTGTGAGGAATTTTCGCTTTGCAATTTTTCAATCAAAATTGTCTTTTCGTGAGTTGGATTCGCTGAACTAAATCTTAGAATTAAATTTAAGATTATAATAAAATGCTTTTTGTTCGATGCTAATTCAGAGTTCAGCTAATTTATTTTCAAATAATGGTTGAGGAGAGTATTTATTCCAACAAAGTTAAGGTAAACTGTTAATTCCCTGCTTGATTTTTACCAAATATTTCATAATTATGAATTGTTTTTGTTTAATTAACTAGAATCGTGCTGCTAGACCTAAGCTCGTTTACCTATGGACAGTTGCTGACGTTCAGAAATGGTTCAAACGCCACTGTGGAGACTACAGTGCTTTGTATGGAGATTTGTTCATCCAAGTAAATTTTCTTCCCTGTTCATTTCACCTGAATTATTTTTTTAATTATGTAGTTGAAACTTGAAGATTATATCGAATGACTGAAGAACTGCCAAGACTAAGCAAAATAATACCGCGTGGAAGTTCAGTTTATTTTCAAAGTTGAGCAATTTGCTTAATATTAGTGATCTGTAATGATATTCTGTTCACTATTCACGTCATATAATTCTTGGAAGAATGCAAAAACGAATTTAATTTTGATCGACTTTACTCCCCAATGTTCTTTAGAAATGGATCAGAGTAATCCAAGTATAGAAAATTGTTGATAGTTTGTCATTTGACATGAGTAAGTTGATTAATAAAATAAGCGTTGTGATTTTACGCATCCATTCTGTATGTCCCTCATAATTTGCTTTAATCGACAAGTAACTGGATTCATTAGCCTCTGTAGTAAAGTGTATTTCAAAGGGGTTAAAAATTAGGTTTTATATGATAGTAACAGACATTTACTTTTGTCAATCTTTTTTTATTTCTTGAGAATTAGATAAATTAATCCTTCAAGTAATAAAATACTTCCAAAATCAAGTGAATTGTTATTTACTGATAAAATAATATAAATTATAATTTCCTTACTTTAATATTTTCTGTTTAGCATGACATCACAGGCAGAGTTCTAGTTCGTATTAATGAAACCAAATTGCTGCGACTTGGCATCCACAATCCAGATCATCGTCAAGAAATATGGAGAGAAATTCTCAAGTTGAAACTAAAAACCGATTGGCTAGAAATCCGTGATATGCAGAGAAAACAACTTTTCGATTAAGACAGCTACATCTTGTTGATGTTCAGCATACACTTGTAAATTTATTTTATCGACACGCTAATGGCGAGCAGCGAAGTATTATAATTGTGCCAGTATGATGCTGGTACAAATTATTCACGATTTTCCTTTTGCATTCAAATCCAATAACAATTGAAAAGGGTGCTTCCATTCATCATTTCTCATTTCATTGTCAATATGACATTTTCATTCTGTTATTAAGTGTTCATCGAATTATTTTTAACTGACTCACTCACGTAAGCATTGGCTAATTTCTGTCTCAGAAGTTTAGTGTCTGAATTACGTTTTATTAAGTCATTTTGAAAATTAGGTACATGTGTGTGTATCTACATTAATCATATTCTAGTCTCATAATTTTTAGTTACATTTTTTGCGTATTTTTCAGGATTTGTTTTCCTTAAAAATTGCTTTAGCTGTGAAAATGACAAACTAATAGAACTGTATTTCGCTATTTTGTTTTTTGATTTACTTAATTGATTTATTCTTTGTCAATATCTCGATTCTATCAACTATAAGGAAGAAAATCCCCACTTGACTAATTGTTTTTTATTTATTTTCAATATAATTAGTACCTACTTCGTTTATTATGTTTCAATGCTTTTACTCAAATTTAGTTCATAATCGCTACGTTTTCTCATATTTGTGTTGAACGCAAATATGTCACGCCTGCGTAAAGATTGAATTCAATAGACCTTATACATGTACGAGACATCTAAACTGTTTTCAAAGATTTACAAAGTAACAGTTCGCATTCTCTTTCAAAATTCCTTTTAAGTTCGTGCAGAAAATTAAAAGATCTGCCGACAAGATCAACCAGTTGAAATGAATTTTCATTAATAATTCCACAAAAATAAATCAGCGCAAAGCAGTTTTAAAAAAAAGTTACTATTGAAAGTGAACGAATCATAATGATTTCACACACTGGAATTTAAAAAAAAATAAACAAAAAAAATGAAATAAAATCTTTAAAAATATGAAAAATGTGTATCAGGACCTCGGACTATCACCATCTGTTTAGGAAAACATATCATCAAGATCGGGCATTCTTCTTCTAGGAGGTATATCTAAATCTGGAGGTCCGAAAGGGTCAAATCTGGCTCTAGGTGGTACTGATCCCCTGAAATCACAGTCATTAATGTCATTAATGTCATGAATTATCTACTATAACTTCACATAATATCTCTAAATTAGAAAAGAAAAAACAAATATTAGATCGAAAACTTAATTACGGAGAAATGCCTCCCTTTCCAATCCACTTTAGAAGCTGCATTTGATACTTTCAGTAAGGAAATATTTTGTATTAGCTTTTTCTTCTTTTCCGCTCAAAGTCAAACCTATCTTCGAAAAGAGAAAAATCAACAATTTTTCCAATTGCAAAAATCTTAAGAATCGACGATTATAATTCTAAAATATTGTAATATAATTTTCCTGGCTCACTTTTTCAAACTCTAGCGATCGAACCAAACAATATTCATCTAACAAATTTTAAGCACACTGACTCCGATGAATGGAAGTAACTAGATAGATGTCTGAGGCTGTTTATTACGGGTGTTTTTTAAAATAAAAAATAAATTAATGAAAAAATAAATTTGTAAAAAAAGCTATCGATTCTTCCGATGTGCTCCGGCTATTAAAAAACTGAAATCATCAGCTTGTTTTACTTTTCCATTATAATTTATTCAGGTCAAAAATGTAAAATTAAACACTTTTATTTTCTCCACTATCAAAAACAAAGCAAAAAAATTATTTCTCTAGCCTGCAGAGACGAATAAACTATCAAAACCTTGTTTGCGTAGTAAAATAACAACAGAGAAGTGCAAATCGACAGCAAAAAGTACTCTTAATACAGTCGTAAGATTCAATTAAACAATATTGATCTTTTTTGATGCGTTTCAACCAGATTTCTGTAAATTTACTGTTTCATGATTTTTTCAGTCAAATTTCAACGCTCAGAACATAATTCTCTCAACTATTCAGTTGCTATATTCAATAGGAAAGAACGTTAGGGTACTTGAAGCATCATTCTTATCCCACTTCTACAATTCAAATTACAAAATTTCGGAGAAAAGAAAAGAGGAGAAAATTACCGAGGTAAAGGTTCTGGAATCCCTCCTTGTCCAATACGTAAACGACTTCTATTTTCAGTGAATGGATCGAACAAATTTCCAGCAGAACCTACACCGAAAGGATCCAAATCTCGTCGTCCAATAGAGGGCACATAAATTTCACTGAAGACGAAAATAGTTCAAAGTTTGAAGGTAACGTTATAGGGAATATTTTTACTATTTTAAAATTTACCAACCTGCCATCAGGAGACGGATATACAGAATGAATAGGTCTGCCGTATTGAATCTTAGAAAAATCTTTACTTTTTTTCTCTTGCTCGACTGTCTGTGTCTCTACGTGAGTCTTATTCGACGTTATTAACGGTGAAATTAATTTTTCTTGCACTTCATATAACAGAGATTTGTACGTCGGAATTATAGACGATATTTCTCCTTCGAGAGAGGTAACTTTATCATCGTAATTACAAATTAGATTGGAAACTTGCAATTTTTCCGAAACCTTTAACATAAAAATATGATACTCAATATGGATGAAAAAAAAAAAGTTGACTCTATAGTAAAACTCACCGTGAGATTAAAAATGATCACATTAACATCGCTATGACTACTCATCAATAGAAATTTATCTTCATTTCGTTTGTACCTGATTGCATACTCTTTGTCAGAATTCCAACCAGCAGGTAACAGTTCAGATCCGGTTTCATCGGCAGACTAACAGGCAGACAAGTCATAAATTATTGAAAGAAAAGTAATGAAGAAATAGCGACATGTAAAAACTTCTTACCCAGTTCTCCGATTTACCGTAGCATTTGAAATCAGATTTAAGAAGTGAATAGTGGATCAACATCAGAATAACATCTTCCTTTTTCTTGATGTCTGGCTTCGAAGCACGGAACAGCAACTCCCAACCTAACATATTATCGGTCATTTTGTTCTTTGTACCTTTCTAAATAACTCGAAAAACAGACAATTTATTTGGTAAAACAAGTAAAATATTATGAAAAATCATGAAAAATAAAATACTCAAAAATTGCATACAAAATTTTGAATCAAGAATTCAAGATCACAGATTTCGAATTTGCCTTTCATGTAATTTTATCAGTCCAGCGTTGCCAACTTTCTATGACAGTGTTACCATAATTCAAAAAATTGAATACGTTGTATTGGAAGTTATATAGAACACACTCACGCATTGGAAATAAGATTTTGTAGGTACTTTTGGAAACTATGATCTTGACTATTTTTCAAAATAAGATTTTCATTAAGACACATTTTTCGTAAGTTCAGAATTAAAGTTGAAAATTATCGAAAAAACAAAGAATGGTCATTCATACATAGCACATACACAGTTTCGAGTAATTTGCGGTTCTCCCAAATAGAAATTGACACAAGTGAACTGAGGTAGGGCTGAAAACTCGAAAATTACATCTATAATCTTGACCAAGAATAAAAAAGATGATACTCGTACACAAGTCAAATATGAAATTCAATGTATTTTTGTTTTTTCTCCAACCAACAACAACAAGGCTGAAGAAAAATTGAGAAAGTAATCAAAAATAAAATTTCTTTCTAGACTGGTTCAAGTAAAAGCAAAAGTACATTGTGAACGGTCCTTATTTAGCTGGTTGGAGCCCTGATGTTCAAATTAAATTAGATACAACGAAAAAGAGGGGGAAAAATTCAAGAACATTAAAGTACAGTTACATTTCAACTTTTAATAATAAATTCACACATTCACACCCAACAATTTAAAATCAAATCACAAATTTATAACGCATAAACGTTTTTCCCACACAATTGACTAGTCAGAAAAAAATGGACAGAGAGTTGGCATGCATTTACACAGAGCGAAGAAAAAGGAAGAAAATATAGAAGACACAAATTACTCTCTCAAAATGACTAGAGTATAATGGAATGCAATTGATAGAAACATGAAAGTACGAATTACTGGAAAATAAAACAATGTAAGTACGAATTACTGGAACATAAAACACGATATGGTATGGATACTGATTTGAGAAAACGAGAATTACATGATAATACTATGTGTACAATATAATGTAAATAAATTTTAAATGCAATCATTCTTCCTTAATGTCGTTCCGACGATAAGTAATTAGCTCCCTTTCAGGAATGTTTTCAAAATTTTCACGCCAATAGTAAAATGGTGGACCCGATGAGAAACAATACTGCTGCTCTAGCGGCTCAGTATTTTCTACCCAGTACATCATGTAAAAATTACACATTTCATTTTCGCCAGTTGGTCTAAAATCAATAAAATAACGAACAGCAACAGTACAGTAGCGAATGGAAATATGTATATAAAATACTCAGAAGATTGAAAAAGCAATAGTATATCATTGTATAACAGAAAAATAACCACAAATAAGACTTGATGAGATAAGTATGGAATTTCCTGAATAAAAAAACGTACAAATCATACAAATTTACTTCTGGATTTCACAATGTGAAACATATTTTTCATATTCACTTTCTCAACGCGGGATTACAACAGTGAATACAGAAAACAATTTCTTGAAAAACTACTTTTTCTCTCGAACCTTAACTCAAATTTAAAATAAATGCTCGTGTTTTCCAAGCATAAAGAATGATAATATTACATTATATATTTTTATGGTCATCTCTAATCATCACATGACAGAATAATAAATCCAACAATTCAACTTACCCAACACGTGTATCACGATTTCGATGCGTTGCATCCATTTTACATGAAGCTGCCTAGAGAGCGAAAAATGAAATTTTCAATTCAATAATATAATAATAATAATATAATCATTAAGAGCTATGAGGGTTTTTCAAGTATTCAAAGTTAAAAGGAAGAATTTCCTAAAATCCGATTTTAAATTATTCTAATTAACTCGGATAATTCCAAGTAATAGCTGAACCAGGTGTCAAAAATATTATTGCCATTGCTTCTACTGTTTTCCATAGACGACCGAACGACGGCTATACTTTTTCATAAACTTGTTTCTTCTTAATTATTTAACTAGGGCATTTCAAAATAAAACAACGAACTTACCAAAACATCACCTTTTTGGATAATCATATTTTTTGCTACTGGATAAAACATTTGAGGCTCCAGAGGATCGTGTTCACCAATTAACGTCCAATGCTCGTAGCCATTTATTTTACGAATTCGGTAACCAGAAACACGAACACCTGGAAGAACACGTTTAATACCCCTATTAAGCAACTAGATATTTAACCAGTACTTCTTCTCCGTGTGCATATTTTGAAAATAAGAAAAAGGAATTAAGTCTGGCAAATCTCAGATCACCTTTAACGTAGTCAAGCAATTGATTGCCTTGAGCTAAATTCTTTTCAAGACTGCAAATTAGTTACAGTGTCTCTTGTCATTGAGAACCAAACGTGTAAAAAAGCTTGTGTTCAAAATACTCATGGCATTTTATCGGAATTATTATTTTCCGAGACTATAACCTTCTTCTCATTTCAAATGAAATAACACTCATTTTTTACACGTACCCAGTTCGTGTGTATGTGTGCGAAAACGAAATGGATGTATTTCCTTATCCTCGTTGATGGCACATGCAGTTTCCATACTTTCAGTTGAATGAGCTCGAATACGTCCACCAGTTCCTAATAAGAATACGCCCGCTAATTTAGGAGACCTGAAATACGTGTCAACATTCAATTTCTTGCACAAAGCTAACAGAGAAAATCTATAAGTGCAAAAGCTAACTTCAAAGTAATACGTAGTATAATAATAAATACTTTGTAAAATTTTACTTACGGTATGTCTGTATAAATCAAATCAACTCCCGAACTATCCGTTGTGTCATCTATAAACAATTGTAATGAATATAGCCTGGTGATGCAAATCGTATGAAAATAAATTTAAGTCGTAACTGGTATTCTTTTCTTACTTGTAAATTTCTCTACATGGCTGTAATGCACTTGCAAAACCAAGTACTTTATATTTGTATCGACGCCTATTTTAAATGCGACACCATTTGGTAAATCTAATTTAGGAGCATCTCGAGCCCATGCATACAGAATCTGAAATAAAATTGTCGTTAAATGAAATTGAATATGATAGACAAGTTGATGCAATGATATAAAAAACTTGCTGTCTTGCGAAGGTTACATAAATCAAAAACAAAAATACATGACAATGTTTGGCAAGAAAGAGATAATTAGTTTAACTATTGAAAATTTTACACAAGCTTAGAAAACATTTGATTTGTGACATCTTTATTCGTTTTAAAAACTTTTTGAACTGATAGAAAAAAGTGACTTGTCCTTAGGTAGGAAAATTTATTTTCATTCTTTCCTGTCCAATATTTGAGTAAAAGGATAAGGAATAATTTTTTTCACAACGAAGAGGGTGAAAAGTTAATTTTCATTTATTCGTCTATTTTATTTATTCATTGTGATTATTATTTCCCCCAACGGATTCCCAAAAATAAATAACCGAAATGTAGGAAATAAAAGTAAAAGTAAAATTGATAATTCAATTTCAACTTGGAATTGAGTACGTATCGAATGAAGGTTTAATCAGTCCCTTCACGGCGTAAATCAATCCAACTCCCTCCACATTTGATTTAATTAGGCAAATATTGAATCACACAACCCTCTCGATTTTTTACATTCTTTTTTCTACCATTATTTGATGCTCATAGTAAAACTCGTTAAATGTGCACGGTTTAAGACGACGTAGTACTTTATTTCTATCATTTATTTATTTTCATAATACAAATGGCTGTTATGCAACAGTAAGAATGGAATCACTTGGTCATTGTGATTGCAAAATATAAAGCGCGTGCAATTATCCGGTTGTAATACTGCAGAGAGAATATTCAGTTTGTCTCAAAAATTACATTACATTATTTAAAAAGAAAAAAAAAATGAAAATGAAATAAAATTCTAGTGGGGCCTGCCTCGTTAGAAAAACAGATTTTCGAAATTGAATGAACAATAGTCTGAAAGTATCTTAACTAAGAAAACAAATTCTTGTTAGAGACATGCTGTGCAAAATAGCCGATTCAAGTATCAGTTTTCGAATAAGTAGGCGCAGTATTAAATCTTGCATTGATTTGCTTTGCACTAATCTAATAGTCAGTAAAAATGTACTTGCTCGTAATTTTAAAAAAATGATTCAATTTCTTTCAAATATTGGTAAAATAAGATTGAGATCCGGGTAAATATAGAAGCAATTGAGTTGTAATTCATACGTAAAACAAAACCACAAGACTATATAATACACCATTCAAGTTTCAAAAGATATACATAAAATATTCTCTTTCTTGAAAAATCACTGAGGTATACTTTAGCCCATAATTATAAAAATTATGAAATTATGTTATTCATGTAGCTGTCTACAGATAACTACAATAACTCAATTGAAACATTCAGCTTGGTATATCTACACTGTGCTAATTAATATTTTGATAAATACATTCCTGCAAGTCAGCCTGTACTGCATTCAATATTTTTGAGGGATAAAAACCTTATGGAACCACAGTAACTATTTAAATTATCACTTTTGGTAACGTCCTACAAATCATAAAAATATACCTAATAAGAAATAAGAATTATGTTCTTCGTTATGTGACACATAGGTAATTTTCATTAAATTCGCAGAGTAAAAAGGGAAAGAATTTTACACGATATTTTATAACAGTAGTTCAGTGTTTTTAATGGACGATGAGTATTAATTTTGGTGATTACAAATCAAAAAAAAAACAAAAAAACATACCGTATTTCCTGAGGAACATGGATTAGCGGTATCTTCATCAGAATCGTCAAGTGCCATTTCTCCGCAGTTCCTGTGATAGAATGAACATTTTATATTAATGACATTGACCCAGTAATTCAACGAAGTAGAATATCACACGTTCACACTTACCATGCAGGTTCCGATTTTCCTGGTTCTTTACATCCATAGATAATCATGTGATGAACATATTGCATAGAAGCGTTAGGTTCAAATCCCACTAAACATAATATAATCAGCATTATAAAATACAAAATATAAAGGCATTAGTTCTCTTATAAAGATTTATGATGTTTTAAATTAAAATAGTAACTTCATTGCCCTTCTTTTTAAAGACTAAAATATTGACTTATTGTTTCATACCTGCTGTTATAACCTTATAACCAAACTAATGGAGTTTGTTAAAAGAAAGGCTTTGTGAGCCTGTGCCCTGACAGTGTCGTTTTTTATAATTTCCTCTAAGAAAACTATTTTTCACTACCCTTTTTTAAAATCATGTCGACTAAATTCTCAATTTTCATAAGAAACTATTCAGATTAAAAAAAAAAAAAAAATATGACAGAAACATTAGAATAACATTTTTTTTTAAATTGAGTAAAATTAAAACTCTCATTCTAGATTACAGAGTGAGCTGTTCAGTTTTACAGTTTTGAATCTTTTAGATCAACCAATTTTTGACACAGAAAGTTTTAGGGCGGTTTAATAACGCAAAGTTCAACAGGCTTGATACAGTGGAATTTTCGCTCACGTATACGACTGGCAAAATAGTTTCATCTGAGTATTAGAGCACCATATGAGTAAAATTTACGGATTCTGATGTATCATCTACTAACCTATGTAGTAGGATTTCTCTGGATCCACCTTGACAGGGGTGCAAAGGTATAAATTTGACTGGAAAAATGAATTATTAAAGCATTAGATATTACAGCAAAAAAATTAATAATTTAGGAACGTTGGTTACTAATAGATATAATAATAATCATCATTATTATTCATTTTCGCATCAGACGAGTAAGATTGACTGATAAATTTTCAATAAGTCGGATAAGTATGGTATAACATATTGAAAAAACTTACTCGGTGCGGTTTGACATTTGGCATATACAAATCGAATTTCTCTGTCGGACGATACAGACATTTTACTTTGGAAATAATAAAAATAAAAACTGCAAATGATATGAAAATAAATTTCATGTTTCAAATAACATTTCTAACATCAAAACTAAAAGACGAGCATTTAAACGACGCAAGAAAAAGGGTTAAATTAGGTTCAGGTTAACACCTACGTCTATTTTTGCAGTGTTTTTCCAACTCGCAAGTCCACCAAAGTAAAGCAAAGTACAGCGTACAGCCACAGATAAGGTTTCAAGGAAAGCTCCGTTCCAAAGTATGTGTGAGATGAGCCGAGGGCACGAGGGAATAAGTTCTCTTCCCCTTCTCCAACGTTCACCATTAACAATTTTCATGACGTCATTCCCAAAACTCTTGTATTCCTCCCCCGCATAGTTGAAATTTGAAATTGGGACAAGTTGGCATTGGCAAGTTGTTGCTTTAAAACTCACCGCTGATTCGCTGGCGCTCCAGACTCGATTGAAAATTTTGCGATGTTACTCGTCGAATTCAATGTTACCATCGATATTATTCAGCGCTATCACTGCACTGGAAATGAATACAAAACATCAGACAACGTTATGAAGTGAATTTTCGCTGGGCGTTTACTTATGCTGAGTAATTTTGAAAGAATTTGCCGAAATATTGCCATTTTATTAATGTAATCAATACGTAAGTAATCTAGTGATGAAGATAATTGATCATTTAATGCATAATTATTTGTACTTTTTCGAATATTTCATTATAATAGTTGCTTGCGAATATATTGATTCCAGTTCATTCTTCTACCGTTATTCTATGTCATCGAATTATTTGACTTAAGAAGGCACAATTCAAATCCTAGGCAGAATGAATTACGGGAGAAGGACTCCCAGTGTTGGCACGCCATCCGTTTATTCGCATGTCACCTCTAGATCCACTGCCAATTTGAGATCATCTCGATCTCTTAAGTCGCTGAAAATCCCGTGGTATCGGAGACCAATTGTTCAGGATGCTTACTTTCTTGACATTCAACGAGGATCTCTTTTAATTGCTTGTTATTCGCTGGTGAGTTTCTTCATCTTTTCACGATTGAATAATTGCAGTAACAACTATGAATCTTACCTGCAAATATTCGAATGCTTACTTCATAATTCTTACTTCACGATTATCTTCTAGTATTATTTTTTTTGTCTGGTTCGACAGAACATTTTATGAATACTATGTTAATTCTAAGCATGTATCTATTTATTGTTTCAGTTTCTGAGTATATTCACCATTGGAACTGCAATCTTTGATGTTTATTGTTTATCAATGGCTGCCCCTGGTTCTACCCATTATGGTTATTACATTATAAGCTATCAGTTCGTTTATGTTGGCAGTGCTTGGGGTTAGTAAAATTTTTACCATTTGTTTTGGCTACGTACATTGATGCGTCGTTTTATATTTTACCAATTATTATCATTATTTTCAGTTCGAAATCTGCTAATATTATTCGCTCTGTTTTCATTTGCTGCTGGAGTTGTCATTTTTGTGACGAGTATAATATTAATAAATGCTCTGAGAAAGGTAAGCCCTCCTACAACATTGATTGTTGACAAATTACATATTTTAGTTATTGATGTGTTTTTCTGTTTTTAGGAGTATGAAAGAAGAATAATTTCATGGCTGTATACCTTTGCAGCTTTTACAATTTTTCGATTTGTTGCGTGGGTATTCGTTTCAATTGTAAATGATCAAATATTTTTCTACAACTACACAATGCTATTATTATGGGGTTGTTTTACCATTCTCAATGCTTACGGATGGATTTTAGTTTACTCGCTTTACGTGGAACTGTCCGATTTATCAAAACTTGAAGACCTAGCTCATTTGAGGGTAAGACTGATAAGTCATTCTCCGATTCGTGATTGGAATTTAATGATTTTCAAATTTCTCAATATGTTTGAATGCTATTTCAGTTTCCATTACCTCCTCAAAGAAGTGCAGAATTGCAAAATAATTTTGAGAATATTTCCGTATCTTCTTATATTTAATTCGCTAAATTGTTTTTAAATAGTGTTTTGAAATCAGCCATAATTCTCACAATGCAGTAATTCGAAGCGTGAAACTTGTAGATTTGATTTTTGATCACTACACAACGCTCCACTCACTGCTTTCGTGTTGTTTTCTACGTTCATTGTTTCAAATTTTTCTAGTCACGGTTACTATCTATTAAAAATTACTTTCCTAAATTGCAAAATAATTTTGTCCCCACGTTCTTATTGTTTCTAGATGGGAACGATGCAATCTTTGAATGCCTCCACTACTCATTCTCTTGCTGGATCTCGACCGACTACACCCCACAGTACAGTTTCTACAGCACCAGTGGTATAGTTTACGCACAAATGTTTTGTTATCTCGTCACTGCACAGTATTATTGTTTAGACACAGTTAAATTGCCAGTCTACCACTCAATTACTTCATCCGTCCAGAACTGATCAATTTTTTTACTTGACTATTTTCTATTTATTTGACTTATGTTAGTTTTATGCGCTTTTTGTACAAATTTTTTAAAAATTTATCCTCATAAGTAAACTATGGACTTTCTATTTTACATTTTGGTATATTTTTGTACTTAATGAATGTGTGTAGTTCAAACAGGTTCGTGGATTGATTATGATTCGTACTAGGCCCACCGCTCATTTCAACTTTGAACATTTTTAGTTCATGAAATACCATTTTTGTGTTACATAGGTCTCATATTAAACTGTATAATTATTTAAGAATTTTAAATTATTCTTACCCATTTGTTATTGAGATTCAATTAATATTCGACTTGTAATTTCAAAAGTAATACAAAATCAACATTCTGCGAGTCAGAAAATGAATTGAATTTTTTTAAAGTGATCTTATTAATTTTTTAAAATCAAATCAAACAAAAGCAGAGTAAAGGTAATTTTAATAATGTCAACTTCACTCATATTCTTGTGCGAATGTCACTTCTCCAAACAGATGAAATTCCAAGATACGATTATGACGACAAAAAATTTTACAAAGAAGATTATTAAGCAAAATTTTCGGAACCAACGTATGAATAAAAATGACATATTTATTTTTTATGAATTCAGAACGTTTAGTGGATTAAGTGTCGAGAAAAATTTTTGTGAAAGGAAAATAAAGAGATAATAATAACAGATACTAAAGAAAGAATGTTTATCGAGATTATCGAATAACTACCTGTTTCGTGTGACACAAAAATGAATAAAATGGTAAAAACTAATATTACACTGAAAAACGTGAAGTCAACTCATGGTAATTCATCGAAGATTTCTTTGGGTATGTATGACAAAATCATTTAACACAAATTCTCGTGCCCTACAACATTTTATTCTCTGATCATTATCGTCGCGTTTCTGCTTCTAATATAAAATTTCACGAACCTGTGTAACTGAGCAGAACGAAAGCCACCATTGTTCGTACTGGTTTTGACAATAGCAAATTACTGAAATAGGAACGCAAAACGATACAAAAAATTTGAATTGAAGAAAACAACAATTTTTTCCTTATTCTAAACCCATTAAATGATTGACTCCCTGCACGAGCAGTAAAATTATCGGTTGCCAAGCGACTAACCACCTAACCCAGTCTAACAGTTGTCCGTATAAAACGTGCGGTTTCTCCCAGCTATTGAAATTGGTTAAAGAAAATCATCAAGAAAATATTACAGTACTAATTAAAAATATCCATAAGCTCACATGATGATGAATGAATTTTCCCATCACCTTATCATCATCTCATATTTTAATTTTTTTTTAATTGAGATCAAATGTCTGCAAAAAAATATTCGCGAACAGCAAAATGATTACATAATTCTTCTTTTCGTAAAAAATGATAGCCAATTAGAATAATATCAAAAATGTTTTGGAATTATCTTTAAGAATTCCCAGAAAAAATTTAAACCATTTTTTACAACAGTTTTTGTTCAGTTCCTCGTATAGATTTTATTGATGAAAAATTTTGAAATGCCCCGAGTATTTTCAAATTTGAACGAATGGTCAGAGATTGATTTTAGTTTCAAAATTCTTTTTTTATATCAAAAGAGCTGTTTCACAAAACAACGAGATCCTAATAATTTCAGAGTGAGATAATAGTCGACGTAGTTGAATAATTTATATTCCATGTTGAATATACGCAACTTTTCTCTTCCAGTAAAAATTCGAATAAAAGGATACGGATTCGGAAAAAGACGCTTGAGATCCACTTTTTCTTTACAATAAGGGCAAGTTTGTTTCTTGCCGACGATACACCAGCCACGAATGCAGAATTCATGGAATCTGTAAATCTTGTTAAGGAACCAGCAGATAACAATTTCACAAAAAAAAAATCAATTCAATTCAAAACAGAATAAATTGAAAAATTACAAAGAAAAATCTGTTTTAAACTTTCCTGCAAGCAATTTTCAATTTGTTAAGATTTTTGCAAAATAAATTTTTAATTCAACCAAACGAAAATACACTGTCCATCTATGTAATGAGCGGTGTTTGATTTAATTTTGAAATCAGTTACATACAAGTGTCTCCAATTCAATATTTTTAGCGTAATTCTCAAGCTAGACTAAAGATCCATCATAATAATATGTATTATGAAAACTAAAAGTAATGCCAATTTAAAAAATGGGATTCAACTGTTCCAAAATGTTTTATTTGCTGTAACACTTTGAACAGCAATTTTTTGTCGTCGTTCAACAAGATAATGACAAACACATAAAATTTTGCAACAATGTTACGTCGTATTGCCATTCTCACTGTTACAAAACTCATTAATTTATGAACACAAATGACGAAGAAATAAACTGTTGGTTCATCTATAAACCGAAATAGCTTTGCGAAGTTTCACTATAATCTAAATTACGAATCATTTGCTAAGGAAACAGAGAAACTTATTCACTGACTACTTGTTCTTGAAGAGATGTTAATTTCACGTGAATGGTACTTATTATTTTAAATTAGAAAAAGGATACGCATGAGAGCATGACAATTTGTACGTATTTTCGATAATACCTTCTTCGTCCGTCCCAACCAATATTTTATTGCCACAAACTGCGCAAATATTAGCTTCTAGATGACGTGTTGGCATTCCATCTGAATTATAATACTGGAACAGAATAATTATCTTGAAAATAGAAATTCGAACTACAAAAGCGTATTTTTACGTTAGGGGAAATATAAAAATCTGAAAAAACAATTTGCAGAACAACAAAATAGTAGTAGATAGATCAGCCAAAAATGAATGCCTGCGAAGGTCAACGAATATAATAAAATTTCATAATTTTCAATTGATAGTACAGTCAAATACTCAACGATATATTCATGAACAAATTGAGCAGAAAACCAGTAGAGCGACAATAAAACGAAATTTTTGGTTACGATATTGAATTACTTTATTGTATTAGCTTTTATAAGCTTTCAATACAAATATATACGCAAAAAAATTAAGTCAAATAAAATATACTCACTCCAATATGACATGCCATTTTGTCCGAGCAAATTACAGCTAAATCTTGTCCGATAACACCATAATACAAGCCATAGAACACCAAAAGCAGGGCAAAATCCATCCAACTTTGTGGTTTTGCTCCAAAAATTACATGAAATCCGAAGAATGCGCTCATCATGATTACATAACCCACCATTCCTAAGCCGTAGCTAATCTTATAAATCAGATAAAACCATTTGTACACCAACCTGAAAATCAATATTAAACATTATCGAATTCAAAAGACTGATCTAAATATATGTACAATTCAAAGTCTTCATCATACCGAGGTGTTGTGCCTTTGATGGGTCTCTCCGTGGCTTTTCTCATCACTAAAGCGCATATAATTGAAAATAAAATCCATATCACAATAAACCTCCAAAAGCTATTCCTGAGTGCCAAACCACAAGGAATAACCCACAGAGCAATGAGAGTGGCAATCTAAACACATACACGAGTGAAACATAGAAATAGTGATGAAAATTTAGTATAGAATGTACGAAGCTGACCATATACGATCGATTATATCGACGTTTCCACTCGATTAGAATTATCTGTACAACTATTAATACGACTAGAAATATGAGTAACATCTCGGCGTGCATTTGTTCATGACCAGCATGTTCTTGGTGAAATTTCCTGTGCTCTTCAAACATTCTGAAATTATAATTGCATACCTTAGAAAGCTATATTTGAAAATTGTTGTCATTTTTCAATGTACCCACCGACGTTTCTCATCGTCCACAAAAACCACAGGGGCAGTGTCAACATTTTCAGCAGCCTTCATGAAAGCAGAAGTAAAAATACAATCAAATTAGAAAATCCATAAATAATATCGGTTTAAAGAAGAAGTAATTAAAAATTTACCATTGGAACGGATCGATTAGTAACGGGTAATGGTGAGTCGATCAAAGAGAAATCATACTTGCAAGATTAATATACCATGTTAAAGTTTCAGCCATCGGAAGGCTGAATTATACGAATCGGATAAGAAGATTAAAGTAACACTAAATTTCAACAATATTAAAATTTCAAGAAGAAATAAATTTGAAATAAAAGAATGGAAGAAAATGAATTAATTTTTCAGAAGAAACATCAAGCACGGTAAAATGCTGCTATAATCAGCAAAATCGACGATCGTTTTATCATACGATGCGATCAGTGATGCCAAATCAAATTATTAAAAAAATTGTGAATTGCACACTCTGCTGTCAGCTGGTATTTAAAAGATATGATTGGTTAAAAGCAACGATCCTCTCTTCGCATTGGCCAATTTTTGTGGCAGTATATGTTAGGTTTTTCACCTTGAATCTCGTGGACAGTCCAAGGATGACGAGTTTTCTCACTTGAAAATTCATGTTCGCCTCTCCCACCCTGCTCCCACCGCTAGACTTTCCTTCTTTCCTTATCAAATATTTTTCATCTAACAAAATTCTACATTTTTTTCTACTGATCGAGTCTGAAGTTGAAGAAAAGAAAAATGGGCATAAAAGTGAATTAATTTATTCGGTAAGTCATATAATGGATTTAAATAATTAATTAATCGAAAATGAATGGACTAGAAAATTCACATAAGCTAGAACTACCACCACAATTATTGTTAATAACTTCTTTCTGCAACTGTGAAACCAAACTTAACTTTTGTTTGATAAGTCATAATTTAATTTTTTCAGATTGCTCGTTATTTTTCAATCATAAAAATATCAGCATTCCTGAGCACAGTCGTGCCTGTTGTAATGCTCATCCAGTTATCTTTCTGGTGCAGTTTCATCGCATTTTTGGTGTTTAGTTGTACAAGCTGTGCCTTTAAATTTGTTGAGTATCCCTACAAAGATTCCAAGAAAAATGTAAGCAACACTTTCAGTGTCAAAAATCTTTCTTTCACTTAGTTAACCATCGAATTTCTCTTATTTAGGAAATAATATTCCGTGAATTTGAAACTGCCTGTCAGCAATCTTCAGTGTGCTCGCCAAAAAAAGGTATTGAAAATCTGCATTGTGTTCGAGAATGTATTTCACCAGGCTGTTATGCAAATATTTATAAACATGATGAGGTAAGTTGATAATACTTGCGTAGGTGGAGTAACTGACGCGCACCAAACTTATGTATCGGAGAAAAAAGAGATCTGGACTCCCTCTACTTCCTTTAATTTATCAATTATTTTATCCATAAAAAATAGTTTTTAGGGTGCTTAAGAAATGATTTCATTTTACTAGCACTTGTTGGCTTCTACTATGTCTTGTTTCAGTAGCTGGAAGAAGGAGAAATTGATGTTAGATTGAATTCTTTCAAAGGCTGCTTCATTCAACGAACAAGAAATAGAACTCAATGAAGGTGCTGCAGTGATCGCTTATAATCCGATCTTCTTCTCTTGTTCCTCATACCTTCATTAAAGTCGGAGATAAAAAATTTTTTATGAATATTCTACTTCTCCCGAAAAAAAGATATTTCGATATGTCGAGTCACGGAGCTGCATCTGTAACAACGTTTGGTGTTCCAGTGGTTGTAACTGAAAATCTTAATTCACCTGCTTTCATATCGTGGCGTAAATTACAGTTGAGCAAAGCTAAACTGAAAGCATCAAGCAAAACATCGGCTCTACTATCTGGATTTGCTATGGTATACCGCATTAAAATTTCATATTTTTTCGTAGCATACAGTTTGGAAATGGAATCAATATAATTCATTTCTTAATATTTTACAGCAGACAAAATACCCACTGACATATCTTTGTCTCCATGTTTTTATTTTCATGATTTCCATGATGTTCGAATTTCGATGCATTCCATTTATTTGTTTAGCTTTATCCCTTTTAACTCATTTAAGAAGGTTTAGAGATAAAAATTACGTTGATTTAAAAATAAATAAAAATTTTTAGCTCCAAAAATAAAATAAAATTTTCTTATGTAAAACGTTCAACCTTAGAAAAAATGTTGATAAAATACCTTTTATTCCATATCAGAGATCTTACTTTTTTTATAACTATAATCGCAAAAATTTTTTTTAATGCTTTAAATTTTATGTGTATTTTTCATTGGGAAAAAAGTAAGAAATATTTTTCTATACTTATTTTCGCCCGAATATGTAAAAATAAGATGTGATATTTTCGAAACAATTATCACCTTTATTTTTGTGTTTGAAACCAAGGTTGAGTATCACTACAATAATGAACAATGACTTGCAGTCCTATCTGCAACTATTTCATTCGGTGAAGTCGTTTTAAAATCTTAAATACTTTTGGACTATTGCATCTTAATCAAATTAAAATTCGAATATTTTTAGCCATCTTTGTTCTAGTCTAGAATTCGGGATATGAGAACCTCAAAACAGCGTCCATAACAAAAACAGCATTTTTGTAAATAAAAATACTCATTTATTCAGAATTTTCAGTTTGAAAGGACGTTCGCAATGTTTCATTTTACGAGCTTCATTGTGAGCCAAGAGTTTTGTCAAATTTAAATATTTTATTTTTTAATATACCTCACCCACACCCCGCGAATTTTTTCATTTGTATTTTTACTTTTTTAAATCATTTTTAAAGCTGGTAAAAATAGTGTTTGGGGCCCTGGAAAAGTTTCATTAAAATTTTAAATTCAAAAAACCAAATTCGCAAAGGGTGGTACATTCGAGGATAACATATCCTAATTGTATTAAAATTAGTTCAAAATTGAGCTAGTTAAGTAAAAAATTGTAAACTGCTTAAAAAGCATAAGTAGACTACACCTTCAATATTTTATAAACCAAAATAATGTTCTCTTGTTACAAATCTCACGTACTTTTAATGTTTTTACAAATTTAAATAATATTATTACGTTTTTTTTTAAAGGTGGCTATGGTCGAAGTTAACCTGAATCAAGACTCGAAAGTACCACCTGCCATGCTCATTGCATTCACTGTTTGCACAACTCTGCTTGTTGGTGTTCACATGTTGGCTTTAATGATAAGTACTTGTATTTTACCAAACATCGATGCCGTGTGTAGCATGAATAATGTAAATCTAGTTCACGAATCTCCGCACGAAAGGCTGCACTGGTACATCGAAACAGCATGGGCGTTCTCTACCTTGCTTGGCCTCATTCTATTCTTATTTGAAATTGCAATTTTATGTTGGGTGAAATTTTACGAAATTTCTCAAGTGGCAGCGTGGTCGGCTTGTGCCGTGCTCATACCAGTACTTGTAGTTTTTGTCGCCTTTGCTGTTCACTTCTACCACACGATGGTTGCTCATAAGTATGAAGTCAGCCGATATGGTATACGAGAACTCGAACTACTGAAAGAGCAGATCGAGGTCAACGACTCGAGTAATGCTCATTCGCCTAATTCTACCATTGAGGTCACATCTAATTATTCGCGCACTCAAATCGTTTGACGCGTGTGCTGTGCATCTTCGTTTAAATGTATCAACATCCGTGGTAAATATATCAACTACGAGTTGAGCTCTTCGGTGACTATGTCATTCAAAGATGAAATGCTCAATTTGAGGAATTATCGGGTTTGAAAAAAAAAAATTAGATGCATAAAAGAACGATTAAGTTTGCCTGAAGCAGCTATTATTCTCGTAAGATGATGGTGACAAAGAGTTGAGTGAGAGTTATGGAACGGGCTCTAGTGCAGATGGTTTCGGACTCATTCGCTGGAATTTCTTGCGAGCATGGTATTTCAGAATGGAATCGCCTAAATACTGTTATTGTTAGTTGCAATAAATCTGTTTTTGATATCATTATGTATAGTGTTGTTATAACGACGATTGCCAAAGCATTATTGTAAAATTATATTCTAGATTTACTTGTAATTCCGAAAAGACACAAATGGATTCAAACAGCAATGTTTACTGTGCTAATGTACGAATAAAAAAAAATTATGCATATTCAAAAATTTTTCTGATGGAAAGTTTTTTTTAAATCAACAGATCGTAGTCCGATCTTGATACACGCATAATTCATGTCATTTTTCAGAAAGCAAAATAAAAGTTCCGGGCCAATCCAAAAACAAAAAAAAATTGCGAGGTCAAAACTACATTTTCTTACAATTTTCAATGAAATTAGTCGTACATGGTCAAAAAAATCTCATCGAAAAAAGGCTCGACTCGATGCATTAGCTCTTATTAGGTACATTTTTGTATGAGAATACACGTTCAATATTCTCAACTGTTTCTCTTTTATTCTTTTACAAATTTTAATCCTCACACCTCAAAGCTGAAAAAATTAAAATTTGATTTAAATCTTTCGCATACGCATCCAACAGTGAAATCTTCTATCCTGAACATCAAGTACAAATGATTAATTCACACTATTATAAGTAATGACTGACAATTTGACAGGCAAGGGTGATTAAAATTAAATTTTGAAAAAATGGACTACAGAATCGGGTTCAGTGCACTCAAAAATCCTCATAAATTTTTCAACTTGAAGAAACTAAATAAGTTCCAAGTAAATAAAAATATTCTCATCGAATTTTTGGTGGTAAGGTGAAGAGAAGAGATTGTAAAAGGAGTTGAAGAGCTAAAATCATCCTGTAATGTAGATATAGAACATAATATTAAAATTAAAAAAAAAATGTAACGTTGACCTCAAACCTAAAAAAGTTGTTGAGAATTTTTCAACATAAAGAAATTCATATTTCACTTTTTTGGCTACTAAAAATAAATGAATTCATGCGTTTCCATTTCTTCAATAGCTAAACAAAGAATTTCTTCAAATTTAGAGATGCAAAAAAAAAATTCAAACATTATGCTTTCAAGTCACATACAACCATGTCTACTGTTTCACATCTCATTCCGAGTCACATTCAACATTGTTTACAACTTCACGCTTTATTTACACCACAAAACTGACGAGTAATTTTTAAACAGAAAGTGAGTAATATATTTTTAACAGAGCGAAAATAAATTGAAAAAAGAAGAAAAAAAATGGAAAGCAATATTATGAATAAATTAGAACTGGTACATATCACAGAACAAAAACAAGAATACGAATTGAGACTAGCTCTCGTTGGATTTACTTACAGTTGTAAGGCGAGCGATTTCCTTCCCTAGGGTCTCGACATTTTCCTGCGCCAAAATTAATAATGAATAGAAAATGACCAATGCAACAGAGGTGGCCAAAAAAAAAAAATTTCAACTCACTTTCAAAGTAATATTTTTCAAAATGGTGTCTTCTAGGACAGCTTGTAATTTCCGATTAATTTCCATGCTCAACTCCAATGACAAAGCATTGTCGTCACTTTTTGAACTGTACAACGATGCCATAATTCCACCGTACTTGCTCACCTCAGCCTGCAAAATGCCATTGATGTAAAGGTGTGCGGAATTTCAAATACACTTTTTCATTTATTTATTTATTTATAACGCTAACCTGTATTCCTAATTTTTTCTGATTGCCAGCAAGAAAGGATAAAATACGGGTTTTAAAACTACGAGTAAGTTGCTCCCCAAATATCACGAGTATTTTCAAGTAAAACGTGCGCTACTTACCTTATGTTCGTCGAAGTTCTTAGAAGATAAAGCTCCCGACTGCTCACGAAGCACGTAATGTTGAATTACCCTATTTTTTTTCTTCACTTCAGTCAGCAGCTGGTTCACGTGTTCCTCTAGGAATTCAATTTTTTCCATGTGCTTCATATTTCTTTTCTGCAGTTTGACAATACGTTCGATCAACGCTTGCCGGTCAGGTTCCACCTAAACACAATAAGATATTAATAATTCAGATGAAAGAAAATCCGGCCGCAATACATATAGATATGCTAGTAAGACATTACAAGAGAAATAGAAGTCATTTATAAAAACTAGCGTCGAGAAAACCCGATTTAATTGCGTCAAAAGGGCGGAAGAACAAAGGAGCACATTTAAAAATTCTAAAAGTGACGTGAAAAGATGACTCGAAATCAGAGAACAAATAATATTTTTTCATCAGAAGAATTATACCCAATTTATTATGGGTACATCAAATTTTAAACAAACTAAAATTAAACGTCATCAAATCAGACTGGATATTGCTGCTTCAACCAAAGCTCTAAGCTACCCGGAGTAAATTTATTCGCTACACTTACACAATTTTCGAGCAGAAAAACATTTTACTGAAAAAGCGTTAATGTGTATTTCAATTCTTGTCTGTCGGTTTTTTTCTGCGCAATTTATGACATGACAATAAAAACTCATCACTATTAAGATTATAAAAAATTGTCTTTTTTTTTTCGTCGACGAGTCATTCTCCAAACATTCAGTCACTAATTTTCATCATTTAGTTTCATACATATGAAACAATATAGTGAACGTAATTAGGTCACAAGAGTTATTTCTTGTTCTAGAACGAAATGAAAAACCCACCTTTGATTCGTGCTGCAACTACGAACCAAAAAAAAAAAATCATTCTGCTCCCTTGTAGCGAGGGACACTTCATTCTATAACTTGATTTAAGGAAACGTTCCTACACTCGGTATTTCATACTTTCAATTTTATCTCAAATTAAAAATTTTTCAATCTACCAAACTAGTCCCTCAAATTTCCAAAAACTTGACAAAAACGTCAAGTTCGAACCTCACTTCTACATCTCTAAAGTCATAAAAGCTGAGAGAAAAAAAATATACCTTGGAAGACTGTATATCATTTAAAGAATTACAGGAACTTGTGCGGGATTCTAAGCACACCGAATCACTGCTACTGCTACCTTCATTGACTTCAATTTGCTTTAGTTTTCGATACTGATGAACTTCTTTGGTTAGCTCCTGTATTACAACAGAAAAACAATAAATAAATAAATTCTACAACACGAACGTAACAGTAGAGTACAGAACTGGTAGAGTATTTCCAACAGAGCGATGTAAAGACCTAAAGGACTTGCAAACTGGGTCCTAAAATTACTGAGTTATCGTTGGTGTGGAATGCTCACCAGATCTGAACACTATTTTACCCTACGTGGGTGTAGCACGTTTTTAAAGGAAAATTAGTGAAAATTTCTATATTACTGTTCTTTCTTCCACCTACTCGAATACTACTCGAATATTTCAATTTCAGACTCTGATTTTCAGCTTGTTGCTCTTCAAGAAGCGCTTTCAAAGACTCTGTTTCTTTATTCAGTTCTTCAGTAATACTGGTCAACCGCTGGATTTCAGCAGTATACGAAGCTGCTTCTTCATTTAGTTTCTTCTTCAACGAAATCACATTATTTTTCAGTTCTTTAATTTGCTCCTCCAGCGGAACACGATCAGCTTCTAAAGACAATTTCTGTCGACAGAAAATGTGAAAATTAAGACAGTAAATCGTAGATTATGCAAATTAGAATTAAATTAGAATTATAAATGAATATTATTTACTCTGGCTTCGATAACAGCGAATTCAGACTGCAAATTGACGTTTTTATTGGTCAATTTTTCGGTAAAATTTAATAACTCGGCTTCTCGTTCGCGACAACTTTCCATTTCCTGTTTCAGTTCGTCATTTAATGTTTTCAGTTCTTCAATAGTGTTGCAAGAATATGATAATTTTTCTTGAGTACTTCAAAGAAAGAAAAATAAATAAATAAATAAAACAAAAAATTACAGAAACAAAGGATGAATATTTTCAATTAATATCCATTATACAACATACTCGGCGAGTTCGTGACGTAAATTTTCCATTTCAGCTAATTGTTTTTCTAAAACTGACACCTTTTCATTTTGCAATTCAATCGTTTCTTTCAAATTTATTATGTTTTTTTCATAATCAGCTCTTTCTTCCTTCAACTTCTGAATCTAAAATCAAAAAATTTACGTCACAATTATTTTTTCACGTTATTAATTTAAAGGGACAGAAAGAGACTAAGAAACAATAATTCTTAGAAATAAGTCTGAAAGATGACAACATAATCGAATAGTGATATGCAAGAAACGATTGTCCGTTTGTTTCAAAAATTAACGCCTTATAAGGTTTGATTCTACACACTAAACCCTACATACAGTAATAATATTATTTCCTGAAATCCAACCATCGCTCACAAAATTGACTTCAGAGTTGAGGTGCTACATAAGAAGGCTATGAGATATGTTTATTTTTTTTTTGTTCTTTAAAATTTGAAAAAATGGACATCTTCTTTTTGCATAGCACTGTTCATTCAAAACATTAGAAATACTTGATTCGAAAAATGGGGAGAACATTTCAGAACAAAATTACCTAATCCAATTTTCCAAACACAAACATACGTGTAACAGGATTTTTAATAAATAAAACTATAAGTTTAATGAAGAATAAATTTACCTTCATTTGTAGCATCTTAGTATCATCAGTTCGATCATCTTCATCTGTAGCAGTCTTTTCATCTCCATTGTTGACTTCCTCCGAGTTAATTATATTTTCATAAGACCCATTCGTAAAAACTGAAATAAATTTCATTTTTAAAATCATTTTTGACAAAATTTAGAGATAATAACACACGGTTTTAATAGTCTTACTATTCTCTTCATCAGAATTGAAATTATCCAAATCGAAGCACGATTCTGCTTTATACTTCTTTATAATGTCTTCGTATTTGCCAATTTTCTTACTTAAATTATTATTTTGCTCCTGGTAAATCATAATATTTTGTAAATCAACAAAACCACTAGTTATGGTACTTCGCTAAATGAAATGAGAACACTTTTGAACTTTTGAAGAATGCTAAATATTTTTTCGTGCTTGAATAAACCCTCAAAATATTATTTTTTAAATCTAAAATGAAATACTAAAACAGTCAAGTGTTACGAGGAAAAAAATCTTGAAAAATAAAAAATTGTATTCGTTTATCACTGATTCTTTTTTCCGAAAATGTTATTTTAGTTTGAATGGCAAAAGAGAAATTATACATCCGTGTCAAACGTAGTTCACAAAAACATAATATAGAAAAGATTTTGTTGAAAATTTCGAAAAATATTGGAATATTTTTGCTTTTCTTAATACCACTTCAAGCCCCTAGGTAAACATTATTTCTTTTAATCCACATACCTGACACTGGGACAATTCTTTACGTAAGTTTTCCTCAATCCAATTACATTTGATATCCTTACAGTTTAATTCATCCTTCAATTTTTCAATGTCCTTCGCAGCCACGACTAATTCATGTTTCTGTAACAAAATATTTTCAATTTTTTGTGACTCACAATTATAAAAAAGAAATAAAAAGAAAATGGTGAAGCAACACGAAACAGGTACGTGTTCTGTTGTGTTCTGAGAGCTGACTACACACCTTTAGTTCTAATATTTGAGAAACAGAATTTTTTTCTGACATCATATTTTTCAATTTTTTCGACAGTTCTTCTCGTTCATTTTCAACACCTTTGATTCGTTTTGTAAGATTTTCTCTTTCCTTACGAATATTAATAAGTTCGGATTCGTTTTTCACGTACTTCATCACGGCAATATTTTTTTCATTGTCAGCATTCTCATATTTTTTTCGAAACTGCAAAAAAAAAAAAACACGAAAGTAAACAAAACGAACAAGGGTGTGAATCGTAATTCGTAACATGAAAATCAATATTGACGTATGTGCACCGAGGCTCCCCACTGCAAGCTGTCTATAATTATTTTACAAATTCGTGGTAAAATAACCTTCAACAAAGTTCGCTGTTTTGGTAATTTATACTTACAGACTTCAACTCATTTTCATATTTATTGCTCAGGGTCTGAATATCTGCGTCGTGTTTCTCTTTCTCCAATAAAATGCTCTCTCTCATGGCTTGAATTTCACGTTTCTGATCTTCTACAGTCTTCTGCAACGATTCTACTTGAATTTGATAAGCAACGTGTTCAGCATCAGCTATGTAACTTTCTTTTTGTAACCTGTAATAAGAAAAATAAACAATTAGGAAACTGTCATGAAATGAGAACATTTTAAAAACATATTAGCATTACTTGGAGTTCTCAGCTTGCGTAAACTCGAAATAAGCTTTCAGATCTTTTAGTTTGTTAAACAAAATATTAAGTACATTGTAGGTAAAGATTAGATCGACTGAGGTCCTTCGTTTTGCTGTCTCATCGAGAACGAAACTATTTTTATTGGAGAAATGAATGCATTCTAAAAAACGTTCGTCATCCGATAGTGAGGATAGAATATCAGAAATTTCAGTCAACAAATCCTTAGGTTTCTCTATTTTGTTGGACTGATATATCACTTCAGGATCGCTGCAGAAGACGACAGAATCGTCGGAGTCAGAAAGTGTTTCGAGGCTTCGACCATTTCTGCAGTCTGGTATTACAGGAATTTCGATGAATACGTTATTGGAACTATTAGTTCGATGAATTTTAGCCTCATGGTCTGCTGCCTTCTGTAGACACGGTTCACTCTCTGTTCTGTGAATACTTTCAGAACTGCTGAGCAGCTCATATTTCTCAGCATCATCATTGAGCACCTCATCAGGCGACGACTTCTCTAAGATTATGTCCTCAGCCATTAACTTCAATTCTTTAGTCGCATAAGATGTACCGAGCCGAAAAATTTCAAATTAAAGAGCAGATCTAACATACGTTACCATTTTACATACTACACATAATATTAATACTTATAAATCATTAAAAATAATACTGAATTCACTGTATGGAATGTAAAGACTGAACACACACATATGGTACCGTTATTTCATGGTATTAACAACGGATGTCATACGGTCGTAAAATTTGTACGATTTCATCTTGATTGAAATTTTCAAGAGCTGCTCGACATCACAAATCAGGTAGCAGAAAACCTGTACGGCTTGTACATGTACATCGTGAGTACGCACACGCACAATCACAAAAGAACTAACGAAAGGAGCAGAGAAAGGAGGTGATTTTTTATCACATTTTCGTACTTGGGCATTTCGATGGGAGGGTAGGTGCAGGGCGGTTTGAAGCTGAACGAATCAACGAACTGAACTGAACTGAGATCTGACGTCAATGTATGACGAAAACACACTTTTGAAGAATTCTCTTATCTTATATTTCTTCTTGTATTATAAATGGACTGGAGGGAAATTAGAAAAACAGAAAAATTTAAGTCTACAAAAATAAGAAAATGAAAAGACGATACACGTGACAGTGACAAAAAGGAAATCAGATTGGTTCGTGAATTTTCTTTTGTAGATAATAGTTGATTTAAAATTATAAATTAACTATACTCACCGTACTCACCTAAGCTGCAGGCTACATCTAACGATCCAAATAAAAATATTATTACATTAAAAATTAGTTCTAAAATTCTGTATTGAGGAACGGCAGTAAAAGTAAATTATGTTAACGAATACCAGCGAATACTAGTTACATACTAACTGATTTTAATCTGATCTGTTCAGAAACAAATTCTCTCATCTCTGTTCATCAAGCTTGACTAAAATAAAGGTTCGACTCAGAAAAATTCGGAATAATTAAAACGGTGTGAGTTCTAAAGAAAGTACGTGAAAAGGGATGGATTTGATTGTCCCATTCAACGATTTTTCTATTACATAATTTTGGTAAATTTATTTCACTCAAAAAAATATTTTTTTGTAATTTGAAATAACTTACGACGTAACAAGCTAATCCAGATGTATCACAGAATAAATATAAGTATAGAAATTGCCATATGCTAGTGCTACGAAAAGAAAAATTGAAAAGAAATTTCCAAATTTATTCAATTATTTTGTCTGATTAATTTTGAATGCAGAAATATTGGTTTAGTCATTGGAGAAATGCATGTCACAAATTTGAAGTCGACTCACATTTACAATTATTGAGATGCGTAAATCAAGGGTGATGATAAGTTTACTGATTTATTCAAAATTTAGATTTTTAGGTACGGGTATTACCTACAATAATTATTTTGAATTTCAAACATTTAAGAGAATGATACTTCTTTCCTTTTAAAATTTTAAAACAGGAACATAAGCTATACCTAATTTTTGTGTCTAATTAAGCTTTGGTCCTCCTATGCATAAGCAAAGTCAATCTGAATGGACTTGAAACATCAAAAAAAGGTACACGAGAACAATAACGTAGTAATTAAAGTGAAAATGATTATAGCTGACGGATTAACAAAAATATGAATTAGTTTCAAGCATCAAACGTAAATTTCTATAAAGATTTAAAACAGTAGTCGACTTTGGTAATTGTCAAGTCAATTTAACGACGAGTTTTCCATTCAAGTGGTAACTTGGCATCAATAATTTGTCCCGAAATATTCGTGATAATATCCACGTTTGTTGAATATTGTTAAGGCTATTTGCAAATAAGACCCTAGTTTTTAAGGCGGAGCTTTTTTTTCTTTCTTAGAAATGAGATGTACTTTCGCCTTAAAACAATATTCTATTTATTTCACGCGTTTCAATTTTCAACACACAAAAGATCAATTTTCTAGTTACGAGTTTTTTTTTATAACATGTTTTTAGAACAATAAAAATTGACAATCGAATGCTAAAAAAATATTTACACAGGAATCCATTTGAATGGTTAATGTTGGAAGGTAATTGGGAATCGTTACAGCTGACCTACATGACGTTCCCTCTCGTAAGGTGTATTTTTGGGTCCGCGCATTCTTCAGAGCGCTCAAAATTATCACACTTTTTCTCGTTGGCTGCAAATGAGCTAGTCAACTGTGCAGTGTGAGTGTTGGCATTCCAGGTGTATTCGTTGTTCTCGTAAGTACCTATTGTAAATTTTATATACGAATTTCCGAACGATTTTATTTTATAAAATTATAAGTTGCTTACGGTGGAAAAAAAAAATTTTATTCAAATCAAAATATTTTTCAAGCTTGGTTCCATATGGGAATTTTCTTTTGTCCTTTGCTTTTGCTTAAATAAATCAACCAATCAGAGAGAAGGGAAAAAAAAATCAAAAATAAAATAGCTTCGAACTGATTAGTTGATTAATAAAAGCAAAAGGCAATTCCCATTAAATAAAACAAGCTTTAGTGACTTCAATAAAAAAACGTATAAATGTTCTAGAAGTACAAAAAATTGACAATTTGTTCTTTTTTTTTTTTTTTTTTTTAGAAAATAAGAAAAAAGTTAATTTTTTAATTCCCGTTTTTTGAAATGGTATTTTAAATTAGGTGAGAAATAGAATAGACGACGACAGTCATGTTCAAGGATGCCACCCCTCCCCGTCCTTCGTTCAAAAAAGCATCTCGTACATTTTTTGGGTTTTAAAATTGAATTTTGCATCTTAAAAGAATAAGTCTACCACCAAATCTAATGGATTTCAAGTCACTACTTGATGGCTCCCAAATAATAGGAAAATTAGTTCTGGTTTTCTAAAAATATAGCTGTTCGCAAAACATTGTTTTAACATCAAAGACCCATCAAAGTTTGATGAATGCTTCTTTTTTTTTCTTGTTTCGAATTCAAAAAAGAAATTCGAATCATCCAACCAAGTAGGGCATTATCTTACCGTTCTAGTGCAAGCCCCCCTTTCCTATTCATTCTTCTTTTTTTTTATTATTATTTACCGTGCAAACCCAATAGCCAGCTGTTCTATAAATAAAATCGTTTGGCCTCATCTCACCTAAGAAAAGGTGGGAATACTATTTTATTTTACGTAATATGAATTTACGACTTTCTTTGATCGCAATTTTAATTTATCGTTACGACGAGTTCTCGACCATATTTAAATATTAATTTTTTTTTTTTTTTTTTTTTGCCACCCTGACCAAAAGATTTAAATCAAAATGTCGGACGAGGAAGAAGTCACGTAAGTAAATTAATTTTTATTTAAATTGAAACGATCGTTAGTTTTTAAATTACCTACTATATGAACCCTTGGGAAACCAATTAATAAAAAAAAAATATATATTTTACAGTGACTCTGAAGGAGAGGCGTAAGTTCTTGTAGCAATTTACTTAAAATTTATTGTTTTGAGCAAACATTTATTTTGAAAAGTATTTTATTAATGCTTCGCCATTAATTAGTCGATATTTTCAATCGATTAAAATGCTATAAGAAAAATGAAAAATATTTTAATGCTATTAACGTGTGAAAGCTTTGTAGATTTATGAGAAACATGAACGAGGAAAAATATTGAAATTATTGTATAGAACTGAGCTTTTTGTGAATAATTTAAAATTTCTATGCCTCTCAAACAAAATAACTTCTTGACTGTAACGCTTTTAGAAGAGTTCTAGGAGAATTGAAATCTAATATAATTTTTTCTTATTCAAGCCATATTTCATTCAACGAACTACAGACGTTTTTTCGAATTTACAATGCCTTACTTTATCTGTAATATCTTTTGTATTTTTTTCTACTAATAAGGTACCTATGTGTTTTTTGCATTAATATTTTCTTCCAAAATTAAATTGTAAAGAGAAATACAGTAATTCATTTCATGACACAGTTTTTGATCGATTTGTGTAAGTTAGGTGAAGGACGAATAAAATTTGTTAAAAATAATGGAAAAATGGAAATTAAATTTATGGAAAAACGATCACATTCATTTTTTCCTTCAAAACTAAACTTGTCTGGATTTTAACGAATTTTTTCTTACGTCTCTATCCTATTCCTCCCCTCATCTAACACTAACTCAATGAACTTCTCAATAATTCATCAGAGATGATTGATAAACCAAAAATAAACATTTATAAAGTCACTTCTAAAGTGAATATCCCTGAAATGTGTAGTAGATCCTACATAAATGATTTCTTACATAACGATTTGCTGTTTATATTCTAACAAATTAACGATATTAATATCATAATTATAATTAATTTGTAAATATTTTTTAAGTATTATTTGACGTTTTACGTTAAATAGAAAACGAGTTAATTTCATTTTATGTGATATTCTTGGCCTACGGATTAAAATTTAAAACATTTTTCATCTGTATTGCCAAAAATATCATGAATTTGTAAACTACCTACCTTTAATTTTAGCCATTAACCCAAACCTTATCTGATTGTGTA
This sequence comes from Parthenolecanium corni, assembly GCA_038050395.1. Taxonomy (NCBI): domain Eukaryota; kingdom Metazoa; phylum Arthropoda; class Insecta; order Hemiptera; family Coccidae; genus Parthenolecanium; species Parthenolecanium corni. The sequence goes on along the minus strand of JBBCAQ010000014.1, from coordinate 3,506,233 downwards.
TTTTTCTTTTTTTTTTCTCTTTCTTTTCTGCCGTTCAACTGCTGATTGCCATAATTAAATTTTTTATTTAAAAAAGGCAACCAGAAACGCCAAAAGCCAAAGAGTAAGTTAAATCAACAAAAAACAACAACAACAACAACAAAAAACGAAAACACTGTAGAAGCTTATGGCAAGCACTCGTCACTGCTTACATCGATACTAAGCTATTAAAAAGTTTAACTTTAATGGAAAAAAAAATAAGAAGATACCATCACCAAAATATAGCAGACTTTTAAACAAATACCTGCTAAAAAATAATTATGATTGATGATTATGCCGATGGAATAATAAAGCTTATGTGACTTCACCAGATATAAACGCACTATCATGAATTTTAAAATTGCAATCAGAAGAATATTTTCCAACTGCACGAATGTTAGATTAATATTATACAAAGTACGTAGTTTTTCTAACTAGAATAACACCATCAGAAATAATAAGTAAATAGTATCACAGCACAATAGATGAACTAACCCAATTTATTATACCAATAATGAAGTTAATTTAAAATTAATTTTTGTTTTTGTTCAATAACTCTAATTTTTTCCACGATTAAATTTTCTATAAAAGAATATACCTACGTGAGAAATGATCAAAGAAAATATAAAATTTTGATTGAACAATTAATAACGATTAATTACTGTAATTTATTAATTTCAGCAATATTTTCAAAATACACTTTGTTTTTTTTTTCGCAAGCTAATTAAATGCTTTTACTAATTTTATCGAACAATTATTAATTTCGGAATTATTTTGCAGAGGAGGAGATGGAGATCCCGAATTTGTCAAGGTAATTAGTTATTCATTTATAATTTTAAAAGCAGAAATGAAAAAATCAACATTTTCATCAATCTACACTTTTTTTCCCCAACAAAATTTATGTTAAAAGAAACCCAATTAAAATGCATTATTAAAGACGAGCCATTTAATCGAAAAGCCTTCAACAAATTTTAGACTGAGAATAACACATTGGTTTTTTACCTTTCTCTGTTATGTTTCAGAGACAGGAAGCTAAATCTTCAGCTTTAGATGAACAGTTAAAAGAATATATCATAGAATGGCGGAAACAAAGAGTAAAGGAGGAAGAGGATTTGAAACGCTTGAAAGAAAAACAAGCAAAACGAAAAGTATTCAAAATTTCGCATTTATTTTAGCCCGATAGTTTTAACTTGGATTTATTACAATGATTTTTCCCATTTCAGGTCATGAGAGCCGAAGAAGAAAAGCGTATGGCTGAAAGGAAAAAACAAGAAGAGGAAAGGCGGCAACGAGAAGCTGAAGAGAAAAAGCAAAGGGAAGTCGAGGAGAAGAGACGACGACTAGAGGAAGCTGAGAAGAAGCGTCAAGTAATGATGGCTGCTTTGAAGGTACAGTTCATTCACAAAGACTATAGAAAATGAATTTAAATATATGTCGTAACTGAATTTTTAAATTCTTCCAGGACCAAAATAAATCTAAGGGACCAAATTTCACCATTACCAAAAAAGATACTGGAGTAAGTTGAAAAAATTAAGAACTTTTTCATGAAATTTACGAGTGTTTTTCATTTTTTAATACATTTCTTTTAGGAAGCTCTTTCATCAGCGCAACTTGAAAGAAATAAAACCAAAGAACAAATTGAAGAGGAAAAGAGAATATCGTTAAGCTTCAGAATAAAGCCCCTGAATATTGAAGGTTTTAGCATACAAAAATTACAATCCAGAGCTCGAGAATTATGGGATAGCATTGTAAAACTTGAAACTGAAAAATATGATTTAGAGGAAAGACAAAAACGACAGGATTATGACGTGAGTATTCAATTAGAAGAAAAGTTTCTATGTTTATATTCAACTCGTTTTTCCAAAGAGGGCACTAAGCACTACTTAGGCTCCTAATTTAATTCTCAATTCAATTTTAATGAAAATTAGCGACGCACGCTTTACGCACAGTTCTGAAACACATAAGAAAAATTTCAATTTTTTCGAAATTTTGATTGAAATTTGGATAAATAATTTTTTCTCAACGCGAATAAAGTTAAATTAATATAAAAGCCTAAATCAGTAAAAATCAAAATAAATCAGATCAAAAGAACCATAAAATTTTCAATTTGTTTTGTTTTCAGATCTAAAAATTATTCAGGTACTTACACATGAAAATACTAATGTAAAATTGTTTCAATTTTCAAAACTTTTTTTTTGTATTTTTTATACAGTTGAAAGAATTGAAAGAACGACAAAAACAACAACTAAGGCATAAAGCATTAAAAAAAGGTTTAGACCCCGAGTGAGTATTTTTTTTCAATAATAAAATTTAAAATAAAATTGACTGCAAATTCATCCTTTTTTTTTTCTCTTCTTTCAGAGCTCTTACCGGAAAGTACCCCGTAAGTAAATTTCATTCCTCGATCATCTAGTGAAAAATCTTGATTTTCAAAAAAAAAACAAAAAAAACACCAATATTAACAAAACGAATATGGATTTCAGCCAAAAATTCAAGTTGCCTCCAAATACGAAAGACGAGTAGATACCAGGTCATATGATGACAAGAAGAAACTGTTTGAAGGAGTAAGTCTTGATAACCTACGTATTTATAATTAAAACTGTACACTCTATCCTACGTTTTCATTTTAGTTGGAAAATCAAGAAAAGAATGTTCTCGAAAAAAAAAAAAATACCATTTCTACTTTTTAGGTGTGCGTGTCACATCTAATTAAATGAAGTAGATTTTAATCATTTTAATGATAGTTGATTTTTGATAATTAAGAATTATTAATCCATCAGGGATGGGAGGATGTATTAAAAGATGAATCAGAAACCTTTTGGCAAAAGAAGAATGATCGTTTTATGAGACGCAGAAAACGTAAGTAATATTGGGTAACCCCTGCACCCTTTCACGTCTCCTTGAAAAACCTTTACGTTTTATGCATGGAATTGATCAGAAAAATCTGTATAAACGTTCGAGTGAATTACCTCAGACATACATCACCATGACTTGGATAATAACAGATTCCGTTTTAGATTTCCTTTTTTCACGTTTTGAACTTCTCTTCGGTGAAAATATGTTGTATGAATACATTCCTGGTTTGTTGTTGTTTCAACTGCATGCTTTTTTATGTTGCCAATTTTAGGGCTACGAAGAAGCGAATAAGGACATCAACGAAAAGAACTGGGCACAGAAAATAGGCCAATTCGAAAAGCGTCCAAAATGTAAGCTCACCTGCAACATGGAAAAACATATATTATTAACAGCTTCTCTAAAGTTATTAATGTGTAATTCTATTTAAGAGCTGCAATTATTATTTCCTGAAAAAAGGGCGGATATTTAAAAAAATATTTAAGAAGTGTACATTTATAGCCTGTTCCAGTAGAGTCTTGAGAGTTCCATGACGTCACAATGATCTGAAGAAAGCGATTGGATGAAACACGGTTGAAATCAAAAATACTTTCTTCTCATTCGTTGAAGCATTGAGACGTCATGAAACTCTTGAATGGAACAGACTATAAGAATATCCTAAACCTCTAACTTTTGCCAACCATATGTAAATAATATGATGGAAATGCATGCTAATATTGTTTCCTCTAACAATCGATTTTCAATTATTCTTCCAATTTTCCAGAAAAATCATGGTTAAATAATTGCCTCTCCAAGAAAGGACTTGAAAAATCAATTTGTTATAGAAGACAATTTTTTTTTTACAAGTTTATAGGTTAAATTTTTTATGAGAACTTTTTCTAAGCGTATAGTCTGCATGAATTAAGCTGGAAAACGAAGATACTGTCTATTAATAGTTGACAGGACTAGGCATAAGGATTTTAGGGCGGTAAAAAAATGACGCAATTAATATAACATTCTTCCTCTGCTTTCTTTTTCTTTCTTTTTTTTTTTACATCAACTCATAAATTTTTGACCCATTCGAAGAAAAACGATTATAAAATCGACGTGATTTCTTTTCGGTAGGTAAACTACCAAAATGGTTCGGAGAACGTCCAGGCAAAAAGAAGGATGACCCAGAAACTCCCGAAGAAGAGGAAGTGAAAAAGGCAGATGAAGACCTGGATATTGATATAGATCTTGATGTTGATCTAGACGAACCGCATTTTGGACTCGATGAGGAAGCCGAAGACGAGGAGGAAGGCGAAGAGGAAGAGGAAGACGAAGAAGTAAATTATTTCACATTACTAGAGAGTTTATTACTAATTTTAATTTCGTAAAACACCATCATTACGTAAAATATTGTACGAACTTGGTGAGTATTCTACTCGAGCGATCACAAAGTACCAGAGAGACTTGCGATTTGCAGCCTCAGGCTTTAGGATCGCTCTCGAGGAGATACTCTACCAGGTATGAAGTACAATATTCTAAAAAATAGTAAGTCAAAATATTCATCATTGCTAATTATTTTACAGGAAGAGGAGGAAGAGGAGGAAGAAGAAGAAGAGGAGGAGGAGGAAGAAGAAGAAGAGGAAGAAGAATAAGTATTTAAATGTATGATAATTTATTTGTCGTTTGTTATATCGAGAAAAATATGTTTTGAGAAAAGAATAGAGATATTAAAATAATGTTCATTTGGTTACGAATATTTTTTTTTCGTATCAGTGATATTTGAAAAAGAATAAAAAACGATAAACAACTAGGGAAAAATACCAGACTAGTGCATCTTTTTTTTTTCATGTTTCCATGATACATTTTGAAGTAAAAAAAAAAAAATGTTCTACTTTTTATTGAAATACATGAATTTTATGTTGTTTTTGTTCCAATAATTGGTTTTTATTCGATATAACTTACCTCATTCGAATCGGTCACTACGAAATAAACTGAAATTCAAAATGATACTTATATATTGGGCTTCGTGAATCCGTTCTGAAAGAAAAAAAAAAAGAAGAAAATCGACAAATATTAGGAAATTAAATTACGTGTGTTAGGTAGTTCTTTAATAATAAAAATAATTAAATTAAAAAGAAAGAGAAACAGAAAAAAAGTAACAACAGTAACAGCACTACAATAAAATACCAAATAAAAGAAATGAAAAATACAGAAATTCAGGATTTTGAAGTTGAAGGGACATAAAATGAAATGTAAGGAGTACACAGTTGATAATTCATAAGAAACGAAAATAAACAAAAATTAAGAAAAATAATAGTTGAAAAAGAAAAATACGTACCTAAATTAAATTCAAATAGCATATTCTGGGGGAAAACATCGAGTCAATATATCTGAATGTTAAGTCTGTAGGAATTCTTCTTAAATTCTGGACAGTTTTTTTAATTTATGGATGTTGAAATTTCATGCTTTTCATTCTTTTATACCTTTTCTCTTCATCATCAAGCAAAAAAGAATCAAGAGTTCATAATATAAAAACTTTCGTTTATGAACTAGAATCACATGCAGAAAAATGGTAACAAATAGTGATAAAGAAGTACTTAGGTAAAAAAAAAAAAATTCACGAAATGTAGAAAATATTGTAACTTCAGGAAAGGCACTTGAAAAAGTTATTTAAGAATTGCCAGTTCGTATAATCTCAAGAGTGCACAAAATTATGTGCTACCTAATCAATTCTTTAATAAATTAATAAAGGAAAGGACTATCCAAAGAGCCGGCGCCAAGAGCAACTCCTCCTTCGTCAACTTTGTGTCCTTTGGTACGAAGCATGTGACCAGCTTGCTTATTATAAATTATTTGGTCCTTCGTTCTGAAAGAGAGAGAAATAAAACGTTTGTACGAAATACGTGGACTGTAAACACGGAAAATAAAAGCTGAGGAAAAACTTGAGACACGAAAGTATAAAATTTCTGTCCCAAAAGTGGCTACGAGCATTTTTAAAATTCGTTTTGAATAAAAATAGCCATTAACTTACCCAATTATGACTCCGAAGATACCAAGTTCACAAATAACGTCTTCTGCTTCGAGCTTTCCTTGTTTTCCTGGCCTTACTATGTAATTACGAATAAGAGGTGGTTGTATTCTGTTCATCAAAATATATGCAGTTCTCTCTTTGGTTCTTCCGATTTTCGTTAGAACCTGAAATATTAAATTCAAACACATAAATCGACGAAGAAATCGAATAAGACACGCAAAACTGAAAATCGACAAGCAAGTTTACCTCTGCTATTTGTGCGCCATACACGTTATTACCACCACCTTCACGTTGCGGTTTCAACACAAAATTATGCGGCTGTTGCAAAGCTAATTTTGCGGCTTGATCGCCAAAATCATCCTAAAAATTGTGCAAAAAAAAAAAATTACAAACGCACCTTAGCGACAAAATTCTTAAAAACTGAAAATAATTTACTCACTAAATCTAAGGAATACAATCCCGTAAAAATGTCGCTGACCAGTTGAATTTCATCGGGTTTTTCTAAGAATTTCTTCAAGTTTTTTTCTAAAGCTAAAGCTTGTTGGACCTGTAACCAAAATAATTAACTATAATGAAAATTCAGGGATGAATTTCTTCAGATAGACAAAAAAAATTGAATGGTTCTTTTAATGTTCAACCATGTTAAAAAATGAAGAAAATTGATGAAACGAATTCGCGACTCGTATAATTTTCATCATTTTCAGAGTGTACCCTTCTACTGAGGCACGAATGAAGAAAACATAAAATTTTATAGCTATTAGCGACTAGTGTTTTTCAACGGATAAGTTTTTGTTCAGAAAAGAGAAATTTAAGTAAAGGTTACTTTTTTAGTTCCAGCTAGATGGTAATGAATAGACGGGCACTTCAAAGCTGCAGAACGTTCGATAGTTAATCTTACATTCCATTCTTTGTCAGTCGGGTATTGTTCTGGAGCATATCCGGACCTGTAGTATACTACGGCTACTTCTGATCCATTTCTAAAAAAAATTGAAAAATAAATAAAAGTTATAAATACGAATGCCACCAATAAAAATTTGAACCACAAGTGAGAGAGACGGTAGCGAAACAAAATGTGTACAAATTTCAGTAGACAAAAATATTAAATCTCCCATATTTTGACGAAAATATTATTTTTCATTTTTTCGCACATAAGGAATAACGAAAATACGAGTAAAAATGGCAGAAAAAACAAACTTCTGCAAAAATATTCAAGGATCAATCTTTTTCAACATTTCCCCATAGAATGGGTTACTTTTCAATAAAGTAACAAACCAAACTAAAAAATCAAATTTCCTGCATCTTTCTACACACGGGTACTCCTGAGAGGTAAAGAGTACTAACCTAGACATACCCAGCAGCGATCTGATACGAAATTAACAAACTCGATCCAAAGAATAAAACGTAACCTCTAAGTTGAACCAGTAATTACTTCCCACACAATTTTCATAAGTCTGATTAAAACAGTCGAAATAGCAGTACATACTTACACAAAATATTTTTTATCCTTCAATTCTCCACATTCGATCAGTTCAGTAAACGTTTTCCTTTGGCAAACGATTTTTGGATTCTGGCGATAAATTTCAAATTCGTGAAATTTTTGATCACAAATATTATACACTACATCTTCAACAACAATTAAGATTATAGCCCTAAAAAAAAGTTGATCGACTTGAAAACAATATCAAGAATATTAAATGAAAACGAATTTGTTACACTAGTTCTTACTTCGGATTGTTGTAAAGTTTCCATGCTTCGACTAAACCTCCACAAAGTCCTTCTAATGCTCTGTTTTCAGGCAACTAAAAAAATAAAAATAGAACACGAGAAGATTAAATTGTTCCAGAAAATATTAACAAAAAGTACAAAATTTTCTTGTAACCAAAATTTTTACCTTATTAATTTCATCGAAATATTGTAGTCTTTCCAAAACAAACCTGAAATAAGCGAAAAAAATATTATTCAAGTTATCTACTACCAATATTTTCAGTAATCAAAAGCAACTGAATAAGAAGTATGTAAGTAAATAAGAAAGAAAATAAAAGACACGAAATATTCTTAATATTTGACAGCACGATTAGACATTTTCAAGCATGCTTACGTATATCGAAGACAGACAAGCAAATAAGAAGATTTACAATTTCCATTACATAGTCTTCAATCACATAAATAGAAATTTGTTAGCAGGGGAGAATTTCCAACCATCACACCATGATAATAGTAAATCAGTCATATGCTTTCTTCTTTGAAAAAGTGTAAAAAAGAATTCAACTAATTTTTGTGGAAAACGAGCATTACCAAATGAACTTTAACGAGGCATTCTATTCAAATAAAAGAAATGGGTGAAAGGCATGCACACGAATTTTGAATTCTAATCATTTATTTCATACTCTGACCTCTGTCCTAAACGAGAAACATAAAACCTGAGATCAAACATTCGCATTGTAACACTTTTGGCACAGTGAATAGTTGAAAATTCATAGAGAATTGCGAATACGATTTCGAGGGCTCTTTTTCCACAATTTTATTCCATTTATGTACACACACATTTATATATGACACATATTCGCTGAAATAAGACTGACCGCAAGCATGTAAACCATAACATAAATAGGTACTCGACTTTTTTTTCTCAGGCAAAAGAAACAAAAGCGCAAATGTTTCATACAGAAAAAATTAAAAAAAAAAACAAGATTACACGAAGATATTCACAAAATATGAAATTATATCACATCGTGGCCCTTTCGGAAGAAATTAATAAAATCGACTTTAAAATGATTTTCTTATTTTACCCGATCTAATACAAACAAAAATGCGTAGGCGGAATTCAGTAAAATTAAATTTTGTGAAATGAGAAGCCTAGTACGAGTATAATATCCTCTTTAAAAATACGCATAAGGTCTAAAATAATAATATATTTTATCTCAAGTGTAAGATGAATTCAAAGGTAGCCAGGTTGAACGATTTTGTTTAGACTTTTTCTCTTTCTTCAAATAAATTCAAATGAATTAAATAAAATATTATCTCACCTGTGCACTGAACTTAATCGCTGAGATATTCCGGCGAAGCTACTTGCTATCGCATTTATTTCCACTTGTTTGATTTTAAATGTTTCATCATGACTGTCTACCATATAATCGGATCGTAATAGTCCCAAAGAGTAATACTGTAACAGGGAACCTACCTTGTCTAATAAGTCCAAGATAAAAAATGGTAGAGATTTTTAAGACTTTTTTTTTTCCAACATTAATTTTTTTAGACGGTTTTCAGTACTCAGAAATATTTTTATATGAGTGTGCGAGTATAACTATCAATTTTCACGAATAATATGCCAGAAACTAGTGATCACATGCTTTATAATTTGAACGAAAAAATAAAAATATGAAACTGTATCCAAATGACTGAGAAGAGTGGGAAATTTCCGTCTTGGAAATATTTTAAACACGAAAAAATTCTATAAATAGTTACTGAATTTATGTAGGTGCAAACTTGAAAATTTTGAATTTATTTATAAGTTTGCTTCAATAGTGGCATGAACGAATCATTTTTGGTTTTTGGGCGCATTCAAGTTGGAAGTTGAAAAAATCTCGACAGATTAGCGAAGAAATCATTTAAAAATAACTATTCAATTAAATGTTGGTGGTTCATAACACTGAAGCGAAATGTAACTCCTGAGTCATCCACTCAAAATTAAAAAAAAAAAAAAAAAAAAAAAGAAACTATAATATAGTTCAACTTGAAACAGTAATTTGGATTAGCTAAACAAACCTTTATGGCATTAATCGGCTCATTCTAATTAAATATTAAGATGATGAACGATCAATGATAATGTTTGTTTAAAAAAAGTACTTTCGTCAGTGATGACATAACATGCCATACAGAACATTTGTATTTCAGAATCATTATGTCATTGATGATTCTTACTTCTAAATTGTAAAGAAGACTATTATTGGTTATCTATTGAATGGAAATCGAAAGTACTGAACTTCATTATAATTATTACAAAAATAAGTTCTTTTCTAAGCTTTCACAGTTTATGTCATCCCTCTCTTAAGATTATTTCTCAAACAAACCCTTGAATTATAAAATTTTCAAGTCTCAATACAATATGAATAATGAATAGTTTCAATATCATGATATTATTTGAAGAGTTTATTCAACTAATAACCAAACTCAAGACATCACATTTTACAGAAAACAAGAAAAGGAAAAAAAAAATTTATTTATTGTAGAATCATGCTGTAAGTTTCTGTGTTTGTGAAAAATTTGAAGCCTTCAAACTTGAGCTTTTTCATCCTTTCATAAAACATGATGTCATAGATTACGGTTACTTTCAAAATGGTCACTTCATCTAGTGTCTCTTTTTTTAAAATTATTATAACGGGTTCATGCCAGAAAGCTGATACCATTATTTGAAATACAGATATATACTTAACATCTGGCATGCACTCGTTAAAATGAGGAACAAAATAAAAGCAAAGCAAAACAATAAAACTGACAATGTAGGGGGCAGCGACTTCTATAATCCGTGTAAAGCAAATATAACTGATAATATCTTGCAGCATGTTCATTACGAAACAATAAAATAAGTATTTTCATCCGAGTCACTGCCCTCGCAAGGCAACCATTCTCAAGTTCAATTGTAACATTCTCCATCCTATTACATTCATAATTCACGAAACATTTGGCACAATCAAGAGGACAGGCAAAAAATTTGCAAAGTTTCCTCCGATTCTAACCTGTGGATAACTTTAGAAGCTGGACCTAACCAGCCGAATCCAGAGGCAATGGCATTAATTTCAACCTGTTTCCAACAACAATACACGTCGTCGATATTTTCTCTACAGGTGGATTCCAACATAACATCTGATCTAAGTATGCCTAATGACATTGGCTTCACAGCACAAAATATAATTAATTTTTGCGTGGTCAAGTATGAAGTTTTGCGTAACAGTAACTGTCAGGTGATTGGTAAATATAAGTAAATATCAAATACAAACGTTAAAATCTTGAATACGGTCGACCAATATAGATAATCAGGCCGAGTAAAGTAAAATCTTCATCTTAAAACGAAGAACTTGACTATATGATGGGTTAAGCAAGTCATTTTAGTGAAAATATTTTCAAAAAGAAATAAAAGAGTGTTATGATTCTGACGTCGGTGGCTCCAATCCGAACAGAAACTGTATTTATTAGGCTTGATAAAAAAAATGACCTAAAAGTTTGAAGGAGTCAAATATGTAATTGGTTTCAAGTGATTGAATAGAAAATTTCATGATAATTTCAAACTATGAACCGTAGTTCCGTAATTCCAAACCTGGTAGCAGTTTGAGGTAGGAATACTAAAGAAGCTAAAAACTTGAGACTTTACTATTGAGCAGCGAGTTATAAAATGTTATTCAGAGCATGAAGAAACCAAATCTGATGCTCAACTCAAAACTTAACGATATGAATATGAAATCAATTTACCTGAGCAAAACCTTCGTTAAATACGGTTTCGTAGATTTCAAACAATTTTCCAGTGAAGAAATCGACTTCGATGGTACTGTAAACAAGGTACAAATAAATATTAATTTCTACCCGTGCAACCAAACGCAGGAAATCGCAATGAAACAAAGAGCTCACTTTTGAAGAACTTCCTTTAAGAATTCATGATTGTGAGCTACTTTGTGGATCAATTTATTCAACAAAGGTTGAATCTGAACGGCTTTATCAAATTCCTTCTTAGGAAACGGCGATGGTAATAATGTGAATGGAAGGAATTGGATGGAATCCGAAGAGAAATGTTCTCTCGATCGCGAGGCAGCTCCTACAATCAAGATAAACAATGATAAGTAGAACAATGGGAGAATATTAAAAATTCTGATTTACTTACCGTTGAATAATGCATAATCCTTTACATTGTTAACTAGATTTTCGAAATCAGTTCCTTCGGATACTTGGAAATGCGACGGTAGCCTTTTTGACTCCATGAGATGGCGGATGAGAATTCTATATAAAAATCGGCTTCACGGAATGAATTGACGAACGCAATAATAATGTTCAAGTTTACAGATAAGCAATACACACCTTGTTAAAGATACGCATAAATCACACTATAAAAATAAGTATACGAAGAATAGCTTGTTCAGTTCTTATTTACTTTGTAGAAATGAAAGTAAAAATGAAAAATTATTATTACTCAACCGGGTCATCACTTGACTTGACTTGTTATATTATACTGATTTATGCAATAAGCAGAGTCTTGAACACGCGATTTTGTAAAAGTTTTTCATACTATCGATTCATAAACCTCTTGATAATATCGATATATATTTTTGAATGTAGACTTTTTTTTGCGTTCTGCAGAGTATAAAACAGAAATCAGCAGAAAGTTTATAGACGAAAAATGAAAGAATTAAAAAGTATTCGTGAACATAATCCACATGGTAACTGAAATATATTGAATGACTGCGGAACGCTGTTATTCAAATTTTCAATTTTTTGAGGGTATTTGACTATTTTCATCTGGCTAGTTGTAGGATTATTCTTCCTCTTCGGATATATATTATTCCGCGGCCACACATTTTTAAGGCTACATTATTTTTCGGCTGTATAAATAACTTTTATAGTGCAGATAATTTATATTCCAAATTATTTTTTAGGCCCTATTGTTACTTACAATAAAAATTTTTAGCCCCCATAAATTTTAGTTAACACCATCTTGAAGAGAAAATAAAAAAATTCAGTTCTCTCGCATTCAGATATAAGATATACGAGTATTTTATTGTGCTAAATAATGTATTTATTCGATGGCACTTTTTGAAAGAGCTTATTTTCATTAGTTGAAAGTTACCAAAAAAATATTCGTTTTCTAAATGCATGAATCTTTTTTTTTGTAACGCCTCACAAGTGAGCAAAATTGCCCCAGCAAAATTTCTGTTTTTATGTACCTTAATGCTCGAAGCTAAAAGCTCCATCTATATCCGTCAATACGACTGAAATAATTCAAATAATTATTCAATTAGCAATGTTTTGTTTTATATTTGGAACTGTGACTAACATTGGATGTTACGAATTGATGATAATCACGCTTTCCACAATAAGCTACCAGACTAACGATCTTAAGGCAGTTTTTCAACATGTAGCAGCTTATGGGATACTTTTTCTGAAATGCTGGCCAGCGAGGGTCACCAGCATGCTACATCGTCCCTGATATTCCGCCGCCTCAGTTTCAGCCCTAAGAAGGCGTTTTGTGGAGCATAGTTGTTAACATTTGACTTATGTTTTTGATCTTTACTAAGGCACGGCTTCCAGTAGCGTTCCACCTGGTCACGGTAGATCTTCTTGCCAGCCTTGACGACCGCATACTCCTCTTCACACGGCCGCATGCAATCGTACTTTCGGTAATAGCCACGACACAGTGGCATAATATACTCGGCAATATTGCTGGGCGGCTCACTCTTCACGTCACGTGGTAACACAATTTCCTGACACAGTATTTGGCGTCCCAGCTCACCGATGGTTGCCTGGTACATGGAAAGTGGCGTCTTACACCACAACTTGAAGTTCGACTTGAACAGGAAGCTCTTGGGCACGATGCCAGAGCCGCATTCATCACGCACGTACTTACCATGCTTCCAGTACGGTTTCTTGTCGCACTTGTCCTGCCGGCCAGTCCGTTTGATCTCGTAGCAGTGGGACATGCGCCGAGCCAGCGATGAAACCGATTTCTTGGGGCTAGTGATTGACTTCTTGGAGCAGTGGCCAGACTCGGCTTTTAATGATTTGCGCGTCGAGCCGCAGGCTAAAGAGGTGTTGCGATGGTGATCTGATCTGTGAGTGGAACCGTTGCTGTGGTGGGTCGCACGGACGTCGCATCCGGCCACGTATTTTGTGAGGCATTTCTCTTCTTTTTGTTTGCAGTGGTCGTCTTTCGTATACTTTTGCTTTTGGCCGCAAGTCTCATAGAGGACCTGGTTGGTTTTCTCCTGTTCCTTATTACCTTTGTCGTTGCAATATTCTACGTCTTGGCCCATGATTTTTGTTTTTTTTTTGTGGTTTTTCGAGCTTGTGGGCTTGACTACGACGGTTGTTAACGCTAGAGATTTCTCCGTTAGTCGTCCAGGACTTTAATTGTACGGAGCACAGTTCGCGGATGAGGCTTCAAGAGAATCGGCGGCCAGGGTTTGACTGATTTTCCATTCTGCTAAGCAACTGTTTAATTATTACAAAATGTTTGGAAAACTTTGTGCCAGAAATTCATGCAAAACGTCGCCCGACACGTTAACCTGTGTGTTTACCATCAGCACTAACAATAAGCAACATAAAAAATTAACTTGAAATAGGAAAATTAAACACTTGAAGTGAGATGTCGTAAAAATTGAAATAGAAAACTACTGAAAGAGAAAACTACAATTGTGGGAATTCATTAATAGAAACGGCAACGTACAAAAATTCAACCATCTCTATACTTATATATTCCAATTTAACAATAGAAATCTCTTCAACATGCAGTCTGAATAAAGTCAATTTGCATAGCTAAATTAACGTTCAAAAAATCTCGATAAACAAAAAATACATCAAATTGTAACATCAATTCATGTTTTTTTTCTTTTAGAAATGATTGGATAGAAATCAAGACAATAATTTCAGAAAACTTTTTTTCATTTAAAAATTTGGTCTTCAGGAATAATTGAACAAATGAAAAAAAAAAGTACTTTTTTTACTTTCGAAGAAATAATTTTGTTTGTACTAGTTAATTTACAGATTTACATTTAAAATGAATAACGTGGTCGAGTATCAAGTCATAATTCGATCGTACGAAGAAAATTTTCTCACCCAGAATACGCAGTTATCAGAAGAAGAAGTGACTTATTAATTTCATTCAGGAATAAATTACACATCTCCTAATAATTCCCTAGGAATTTTATTCGATAAAAAATCATGTTTTACATAATTATTAATAAATTATTTCAGTCTTTAGGTTTTTTTTGGAGTTATAAATTATAACTCAACTGAGTTACAAGGCAAGAGAAAAATAAATTTTTTCTGTTTATGGCAATAAGATAAAAAAGATTATAAAGAGCTGATAAAAATATCAATTAAAAAAATAATATAGTGACTAGATATTAATCCATGTAAAAAATTTAACAACTTGGTGTAGTAAAATATCACTCAGCCAAAAAAATGATTTGAAAAATTGAGATTTTTGCTAAGAAAATTGAGATTTTTTGTAAGAAAATTGAAATTCTAACTAAAAAATTTCCAGATGAAAATTACTTATTCTGATGATTTCAAATGCGGAGCAACTGAATTATAAAATCAGCAGGTATTCAAGTGAAAACCTGCTAAAAATAAAAAACAAAAAACAAACCTGTTGATCGATAAAAAAGTGTAGTTATTCAATGTTCTTCATGAAGTGAACAAATTTCAGGACATAGTTCGACGTTAGCAATCATACCATGATAAGCAGTCCATAATTTCTTGTTATCCATGCAAACTGTGCCTCCTCCACGAGTGAACTGAGTGGACTTCAACAAAAAATTGTTATTATACAGATAAAAATAATATTCATAATTTGGGATACAAACTTACAGCTCGATTAATATCTCCAATGCACACCCAATACGATTCGTCGGGATTGGCTGACACGACATACTTAGAATGATCGTGATAATTTCCAAAATTTGCTGAGGAAATTGTAACATTTGCAACATTAAATACTCTGTAATACAGAAAAAATTTAGTTAGATAATGCATGTGAATTTCAAACAGACGGTGCATTAGTAAGTAGCTATAAAACAGAAATAAATAAACCAAACTTATGAAAAAAATCCATAAAAACGGACATTAAAAAATTCTCTCTATCAATAAAAAGAAAAGATTGAAATATTCTTCTACACTGTGATTTTCCAGAAAAAAACACTACTGGGTACAACATAAAAAGTTAGATTTCATTTGAAATATAATTAAGCCTACCAGTATTTTCCTAAGCTTAAAATTTTTTGACTTATGTCTTTTTAAATATGAAAAAAAAAAGTATCATTGAGAAAATCACTAATTGTACCTATTTATGAAGATATTTTATTCTTCACTCGATCAAAAAATAATAAATAGTAGTACTTTGGGAATACCTTTGTCGCTATTTTCTATAAAAACAAATAATTATTACTGACACAGTTAACTTTTGTTTAGGAATACGAGGACACGCGAGGACCATGAATAAAAATGAATATTATATAATGGTAAAATTTATAACGCAAGAAAAAAAAAGAGTATCAAGTTATTTATATTATTAATTTAATAATGAGATGCGGTTTCTTGAAGAGACGAACAGAGTATAGTAAAAAGACTATAACTAAATTTGAATAAAATTAAAAGGATGGAGTAATAATCAGATCCAAAGTGAGAGTTTCACAGAATTGAGATAAGTAAATAAGAATTTGGGATTGAATAAAATAAAGTAAGAAATATTACTAATGTTCAACATAACTTACTTATAAGTCTCATTGCAAGCTGAAGGAAGCTTGTCTTCATGCAACCAACTCTCTACGTATAATTCACTATTTAAAGCATTCGAAAGCCAATCACTATATAGATCTGAAACCAAAACAGAAAAATGAATTTTTAAGATTAACTAGAGGAGTTGAGAATCAAAAAAACTTGAATACCAGCAGCGAACTTGTTCGACTTGGCAAACGATACGAACTGGTTATTCTCTGTCGAGTAAATGATTTCCTTTCGTTTTTTCTCAGTGCTACGTTTATTCATCGCAGCTTTTGCCAAAGTCGGATATTTTTGAATAAGTTCTGGGACAAATGAACTATTGAAAACGTGTGCACAGTTGGTAATGAGCTGATTTCCTGAAATCATTATCTTTTAGTAAAAATAATTAAACAAACAGCGACGTTGTCATTTTTTAGATACTTACCAACAGAATCGAGAACTTGGTGCTTCATACTGATGCACAAAAAGCTTTGACCATACATAGTTCCAGTCTTCGGGTATTGGTACGTTGTTACATTGACAACTGGAAATCTCGGGAGACTGTGAACAAGCCAGAATCCTCCTTCCGAATTTCCAGCAACGATTCCTTTCGTATGACCATCTTCAGTGAACAGTTCATTTGGTGGTTGATCGTTATAAAACAGCCAAAAATAATCCTAAAATTTAAAAATTGAATCATTGACAGGACGAATAAAGCTCGATGGTGAATAAATTAGGACATTTTACATTAAAAGGCATCAGCAGTGTTCGTACACAATTCAATAATTTTGAATTATGTTGGGTTATTCGTCTCAAAAAATGAAATTTCAATAATTTATCAATTTTAACACTAGAGAGACCAGGTGGCATCATATATGACATTCTCCGGTCTTTTGAGGTTCTTTTACTGTTGAGTCGAATATGACGCCACCTGGTCCTTTGACTAATCGAGTAAAACCTGGTTTTTCTAGTGTTAATTATGCCAATATCGTTATGAAACAACAAATCAACAGAATTTTTGTATTCAATTCTTTAAGACATCCTTCCAGAAGAAGCTAATTAGTAGCAGCTAAATTTCTGACTGGTTTTGCAATGAAAGAAAAAAAAAAGAATAATTAATTAGATACTAAAGATATCTCACATCAACTTCATTTTGTCTTTCACCAGAATATAAAAATGAAACACTTTGACCAATAATCGATTCTGGATCTAAGACAGTTTTTTCTGACAGCTGCCATCCTTGTTCTATCGTTGCTGGAGTAATGTACGCATAGGCTATTCCATCAGCTATTTTAGAATCCGGATGATGTTTGAGCTTGGGTAATTTATACAGAACATACCTACAAGGAGAACTCTAGTAAAACAAATGTTTTGAGCGAACAGAACAGAGAAAAAATACGCAAAAATACGTACCAGTCGACTGGTTTTCCAGCTTCATCCAAACACTGGAAGATCCCAACACAAATTTCAAAATAACAAGCCATGAAATAAACGATAAAATATACATGACTTTTCATGATGAAAATTTTCCAAAAGGACCGTTAGAAAACTAATTACCTTCAAATAATTCTGACTACATCAGCTCATCAAGGATTGTCTCGACGAAGACAGAAGAGAAATACGGAAAAATTGTTTTAATTTTTATTTTTACGGTTATTTTCTTTTCAATTATAACGACTCATCGAAAAATGAAAATTCTTTTACACTTGCTTTCATGCGCAATGCTTTGCTTTGATAAAGAAAGCGCCAAAACGGGAAGAAAGAACGGAAAAAAAAACTTGTAAGAAGAAGAAAAGTAAAAACAGAAAAACACGAAAGAATGACAGAATCGAAAGAATACCGAGAGCACAAACGGCACAAGTACAAGAACACGAATTTGTATTTCATAGAGTAGAGTGAGACCCCGAGGGCCGAGAGTCCGTCAAGCTCGAGCAGACAGCAGACTGCATTCGAGTTTCGAAATTCTGATATTTTTTTAGAAAACGTCAAACGATTAAAAAAATTTCAAGTTCAGTGTTCTGTTGACTGTTCAAGTACAGTTCGTGAACTCGATTTTTATCAAGTCTGGATTTGTTCGGTTTTTCCAAGGATTTTTACGTAAAATGTTATGGGATCGCGTTCTGTCTGTTTACATTTACTAACATTTTGTTCGTCTGCCAAAATATCGTTCATTCATGGAAATTTGCTAAAGTAGAAGGTAAAAGTTCTTAATTTTGTTCTTATTTACTCGATTTCGGTTGAAATTAAACAAGTTCTATGGCCTTTACTTCGTCCCTGTATCATAAAAAATATTTCTCTTTGAATTGCAGTGTAATTTTCCTGTCGAGTTTCTCGAACAATCAAACTTTGAACAATACTATTTCATTTCGAAAATTGTAACAGCAGAAACATCAATAATGCTAGATTTCAACGTTACGTATACCTATTTCAAGGATTTCGTTCGTAAGTTCTCGAATATTCTGCAATATCTGTCTAGAATTTGAATCTTATTCTCATCTTTTCTATTCCAGGCGACATGTTTGATTTGGATTTAGCTATCTGGTTGCTGGCTCCATTGATCATCAGTTTTCTTCTACCTTTATTGATTGGATTACTGCTGTACACAACGTCCATCATTTTATATATTTATAAATGGCACAAGTAAATATTCTTTTCTCTAAGAATACTCCCAACTGTTACACAAGATAAATCATACATTCTTTATCATTTTCAGAGATACCATTAAGGAAGCGTACGAAGTTCATTTTTGGGATGGTGCTAGGAAAACAGTCGCTGCCCTATGGGATGCTCATGGATGGATCTGGCATGGTACTAATACCGTTTTGTTCGGTCAATATAAATATGTAGTTTACTGTTCTAATGTCATATTTTTACGTTTCATCAGGTTATGAAGTCGAAGGTATCGAAAAAATTCCAGACGATGGTCCTGCACTATTCGTTTTTTACCACGGAGCCATCCCCGTCGACTTGTACTACTTTTTATCTCGAGTATTTTTACTGAAGAACAGATTAATACATACAGTTGCCGACAGATTTTTGTTTAAAATACCGGGTTTGATATTTGTTTACGTCGTTTATGTTAATTTGATTTCGTTGTGTAACGTTACTGACCTTGTATTAACGTGTTTTCAGGGTTTTCGATTATTTCGGAAGCATTGAAAGTTATTCCTGGTACTGTACAAACTTGCTCCGTTATTCTACAAGAAAATAATTTATTAGCTATTTCTCCGGGAGGAGTTTACGAAGCTCAGTTTGGAGATTGTTATTATTCGTTAATGTGGAAGAAAAGATTAGGATTCGCAAAAGTCGCTATTGACGCGAAAGTTGTAAGTTCTGTTGAAAATTTATTGGATTTTTTTTTCGATAAAATTTACTATCGTGAGCGATTTATTTGTAGCCAATAATTCCAATTTTTACGGAAAACATTCGTGAAGCATTTCGAAGTGTGACAATTGGTCGTAAATGGTTTTTAAAATTGTATTTGAAGACCAGATTTCCATTTGTACCCATCTACGGAGGGTTTCCTGTGAAACTGAGAACACATGTTGGTGATCCTATTCCATTCGATCAAGACTTGTCGCCGGAAGAGCTCCAATTAAAAGTACGTTCATTTCTGAATTAGTTCACTGAGTAGAGAGGATGAAATATAGGTTCTAACTCCACTAGAACTATTGATAAGTTTTTTATTCAATTCTTCGAGTTAACAAAAGTTCAAAATTTTTATGCCTGAGCTTCCTTTCGAAAGACCTTTGTAATTATGGTTCGAATTACATATTTTTAATTACACTAGGAGGTTTTGATTTTATAATATACGTCGAGAGTTTCGTCTCCAATTGCAAAATTTCATTAATGTATAGGGCGTAGGATTCTGAAATTTATTCATTTTCTTCAATCGAACGTGGAGAATGATCTAATTATAAATTCTGCCAAGCAAAATTGCTGAAACCCTTGGAAACTTAATTGAATTTTCTGTTAAATAGTTCGTCATTGATACACTATTTCACTGCAATAATCTGTTTGAATTTTACTGTTTCCTTATCAACATTGTTTTTTTGTTTTTTTTTACGGATATCTAGACCACAATTTTATGACCATATTTTGCAATTTTTTTCACTGAAATCCCTATTGTACTTGAAAAAACTAATAATTTTCTTCTCGATAAAAAAAATAAAAGAGAAATTCTTGAACTTTTTCATTCATAAAAAATATGTGCTCCTTAGTAAGTAAGGCTGTGCTGATAAAACAGAATATTTATAGTATCTACGTACGTTCCTTTGATTCGTTGAAATTTTTTTTCCAGATAGGGAAAGCTTTAGAGGAATTAATTGCGAAGCACCAGCAGATTCCCGGTAGCATTTTAAGAGCTCTATTTCAGAGAATTTACGTAAAGAAGAAAAATTTATAGACTGAATTGTAGATAATTTCATATTCTTTTCTTATTTATGTTACCATGTTTATCTGAGTAAGAATCAACATATCGTCATGGCTGGAAGTACCTGCTATTTGCAATAATAATTTTAGTAAAAAGTACAATAAATAATTTCGTGTCCGATTGGAAAAAAAAGTTTTTTCCACCTGAACAATTTTGCTGTTTGCACATAGCTATTATTTTTCCGGCCACAGACGATTTTTTTTTTTACTTATACATAGACTAGTTGATTTCCTTTACTTTTTTTTCGTTTATAATGAACGTAGCAGTATTATGACCTGGAGTAATGATTTTATCAACCCCTTGCATAACATTCCACCGTGGAATATTTGTGCTACCTATCTCATTCATGCTATTAGATGAAATAGCAATTACCTACATTTATTTATTTATATCTTTGTTATAGATCTTTTTTTTTTGTTAAGTATCAACATTCTCCCTACTTATTTATAAGTATTTATTCGACCTATTCTGCAATCCATTAGATTTTTCTCAATAAATTTGGTGCTTAAGCAATGAAGGGCTCTAGAAAATGAATCCGAGTGATTCATTAGCGTTAATAAATTTTATATATTTTCTTATCCGCTGGTACAAATAATTATTCTGTAAGTTAGTATAGTCTTCATAATTTCATAAGTGCCTTTTTATCAACGAATAAGCTGTTAATTTAAAGTTCTAAGTTCGAGTATTTTATATTTTTCCTTCTCCTTATTTACTTTATTTTTCAAATCAATTTTATTCCTGGTTTGAATTGCGAATATGTCTCATGTCTTTGCCTTCGGCTTTTTCTATGAATTTGGAAAAAATTCCACAAGAATACGTATCAATTGCTAATGGATGCATTTAATATAATTTGCCAAGATAGAAAGATTCCTTTATTGGCTCTCAAAGTTGCCAAAGAATCATTAGAAAGTGTCACAAATGAGGATAATATAAATTTTTGGTTCACAATGGTTTTGGAAATTTTTTCAACAAATTTTGCGCGATAATTTTATTTTGAAAACTCGTAAAGAAAAAGAGATTTTTTTTCTATGCGAAGAAAAAAATTAATAAAAACTGGTTATTTCATAATCCACGATTCTAGTGATACCTAATTTTAAATTGTAAGTGTAGTAAAAATTTACGGGTACTACTTTGTTTTGGCTGTGCCACAAATTTGATTTATTTCTTATTCTAGTTTTGTTCTTGTATTTTATTTTATTTTTCATAATTATATATGAATTTTATCTGATAATTGAGGTGAAAAAATGAAAACAGTTGACCGGTTTGTTTTTTAACGTTTGGATGGTTTCAGACCTAACCAAGATTAATTTTTCTAGAAGTTTCATTGAAATTAATTCCCAATCTTTTATTATAAGATAGAAAACGATCTTTATTCAATTTTATTTTAAGATTATATTACATCTTATAAGCATTAAATAAAAAATTTAAAAAAATAAAAAAATAAAAAAAAGGTTTATGAAGGACCACAAAGACTGTAGAATTATGAGAGAAATATTTTTTCAAATTGGCCAAGTTTGTTCAATTGATATTTAGATTCGTTATATTTCAAATTTTAATCGTATGGAATTTTTTGTATATTTTTCTAAATAAAATAAGTTATACTTGAACTAAAGAAAAAAAATTGTACCTATCAAGTATTCAAACCCGTTCAACTTTTTTTCATCGTTTAATGTTATATTTTTTGCTATAATTCTTTCATATCCTATTACAAAGAATGTATTTTATAACAGCTAATATTGTGTTCTGGCTATCGCCTATCAGCATGTAAAATTTTACCTTCTTTATCCACAGAAATGAAGTGAAAATGAATTCGAAAATACTCACTCTCGCATGGTGTTGAGAAAGACTATTTACAATTTTGATATACAAATTTGATTTAATTGTTATTTATACGTGATATTCGTATGGTCTCTGCCATTTTTTATTCATTTTAAGAAATTATTTTCATTGAATGAAAGTCATTTTAAATAAAAGTTACAAAATTTTAAAAATGTTTTTCATAATTCTCGCGAGCCCAAACGTATGATCTTCAAAAACTGGTTTGGTTTAGCCATTAAACTTCGTCAGGTTTACAATCGCTTACCTCCATAATCAGCAGATTAGACAAACGTTTAAACACGAGAAAGTCGGAGGATTTATACTATTTTTTTATTTTCAAATTCAGAATGGATGTAGAGAAAATTACCCAACAAATAGAAATAATAAGAATTCAACCTCTGAATTATATTTTCGACGCTCATAATACAAGGAGTGTAAATGAACCTTTTCCACACAATGTTCAACTCTGAATGTAAGCTTTATCAAGCGCTTGCAGGATCAGTAAATAGAGGTACTCAGAAACAAAGAACAAGGAGTATAAGTGATACTCGTAATTTTTACAAAATACAGATATTTTATAAAATTAGGAGATAGTTCTAGGTAAAAACAAGTTTTAGTAAATACGCCCAAAAAATTTCTATAACAATTTCAAAAATAAAATATAACTTGGTTGATGCTTTTAAAATGATTCATCAAAATTATGTTGAAAAAGTTCATTATTTATCGAATTTATGGGAGAACCATGCCACGAATCTAAAATTTGAGTTTCTTACTTATAGTATAATGTCGGGAGAAGATAAATCAGTTTTCTCTATGTGGATGAGAAAGACTAATTTAAACTCCAGTTGGGATTGCCTTCTTGGCTAGTGTTGAAAAAATAGTGAGTCACAATTCGAGTATTAAACACAGAAGGAATAAAGAATATTACTCAGATGAATCAAAATAAAACATCGACTTCCGTATAGAATTCACATTTTTTTACTCGATAACATGACAGTAATATATTTTTAACGATAAAGTATTATTGAGTTAATGTTTTTTTCAAAATGATTCTTCGAAATTACCTACCTAAAAAGAGGGCGTAATTTCTCAGCTTCTTCAATCATTTCTTCTTCTTCGCGCCAAATATTGACATTTTTATCGTGTTTCTCTAAGACTCGATAAACATCATCATTATCAGAAAAATCGTTAGGTTTTCTCGGCAGAATATGAACATGAACGTGCTGCAATAAAAACACATAACAATATCTCGTCCTTGAACAAAGGTAACTCAAATGCTTCAAACTATTCTTACTGAAATTGTCTGTCCGGCATCAGGACCATCTTGAATGGCAATAGTCGACGATTTTGTATTGTGGACTTTTTCCATCACTCGTTGTACTTTTTGTACCGTTTGAAAAAGATCAGAAATTTCGACCGCATTCAAATCGGATAGCCGTTTGACAACTCTGATAGGAGAAATGAGTACATCTAGGAATCGAGAATTAAGGAAACAAATCGAAAATAAAAGAAGCTAGTTTTTAAGTGAAAACCTGCTAAAAATTCGAATTCAGTCAAAAAGGATACGTCCGGCAACGGCACATTTCTTATTAACAAATGCCAAAGAGAAACTGGTTTTAAAGAAAACTGTTTTGGAATTAATAACGACTTGTCCGAATTGGTAGGAAGACATTTCGTCTGGATTTGAAGCAGAAGCTATTTGTGGATACAAATCAAATCTTTTCTGCTTCAAAAGCGGCATATTGGAACGCACTTTTTGCAATAAATCTAAATTTATAGTGGTAACGGCTACTGGCGATCCTTCGGAACATTGAGCACAGATGAGACCTTGTGGATCGACAATCTGTAATTAAAGTTTACGATTAATTCAGCAATAAATGACCTAATTATTAGTACTTATAAATATGGTTTGAACTTATATATAATAATTATGAGGAAAAAAAAAAAAAGAGAAACAAGAAAATTAAAAACCATACAAGATAATATTTACTTAAAAAAGTAAACGTTTGTGTATGCTTCTTCGATCCCTAATAATATGGGTATCATTTAGCGGAGATTTTAAAGTTCTACTCAGCCTTGAATAGAAATATAAGTCTATCAGTCACGCCGCCTTGAAACTATTGAAGAATTTTTAATGAATCATTACGATTTTAAGAGTTGTTGTTCAAGGTTGCACTCTATGAAGAAAATAGCACTTGAAAAATATTAGCTTTTTCATTTAACAAACACATTCATCAAATTAAGATAATGAAAATACATTATTCTTGGATTAAAATTATTGTACTTCGAAAATATACGCATGCCTCAAAGATGAAATTTATAATTTAAAACATCAACTACTACTGAGGTCTTCAAGTACTTTTTTCTTCACAATCAACTAAGCAAAACACAAACATTCATAAGTGCTTTTTACTTATCTCTCAAATTTTTTTTCACAACTCACATTTTTTCATGTAAAATTTCACCATCGATATAAAATAAAAGGACTTTTCTTCATACCATAGCATGTCCCCAGTGTCTTCTGTTGGAAAATTTATAACCGGTTTGAGCAGCTGCAATAACGTAACACTGATTTTCTATGGCTCTAGACCGTAGCAGAACTTCCCAGTGCATCGAACCAGTTTCAAATGTGAATGCCGAAGGATACGTTAAAATTTCGGCTCCCATTTCCGTGAGCGCAATTCCGAGTTCTGGGAACCGTATATCATAGCACTGATTTTAATGTAAGTATGATAAGAAATTCTGAACAATAGAAAATTATCAAAAAAGTAATTTATGAAACGTACCACAGCCAATCCAATAGAACCAACAGGGCTTTTCACGGGAGGAACGATAGCTTCTCCTTTTTGTATCTGCGAAGATTCGTTTATCGATCGATTCGATAATTCCACGTCGAACGTATGAGTTTTATGGTATCTAGAGACTATTTGACCCAGGTTATCTATTATCAAGTGAACATTTGAGCATTTTTCGTCAGAAAACTACAACATGGAAAGATGATTCGGTTTTACTTGGCTTAAAACTAGATCTATTGCCATGATTTCCTTTACCTTGACATGAATACCTCCTAAGGATAGCCACACGTCATACTGGCGAGCTAGATCTTTGAATTTTGTTATTACGATACCATTTTCTGGCTCAGCATTTTTCGCCACATCAGTAAATTTCTCACAAATATAATCACAAGCTTCGGGTAGGAATACCATCTGAAAGAACATAAATAATAAGTGTTAATTGAAAATTGATAAAAATTAATGGAAACATTTCATACTTACAGAGGCATTCTGACTTTTGGCGGACTTGATCAGGTTTTCACAGACGTTTAAATTTTCTAATTTGTCTTCACCGCTGGTCATCTGACATACAGCTACAATCTTACTGTTTGAGTGAACACTCATTTTGAATGTTCTGAATTGAGTGAATGTCTTCCGAGTAGCGGCAAAGAATGTACAGTAAAATTTCGAAGCGATCATTCGTGACGAACAGTAGAAAAGGAATGAGTAATGACGCAGAAAGCAGATAACAAGTTGAGAAAAAAGAGGCTCAGTGTGTCAGTACTATATAATTGAATGCAGCATTTTTTAATCTTCTTCACTTATAAATTATTTTGAAATCGCGCTAAAGCTTACGCAAACAGAATAACAGATATGACATTACGATTTGTGATCGTACGAATTCACAACCACAACTCACAAGATGGCACATGTTTAATATGGTCTGTCCTAAATAAGATAAATTAAACAAGTACTTAAAACTGCAAATGAACGAACGTTATTTGAATGACAAACCAATAGTAATAGAGTAATTAGTCACCTGTTCATCCTATTACATTTGAGATGGGACAGACAAAAATGAATTTCCATAAGCGTCTATTAATCGCTAAGGACTCAACGTACGTTTCTTCTCTTTTTCTCCTATATAGTTTTTCACTGATAAAAGAAAAAGCAGGCGGGACAAAATCTGTTGAATTGAATTGAACCTGTTCTTTTTCTGTTGTCTGCGGTCTGCGGCAGTTGATTTGTTTTGCAAAATAAACGAACTTATATTTTCGCGGTCTTTGCACCTATGTACCATCATGAACTAACCATAGGTCCATAGATAACTATTTTGGATAATTGAATCAACTCGAATTCGGTATTTTTGATTTTTAAAGCGAATTCCAAATACCATCAAATACTTTTTATCGTTTTTCAAAAACTTTCTTTATTCGAAATTTGTGTATGTTCATCGAGTTTTCTGTACTGTTGATTAATCACTCTTTCGTTTTCATAATTTCATGATATAATCAGGAAATTCATCATTCAACGAACGAAATCAAGTAATGAAAAATCAAATCATTTTGTACTTCAACTTCCTAACGTTTAGTTTTGTAACGTACGATAAATACATACAGTAAGGAATCGCTTCATTAGCCCTTCAACTCGAAGATACGCGATTATTATCCTTAGCTGTTATAACCATTTCATAAGAAATCTCTTTCATGCGCACACCAATGAAATTTGCTTATGCTTTTGTTATATGAAAATGAAATATCGAAGAGTTGAATGTAGTCACCATCCTTTGTTTCAAATTGAATACATTCAATATGATTCACTATCAAATTTCATACTAATGTTGGTTTACTAATTTACAGATTCTACGGTAAAGTGCAATGCAATCTCTTTTATAGTAAAGAAGTGAAGTAGATTCGAATTTGATGTAAAGTTGGTGAGTTCTTCATATTTTAACAATTACGGTCGTAAAAAATTCGAATTAGACCATATGTAATACTTTTATTGTTACTTGATTGATTTTCAGATATTGTCTTGTCAAGATTTTGATTTTTTGTTGTCTTGATTTATACGGTTCGCTTTTATGTGCTGAGATACTTTAAATCTCGTCTAACTCGCTTGTCAGCAAATCGCCAGGTCTCAATCAAAAATTCCAGCACCAGTTATCTTGCTCAAACTTGTTTCTTATTCACGATGGACTCTTTAAATATTTCAAATATTCAGCGAAGGAAACCGAGAAGAAGTATGCTTGGTACTCATCGTGGTTACAGTATCGGATTTCATCTAAATGA
Source organism: Parthenolecanium corni (assembly GCA_038050395.1). Lineage (NCBI taxonomy): Eukaryota > Metazoa > Arthropoda > Insecta > Hemiptera > Coccidae > Parthenolecanium > Parthenolecanium corni. The sequence goes on along the minus strand of JBBCAQ010000014.1, from coordinate 3,478,585 downwards.
AGAGCCAACTCCACAACCAATAGTCGAAACTGATTCTCTTACAGGTAAATAATTTTCTAATAAATCATTGAATTTTATACACTGCTGTTGGCCTTAATTCAACTTTTTTTTTTCATTTTCAGATTCAGTTTCCGTCAGCATCACTAACATGACTCGCAGGCCTCCAAGAAAGAGCATGTTAGGTACTCGAAATAGTCGAAGAGATAGTATGTTTTCTTTGTTACCAGATGCATCTTTCAGTGCTTTCACAAGTTAGCAATTTTCAATTTTAGTATTTTTAATTATTTTTTGGGGTTATTCTAATGAGAAATGTGGTCAGTTTATGAGAAATGAATCTAGGGATTTACTCTCTCTCTCATTTTGATTCAATAACTACGTAAGTTGACAAAAAATTAAGTAAGCTAATGTTGGTTTCTTATTTCAAATATTTTGAACTATGCTAATTATTCGTTCGGTATCCAATATCCCTGGTTCTAAAACTATATTTTACTGTCGAAAATTCCAAAAAATGCTGCAACAGCCAATTTGGCGAGTTTCATTAGTAGAGACTTCAAAAATGATAAAATCTATCTAAATCACTCAAAATTTAGTTTATTTTTTATCGATCGAATAAGATTATTCCGGTAAAATCTTTCAAATATTGCCATCCTCGGTAAGTAGCATTTTTCCTATTTCAAATTCAAATCTGTATTTCTGGGTATTATAGCATAAGACTTGCAGTTAGGTTTGTTGTATTTGTTAATATCCCTTGATTACTCAAGTCTCAACTCCATACCGACCCAGAGAGCCCTTTACGTATGCAACAACACATGGATAAGATTTACTGAAAAAAATTGTTAAGAAATTGCCCATGAAATTTTTGATGAATATTTATAAAATAGAAATTTAGAATAACCATAATTCTTGATATTGTCAATAAAATGTGATATTAATTTGACAATATTTTTGCAGAAGCTATCGATATTGATACTGTTGATACTGTTGATGAAAAAGCTGTCAAAGTTGATGAAAAATTGGTCGAAGCTAAAGAAAAATTTATCGAAGCTGATGAAAAATTTGTCGAAGCTAATGACAGCTTTGAAGAACATGAAACCTTTATGATGACAGATGAAGGCGAAGAAAGCGTACTTGCCACAACCTTGCTGGATAATACCATAGTTGAAATGAATGGTGGTAATCCTCGAACAGAGAACGAAAATGCTGCTCAGTCAGAAAATACAGAAAATGATAATACCATCGTTGATACAACTGTTACGAAAGCAGAAACAGAGGATTCTCTTTTGAAAGATATGATCAACAGCTTGAATTCAATTATCGAGAATAATACTCGTTGCGTGAACCGTTATTATAAACAGATCGATGAAATTAAAAATGAAATAGATGACAAGAACCGTCAAACAGAAGAAATGATAAACTTAAAATGCCGTTTAGTGAAAAAGTTTAATTTGAATGAGAGCCCGACTGAAGCATCCGCTGTTAGAACGCCAGAAGCGAAAAAACTCAAGCCACGTAAATGTAAAGCTGTTCTTCCAGATCAAAAGGAGAATATCGAATCGCCAAATCAGGCAGCTATGCCTTCGAAGCAAATCATTCGAGAACTACGTTCAACTATCAAATTTTTGAAAACTCCTCGTCGTTCGACTAGACGTTCGAGATCATCAACTATTCTCACCCCCCATTCTATGTCGTTCAGCATTAAAAGCCAGTTGGAAAAATTAATGGAATGAAGTACGAAAAATGACGCGTAATTTTGCTTTTTTTATGTATCATCTTAGGAATAAGTACCAAAATATTTTTATTTCTCTTTTACATGATCCTTGACTCAATGTCTTTGATATAGTGATATGTTAAATTAATTATAATTTTTTGTATGACTCGTGTTAACCTAATTTTCCTAAAATTATCAATAACTTTTCTTTTCGGAGATGGATTAAGGTGCTGAAGTGTAAAGAGCTCTTAATACGTAGGGAAATGAAGATCTTGTATTTTTTTCATAATTTCTTGTAACTTGATTTTCAACAATATGGCATATTTTAAATGCAGTTTGGTATAAATATACTGGAAATTTTCATCATTTTACAACAGAAACGTTCTTTGATGCTATGAAAATGATTTTTAAAATCCAACATATCTAATACACCGAATATACTTATTACTTTTGGTTTTTCAACTCCTATGACAGAATTTTAAACTTTTTCAGTGGAGTAACCCACAGCTGAGAAGTGTATTAGACAAGTTCATTTTTTCAAATTATGAGTCATTAAAATATCAGATTTGTTTTGTGATCAACTTACGTTGGCAGCTAAAATTTTTTGAATCCATCGGTCATTATTAAATAGAGAAATCACGTCATTTTCCTCCCCATGTTTCCTACTGAAGAATCGGCGCCTCGAAATAAAGAATCTCTTCAACACCTTATCTCATATTTTTTGCTGTTTTTTGTAAATTTTCTTGTAAAAGAAGTAAGAGGAGTTTAAAAATATGAACTTGAAAAATTATTTTTGAGGAACAAAATCTAACCATTCCTCACCTATAGAACAGTTCAATTTTCCGATGATTTCTGTTCTCTTAACAATCTTCAATGTTCAATCATTTTTTTGAACTCTGCATAAAAATCAAAAGTGTTTTTCCTTAAAAACAATTTAACAGCTACGATATTTATAGAAGATATTAAATTTTTCAAAAAACAGACTCGAAGTCGATGAAATAAAATAAGTTTTAAAATAAGCTCCTTGTCAGTTTTATAAATTGTAAGGCAGGTAATTAAATCGAAAAAGTTGATATTTCATAAAGTAACAGGTTTGAAGTACTTCTGATGTTGTAATCATTGAAAATTTCAACAGATTGTAGATAATTTTTTTCTTTTTAATAAAACCCCTTCAACAATATAACAGTTGAAAGAAAAGTTGGAATTAATTGGGGTCTTGACCGAAGAATATCAAATTCCAAAAAACAATAAATTTTATTCACAAAAAGTATACTTAATTTTCACTTTCCAATGATTTCTAATAAAAGAATTTTGAGAACAAGGAACAAACTGGAATTGAATAACTAAAGAAATCAATACAAATATGAACAAACAGTAAAGAAAACAAACAATTTTAAAAACTAAGACAAAGTAAAAATTATTACTTGCATTTTAATTTTCGTTTCTTCGGCGTAGATTTAGGTTTAATTTCAGACGCGGGTAACGGACAAAGAATGTTTTTCGTCGATTCCGTACAATAAGGCCGTATTTCTTTGTACAAGTACATTTTTCTCTGATGAGAAAGACCATTAGATTCTAATTTTTTAAAATCGATAGTGGATACGTCTAAAACGGAATTGAAGACCTCGTGTACACTCATTTTGTCCTGAATGTGTTTTTTACACTTCACCAAACCCAACCAGCTCTCATCGAAGTAGAAATGCGAATAACTAGCAATATCCGGTATTTTTGAGAAACCAGCATCAGCGAAACCCGCCTGCCAGTCTAAAACGTCCACGTACAACTGGCCACTCTCATTACCCACCAGAAATGAAAAATTTAAATTCGAGTCGGGCGTAGAGGTGTTCACAGCGTTGACAATGTCATTCAGACAGGTGATTGCAGACTGGCGAAATTTCATTTTGAAAAAACCGAAACCATAGTCCGGTCCAAATTTCGTGTGATTGGCGGGTAAAAAAGAAATGGTGATTTTTTTGTTCAATTTCCGAGCCACTCTCCACGCCAAGTACTGCATAACCAAATTGTTTTTATTTTGTACCATGCAGTCGCCGCCGTGTAAATATAATTCTGCCTCTCCAAACGTAAACTCTCTTAAATAATGATGCAAATAACTTACAATGCTGTTCAGTGTCTGAGTCATCGAAAAAGTAACAGCTTCTGGGATGATATAATTACACTGACGTCCGCATGTCTCGTTCATAACACCGAATATTCTGACTTTGTAAGGAACGAGGAAATACAACGGAGTTGGTGTTTGCGGATTACTTGGAACATGTACCTAAAAATGATAATTCCGATCAAATAACTTCATCGATATTAATTTGTGAAAATTAAGCTTTTCTGTCGTACAATTTAATGAGAAAAAATTCGGCTTTTCTAGTCTGAGGAAGCCATGAGATATCCTTAATTAGAAATTAATTTTTTAGGATTGTTGACAAGTCGGAAATAAATTCAAGGTAATAGTTTACCTGCTGAGCGAGATCAAAACTGAGGTGAATTGAACCACTAAACGACTGGACTGGTCTTGGAATATCCAAAACAGTAAACGGGAAATGTTTCTTCGTTTCAGCAACAACTGAATGGTAATGATTTATTTCAGGCTGAATTCGTCGTTGAAGACTTTCTTTTTTTTCCAGTACGTCACTATCAACGTTCTGCAGGAGAGTCAACTGTCTTTTCAGACGTTTTCTTTGAGCACGTTTTGTTTCGGACTGCAATTTCTGAATAATGATATCGGCGCACAATGTGGCCCAAACTTCGGAGAATTTATAAATGTCTACGGGCGTATCGTTCAATTGCTCGGCAGCAATTTTGTATTTGGCGTGAACACTGGTTTTGGTGACATCACTAGGGAGTAATTTAATAATACGTTTTCGAGAACATGCATATCGAGGAAAGAAAAGGGCGCAATCTTCGGCAAAATTACGCAAAAAATTGACGACATATTCGTGAGGCAGAACAGAATTCGACGATTTTTCGTGGTCTGAATGAATTTGTTCACGAATAGCATTATTATTTTGTTTATAACGAGTCATTAGATTTTGAAACCTCTTAACTGCGATTCCGTGAACGAATATGAAAAATTCTTCGCATACTTCGATACCATGTACCAAATACAAAGGTTTCAAACGCTGCCTTTCACGTTCTAATTTACTTCCTTCCTTGACGACTGAATCACTCAGAGTTATAGCGTGAATTATTCCCAACATAACGTTGTCAAGCTGGTTTCTTCCGTGCTTATCACAGTCGAATGCTCGAAAATGGTTTCTGGATTGTGAAATCATATCCAGACTGAACTTCGATGAACACTCTTCAGGGCAGCCGCAAGTTCTTTTGACGAACTCTGCGACATCTTGATCTACAAATTCAGGGTCTTCTGAATTCTGCATAAATGACGAAGAATTAGTTGAATTATTTCAAATTGGACAAGTGGATACATACAGTTACTTACATAAACATCTGAAAGAACATCACTGACTTCCACATTCTCTATTCCCATAGTATCCGCCTCGGATAGCTGTAAATAGAAGAATAGGTGGAAAAATATAGCAGAATGAGAATCAATTGAATTGTACGGTAATTCATAACTTACGTAAACAGTTATAATATCAGCGTCTTCGCAACTGAATTTTGTATCAACAGAATCATCTTCATCCAAGGTGTCATTGTTATTGTCATACAAATTTTGAGTATTTTCGTCAGAAACTGTATCCATGACTCCTGCGATTAGAGAATAATGAGAGTATTAATAAACAAAATACCTAACCTAAAAAAACTTAACAAAATTTATTTATAACAAGACAAAATTGTCATAACATACCTACCCAAATATAAGAGGATTTTCTAAAGAGAAGTGCTGCTTCAATTGATGGAAAACATATTACAGGGTTTTTTACACTGGCCCAGATAGAATGTTCATCAGGAACAAATGAAATTAAAAACAGTAGTAATAGAAAATTATAATTAGATAATCAGTTGAAAATGGAGAATTAAAGTAAAACAAGAAAGTTCTTCATCAAAATTCAAAACCACGTAAAATTCTCTTTTTTAAAAGATAAATCGTTTCCGAAGACCGAATGTGGTATCAGTTTAGAGACCGAGGAGACCAACAACTTTCTCTTTCTACAAGCCTCTTGATTCTTGAAAGCTTGCCTTGGATGCTTGCCGCTTTCATTTCAACTCTTTTCTCGTCTCTTTCCATTCACAACAACTTTGAACGAATTCTTTGAATGTCTGATCAGGTTCTGATCTCTGGTTTCGATGTTTCGATTTTTACGATAGCTCGATGTTCGCGGTTTCGCGGTGGTGGTGCTAGTGGTGCTTCAATTTACATGGTAGACTATAGGTACTGGAAAAATAAAAAAACCAAGACGTCAGACATCAGACGTGAATAAAAACGATTATTTTTCTTCTTGATCGAGTGGATATCGATCGATATTGTAATCGATTCGATTCGATTCAAAAAGGATCGCAATTCGCAAGGATTTAATACTTGATTCGTTTCTCTTTTTTCGTTCGTACTTCGTGCTAGAAAATAAAATATTTTTGTTTTCGTTTTTGTGAAGAAAATAATTATCTTCATGTCGATGAAGAAGCTAAATTAATTTTCGTGATTTCGTTTATGTTTCGATTGTTTGACTGCATTGCTTTGAACCTTTCACTTTTAGAAATTTTCCTGTGCTATAGACTTATAATCTAAATATTTCACCGCACTATCGTGGACATATTTCTGCAGGTAAGCTGTGGTCCAGCGTAGGCCAAGTTTTGTATTCGATGGCATTTTTGTGAGAATCTTGAGTTTTTATTAATTGATTTATTATTTTCAGACCATAAACCGGTAACGAAGTGTAGGTTTCCACCGTCAGTTCTCCAATATTCCTTGAATGCTAACTCATCGGTACGTTTACTTGTTTGAATTTGATGTGTTTCATCAATATGTATTGTTCATTCATTAAATAACGAATTGTGTTTCTTATTACTCGCACACTTCTACACCTAAATTATTGTTTTCAATATATTGATACTTTCTTTCACCATTATTTTCATTTTTATACCTATTCTTTCGAATTCGCAGGTGAGTCATGGATGTGCAAGTTTCTTCACCACCCGTTGACCAAACGTTACCAAATGATAAAGGTACGTAATTCGTTTTGTTCACAGTTTTGATCTACTCATTTAAACAGTTTTGACTTATTAACTGATAGAATCATATTTATTTTTTTGTGATTTTATAGAATCTTCGTCTAAAATTGACAAGCCTGTAATAGGCGAAGAAGAAGAGGACCAATTTTATGATGCCGGCGAAAATGTAATCCAAAACTCGTCGGACACAACACCGTCAGACCTGAGTTTCGATGTGGCGAATGACGATCTGTCTACAGAAGGTAGTGATCAGTCAAAGGAAAGCGGACTCACCTCCTCCCCCCGACCAAAACGCCAAGTTGAGCCAGTACTCGAGAATCTTGATGATGTCAGCACTGAAGGCCCGAGCAGCGTGGAGGGAAATAACTCTCCTAAGACTGATGATGAGTTTGAAGAATCTAAGAATGCGCTGAGCGACGAAAGCGAACAAAATGAAGCGGTAACCTCTGTACTATCAAGTGATGATGCTGTCAATAAGTTGAGTACTGATGATTCTAGCTCTGACAAGGTTGGGAAAAGCCGCGAAAGTGAACTTTTGCCCGAAGATAACGTTGAAAATATCTACTGTAGCAGTAAATCGTCGATGGAAGTTATGGAAGACGAATCAGATGCCACTTCTTCGGAAAGTAACTCTACCGAAAAGGTGATACCGAATTCTGATGCTGCCAAAGAAAACAGTAGTGCAGATGTCATTGATGCTGCTAATGAAAACTGTAATGCAGATGTCACTGAAGCAATTCCTGAAACTTCTACCGGAAGTGGTAGTGAGATAATTTCCCAGAACGCGCCCCTAAATTCTGTAAATTCAGAGACGAATGAAAAAGATCCGGAAGTTGGCGACATTTTGACGATGGACGATTCAGACGTTGACGAAAGTTTACAACAAAACTTGGATGTAGCTATGAAAGTGGTCGAAGAAAACCAGGCGTCTCCTATCGGTGCAGAAGAACCTGAAACAGCCCAAACTGACGATGATTCTATTAACAAAATTGATTCACTGGAAACATCAGATCCAATCTCGAAATCTAGAAATATTCTTGACGAATTCCAAGAAGATGCTGCACAAATCAATGGCGATTCTTCAGAATCACTGGATAGTCGATTGAGTCCTTGCCAAGTGGTACTGTTCAAAATTGATTTCGACGAGTACGCTTTGAAGCACCTCAAGAATAATACCGAAACCGTGCAATCTTCCAGTGATCGTAGCACCGGCTCTAATTCAGATAGTTCGATCTCAGAATCACCCTTAAAATCGCCTCCGCTAAGAGGTCGTGTCCTTACGAAGGCAGCCAGAAAAATGATTCCGCCTCCTGAAACCATTAAAAAAACACCAAGCCCTCGTGTCCGTAACTCGCGTATTTCGTCGAAAATAACAGAATCTACACGTCCTCGCCGAAAAACTAAGGATGCTGTTGCAAAAGGCTTGAACTACGTTTTCTCGTCTTCGTCGGATACTGACGATGAAGTAGTACCTTTGATCAGCCCCAATGAGAAACGTAAAGTTGTCGCCAATAGTTCCAAGCGTTCTGCGCGAACTGCGAGAAAATCTGACCCCAAACCAGGGCGCTCTCAAAAGAATGGTCTTGAAGAAATAGAGAATTTCGATAACGAGTTATCTGTCGATCTTTCTAATGGAAAAACGTTGAGAAGTGTATCCATTCCCATAATTACAGACCTTATCGATTCGTTTAAAGAGAAGTCTTGCGACGAATTGATAGCATTAATTGAGCAAAGAGCAGATAAACTGCCGTCGCGAACCACTAGAACGAAATCAAAATCGAAAGAACATACGACCGTTGAACGTAGTCCGCGAAAAATAAAACTGTCGTCCAGCGAGACGAGCAGATCTTCGACATCCAGCGATATCAGCAAATCTCCGGTGGACGACGACGACTACAAAACTTACGGTAAAATGTGGAGATATGACGAAGGAACGTCGAGAAACGATAACAAATTTTCCTTGCGATCAGAAGCAAAGTCGACATCGAATAAAAGGCCCTCGAGGAAGAGTGCGAAGGTCCGAAGTTATGTCGAAGATTCCGGATCTGATGACGAATCTCCTCTGAAGAAGACGAGAACCAGTACAAAAAATCCAACTGGTGAGGTGACCAGTGAGAAAAAAGATACCGATGGCAGTGACAAAGAAGCAGAAAATTTATCAAGTGAGTGTTTTTTTTTCTTCTTCAAATTTCACTCTAATGGAATATTTATTACAGATTTTGTCCGAGTTATTAGATTTCTCTTAGACGAATACAGTATCAACACTAAATGAGTTTTTTAATTAAAATAGTGATTTATAAATAATTTCTCTTATTTCCCTCTCATATTTTAGTACCTGTTGAAATTTCTTGAAACTTCACCATTTATTTAGTTTTAGTAGAAAATTACTATTTGGCCAACAGCATTTCCCTTTTGCCAAAAAATTAGATGGACTATATAGCTATTTTAGTTGTGTCATCAACTGAAACATCTAAATTAGCTTTTTATTTCCAATGTTACTATTTTGCCTTTGGCAAAAGATGTCCTACTTTTTGTATTTTCCTCATTTTCTATTGAAGCACCAATGTGAAAGTAGATAAATAGCATGGCTGGTTTTATGGTTATTCATGTGATAGAATATTAGTCTGCATTTATTTTTAAAATACCTATTTTTATAATTTGATTAACGAATGTTTCAGATGAAATTGGCAGTCGATCTTCTACACGAAGAAATGCTTTGTCAAATTCGAGAACCAGAACCAGAGCTTGAACAGTGATTTTCTTATCGCATTCTTCGAACAGCCATCTCATTGTCTTGTATTTTATGTGCATTTCGACTTCCGATTCACGTTATTTGTAATATTTAAGTTCGTATCATAAAATTAATTTAATAGTAAGAGTTTTAATGCCTTCGAGTGCAGTAAGACAACGAACAAACTTGGATAAAATCCAGTGCGTGTACATTTTATTTTGACTTATTTTTGGTTTTTGAATTTCTCTTTGCAAATTTATCTCTCGTTTTCGTTCTTTTAAATCTTTACTATTATTAGATATAGTGAACTACATACCTACTTCCTTTCAGTTCATAGATTTATTCGTAAATGTTGTTGACTTGGTATTTAATCATAATAAATTTCGCTTTAACTGTCCCATTTTTATTCGATTATTATCGAGAGGGAGAAACCTCAAATTTATAGAATAATAATGTAAAAATTTCTTCAGAATATTTGAATAGATTGAGAGAATCAAGATTAAACCATAAATCATCCGTACACGTTGAAACCAGTCCTGTAAGTTGTAAAAAAGATAAGGAAAATTGGATATATGCCAATCCTCAAGATTAAAAAGAAACTATTTTGTGTTTGTATACCAGCAAAAGTATGTCAGAGTCGATATGCTTAAAGAGAAATATTCAAAAGCCAAAATCGGACTGATTATATTTTGACTGAATAGCATTGTGATTTTGTATATAATCAATTTAAATAAGACATTTTTGTCTTTTGAATCATAATTACTTGCCTTGCAAAATATTGTGCATAAATTTCAAAATTCAAGAAACTGTAAAGCCTGAAAGTTTAAAGTGAGAAAAATCTTTGAAATTTTGCTTGCAAATGCAGCTATGAAAACTTTGGGTGAACTGTAATCATAAATGCAAACACATGCAAGACTGTTTTGAGAGAATGCAAATAGTAGCTCTTTCGAATTGGTATGGTTGTCAATACTCGCCTGAGCACCCTTAATGTAGTTTATGTCCAAATTTTCAGGAATTCCAATTTCTCAGATTATATTAAAAAGGAACTCGAAGTGTTCAGAAAAGATGCTCTTCTATTTTTAAAGACTAATTATTAAAATAGTTATTATTTTTGTTTCCTTGGTAAGTTTTTTTTAAACTAAAATTGCTTTGGAAAGGATAAAATAATTGATCAAAGGTCAAATTATAACTCCCTAATCGTCTTAGAAATTTAATAAAATATATTATTATATACGACTGCAGGGTAGAAATTGAAGTTAGCTTTCAAATTTTCAGTTGAATTCAGCAGATTATTTTAAAATTCATATTTTCGCACGATACTAAATTTGTTTTTGTCATGTTAATGAAAAATAAATGTAAAAAGTTTTTCAACTCCTGAAAACCACTATTCGCAATATTTTTTTATTGCGAAATATAATACCAATTTAATAATATTCTTAAGTTGAATTAAATATTAACCAACTTTCTACGACATTATAGACCATTTTCTAAATATTATATAAGAATTAAAATTATGGTCGAGTTTTTTTTTAATTATAAAATTCAAATTGAAAAAATTATTCTTTCACGAAGACATCTCGCGAGTAAAATTCGATTAAACTACACATCTGCTGTTCGTGTATGGTAAAAATTTGTACCACAAATTCAATTTTTAAACTTACACGTGTTCTAAAACTCAGTCAACTTTATCCCTCATATTCAAGCATAAAAAATGTTTCTCGAAGTAATTTTCTATTTGATTGCGTTTTAGGCAGTAGCAAAAAAAGTTATATTCATCATTCATCGAATACGAATTTCGATAATCCGACAAAGTTTGCATTCATCTCAATTCCAGAAACCGAAAACATCCAAACACAGTTTCGGTTAGAATAAATTTGTCCCTGAACGCATATTTCCTCTACAGCCGACGTATTATTTTTTTTCACCCTGAAAATGTGGGTTGGCGTTTTTACTCAACACCGTTCTGTTCTACGAGGGAAAAAGTTAGGCACTCAGTCGAAAGCTGTGAGCTGGAACGTTGACACGTGCGACCTCACTGAAAGCTGTGTGTAATTTTCTGCCAGCAAAAAAAAGAAAACAAAAAAAAAAAAGCAAATAAAAACATGCCAATATTCATATTCTTACGGTGCAATATTGGCGAATTTTCCATAAACATAATATGATTCGGTTTAAGTCCGAAATAATTTTATTTTTATTACAAATTTTCGAAAATTTTTGCTGGTCGAGTTGGAGTATTGAAATATTGATTCTCGTCTAGAACGCAATATGGATGTACCAGCCGGTGAGTGAAAATTATATGTATTATGCTTAAAATCGTCGATTTCAATTTACAAATTGATTTTATTACAATTCATTGCTGTAGTACTTATCACGTCCATATCAGCAAATGAAAATTTTGCTTGCAATACTAACAAATCGATCAGTTATTTTGCTTTTCACTCTGCGTGACTTGACATTTTTAGAATTCAATATTGGATTCAATTAATATGGAGTTGAAACGGTTGCAATCAAAAACATAAGATGTTAGGATTGTTAATAAAATTAGTTGGTAGAATATTGATTATTATGTTAAGAGCTAACTGTTTTAATTGTATTATTTACCATCTGGAAAGTTTATGCTTATACTACCATCTGTTGCATGACTGATATATATGCCCTGCCCAAAAAGCTTATGGATGCGGAAAAATGTGGAGTGACCCTATATGGTTTTTTGATGAAAAACATGCAATTTTCTTGCAACATTGAAAGATCATTAACTTGACGAATTGGAAATTTTTAGTTTTCGGAGGAATTTACTGAGCCCTTAAAATTCAAGATTTAAGTTATTTTCGGCTTAAATGTATTCACTTTAGGTGGTTACGAGTAGTTACAGGTTTTTTAATCATTTCCAATATGGCAGAGATTTTTAGAGGTATGGGGTAATTAGGGTGATATTATTAATGAATGGAGAGAGGAAACATTTGCAATGCACGTTATATATTAAAATATAATTAACACTAGAAATACCAGGTTTTACTTGATTACTCAAAGGACCAGGTGGTGTCGTATGACATAAGTCAGTTGTTCTCAAAATATTGGTCCTTTGTGTCCATCTAAAAATTTTGAGTGGTGTCTTATATGACACCACCTGGTACTTCTAGTGTTAAGCTTTTACTTATGCAAATAGACCTACATAAATTTGCATTATTACCATTATTATCAATCACTTCACTGTCAGAGAAATAAACTTTCTGCTTTATGGAGGTGTTCAGAGCTTTTTACTATCTTAGAGAATTATGTTTCCTTATTAAAGTGAAATTTCAAGGAGTGGGCCGGTTCATATTTCAAATGTCGGACTTAATTTGGGAGGGGGAGTTATGGGCAATCTAAATTTTAAAGTTTTATGCAAAAATTGTTTATTTATAGGCCTCCAACGATCGGAGCGAGTGAATTGAGCGAGATCAATAGTTTCAGTCACTTGGCAAAGTGGCGCAGGATGAGCCAAGTGAGACCCAGTCGACACTCGAGTGAGCGAAGCAAATGAAGAGCCATTGGTACCGACCTTGTCAGCCACTTAGGGTATGGGGAAAAAGTAAAAACAGGACCTAGCTAAGTATTAGCGAGGCGTGTAAGGGCTGAAATCCATAATCGAGTCGGATGCTTAAAATTTGGCATACGCAGTACCATACTTTCTTACCAAATTTCTGAAAAATTGCTATAATAAAGCTTTATATATTCGACACATTGTGTATCTTATAAGAAATCTGGCACTGCCAGCAGGCCTCCACCCCCTCTCCCCTTGTATAAGAGGTAATTTAAAACTGCAATTCTTGCCAAAGTCTAATGAATGCGCAGATAGCATAGATAACAGTTCTCATAAGTAGGTGATGTGTTTACGATGGAGCATGCGCAGTGGAGATGACGCACTGCATGGGCGTTTATAGGAGAAAGATTAAAGTCTAAATTCTGGCCTTGAGAGCCAAACTAATGTAAGTTTGATTTTTTAATTTTCAGTTTTAAGATACCTATTCGCAGCTGAAATTGTCAAAATACATCAGTTTCTCCTATTTTAGATGATACTGGTTTTGATTTTTTCAATTATTTACTTTGTTTTTATTCAGAGTGTGACCTCTCGAATGGCTCGAAGCCACTTTACAGAAGGTTAACCGACATTATTTTAAATTTATTCAACTTGAAATTAACTATTAGGAGGATCACCATATGCGAATAAAGGATAGATGAAGGGTGAAGGAAAAATTATAGAAACAGGAAAGTTGATGAAAAGGAAAAGATTTGGAAAAAGAAAAGTGAAGAAAAATTGTGGATATTTAAGGGTTTTAATTAACTTAATGGTGATTTGGAATACTGACTTCGCAGAATGACTACAGCGAAAATAGTCAAAATACCCTAGCCCCGAATTTGGACTTGGATCATTTTCGTTTTCAGACCCATAATTCAGTGGACTTGGCACCTTGAATATATATGTAGGTACCATGTAGCCAAAAGGTGTTTTTATTTTCGTCCCTACAAGGTAATTTATAGAACTGGCTGGATGACGTTGAAAAATTTTATACAATTAAACCCTATACTTTGAAGCTTTTTCGCTGATAGAAAATTCTTCCATCACACGTTTTATATGGTTCTTTAAGATTTAAAAGCTTAGTAGACCTTTGCCTAACCAATAAAGTTTAAAAATAGTTCTCCCAAACCCTTATTTCATGATTAAGAAATATAAATCTCTATCACATAGTTAGACTATAAAGAACCATTAAAGCTGCGTTTTCAATTAAAGGTGCGAGTAAAAGTCTATAAAGCAAAATAAAGTATAATGGAAAAACTATATCTCCTTTAAAAGCTCAAATCTGAACGACGACTCAATTTATTTGCTCACTAGACTGCAGAAAATGTGTGGGAAATTTGGAGGGTAAAAGTATAAAATGATATTTGCTTTTTCCACTCTCAAAGAGAAGGTTAAAATGAGGGTTTACTCAGGTTTACACGCACAAAAAAAAAGAACAACCCATCATCGTAAACTTTGTTCTTCTGGAAAAATGGTGGGCGTTTGTTCTTTTTGCAGTCATCGCTTCTACAAAACCATTGATAAAAGTATTCCAAATTTTTGCAAATAAAAAAGCCTTTCCACTCGAAGGGCACGCTTTTTTTTTTTTAGCTATGTTTCTCCCAACTGGCAATAAAAGCTTGATAATTTTTTCGGAACACGAAACTGAATAAATTTTCCACTTTCTTTTTCAAAACAAAAACAGATGTACCCATAGAAAGACGTAAAAGTTTTATTGCCATTTTATGAACGTGTATGATGATGAGAAATTTAATTGCTTATCAGTCTGCTCCACTTAACAGTGTTTACATACTTAAAAATGAAGCATAAAGTTGAGATTATGTATCGTTAAAAGGTTCATGCGAAAACGCCTTATAAATCTTTGTGAGAGCTTCTTGGACGAAAGATTAGCTATTGTTTGTCTATTTGAAGAAGACGCATAGAACTTAATTTCACGTGCCTCTTTGAGTGTTTGAACTGGTAAAAGCAAAAATGACTCAAATTACTTTTTGAAGACGCGTGTAGAGGAGGGCTAGATAATGGGAACCATATTTTTTAGTCTTGTATTTCAAAAACTGGGTACTACTGTCAGAGACCTGAATTTTTGTTTTATTTCAAAAGATACCCTCTTCTCGGTATAATGAGATGTGCGGTAGAAAGTTATACTTGATAATTTTCTCTCGTGAAAATCTTAAATTCGCCACTTTTTTCAACCTGCTCAAAAACGCCTGAGCAAAAAGAATCAGGCATTCGAACAAAAGGAGCTATACATATTTCTTTACATTAGATGGAACTTTTTTTTAGGATTCAAAACAAAAAATTAATTTATATTTTAAAAAATTGATTTAGTTAAGAATAAGCTTAAATTGGGATTGTACTACCGGCCCTTGAAACTTGTTTAAAAGCTTGGTTTAGTTGAGAGCAAACTTAAGTTCTGATTGTACACCCCAGCCCTTGGGAAAACGTTCTTAACACTAGAAGTACCAGGTGGCGTCATATACGACGCCACTCGAAATTTTGAGATGGATTTTTCAAAGGACCAATATTTTGAGAACCCCTGACTTGTGTCATACGACGCCACCTGGTCTTTTGTGATTATTCTTGTGACGTCGTATATGACTCCACCTGGTCCTTTGAGTAATTGAGTAAAACCTGGTTTTTCTAGTGTTAACATAAATATTTCAGAAGTTGAACATTTAGGTTTGATACCCTACGTATTTATAGTGATAAGTTCAAGGACCTTAATTTCCTTTCATTCAATAAATGTAACCTAATTTTTTTTATCATTTACACGAGGCACATATGCAACCGTTCACCGGATGCTCTCTATCAGTACAGAATTAAATAGTGTCTAGTTGATTGAACTTGCAAATCGAATTGCTACAAAACAATAATTTATTAAGAATGTATTGAAAATGTGTTTGCATTTCTTATACTCGTATGTGTGAAGGTTGATGCTACATTTTATTTTTAAACGAAGTCAACTTTTTCTTCCTTAAAAGCATCACAGTAGATATGTAACTTTTCTTTTAAAATAGGATGAGGAGGTTATAAAAATTTTCAAGGTTTTGTTTAGTTGCTCCCAAGCCCCCCAAAACAATTGAACTAATTTTTCAAAATATTCTGTATGATGTCGTCATCAAATGGAAAAGCTGGT
Source organism: Parthenolecanium corni (assembly GCA_038050395.1). Classification (NCBI taxonomy): domain Eukaryota; kingdom Metazoa; phylum Arthropoda; class Insecta; order Hemiptera; family Coccidae; genus Parthenolecanium; species Parthenolecanium corni. Next base: position 3,462,309 of record JBBCAQ010000014.1, on the reverse strand, counting down.
ATGTCCAAGGATTATTCGAAAATTTGATTTGAAGAAGAATAAATATTTTTTTTAAAATCAGGACTTACATCATTTTACTCCTCATTTGATTGCAGTTAAGAAAAATTGCTTGTAGTAGTGATCATGTTGCTATAAATTTCAGTGATAAGTGAAGGACAGATCGATGTTTAAATTTTGTGGGCTCCCAAGTCCAAAACCTTCCAAGTCCAAAACCTTCCAAGTCCTCCAAAAAAATCACAATTTTTTAATGCTCAAATGATATGGTAACTAGTGAAGCAAATCCAAAAATGGGTGCTTATTTTTTAGGGACTTATTGTAGGTTTTTGGACTTGAACCAGCGATTTGATTTATTTTTTATTAAAATAGATTCTATACCAGGAAATTTACATAATAAGTAGTTACTAGTTTGCTTTTAGAAAGCATCTATATTTTTGTTCTTTCAAATCCAGTAAGTTTACATTACAAGTACCAATGTCACTTTTAAAAAGTATCTAGATTTTTGTTCTTTTAAGCTGCCATTTCTTCTTAAAGCTGACGAAATATCTGTAGTTCTCGGTTGAAATAGCTGCTTCGAGTATATTCGCGTCATTGTTCATGCTCTTTTTGTTTGTATGTGTTACTAAAACATTTCATATTTACGCAGCTGATGAGCCATATATTTTTGTTTACCGTTCGAATATTTTGATGGAAAATGAAGGTAGCGAATTCTATTCAAAAGTTAAAAAATTTTTATCGCCATAGCACCCGTTTTTATTTTTTTGTTCGTTAAATCGTCGAAAATTACGAAGGCCTTTGTTTCTTGCTTGTTCATCTCTTTAGTACCTACCGAGGAAAACTGCTTTTCCTTATATGTATGACGTCAAAAAGTGGTGTAAAAATATGAAGGCGATTATTTGCCCGCATTGCCCTTTATGCGTACACATCAAAAATGAGCAAAAAATAAAGTGAACTTATATTTCAAAACGTCTATAACATTTTTCAGAAATTCATTCATAGTTAACGTGTAGGTAACGTTTGTTTCGTTTCCATAGTGATGTATTGATGCAGAAAAAAAAACTTTTCTTGTTAAAAATTATGTCAAATTGTACAATTTGAAATCTTTCATTTTTTCTTTATTATCTGCCATTATTAGATTTTATTTTCAACTTACTACGAAGTCGATTCAGAAAATTTGGGTACGATTATGAATGCCTGCTACTCACTTTAAAATGACAATAAATTTTCAGATTGAAGAAATTCTAGAACGGCGAAATTAAATGGAATTTTTGTATTGTGTCGAAAATAAGGCGAGTTAATTTACAAAAAATCGATTTTGTTTTTGAGACAGAACTCATTTATTCGAGCTCTAACTTGTACAACAAAGAACGAACAAACAAAAGATAAGCGGTTTATTTTGAAAACTTGTTAATGAAAGATTATAAATGAAATTTAGATTCAAAGAACATTCTATGGGCGAAGATGGGAGGGGAAAACTTATTGGAGTTTTGGGACGCAATTTTTTTTTTTTAAGCAGGATTCTGAATTTTTATATTTTTTATGGCTCTTTTATTTTTTTTATTTTTTTATAAATTTTATCTTGTTTGTTTCGTGGATAAAAAAAAAAGAAGAAAATCCAAATATGTACAATAATAACTTATTTTGAAATATCAATTTCAATTAAAATTTATTTTATTTTCTTTATTTAAAAAAATTAATTATTTATTAATTAAAAGACAAGAGCCCGACTAGTTTTACCACTGACTGTTGAAACAGGGACTTTTTTATATTTTGACTGGTAAAAAAGTCATCAAAATCTACTCAGTCAAGATAGTCACAGTCAAAAAATATGACAACGACTTCATTTGGATTGAAAAATTTCAATTCCCTTAACCTTTAAATTTTTATTTGAGTTATTCTATTCAAAGCACTTCCTTTACCCGGAGTCATTACATTTTTTTGATTTGTTTAGAAAAAAAAAGACGGAGAGAGTAACCTGATACTGAAATTAAATGACTGTTTTTCAATAAAATGTACTCTTTTTTTATTCCTTCGTCCTTATTTCTACCATTTGTGTTACTCTAATACTTCCCTGTAAATTGAATTTGCATTGCTTCATTTTCGTCGAAAGTTTCATTTTCCTTGAAATTATTTTTCAATTCACGCTGTGAAATGAGAGTCATGGATGAAGCGAATTCAATCTCTTTCTAAGCAGAATATCGGATTTTCTCCATAGGAACATCGATAGATAATTTTTTGAAAAAAAAAAAAAGTAATTTATATCTTTAGATATGGCTCGAAGAAAAAATGTTTTAAATCAAAACTCCATTTTTCATTTTTTTTTCTGCATGGATGTGTACGATTTTTTTTTCAAGCACATAATACAAAATTTTCATCATTTCTTGGTTTATCTACTAATCTTACATTAAAATGAAAACGATGTGCACCGAAGAATCGTTACTGACCTGTATTATGAGGTGTTACGGGCATAATGATTCTTTTTATTGATTTGTTGATATGTGATTAGCTCAACGGATATACTTATACGACATTATTTTTGTGAATTGAATATATTATGTCACCGGTCCAAGTCCAAAACCTGTTAAGTCCCAAAAAAATTATACTACAGATTTTTTTGTGGATTTAGCATTTTGTACCAAGAACCTGTAGAACGTAATTTGAGTTAAAAAAATTGGACGAGAATTCTTTTGCCTCAGCAGGGTTTGGACTTGGGCCGGCGATGTGTATATTTTACATTATTTTAGGTGAAAAAATTATTTAATTTTAATAGAATTTTCACTTCAACAGAGTGTCCCAGAAAACACTTTCTTTTCCTTCTCTTTAGGAGTCTCTCTCATCCAAGAACAGAGAAATTTACTTTTCAGATGACCTGAGTTAGTATCTCGAAAATTCATAAAATCAGGTCATCAATTGACATCCACGTGCAATTTTTCATAATGTTTGGCTAAACACCTCCTCAATTTGTCCTGCTCAAGTCAAATTCATTTTTCCCATCAAACTATTTCTTTATTTCGGTGCCCTAAATCCGGCTCCATTTGTACATTATTCAGCGATAAAGGTAGGATAAAAATATCTTTATAAAAGAGCTTTAATTTCACACCCCTATAGAGCTACAAGTAGTAAACAAAAAAGCAATAGCAAAGAAGAAAGAATTTCGCTAGAAATGGGGGCCCAATTAACTATTTCGTTCGTCACGAAGTTCGAATTAAAAATACCCTCCTATTTTTGGTAGGTTAAAGCGAAAACGACGACTGCAGGAAATGGTGGTGCGCATCTGCGTTTTGCAAAATATAAAATACAATTTTCAAGTTGAAGGTAAAATTCTATACTACACAGCTCCCCCCTCGTTTTTTTCAACCGTCACTTTCTTTTTCATTGAAAAACGATACGCTATGCCATTAAGTTTTTTTCACCTCGTCGTTTATTTTATGGAATTTTCTGCGTGTTTGTTTTTTTTTTTTTTCTTATAATTTTATTTCTTCGTTTAGATTATCTCGTTTATCTGCTGTACACTATATTGATCTTTTTTTTTTCTGACTGGATGAGATACACGTGAAGGCGAAGGGAGAGTGCGTATGAGGATGAAAATGGGAAAACATCCTTTTTGGGCGAATAAATGATGTAACCCTCTAGTCGTTTATTTTTTCATCCCACCAACTCCCCCCCAAACCTCCAGTTTACCTTTAAGCGACAAGACTTTCGCAGTTTTGGCTGTATGATGAACAGCTGTAGCTGTGTTTTCCAAACGTATGCAATGACCTTCGACTGGCGTTGTGAAGTTCGATTTTTTGTTTGAGTAGGGTTAGGTGCGGCCTAAAATTTAATCCATTGGACGTGTTTCAAGAGAAAAGTGTTTATTTTCATTTTCCACTCTTTCGTCTTTTCCACCACCTTTGACGAGGCCATTTTGTCTGTTTCAAGCAGATCCCGTACTTGGTAAACCTGCTTACGTTAATGAAAAACCATTAAACAAAATTGAGTAGGTTTTTAGGTGCGAATATTGTCAAAAAAAATTTTCTCCATACTGGCCTTTTACTGGTCAAAATAGCATTAGGATTTTTCCATTCGAAGGTTTGTGGATTTTTTGCTTCCACTTGGTAGCTTAATTTACTTTTTAGACCTTGTGTTCGTAGAAGCGAAAAAAATTTTCAAGGTTGTTGACTATATGGTTTTAGTTAATTAATAAGTGAAAAAAAATTTTAAGACTTTTATGTGTTTTTCCTTGTTTGTACAAAATTAAGTAAACCTCTCCACCCATTGGTTAGTTGAAAATTTTAAAGGCATAATTTTCAATAAAGAGACGGCTTTGAAGCAGTACTCGGCATTTAATGAGAGGATGAAACTTGGGTAGAATTTTTTTCCATGGAAATGAACCACACTTTGGTGGGTGAGAGCAGAGGAATTGCAAAAATTAAAATTCATCATATAAAAACAGATCGCTCAAAAAATTATTTATATATTCATAACAGAAAATTCCAAAAATGCTAAAGACTCTCAGCATTTTTACATTTAATTTATAAATGGCGTGTGAGTGGGAGTGAAAATCCAAATCTTTCTGAGAATTTCTCTTTGCTATAAATTCATCTTTGGTATGGCTGAACAGCAAATCCACGCGTGGGCTGAAAATCTCTCTCATTCAAGTACATTTTTCATCTATCACCAATTTTGACTGGAAAAGATACACGAATATAAGCAAATACCAATTTTTTTTTTCTCGGCGTAAAACGTCTTGTGTATTCTCGTATTTACGGCGAACTGCTTATGCAACATTGCATACACAGAAATCCGTTTTGTCTTTCGGCAATCTTTTCACTAAACATCTGAGAATGAAAACGCGTGTTCATTCACCGAAAAATACGTATATTTAAGAAAATTCTAACGAAATGTTTAAAGCTGTAATTTTTTTTTTGTGCTCAAACTTAAATTCCATGAAAAATGTGATTTCGTCTTTATGCAAAGAAAAATTGTGTTAATCTTGATTTATTCGTCAAAGATGTGGAAAATAATATATGCTAGAAAGTTTTCAGACAGTTTTTCATTATTCATTTCGAAATAAACTATTTATCCATAATTTTATTTTAATCGTCTTAATGTCATTTCCTGTTCAATTGAAAAATTGTAAGTAATAAAAATTGGGAAATTTTTTTTCGCTAAATTATCTAAGAGAAAAACCTGCTAAAAAATGAAGTCATTCGAGTACAATGACAGTAGTTCGAGTAAATACGACAGTAAAATACCAGAAAAACCCTTTTTAATGTAAAAATTATTCATCGAGAAAGGATGCCCCTTAAGAATATCGGACGTTTTGAGACGTAAACAAAATATACTCGCGTTTGGAATATTAAATTCATTTGGGTCTTATATAGAAACTGTTATTCAGTATTATTTGGCAGTCGAGGGGTTGATTAAAAAAAATCTCATTAATTACGAGATTTTTGTTGATGGTATTCTGAAAATATTCAAGTTTTAAAGAGAAGGCAACAGCTGACTTGGAAAGTTTCTCATAATATTTGGGAAGAAAAGTCTTTAGACAGTTGAGAAGAAAAATTAATGTTTTGTGGCAATATTTTTCTTAGACAGGTATTATCTATAAGTATACCATAAAAGCAGCGAAATTGAACCCCTGAGGTGACTTTGAATTTTGAATTTTATTTTTTTCAAATGAATGAAGTGTTCTTTCTATGGTAAATAAGTAAAATATCAGTCTTTATCAAAAGCTCCAAGTTTGTGTATAAATCTTTCAACTGAAAACAAATTCGATGCTCCAAGTTATAAATAGAAAAGCTTCGATGATAAGTTGAAAATACTTCAAAAAGTGAAGAGAAAAAATGGCTTATACCCAGAAATTTATTGAAGAATGGGCCGAATTTCAAATTTATTGCCAAAAGATGAAAATTCTGCGAAAAATCCGCGTGAAACTCGGAAAATGTTTTTATTCAGCTATATTTTAAAATGAAATTTGAGGGCTGAGTCAGCTCCCTTAGCCCCATCCTTGGGTGCACCGTGGGTATAAGTAACCTTTGAGTAGACTCGTCATTTCGTTGAAAATAAATTGTTATTTTTTTATTTTTCAGATAAAAAATACAAGGAGACTTTAATCAAGAATGTAAAGAAAGAGGTAAGACTATTTGTTTTAAATAATTTTTAGTATTAAAAATTGTATATGTTTCACAGGTCTATATGAAGACTAGATAAGTAACTTCCCATTAAACTTGCGCAACTAACAAAGTTATTCCCATTTCTCTCCTCTATAATTTCAAGTTTTTGGAAAAAATAAATCATTCAGCTTAAAATTCTGTTACATCAGCAGTGTTGTCAATCCTTTCAAACTTGACAGTTTTCAAATTTTTTTTCTTCAAATCAATTTACATAATTTTGATGTTGTGTCACTCTTCAATTTGTAATCAGATTTAATTATTGATAATTTACCTAAGAATGAGAGAAATTAATTTTTATTATCAATAGCCACACTTCTATAGTAGCATATATATCTGACGAATTATTTCTCCTCATCAAATAAAATTGATTTTTGATTTAATCTATCAATTTATAATGGACCTTGTTTACAATATGAACCCATTTTTGTTTATTTTACCAAGCATGCGTTTAAACTTTGACATAATGTCGATAAATAATCAAATTCTCGTGTGACGAGAGAAAAAAAAAGAAATTAACAAGACTCGGCCTCTTTTTCTCACATGCTGAGCGCCCCATGGACTAAACTGAGAGTAAGCCTAAATATTGATTATTTCTGGCAACAGTTTCGTAATGGAATAAATATACATTCGACGAACTCGTTGCTTTTAGATGCGAGAGTAATGGATAAAACTATTTTCCATCCACAACTTTCGCAGATTAGGTTTGAGACAATGAAGAAAAGGCAACTTTAATTAAGTGATAATCTTGTAGGTTCAAGTTCAAGAATAGTTAGAATTTCAGCATTGATAAGCAGTGAGACAATATAATGTAAAAGGGTATAAAATAAACTTTTGTCTAAGCCTCATTGTTGAAAATTTCTTTAGGATACCTTTTGAAAATGTATTCCTTTTGTATTAGGTATATTTTTTTCTTTCTTTTTTTGAATAAATTTCCTCGTCATAAGAGCACCTAATTTGAAAAAAAGCCGTTTCCGTTGCAATATTTCATTCCCGTAGGATGACAAAAACACGAATATTTCATTTTTAAATAATGATAACCCGTATCTACGTGGAAATCGAGACAATATTCTGCAGTCGTCTCCAAAGGGCTTATACTTACTTTGTAATTTTGTGCCATTATTCTCAGCCGAACCTTTTACAGACGATATTTGTAAGTACGAATATCTATATTTGGTCTACCCACGCATATAGCGTCTATACTTTGCTAAAATTTCTATGAAAACTAATAATTTTGGTCAAAGAAGCAGAGACAGAAATCTATATTTTTCTTGTCCCGAAGCTTATAATTATATTGGTAACCCCTGATTTTTTTGCTTATGAAAATTTATAATTGGTGGTAGAAGCGTGTGTCGAAAAAGTAAAAAAAAAAACATATTTTACTTTATTTTCTCATCCACTACATTTCTCAGACACGTCCCGATCTGCAATGTAACATAAATGTGGATGGTAAATGTGACGCGAAACGTTACGCTGATGTGGCATAAATTCAACCAATCAGGAAGTAGTGGCATTTTTGTGACACTGATGTGACCTATAATTTTTCCACCGGAGAAGAATGGAATCACATCAGTGTCACAAAAGTGCCACTGCTTCTTGATGGGTTGAATTTTTGCCACATCTGCGTCACATTTCGCGTCACATTTCCCATCCACATTTGTGTCACACTTTGCAGATCGGGCTGTCTGAAGTCTGAATCTGATTTTCTGAACAAATTGAGACAAAAAATGGAATATGTAGTTCAAAATCAATAATTCTAATTAAAATTCTTAATTTATACAAAATAAGAAATTTGATTTTCGATTTTCAATGTTTAAAAGTTTTGCCATTTTTTGTATAATATTTATTCATGAGTATTAAGTATTAACTAGAGGACTTTGCCCTCGAAGCACTCGCTTTGCTTAGCCCTCCAACCCGTTATAGCGGAAAAGGATCTTAGGGCGAAACGCCGATATTACCCTAAAAGTCTTGAAAGTGTTTTTAAACAGTTTTTTTTTTTTTTTAAATTAAAAATAGGAAGATAGGTAAATGACGTCATCATCTTGTCTCGTTATCCTAGAAATATACAGCTGCTTTATGACGTCATCATACTCCTCCATCTCCTGATCCTACTCCTTATACTGATCCTCAATCCTGCTTCAAAAAGTCTTGAAGTACATATTCATCCTGGTTATGTATAGTTTTGATGACGTCATCATATTCCTCCTTCGCCTGATCATGCTCCTCCTATTGCTCCTTATACTACTCCAAAAAGTCTTAAATTTTTTTCAGTTTTATAGAGAGATTTATACATTTATTTATTCACTGATTCACTTATTCACTTATTAATTATTTTTATAAATATTTATCTATCATTAAGGATATTATTAGATTCTCTAAATTCTGCCTTATAAATATCTTTGATCTATCAAGCTATTATTGACTATCGGCCACAGACGATGTCAGTTTATCGATTAATTAAGCCTGTACATAAATTTCTCGTATTTCACAACACCTAGGTACTCAATCAGAATTAGGTAATGTAGTTTATGGCGAAATAGTCAAAATGGAGTAATTCTTTCACATCATCAACTAATCTCGCCAGTTTATGTACACCTGCTTCCACGTTTTCGTCCATTAATTTTACGAAGGCATTAGTTGCACGATCCGAAAATGAAATTATCCCTTACCATCATATTAATTTACATCAGAGTTACCGAAAATATACTTTATAACCATAAATTTCGTGAGGATATATTATTCTTGATACGTGTAGCGAAACTATATCCATAAAAACGAGAGGCACGTTAAAAATATGAAATATTCGTGGCGAAACATTTTAAACCCTAATATTGAAAATGTTACAGACTTTATTTTGGAAAATTTTTAAGAAGTACCATTTAGTATTACACTTCCAGTTGGTGGACAGTCTGTAATGGGATTCTATTCTTCAACTTGACTTGTTATTTGAGTCCATAATTTTCTACAAGTATTTTATTTTCTAGGTGAAACAAATCATGGAAGAAGCAGTTACCAAACGTTTTGTACACGAAGATAGCAGCAGTGTTACTTCACTATGTGGTAAGCAGTTTCTCATAAATATTTTTCAACTCTAAAAACATGAGTGGATTTTGGGGGTGACAGCTAGGGTTATGCCTTTCTCGAGTGAAAATTGACAAACTTTTGATTTATTTGTACTAAAGCTCAGTCAGTGTTTTTATTTGTTTTTCTTTTTACTCTTCTTATTGTCTCACCAAGGGTCTTTAAGGCAAGTTAACACTTTCTTTTTTCTTAGTAATCGGTGGAAAATTTTTTAGTTTCCCCAAACACATAAAAAAAAATCCGCTTATGTTACCAAGTTGGCATATATATACTTCGTCGTTCGTATTCTTGTTAAATTATTAACACATCCATTCCACAGCTGCTGTCGAAGCTTGTTTATCTCAGGGTATCAGAAGAAGAGCTTTAGGATTATTCAAAACCAGTTCTACGACCGCATTATTACATAAAGTGGCTAAAAATTTCGACTCTGCTGCTGTAATATCAAAAAAAGTACAAGAAATAGAAAACAGCGATCCAAATAGGTATGTGTCAACATTAGTCATACTTTCCCCTTTCTTTATAGATTGAGAATTTTTTTACTTTTATTTTATTTCACAATTTGGAGCCAATTAGTTTCATTCTTTTAATCCTAGATTTCTCTTCAAAAAGTGCATTAAGGGTGATCTTTATCTCGAAGTTTTGAATTTTTCATCTCTCACTTTGCAGCATGGTTTCAATTCATGAAAAAAAAAAAGTTCATAAAAATTTCAGCCCTTGGGTTGAAAAAAAGTGGTGCCTCAAGGGGGTGGAAAATCCGTACATGGAAAAATTAACATTATTTTACTTAATAATCAGCATTGCATTTGAGAATAGAGATATGTATATTTTCTCTTTTAACTCTGCAACCTATAGTGAGGTGATTATAAAATAGGTGGTGGGAGGGGGGATTTGAGACGGTTTGGACGCTGAACATATCTTTAAGGCACTTAACTAAAAAAAATCATTATTCTTGTTTGTTGAATGAATAATGATGTATTTACCGTTATGAGTGGATGTAATCAAAAAATTAATGATCTTTTAAAGGAAAGACTTCTCCTGCTCCAACCATTACGAAAATTCCACTTTTGCCATAATTTTAAATAAAGGGGAGTTTTGAGGCACCACTGGGTTGAAGCTTGAGTAGAATTTGTTTTCATAAAATAGAATCACAGGGATGGGGACGTGAATTTTGAAAAAAATTTCACAATTTAAATTCATATGCACCAGCTATACTAAATAATATGTTTTATTATTTTCGCTAAAAATCATGATTTTGATGATTTTTCTTCCATTACATATAATTTTTTAATTTCTCGAGTCTGCTTTTTCGAATCAGGCGGTCATCCTCAAGTAGTGACAGCCTTGTAACAACTCGATCTGCCAGTAATGCAATGTCCAGCAGTACAAGTTTAACCAGGCCATCTTTAAACAAGAAAAGCTCTTCTAGTGGCGGATTGTCACAAGTACAGTTACCTCGTTATTTATGGATAAGACTGGCGCTTTTTGAAAAAGTTTTAGCAAAAATTATCGATCATTTGGTTCAAAATAGCAGGTGAGTTTCACGTTTATTTTATTTTACCATAATCCTTGAACGTAATTTTTCAAATAAATATTATGTAATAATTGGTTTATAGTCTAGCTCTATATAGCTATTTTAAAAGGACCGAATGGCTGGTGCACATATAAGTCCTTGAAAAGTGCTTATAGAAAAAAAATTTTTTTTGAGCAAATGTGTTCAAAAGGAATTTTATATTTAGGGGACTTTAGTACCATGTAATTTATTATTAGTTCACTTTCCTTTAGTATACTGTAGAGTGCACCATGATTTATACCAAAAATGATTACTGATTAGTTACTTATCCCAATATAATTGAATACTGAAATTAATTGATAATATATCATTGTTAATGTGGGCTAGCTACATGATCTATAGCTGAAGTAGTTTTTTTTTTTTAATATTTGCAAAATACATTTGGTTTTTTGGTTCTGAATCATTATCTTTAACTTTCATAATATTCAGTAAAAATTATTTTTTCCTCGACGTATTTATATTTTGTTTTAAGTGACTGAAATGCATATTCCTGGAAAAATTTGGACTTTTAGTAGTCTTTTTCTACAAATTTGACCTTTATTGTGTCCCTGAACACCACCTCATTCGGTGAGATTCATGTTCAAAAACAAGAAGAGAGCTCAGAATCAGTAACCTCCATTTATTTCACAAAATTAATTATTAGTTTTTTGTTATTGCTTTTATAAAAGACAATTTTGTTGATTTACCATTAATGGACTATGAATAAATTAAGCTTAAGGAAATCTTAAAACAAATAAGTACAAGATGTATTTCATAGCCAAAATTGTCGAATTCAAGAGTTTGGTATTTGTCAGACAATAGTTTCAATACCTAATGCTATTGTCTCAATTAATTTTGCAGTAAATATTATGAAAAAGATGCTCTAGTTGCGGATCCTGATTATGGATCAATTCTCAGTTCTTTGCTAGGTGAGTTAGCCAGTATCTGCTTTTTAATGTGTTCAGCGTTTTGAAGTATGCAAGCTTTTTTATGCCGCACTGCCCACTGGCTAATGTTACAAAATAAATTATGTAAATTATCTTGAAAAATTTTTTTCCACCCACTAGTGTTACGTACTTGCATGACTCGTGTAGTGTTTGAAAATGAGTAAGTCACAGAATCTCATAACTACGTAACGAAAAACCCATGAAAAACATACCAAAGATCCAGGAAGGACACCTCATGGCCCTCACAACACAAGTTTATCTTAAATTGAATGACACGAGTTTAAGGTCATTCTTACTCGAACACACATTGACATCCCTACGTCCCCAACTACCTCATTTACAGAAACTTAAATCATTACTTGGGGGAGTAGTATTTTACCACCAATCTCCGAGCTCTCCCCGGAATACTGACAAGTACCATCTCCATGTCGGTTCCTTCCAGAGATGGAGGGGACCGTTAACGATAATTGAAATCAAACAAAATACATTGACGAAGAGCGCAACACAACGTATATTGTAAAAACGACTAAACCACAAAATAAAATGGAATAACACTTTCAACATTGAAAAGGAAAATTAAAAGAGACGAGCTCAATAAGAACACGTCCATACTTCAACATAACATAAAACACAAGACAAGCATAAAACAACAGAATGAAGAAAGAGCCCAAAGTAGAACTGCAAACTTCAGAAAACGAAATGCAATTTACAATCATACCAAACAAACAATGAATTCGAGGTACAAAGCCAAAAATAAGATTTCAATAATAATGAAAGAACAAAAGAATGATTTTAGATTTAATGTCAGAGAGCTCAATAAAGACATCTGGATTTATCAAGAAGAAAGGTCATCTAATTTAGAATGATAATGGAAAAGATTTTATTTTAGTATGCAGTTTTCACTCCAACTCTACACCCTCCCCAGATGACCGCATGGGGAGGTAAAGCCAGATGGAGAAGTAAAAATTTAGAATTTTGAGGTTTTAATTTCATAGAGCTCAAAGTAGAATAGGATTCTAAGTTACGTTATTTGTTGCGCAAAACTAAAATTAAGAAATGAAAAGAAAACTCTATGATTTATAAAAGTAAAAAAGTATAAAAACATATGAAGTGCTCGATTAACATCTAAAGTATAAAATTAAAAATCGATTAAATGACTCACGATAGATTAAAGTAATCAGTCAACAAGGTAGTAGAAAAATAAAATAAAGAATGATGACTGAATTGAAGAGATAAATGAATGTAAAAATGAAGAAGAAGAGTGAGGTCATTGATGAAAGTAATTTATAAAAATAAGTCACATCCAGGTTTTGAGAGCACTATCATGATAATAAAGGTCAAGACATTTGAAACCACATGATAGTAAATATAAAGATAATTAAAAAACTAGAGCTCAATAAACATAAATCATAAAAATAACAAGCAGTGGAAATTCACGAATCACATGATGGGTGTTACAATCTTAGGAATAAAATAACAATAAAATTATGAGTGGCTCCACTTATTACTAAGAGAGCTGAAAAGAATAATTGACAATTGGATTGAACAATTGTACTGAAGGACTTCGAAAATGAAAAAGTTGAATTTTGAAATGTCAATTCGAAAGACAAGAGCGCCAAGAAATAATTTGAAGCATCGTCTAATTTTCAAAATTAAAAGAAGAAAGATTGAAAAGATATTAGAAAGAAGAAAGTGTTTTAAGAAGAGGAAGAAGAAGAAGAAGAATTGTCTCCACATTTTCCCTCACACACCCTCCCCAGACGATGCGGCAGGTTCTTTACGGGCGCTCGAGGTCGGAAATTGCGTTGTTGAGCCCGATGTGACAGGAAGTCGACGTTCCACCAATGGTTGTACGGAGAAAGCCTTAACACGTGTTGAATCTGGAAATACTCATCGAGGAGGTCCTTGCGAATCGCAATTATTTTATCGACGTCCTCTTGATTCTTTTCATGTAGAACACCGATGAGTTCCAGAGTATGGCAAAGGTCGATTGCATGTTCGTGGGCCAGAAAGCACTCGTTGCAGGCCATGGTACGACAGCAATGATGAACATAATTATTAGTCGGTGGCTTAGGCATCGCTGTACACAAGGGGACAACACAATGTACATTAAAACGTTTGCGAAAGAAGAAAGGAGACGGAGAAAGAGAGAAAGAGAGAAAAGAAAAATGTCAGAAAAATAGAAAGAAGAAAGAAAAGAGAGAAAAAAAAAAAAAAAAATTATTAAGGAAGTCCACAGCATCCTTCACAGAGCTGCCCCAAACGATGAGGTGGGTTAGGCAAAGGCGCACGAGGGGTAAAATTTTGTTGTTGGGCTCTGTGACACAGAAGATCGTCTGTGCACCGACTATTATACGGAGTGTGCTCTAATACAGATAAAATTTGGAACACCTCGTTGACCAAATCGGTTCGAGTTACAGCGATGCGAGTGGTCTCTTCATCGTCTGATCCAACCTGTTTGTCTGCAAAGTCGAGGGTGTGACAGAGCTCAACGAAATGTTCGTGAGCTAGGAAACACTCGCTGCAAGTCCATGTGCGACAACAGTGGTGGATATAGTTGTTAGTTGGTGGTTTTGGCATCGCTGTATGGAAAAAATAACACAAAATTTAAATCAATGCAGGAGGTGCCATAAAACTTAGTAATATTGTGTGGAGCCACGCGAGCAAAAGTAAAAATATCATAACAATAATAAAACAGGAATGACTAGGATAAAACGAAGGTGGTTCCAAAAACGGGATTAAAACGAAGTGTGAGCCCATTATGGCATGTAAGCATCCTCTGGCAGGGGAATCCATGCCAGATTATGTGGGTCTTCTTCTTCACTAATGTCCTCATATCCGCCAGGAGTTGGAGGCAACGTGGCGGCAAGACAGTCCGATGATTCTGCTTGACTCGGGCTTGGGGCAATGTTTTCTAATGTCGTCAGGATGACAGTGTCCGCAGTGGAAGAATTCGTAGGCGACGACGGTTGCGGAGTTAGGAAAGATTCATATTCATTGCCGTCGTCAGAGCCCCGCTCCGATTGCTCAGGAGTGGCGGAGACATGAGTGGAGCTCGGTGAAAATTCGGGACTCGGAGCTGGTGCCTGGGGCGGACCCTCGATGATGACAGGCGACACGCGGGCGGCGGAGTTTATGGTGTGTTGGCGACCGCCGTAGAGATAGTTCAATTGCGCGTGGACATTTTCTCGCGCAAGAGCTCGGCCAATGAGTCTGTCTTGTTCAAAGGCACTGCGGTATAGATGGTCGCAGTACCAATAAAAGCGGCAAGTATAAACGTTGCCACCGAGATACAGCTCCAACACATGTGATTCCATGTCGATGTCGACCAGGACTTTCATGAAATCATTGATGCCCAGAACGATTCTTTCGTGTTTCCAACGTTTGGTGAGCCCCACGGCGATATCATCGTGAAAATTAAAGGTTCCAAACTGTACATTCACTTCTGCATCGTGGGTCGCGAGCTCTGCATCGGGGAGCTCGAAAGGATAATGCACAAAAGGTGTGTGTGCAAAATACCTGATGCCGTCGTCGTTTTGGAACATGTTGAACGACGCCATGCTGAGAGCTTCTTCGCGGGTATCAACGATTATTCTGGTATGGTTGATGCCATCCAAATAGTTCACAATCGGCGCGTGTATGATTATTGGTTGCGCCATCGTGTTGTTTTTAATCAAGGTTTGTGCAAATCGAATTTGTTGGTCCGGTTTGAGCGGCATACCTGAACCAGCAAGCGTCTCATACTGAGCTCGTAACGCGTTGAACTCGCGACCAGCAGCTTCACGTGCCTGCCATCTGACCGTCTCGTATTCTGTTCCAGCGTCGATACCAATGTGACGTGGATGGTACGAGAAGCGTTGAATTTGTTTGGTGTCCCATTCTGTATTCTCTGATGGACTCATCATATGCGGCTGAAATGGAGCTGTTGCCGGACGATGGAGAAATTCCGGTATCTTTGCCGTAGGCGATCGATAAATTTGTTCCTCCGCGTGTTGTTCGACTTTAATGGGCTGCATGCCCCGACGCGTGAGTGGCGTGCCGTCGTCGTCCCAAACCTCGAAGAACGTATATTTCAGAGCGTTACGGGCTTGCGAGAGCTCGGTTCTGAGCTCACGTACTCGCTCACGAAGGTGATCACGTTCCGCCTCCGTTACCTCCACTCGTTGAATAGCGAAGTCGATCGTAGAGCTAAGCTCCTCACAGTACTCGGAAATGCGAAAGCATTCCGGACAGTCGCCAGTTCGCTCACAGTTATGGCCGTACGCGCCCACCGGAGGACTAAGCGAGTCTCTGTGGAGGACAGAAATATAGAAATTTTGCGGATTAATGCGTGTTGCCAAATCGCAATTGAAACATATACGCGTTTACAAATTATCAAGATAAAGGAAATAATCGAGTAAATATGACACGTGTCTCTCCGATGTTGAAATCGTGAAAATTTGCAACATATCCATCTCGCGTTGTCGATGGTAGGAGAGCGTCCTCTTCGTCGCACCGACGATGAAATGGATTGGTCAGCGTTTATGGTTCGTTGAATGAATACAACAAGGGAGAGCTCATTGGTAATCTTATCTTAATTAGGTGATAAGAGAAGCGCTGGTGGAGACTGACGTTTGACCGGTTTAAACATACCCTCCCCAAGCTTGGTTACAAAAAGAATCGGGTAAAACGACATGGAATATGCCATATCGAAAAGATCGCACAATCATATAACAATAGTGATCAATTATTGCTGTAGACCACGCGAACGATAAATCAGGGAAAAGAATTTGCTGACGAGCTCAGATTTCTAAGTAATCTGATATCTCAACAAAGAGCTCGAACGATAATTTATTTGGAATTACATCGTTCGAAGTGTATAAAAGAGGGACATAATGGGAGAACTATTTCTGGTTTATATCTCCGTTATTATCCTATGCCTTAGATGAAAAATGGCTGTGGTGAAGATATTTGTTCACCCTTGCAAATCTTAGTCTGGGCGAACGAAAGTTGCTGAAGAATTATATTTTGAAGATTCAACGCACTCAGAAAGGACTAAATAGGGAACACAGTAACCATTAATTATGGGAGATTCGGCCAGACTCGAAAGAGATGGAGGCCATCTCAAATTAACGTGAAAATCGGTTGCTGGTTTTACGTTAAGTATTTTACATGCATAGTTTTTCTACACGTGAAAAAGACATATTATTCTACGTTACGTTACACGGAAAACTACTGTGAGACCAGACAGAATAGCGTTACGTTAATAATTAAAAGGAAAAAGAATGACATAGCTCTAACAAGTATCAGAAAGATTCGGCCAGACTCGAAAGAGATTGAGGCCATCTCAAAAGTTTACAAACATTAACGTTAGAGGACATATATCAGGACATAATCAGGTTGATGAGAGCTCAAAATTGCTATATCCGAACCTAGGAAATCGAATACAGATCCTGAGATCATCAGGTGCGTAACTCTTGCCAAATGATGAGCTCGAAGAATACACCGACATAGTTCGATAAGACATAATAAGGTTATCAACGATAAAATCGCGAAAAAGACATATCAAGTATTGAAAAGATAACGTCAATCATCATTACCTGTAAGTTAGCGGATCCATGTCTTCCAAAAACTGAGAAGCGGTAGCGAACCACCCGCGGTGATCGAAGAAACAAGGCTCTGGTACGCGTAACATACAATGGAACAATGGATATATCGAAAGAGCTGTCACGAGCTCAGCAGGGGATCTACCATGACGAATTTAAACAATAGAATACGATAAAAATAAGGGAAAATAATTTTGATGTATCGCTGACCGCGTGCTACGCACTATGGTGTGATGAAATTTATTGGTAAATTCGTACTTACGTTGAATCTGAAGAAACGTATAGACGCACAATGATTAAAAGTCTACGAAAAGTGATAATTCGTACGAATTTGCATAAAAACACATTAGATAAATCGAAAATACTTCAAAGGTAATATTTTTGAACTTCATAACCACGAGAACACGAATTGCGTTTTAGAAATAACAATGGTCACGATAACTAGGCGAGTTTGTTTCGCGCCAAAAGAAAGTTGTGGTTAGAAGGTGAGCGCGCTAGTAGCGGAATTCGCCACGCGCTCGAAAGGGTTGATAAGAGAAAGTGTCATGGCAGAGGGGGGTAATAATTTTTCTACTCGTGACAATGTAAGAGAGAACCTAACGGAATTTTGTGACAGATGTTGATGATGACGTTAGAGCTCTCAATAGAATGACTTAAACTAACTTAAATTAGCGAACATGACTATTTTGACGCAAAAACGTGGAAATAATCATTTTGCCACGTTGGCGTTATCAGAAAAGGGTGACGTCACGAGACGTCGATTTGGAAAAGGTGCTCTAAGAGCTAAATCGAAAACTGCTTACAAGACGAGCTCATAAGACTTTATTTTTTGAAGTTAAAATTAAATTAAATTAAAATTAAAGATGAGGTAATCAGTAGACGAGATTTTCAATATGTGCATGATAAATTTTGAAACTTATAAGATAAAGGTGAAAAAGATGAGATTACTACCACGATATTAAGAGTAGCGTTTAACGGCGTTTGTTGTATTAAAGGCAGTGGTTAGGCTGGATCGCTATTTATTCAGATCCCCAGCCGTCACTGTGGAATGGAGTGCGAGTATAATGAAGACTCCGAAGTGCAGGGAAAAACAATTATTAAGTTTTCCCTAGGGGGGTGACTCCAACCCGTCACCTCGACTGTAAATTGAAGCCACTAAAAGAGCATATAAAATTTAATGCCTTGGGGGTTTAAATTACCTTAACGGATGACATGGCGTGTGAATAATATGACATGGGTTTAAAGATCATATTATTCCAAAAGTGTGATCGACCGCTCACATTAAAGAATGACCTGAAGAGGCGAGAGCAGTAGGTGAGGCGGGCGCCCCTATTCGCGAGCATAGGAGCTCTACCCTACATATTCAAGGGAGCTGCCACATCGGCATGCTCAGAAGACTTAAGACTAGCAGAAAATGTTTTACGTCCAGCAGACGGAAGAAAATTAGAACAGAACATGAAAGTCGAAAGATAGATAAACTGTGGTGAGTTATATGGGTGTCCCTGTTCGGGCGCCATGAAACTTAATTTGAAATTTCTGTAGTGTTTGAAAATGAGTAAGTCACAGAATCTCATAACTACGTAACGAAAAACCCATGAAAAACATACCAAAGATCCAGGAAGGACACCTCATGGCCCTCACAACACAAGTTTATCTTAAATTGAATGACACGAGTTTAAGGTCATTCTTACTCGAACACACATTGACATCCCTACGTCCCCAACTACCTCATTTACAGAAACTTAAATCATTACTTGGGGGAGTAGTATTTTACCACCAATCTCCGAGCTCTCCCCGGAATACTGACAAGTACCATCTCCATGTCGGTTCCTTCCAGAGATGGAGGGGACCGTTAACGATAATTGAAATCAAACAAAATACATTGACGAAGAGCGCAACACAACGTATATTGTAAAAACGACTAAACCACAAAATAAAATGGAATAACACTTTCAACATTGAAAAGGAAAATTAAAAGAGACGAGCTCAATAAGAACACGTCCATACTTCAACATAACATAAAACACAAGACAAGCATAAAACAACAGAATGAAGAAAGAGCCCAAAGTAGAACTGCAAACTTCAGAAAACGAAATGCAATTTACAATCATACCAAACAAACAATGAATTCGAGGTACAAAGCCAAAAATAAGATTTCAATAATAATGAAAGAACAAAAGAATGATTTTAGATTTAATGTCAGAGAGCTCAATAAAGACATCTGGATTTATCAAGAAGAAAGGTCATCTAATTTAGAATGATAATGGAAAAGATTTTATTTTAGTATGCAGTTTTCACTCCAACTCTACACTCGTAGCAATTTTCGGACCGGTGTATCTTGTAGACATTATGTTCACAGACCCATAGAAACTAACAAGTCGTTTTTCAATTGCTCAAACAGGGATGTAGCCAAAGCGTTCCGATGGGGGGGCAAATAAGATTCTTGAGGGGCATTTAATTTTTAAGCCCCCTATTTAACTTTTTTTTCTCGAAGTTTAGGAGGAAGAGGGGGGCTATTTTACAATTTTCCCAAGTGGGCAAATTTTGCTAGGAGGGCGAACGAGGATGCAAGGGGGGCTGAGCCCTCCTCCCACACCCCTGTGCTAAAAAAAGCGACTTGTTTTTTCGCAAAAGACCAGATATTTGCAAAAATAAAGGACAAAATACCGAAAATTCGTCTCGGGACAATAACCCCAAAAATACGTGTAGGGTACCTCCTACGCAGTCAGAATCATTTAGTTTCGAAATATTTTCTCTCCCGTCTTGGAGCTGTAATATTGGTGTAGGCCCATGCATTTTTAATGTTTAACCAAAAACAGAAGCTTTCTCGCCCGCGAGGCGGAACTGCCTACAGATTTGGATGAATCATTTTCGATGTGCTGGGGAAAAATTTGCTTTTATGCTTTCGTTTCACGTTTGCCTCCATGAAAAATGAATAAAATGTGGTAAAAAATTATTCAGTTCGCATATTGCCGAAAGCCATCATAAGACGTTTCTCGCTTTATTCCTTATGTTTTTCATTTGCAGCTTAATATCGTTTATGGTTATGGCAGCGATCTTGAGAGAATACAATTTTATCGTCAGCATTTGGGTAGCATTTTCGTGGCTAATGTGGTTTTATATTTTATTCCGTTTTAGAGTCACACCTTTTTCAGTTTGATTTGATATTCACACACGAATAAGAAAATGAATTTTTCATTTTTTTACTTCCCTGTTCGCAGTTGGTCCTTGTGCACTTGATTACTCGAAAACACGAACTCCAGATCAGTACTGGAACGATCCTCCAGCAGATGAACTGGTGCAGCGGCATCGAATTTCCAGTGGCCACACTACTCCGCCATCTTGTCGAAAGACTCCAATCAATGTAAGAATATAATTCTGAACCAGACAACCAGCGCAAGAATTTAAATACAAATTTTCAGTTTTGAGATATTCGTAGTTGCAATTTAAAAATTAACTCAATACCCATTGGGTCCTTATGGTTTTCATTTTAAGGGTAATAATAGGAGGTTTTTATTTATATGTGGTGAATTTCCCCCCCTCCCCCCTCCAAAGAGGTCCCATTTCATGAACAAAAAATTACACTCGTTTCACCTCTCTTCGCTCCCAAAAAGAGAAGTGAGTGCCTTGAAGCCTCTCTTTATTAAAAATTATAGTAAAATTGGAATTTTAAAACTGATGATGGGGGAGAAATTAGAGCAGGGGAAATCTTTCTTTAAAAAATCATTAATTTTTTGATTACATCCACTCGTATAATGATAAATAAATCACTTTTCAATTTAACAAACTGAAATAGTGATTTTATAGTTACCTTAAGGGTATGTCCAAACCCTCAGATCCACCGACTTATTTTCTAATCACCTCACTGGATTGTTACAGTAATTAGTTAAAGGAAAAAATAAATATTTCTATGCAATGCTGATTGTAAAGTAAAATAATACTAATTTTTGTATGTACTGATTGAAAACCCTATTGAGGCAATTACATGCAAGCAACGAAGGTCCATAAACCAATTGGAGTTTTACAGGCCATTGCTCTATTTTCTAGTACCGTCGAACTTTACACGCAGTTAGCAGTGAGGACAATACGAGACAGAATCCAGTATCGACCA
This sequence comes from Parthenolecanium corni, assembly GCA_038050395.1. NCBI lineage: Eukaryota > Metazoa > Arthropoda > Insecta > Hemiptera > Coccidae > Parthenolecanium > Parthenolecanium corni. The sequence continues at coordinate 3,440,884 of JBBCAQ010000014.1, read as the reverse complement.
AAGATTATGTGGAATCCTTACATCAGAATAGTAGAGCAGCATTACTGTACGGGAAGAATAATGTCCTTGTTTTACCAGTGAGTAAGCTCAATTCCAGACGAACAAACAGGGAACAAAATTATAAAACAAAAATAAAAATGAGGATAAACAATCGAATTAAAGAAAAAACTGAGATACAGTCCATTTCATCACCTTAAGGCTTTATACTTATACCTTTTATTTATTTATTTTTTTCAATTTGTTTTTGTTTCCTCTTATAGAAGGACATGAAAGAACCAATCCCAGGGTATCTATCACTTCATCAAACTGCAACATCCTTAATTATTAAATGGACACCTAACGAATTAATGAATGGTTATGTGGAAGAAAGCCAAGATAAAAGGTAAGTCGTAACTCAACCCTAAACTAGAAATTTAACATAACAAAAACATTAAATTTTATTAAGAAATTATCATAAGTTAAAATTGAAATTGCTAAGAAATTTGAATTATGCAATATCCCTTTACTCCTTATTCTTTCTTCAGCCAAATTCTTTTCATTATTCAATAGCTTAGAGACAGTTGATGTGATAATTTTGCAAACCAATTTTAATGAAACGAAAATTCTTTATAATAAAAAAAGTTCAAGATCTTGAATTTTTTATTCCTAAGATTATTTTGAAACACGGCAGGCACCTTTTTTTTTTCGCCTGTGTGGTGTAGTTACTCTGATCTTCACTCACTGACGACGCACCCCCACCCCTCCTAAAAATTAAAAATTACCCCTCAGAATAAATGTCAAAAATATTGATAATACTAGGACTCTTTCGTTTATTAATTTTTTAAAAAATTTTCTGGTTATATTTTCCAATTCTGACTTTTTCGAATTTCTCGTGTGGTGCATTTTGTGCGTTGCACCACACGTGTTAAGAATTATCATAAATAAAAAGAAATCAATGACTTAGTACTCAAATAATCAATCTCCATAATAGCCTCATTTCAAGTTCTAAATTAGTAAATTATGTATAAATAAAATTGCCTATGACTGGTTTATAAATATTTGCTGCTGACACTTACGTAATTTCTTATTCTATTAAACTTTGATCTCATTTCAGTGTATTATGGGATTACGCATTGAATGTCAATTTCAGTGACGTGGTTTACGTCCACTGTCATCAACAAGGTAAATCATTTATAATAATATAGAAGAAATATAACATCATTTCTAAATAAATTTTGATTAAAATTTTCAAATTTTCAGGCGAAGAAAATGGTGGCACAGTTATTTTAGTGGGTCAAGACGGTGTCCAACGTCCTCCTATTCATTTTCCACGTGGAGGCCATTTATTACAATTCCTCACGTGTTTAGAAAATGGTCTACTTCCTCATGGACAACTTGACCCACCACTTTGGTCCCAAAGAGGTAAAGGTAAGCAAATTCACTTCTCAAATATTCTACTGCCTCTTATTTTGATTTGATAAAAAGTATCTGGATATAGTTGAAGTTAAAACTGCACAATATTTTACGAAAAGAGGATATAACTCAGACACGTTTTCTAATCAATTCTAAGAAATGTCCGCACAACCAATAGAGATATAAAATATTCTTGAACTTGTTTTTCTTACAGTTACCTACAGGACTTGTACTTTTTGTTTTGCATTAGACTATTCTTACGTACGAATGAATAAAATGTCTACCTTTTGTTTTACAGGTAAAGTATTTCCGAAATTACGTAGACGAGGTGGACGGCCAATCAAATCTAGGATCGAAGATACAGATGAAGAATCTGTAGACTATGTCTTCCAAATTATTAATAAAATGAGCCACCGTGAATTTCGTAAGTTGTAATTTGTAGTATTTATTCCTCTTTCAATAATACTATGTAGATTTTGAAAAACGGAGTATAGCCTTGTATATCAGTGCGTTAAAATGTAAAAAAAAAAAACAATTACTTATTTATAAAAAAAAATCAAAAATAGAAAAAGAAAAAGAAAACAAAAAAATTCAAGAATGAAAAATAGAAACATAAGAAATAAAATTTAAAATTTAAAAAATAAAAATAAAATGTACTTATCTTAAAAATAAAAAGTAAAAAATGAAATAAAAAGAAATAAAAAATGAAAATATGAAAAATAAAACAAAACATGAAAATTTGAAGAAAAAAGTGAAAAATAACCAAAGAAAGAACTAATAACGAAAAAAAAGCTTCATGTTGACAGACTAAGTTACAGCTTAGATGAATTTAGGTCAAAGTAACAAATATATTCTAGGTGAAGAAATAAAATCTTTTATTTGAGTAAAGAACCAGTAAAAGTGAATCATTCTGATAGAATTGTTAATTTATATTTTACAGTTTTGGAGCAAGGCCTCATTGATCCCGAGTCGTGGAGTAATTCTGCGCATCATATGGCATCCTGCGTCCAAAGAGCCCAACTTTTGTCTTCCTCGACCACATCTTCTTCATCTTCGAAATCCATCAGTTTGGAGAAAGCAGCTACCTGTAGCCTCAAAGAGGATACAGTATTTAACGAAAATCTTCCAAGTCCTAAGTCTCAAAAGTCTGCATCAGGGTATGATATCTATAGCCTTTTCAAGTTGTTCTACAGACATTTCCTTTGATTACGAGTACATTATGGTCATTACTATTGCAGAGAGTCGTTGAATACTGTATGTGAGACGATGAAGAAACAAATTCTGTCCAGAGCGTTTTACGGATGGCTTGCTTACTGCAGACATTTGAAAACGGTCCGAACTCATTTGTCTGGTTTGGTGAATGTGAAAATAATGGACGGAGAGGGAGCATCAGAAGGCTTAACCAAAGAAGTATGGGAATCGTTGAGACTGGACGATGGCTCGATTTGCTTCGAAGAGGAAATTTTCAGGAGGACATATTATGGTGCCATAGCTCATAGCATTCGTAAGGAGGTGAGTCTCAGCCATCTGTAAAGAACTTACAGTTTATGTTTTTAAATCCAGATTGTACATAATAATTACAAAGTCAAATTCTAAATGCTTGACTGAAAAATTTTTCAGGCTCCCTATAAGAAAAGTCATTAAATCATGTATTTAAAGTCAACCTCACGTTCAATGTTGAGTTCTATATTCTTTTTCTAAATTCCTTTATTTAAGGTATGGCCTTTCTTGTTGGGACATTATAAATTCAGTAGCACAACCAAAGAGCGAGAAGAATTAGATCGAACAACAAAACAGTATTATGAAACTACAATGACTGAATGGCTGGCTGTAGAGGCTATAGTGCGACAAAAGGACAAAGAAATTATGGCTGCTAATATTGCCAAATTATCAAGTGAAAGTACTTCCGGTGAACCAGTACCTTTGACTCCTGGTTTGGCCAATGATATAAGTAACGATGTAAGTTTTTATTTACTAAAATTTTTAATACAAGTAATTTATTGTTGGAAATTTCATTATAGTAGCTACTATTTTATTCAGCTTATTTTTTCTCTTTGATAACTTTTACACTTATAAAGATTCGTTGGTTTTTATAGAAATTAATAATTTTTCTATTTATCTGGGGGTAACCTACAGGTATTTGAAGACGATGTCAGCATCACCTCTGATGGTGAGCCTCCAATTTTTGATGAAAATGAGCAACTAAGTCCAGTTGTTGAAGAAAAAAGTTTAGACTTTTCCAGCGATGCTGATCATAAAGGAGGTAAATTACTCTCTCATTTTACTTTGTCTAAGGTGTACTCTGAATTTCACTATTTCAGAGTAAATAAAGTGAATGTGAAAATAATGGCTAGATAACTTGCAAATTTTTTCAGAATGTACCACAAAACTGGAAAATGGAAATGAAAATCATGTCATCAATGACGATTTGCCAGTAAAAGAATCCGATTCTGGAAGAATGTCGGTGAGTAAATTTTTATAGTTTTGTACATTAAAATAGATTTTTTTGGTTTGAGGCGAAAAAATTGGAAAAAAAGTTTAGTGGCGGGTCCAAGGGGGGGGGGGGGGTTTCCCCAATCAAAAAAAAAATAGACCGATAATCTACAAAAAAATCAATTTTCTTGAATCCCTCCCCCTTTATGCTGAAAAAAACACAATCTCACTATTTTAGCATTTACCATGCTTTGAAAAAATTTGGGTTCCATCCCCCCTCCCTCCAAAATGGAGCTCTGAATCCGCCACCGAAAAAGTTTCTCCATTATTTTAGTCTATGTTATTTTCAACATGCAATAAAAAGTCAATGAATTCATAATAGGCTAACTAAATAAGCACCAACGAATTTTAAAAAGTGGGTTCAGGATATCTCTCCTTTAAAATATTTCAAAAAATTCGAATCGATGCAAAATTAGTAGTCCAACTAATTTTATAATATCTGTTCATTTTGAAGAAAAAAAATATGAATTTTTTTTTCAAAATTAACACAAGTCGAAAATCTGCCAAGTCCCAAAATAATCAACACTATTTTTTAAGTGAATTTAGCATTATCAGATCCTAAAACATGAGTGGTGGTGATTTCTTTGGAACTTGGAAGGTTTTGGACTTGAACCGCGGTGATATTATTTTCAATATTTTAGAAATTCATCTTTCTTTTCTCTTCATCTTAAAATATGTATCCCAAAATTTGAAAATTACCCCCTTATGACTGCCAAAGTAGAGTCACTTACATGGCACCTGGATACTAGCTTTTATTTTACACATGATTCTTAATTTTTTTCAGCAATGTGATTCCCCAGATGAAGGGGTTGGTGAGGAAGAAGAGAGTGATGATGATAATGTTATTGCCTGTAACAAACCTACTGCAGAAAGTAATGAGAATTATTGAAAAACAGAATAATTCTATACCTCTCTTGTACTCATTATAATTTAATTTCAGAAATCAACAACGAATCCAAACAAAGTACCGCCGTAGTTATCACCACAAATCCTTCACAGGACAGTGGAAATCAGTCAGAAATCAGCCTCGGCAGTCGAAGTACGTGAACACACCATCATCATATTTACTTTTGAATTTTAGTTTTATACAAAATAGAAGATTATTCCATTGCAGCATTGTCAAAATTACTCAAAAAAAAATTTTTTTTCAGGTTCTTGTTCTCGATTAAAGTCATTTCTTGAAGATGAAAAAGATTCAGCTGATGGCTTGGGAGACTGCCTCCAAGAAGGTCAAAGATCTAATTGTATTTCTCCAGCAAGTTCGCAAGGTGGAGTTTATTCTGTAAGTTTTGTTCGAAAGTATTGTTCTGTATTCGAAATTTGATGCTTTATAAAGGGGCTTTAGCCCCCTCCCAGTGGACAGAAATTCAAATTTCCCGCGAAAAAAAAAAATTAATAGGGATTTTCTGTACTAAAATGGATTTTTTTTTTCTCGAAGCAGGGATTTTTGGTACTGCTATTAATGTGATATATTTTACAGGGAGAGATTTTAGAGCAGTTTGGAGTAAATGTCCATAGAATCGACAAAGATGTACAAAGATGTGATAGAAATTACTGGTATTTCAATATTGACAATTTAGAAAAATTACGCAATGTTATGTGCACGTAAGACATGATTTTCCTTTTTTTTTCATTTCTTTGAATACAAGAATATTGCATGTGGGTAATTACGATTCGAATTTTAAGGTACATTTGGGAACATTTAGATATCGGTTATATGCAGGGAATGTGTGATCTCGTAGCTCCTCTTTTGGTTATTTTTGATGACGAATCGATGGCCTATGCCTGTTTTTGTCGCCTCATGGATAGGCTATCTGTGAACTTCCCTCACAGTGGCGAAGCAATGGACATGCATTTTGCTAATATGAGGTAAGGAAATTATATTCACTGATGTAAAAATGTGAATATATATTCACACATCGACCATACATTCCCTATCATTCCCATCTATTTAAGAACATTCATTTACATTCATTTACATTCATTTACATTCATTTACATTTATTTACACTCATTTACATTCCGGTAGGTACAAATTAATATAAATTCATTAATATTAAGTAAAAAGTATTAGAAATTAATACAAAAATATTGAAAATTAGTAGAAACTGGTAGAAACATATTAAAAATTAGAATGCTGAACACTAAAATGTAACAATATTTTATTTTGTATTAATTTTTCACATAAAACCGGAACTGTCCCAAAGTTAGTATATTATGTACAGCACACTAATTTTAAATATTTTTTCTCGCGAGTATAAGTTTTTCACAAATGTAACCTTCAAGGAAACTTTTGGATATTTAATCACCTCAAAACTGGAAACCTGTTATCTTTCAAGAATTAATAGATTGATACATTTTTTATTACTCATTATTGCAGGTCATTAATCCAAATATTGGACCCAGAATTATTCGAACTGATGGACAAAAATCGCGATTATACTCACTTTTTCTTTTGCTATCGCTGGTTTTTGCTTGATTTTAAAAGAGGTAAGAATACTTTGAGGGTGTAATCTGTGGTTTTCTAGCCCTCGGAGCTAAACTCTGTTAGACGAATCCCGAATTGCAGAATTTTTCATGAGAAACGATACTACAAGCAGGGCCATAACTATAGCAAAATACTTAGGGGAATCAAATGCTTCGTTAGGGGAAATTAAATTTTCGCGAAAAAAGGGGTTGGCTAAAGGGAAAATTAAATTTTTGGGAAAAAACGAGCTGGCTAAAGGGGAAATAAAATTTTCGCGAAAAAACGGACTGGCTGAAGGGGAAATAAAATTTTCCCATATGAAGGGGCTGGCTAAAGGGGAAATCAAATTTTCGCGAAAAAGGGGCTGGCTAAAGGGGCTTCAGGGGCAAAATTGACCCCTCTCCTCCACTCTGGGGAAAATTTTTATGGGGGCATACGACATTGCTCAGGTGGGGTATTGCCTCTCCAGCCCCCTGGCTTGAGCCCTGACCACTTTACTTAGTGAGATGTTCAAATAAATAGAACAAAAGAGTAATTGTCATTAAATTTTCCAACGAATAATATTATTTTCATAGTTGTAATTTTTATCCTGTACTAATTTTGACAGAATTATTGTACGACGACGTCTTCATTGTTTGGGAAATTATTTGGTCAGCCAAATACGTGTCATCAGCACATTTCTATCTCTTTTTTGCATTAGCCTTAGTTGAAACCTACAGGGATATCATTATTGGAAATCAAATGGAATTTACGGAAATAATCAAATTCTTTAATGGTAAGTTATACTACGAGTTTGGGAGGAACTTATTACAGAAATTAAATTAAAATTTTCAAATAACAAATACTAATTTTAATGTGCATACACAAAGTAGTAAACACTCCAGTGAGAAGTAACATGAGGAATTGTTTCAAAGTATTACCAGCACAGATGGAGGAAGAAAAATTTATAATGAAAAATAGTATTTTCTCGTCCTTACACTTTATTATTTTTGTAGATGTGGATTTATGTTTGATAATTTACCATTTTACAAAAAATTACTAACATATTCCAATATATTGCAGGTTTAATTATTCCTCAAGCCTCTAAGTGACGAAATTTTTCACTGATTTGTTTTCTTTCTTCATTTATCTAAATCAATGTGATTTTTTTTTTCTTCAGATATGGCTGAAAGACACAACGCTAAAGCTGTTTTGAACTTAGCTAGAAATTTGGTAGTCCAGTTACATTCGATGATAGAAGATCAACTAAGTACCTCATCTACAACATCGTCTGAGAAATTATAAATTAAAAAAATTTTCACTCCTCAACTCTTGAGTAAAATAATATAAGATTCGTTTCTATTTATTCAAGTATATTTTTTGTAATTTATTTATAAAATTATTCTTAAAAATAGATCCATTTTCTGAAGATTTGAAAAAAATTACTTTTTCTCAAAACAACATTATATACTTCCTCAGTATCACTTCAGCTAAAATATTTAAAATCGTTTCAAATTTTTACTTTGAAATTCATCTAAAGTTCATACAACTTTAATGGAAAATCTAAAAAAACTATCACTTTATAAAAAATTGGGTACTTATGTGAAAATTATTGTATTTATAAAACTAAGGCTACTATTTTTTGATTTCTCACAAAAAAATATGAACTCAACTTTCCCTCAACTATAATTTGCAAAACGATCTTCAGTAATTCTTATATTTTGTGTTTTTCCAGGGAATTAAATGGGAATACAAAAATAAAAAATAATAATAAAAAACCTACCTACTCGGATAATAAAAAACTATTTTCATTTTTATTTATAATTATCTAATTAATTCAACCTACCTAAAACTATTCTTCTAGTTACCAGTGGTTTTACCATGTTATCCTTCATTTTTTCGAGTTTCATGACTTTTTTTTCATTTTCAAAAAATCCAAAACAGTATATTTTTCGACACTTTGTTACTTGGAAATTTGAAAAAAAAAATGCTGTTCAATGTTTGTTTTTGCGGACAACTTTTACCTGCTGACTGATTTTTATATAATTTATTCGTTTATTAAACTTTCATTTTTTTTTCTTTTTTGTTTCTGTTTCTTTTTTGTCTTGTCATTCTGTTTTACATTTACTCAAAAATGGGACGAAGTTACGTAGTAAGTATTTAAAAAACATCATGTTACCAATTCTGTTACTATAAATGTCATATCTGAGTAGAACATTTATTTATCTGAAACTATATTATGTAATTTCAGAGAATTAACAATATTTCTCTTCTTTTTTTTAAAATAAAATTAAGAGTTATAATAAACTGTACGGTTTGTTTATTGGTTACGAGGTGAACAGAATGTGAAAAAAAACGAAATAAAGTTATTTAATTTTTCCCTCTCTAAAAATTTATTGATAAACCATTTCTCGTTTGAAAAAGAGGTCAAATATCAAATAATAAGGATTAATGAAGTTGTTCCAAGAATAATTAACGAAAAAGTTGATAATTTGATTCTAAATGGTACCAGAAAATTTATTCCACAAATTTAAAATATCTTCTGTAGATCATATTCTGTAGAAAAAAATTACTTATAAGCCCAACCTGTCTTAAGAAAATTAGAAAAGTTCTTTTTTTTACTTCTAAATTTTTCAATAATGAATTCAGACTTTCGTTGAAAAAAGGTAATCTTACCCTTACAAGTTCTAGATTGTCTTATATTTTTAGTAAGGATCTCATGAGTTATGTAATAAACCTCAGCGAACTCCGATAGATTTAAATTATCAAAGACTTCAGCCAAAAAGTCTTATCGTTAATTCATCCTTGCACCCAAAAAATCAATAAAATGTTATCTACACAGAAATGACTCCTCGAAAAAATTTCTCTTTTCGTCTTTAATTACGATACCGTAAGTAAATTCAGCTATCTTAAACAAAAGGAGACACGCGACTACATGATATCGATTAGATATAACCGAGTGTGAAGCTGTTCTTAGAATCTGGGTAATTCAATTTAATTCTTCGGGACATCGTAAGAAATTTATCTCCAATTATGAAGAATATTTTTTATGAAATTAAAAATAAATTTTGAAGGGTGAAAAAAAGAAATCGGAAACTAAAGGACGTCTAAAAAGTAAATTCTATAAAAGATTAATCATTTTTTACCAAAGTCAGGGTCAAACTTTTTCAGTTCGCATACAAAGGACATTTTTGATTGCTAATATTGCTGAAAATCGTGATGAAGATAACTTAAGTATTATGTTTCATGTTTTAGTTCAATTGTTACCAAGGTGCACACAAAATTAGCCAGACAATTCTGAAACAAAACTCGGATTTATATTTATATAAAAATTAAACCACAACATTCTTTACAATGAGGGGCCGTAATAAAATAAAACCCTGATACACCTTTTCAACCGTCTACCTTCTATTTTCGAGGAAAGACAAAATTATTTTAAGCTTCTGAAGCAAACGAAAAATTTGAAAAGTTTGTCGCACGGGTCTACCTCTTGTTTCACCGGTTCTGAAAATAATGCAGAATCACGCAGATATTTAATTGAAAAAAATAACTAAATAAAATTTTAGAGTTAAATTCTAAGACTCTCAAATAATGAATTTTGCTCTGTGACAAAACTGGCACACTATTTTTTTTTTTTCAAACAAACATAGAAAAATTACGAGTTTAGTATTTCTTTTCATAATGCAAGGTTCATCTTTAACCTAACAGAAAAGAATTAATACTCTTTGGCAGTAATAGAAAAGAAGTACATACTAATAGTGACTTTTTGAATGTGTCTAATATGAATTTATAAAAATCAAATAATAAGTTGTGAATTCTTTGTTAAACGTACCTGAGTTTTCACATTTTCCAATCAAACTCATAGCGACTTTTTGTAACAGCAAAGACAAATTATAACTTCTTACATTATCAGGTAGTTTTTGAAGTGTGTTTTTAAGACTGTCGAATAAGCCTATTTTTCGAATAATGCCTTTAGGATCCACCTAAAAATAAAATCTAAATTAAGCAAAATAGAGATTTAGAGCTGTAGCCTGATTGAAACTGATGTCAGTATAGAAGAATAATATATTCGTGTTTGAAAAGATTAGAATAATGAGTTACAATACAGATTTTTGTGAAAATTAAAAACAGATAAATGAAATAAGAATCAGGCACTTACCAAATCTAATTTTTGGAGGAAACAATGAACAAAACACTGAAACAATAAGATGACAATCAGGATTATTAAAATTGAAAAATTTATTATGTTTGGCACGAAAAATGAAGAAAAAATGCATAATTAATGTGGAGTAAAAAGGGTCTTACTCAGAGTCTTAAAGAGGTAGTAATAATACTTTGAAGTTTGTATGAAGTTTGATACACGTATAATGTCATGACATTTTATGAATTTGAATAGGTTCAATAAGTTTAGATTGAAACGTGCATGAAAGTCTTATGTTATTAGGAGAAAAAAAAACTCTTACTCTAACTCCAAAATTTCGAAAATATCAAGAATAGAAAAAATTTTTTTTAATCAGTATTCTTTCAAACAAATTTCAATATTAGGTTACCAGGAGTTCTTTCAATCAAATTGAATACTGATTCACTAAGGAAGCTATTGCTTTACGTTGACCAAAACTTACTTTTCCATTTCTATCGACTTTCATCACATCGAATAATTTGTCAACGTCTTCCATGTACAAAGTATCTGATCGTTTGAAATTAGAAATTTTAAAAATTATTTTCAGTTATTTAAATGAGGCAATTCAAAGTAAAAAAAATGTAAATGTTAAGATTCTTACCTCTGCTAATAAAAAATGTCTTATTACATTGTTCAATTATTGGACCAAAAACCTGCTGGTAGCTGCCCAAAGTGTATGATGGAAAGGCAACAAACAAAATGGTAAAAAACAAAATCACTCTAAACGATATCATGACCTTTGTGCTACAGACAAATTTAACTAGTATTTTGATAGAATGTTTGCACATACACCACATAACATTCCATATAAACCACGTAACAGGATTTTTTCTTGAACAAATATTGGTGCAGACACTGTACATGAATTACGATTAACGTAGGAAGCCCAAATTTACTTTTATTAATCCTAATTCAAGCTGTGGAAATGACAATTAATCGAATAGCTTCTTTTTTTCTCTCTAATTGAGGCTACTTTGTACACAGGCAGGTTTACTGAGGGAAAAATGACTAGCATCTGATAAAAACTGAAATTGGTTCGTTGCCAGTCGCCAAAAAAAAAAAAAACTAAATTCCCCATAGGAGAAGGTAGAGGTGGGTGAAATCGTAGCCAAACAGGAGAAGAGATTTTTGTAAGTCACAAGAAAATAAGGAGACAGTGCATAATGCCCGGTCATCGTGTTTCTATTACAGTTTCGTTCTAAGTCTCTCTTTTTATTAATTTCCAATTTTCTTTTCGGTTCTTAACAAATTATGCTTAGACATGACCTGTATCAAAAGAAATTTAAACGAATTATAAGTAAATTCGTTGCTTTTCGAGGGTATCAAATTCTCAATTACGATAATTGTGATATTTTTGGACTACGACCTCTCTTAATTAGTTACGTAATGAGTACATCGATAACCTTTGAAAAAACTTTATTACTTTCTCAAATTTCCAGGATGAATTTTTTTATGAATTATCAGTTTGCATTATCACCGGATGATCCAAATATCGTAATAACATTTTTCCGATAGTTTAATTAATAACGTACCACAGTCCTCATTTTTTGGTTATTCATTTTCAAGACACTTTACGAGTTAAGACGTTTATTCACAGGTCATCATGAACGCAGTTCAAATCCTTTTCTTCGCCTTGTGCATTTACCAAATCTCTGCAACAACATACGAAGAGGCAGTGGATTTCTGCAGGAAGGGATCTAAAATACAAAATGATGGTAAGTGTATAAATTAGAAAATGTTTTCTTTTCGTAGAAATATTTCAATTATATTTTGTAAATTATTATTGATGGGAAAATGAGAGAGAAATTTGAATAAGATGGCATTTTAATAGGAGGAAAAACCATTGGCTAGTTAAATCAGTTTTTAAGATGTGGATAACACCAAATTCATAATTTTGGGATAAATACACATGCAGGGTATTCAAATTGGTAAAAAATTTTGACGAGTGACATGGAGGAATAGTTTTCAATATGCAGCATTATAAATAGTAAAAAAATGTTGAGACTACTCCTTCTCACATATACCAGTGATGCGATGTATGTACACATTTTTAGAAAGATAATTGAAGCGAGCTTAACTCTTAGATTCATCATTAAAACTGAAAGGGAGGAAAATATAATAAAAATATAACACATTGTATAACTCCCAGAAAGAATCTTGTTTATTAATTAAAAATTATCCAAATTAACTCTCGGGTACTTTTTTTAAAGTAACTAATCCGATACATATCTTTTTCTACATACAGTTCCAGTTGATCATTTCTTCAAACATGCATCTTGGCCAGCAGATACCACTAATGCAAATGTAAGAAAAGTAAATTCTCATTTTTTTTTTTTGCAGTATATATCACAAGCTTTATCTGGCTAATTTTAATTTTAATTTATTTTATTTTATATTTTTTCAGTGCTTCTTCAACTGCATAGGAAAACAACTGGGCATAGTACGTAACTGAAAAAGTTTTAATTATTTTTACTAGCATTGAAGGGAATCAAAGAAAAAATTTAAAATATTTTTATGCACTCGTTGAAAAGTTCAAATAATTTTTTTCCTGTATTTTGCAATATTTGGTGGAAATATCTTTGTTTTTCTTTAATTCCATTCAACATAATTTTAGATTTAAAAAAAAAGCAAAACCATTCCGAATAATAAATAAATGGAACCATTCCTATTCAAAAAGTTAAGCCAAAAAGAGGGGGGGAAAATTAGACTCAAGGATTTCAAGGCGATAAAAAAATTTCAAAAAATGTTAAATTAAGAGAAGTAGAATAGGTGACAACAGGTAACTTGCACTAATTTCAAATAAATTCTACAGGTTGATGAAACTGGTGTTCCCAATAAGAGTAAGTTAGCTGATGTCGCAGCAAAACATACGAATGTTCCAGAATTGCAGGTTTTATCTTTAGATTCTTCCTTCGCGGCTTGCACCTCCGAAGCTAAAGGTATAAATATTGTTTTAAAATTTACAATTTACGAAAAAAGATTGAGATCAACAATTATTTTAATTATTGTTAAATGTTTCAGGCCCAACTGAATGTGCCGCGACTGAGAACTTTGTATCCTGTGCCATAAAGAATGCACCTAAACCACAATAAGTGAGTCTTTATTTTTTTCATTCAAAGGACACTTTCAAATGAGAATTTCAAAATAATAGAAAATTTCTTAAAATTCACAGAAAATAGGATAGTAACGATTTTTATGATGATGAAATGTCATTTTAAGCATCTTATAGGCAAAATCTGATAATTTTTAGAAAATCTTTCTTTTTTTTTCAAATATTAATTGTAAAAACAATATCAGTTTTTAAACTTTGACTCATTTACTGTACATACAATATTTTGCATTGCCCTAAGAAAATTGAGGCGTCAAATAAATCATAATAATATCACAGTTGGTAAAAGCGTGGGTACAATAATATATCTGTTGTACAAAAATAAAAAAAAGTTGAAGTAAATTTCGTTATGGAGATCTGTGAAGTATAACTCCTCAATCTCATTACTACAGATATGTTTTAAATAGTAAAAAATGATGAAATCTACAGTTTTTATCAGATCTCACTAAACATCTACCACTTAAAAAAAAAGTAAAAGTAACGTAAAACAAGTAGAATTGATTCCTAGGAAGTTACAAAGAAAGATTTAGAACATAACAGATATGTACGAGTACAAGCTATTTTCGTGATTTCATCAGAATTTATTCTTTTTTTTACCAGCAAGTTTTCAGTTTTGTATTTTACATAATTCTCAAATTTATTTTTCTGCAGGAATGAAATTGACGCATTCATCGTAGAAAGAAAAATACTAAAATATTGCACTAAATAATTTGAAAATTAAATGCTCATCTTCTGCAGGTTGTGATACTCCTAAATGACTACTTTGTACTATTGCCGTTGAACTGAAAATTCGAATAAAGTAATATTTTTCTTCACGTACCTACTGTTTTCAATTTTTTTTATAGTTCAGCTAAAGATTTGTATAATTTGTAAATTTGTAAACTTGGAAAATCACTTGAATTATTTTCTTTTTTCGAGAATTCCCAATGAAGCCAAGTTATTCTTCGACATTCAACTTTATTTAATTAGATTTAGAAAATTTTCCGTATTTATCGAAAATAAATTGAATGTATTTTCATGACCTCTTTCTTAGAGGATGTATAATCGAGATAAATATTTTTTGATAAACTTTAAGAAGAGTTAGTACGTCAACTTGATACGAGGAACATAAGGAATAATACGATAGCAGTAAAGATTAATTAGTGAGAAGGTAAGTATTGGGTATGATTGAAAAATATTTTCAAATGAAACTTGAAAGTAACGGAATAATAATTTAATAAAGCCTTTATGAATTTTTAATCGGATTATTTAGACGATAGTGTAAGCAATTTTAGCATTTTCAAAAATCTTGAAAGCTTTGTTGTACTTCGTTTTTCGTAATGTTCCTATATTTGGAGTGATTTTTGATCTTTATTTTGTATTTATATAATTATGAAAATAATGAAAGAGATACCAACTTAAAATGAACAATAAAAAAAACTATTTCTCTAGGAAATTTAAAATTGATCGAACCAAAATACTATCATAAATATATTAGAATGATGAATTTAAATCATTATAATTCGTGTGGATGTAAGGACCAAAAACATTTGATTAACTAAAACAATGTCGTAATAGAAATAACCAACAAAAAATTATCCAAGCAAAAATTTCTAACTGTCCAGATTAGCCTCATGAAGAATTATTACTTATTGAGTGCTTGATATCATAGATATAAAATAAAAAATCATCGAAGAGATTAACGTTGGTAATGAATAATTAAAATCTCGAAAAAATCCTGATTTTTCACATCGAAGCAAAACATTTTACAGAAAATATTTTCTTGAAGGAAATAAAAAAAAGTTACTTTGAACTTACTATGTATAAATGAATCTGGGTGATTGGATGACATTGACATCGACATAGTTTGAAACCTTTCAACTGAATGACAGCAGGATTTATTGTTGAAATTTACGAATAAAATAAAACGGAAACTGCCATTATTGCACAGCAAGCACCGACCCAAGGACTTTTTCTTTCACCGATACGAGCCAGTTTCCAAAATGTTCCAAAAAGCCTGAAAAATACTGTAATTAAAATTTCAAGAAACAGAAAATTGAAGGTATTCTATACAACTTACCCCTTTTTATTGCGATCAAGTAGACTGGGAAATGAAGATCTCAAGTAAGCGCAGGTACAAATCAGCAATAAAATTACGCTGAGTAAGCTTTGAAAGTTGAATAATGCAGACTGAAAATAAAATTCAAGATTAGAAACTTAATCCGAATATAGCTATAGATAATCAACAGCAAAACAAAGAAATACAAACCATTACTCTTGAATAAAAGAGAATAAATTCGTAAATGTCCTTCAACTAAATGCAGAAAAGTTGACGAAAATCTTTAACAAGATATTAGAACTGAAAAAGAAAAATTTCAACGATTTTTGAATGATGAATAATAATAATTCTTTATGCAGAAATTTTCGTTTTTTACCTATGTGTTTCGAGGAGAACAGCAAGGGAGAACAGCAGAACTGATAACATAACGGCCTGGTGAAAACGCGCGATTAAATTATTATATCGATAGCTATTTTCAATATCGAGATTATAAAAGTCGCGACGGCGGCCATCATAATATATATATATATATATATATATATATATTATTATTATTATATATTATACGTACCGGACTACCGGTTCGTCACTCCAACGTCGCAATGTGATAGAGAAAAATTTGCTCGAAGAAATTCAAAACCATCGATAGTCACGAAATCGATCAATTTAAATTTAAATTCGAACAATTCTATTCAAGCAAATATTATAATTATTATATTTTTAATGATTATATTTCCGAATTCCGGCCCTCGCCTCGTGTTAAAATCGTTTTCGGTACACCTGTGAATTTCGGTTTCTATTTTTTCCATTTATTATTTTTTTCATATTATTTCATTGTCAAAATTCAAGTTCGTTACTGATTTACCAAGTTTAAAGTGATTTCTTAGAAACTTTTCGTTAAAACTCGTGATCGTGGAACCTGAAATCGTTGAACGAGATATGAATTGAATATGAAGAGAACGGCCGGTATCCATCCAAGTCAATCTAATCCAGACATTCATCAAGAGGTAATTCGTTGATTTTTATTTCTAGTATATTGAATGAATCCTAATAGTTCTTCAGATATCTGCCTTTATGGAATAGAAATTGAATTCTCATGACACAAGTGAAGAAAATACAATGAATGATAACTTGACTTAATCAGGTGTAATTTAGCGAGTTCTTCTTTGGACTCATGATGAAACAAATTACTGAAATATCGACTGATCAATAATATGAGTCCAGAGTTAATTTTATTATCAGTTGGTCTAGATTAATTACTCATAATTTTTTGATCGGGAATGTCTGCCGTGTAGTCTCACAATTCCATTCTTCGCTCATCACGTTCTAAGTTCTAACCTTTCAAAATGTGAAATGAATGTATACTTTAATAATTTGAGATCTTCATTAAGGTACCACTTGTGATTTCAATTCAGATCAGAATAATGAACATTTTCACGGTTGAAATTCTATCTATATGGTACTCGTAATCTCTGGTAAATTCTCATGTATTTGTCGGGATGTCATTCAAAAGATAATAATTACGGTTCACTCACAGAACAAGAGATAATTTTTATAAAATCCTTTGTCTGTAATTATGAATGTATCAAACCGTAAAAAACTGATTTTATTTCACTAATGCAAAATTCTATAGTTTCCTTTGCCATTGAGCTTCATGGAATTGAAAAGAAGAAAGAGAGGAGAAGCTAGATGTCTGTGGGAGAAGCACAGAGATGATATAGTTTGTCTATGGTTCTGTCTCTTTCTACTTCACTCTTTTTAATGGGTTCTTGTATGTTGCAGCCAGTTGCAGCTAATTGCAGCGTATATTGTCACTTATGTGTACTAATAAATGAAAACTAATTCTACCTCGAGTTCAACCCTGAAACTCTACTTAAGGAAATTTTAACGAAACCAAATTGATTATACATATTATATTATCAGAGGTAATTTTCACAACACGGCGTCATTTTCAACTCTGAAAAGGGGATGGCATCATGTTGGGAAAATGAGCTTCTTGAACAATTTCAATGTTGTTTTTTGACAATATTGAGTTTGCCAAACATTGGATTTTTCCTCCTCAAACATAGATGATAAGTACATAGCTTTTATTATTATTGATTGCTACGTTAGGAACAAATTAAGATTTGGATAAAAAACTTTTTTTTTCTGACCCAACTGTAAAAATTGTTGGACTGTTTTTTTCGAGTCGAATTAGTTAGTAAAAACGTGAAGCGCATTTTTGTTTCACTTGATTTCAACTCATGTTCTCGGACTCTTTTTTTTTTTTGTTGCTTCCCCTTTTACATCTTTATAAAATCGAAAAACTAGCATCGTCTTATTTGAAGAATAAGTTGGCTTATATTTTCTTTTTCCGAGTCGCCCAAATCAGAAGAGGGGAGAAAAAGATAGGAAGGTTCGTAAATTGAATAAATTCTATTTTGTATGCGTTTAAGGAAAAGCTTAGACATAAATATTGTCCGTCTTCGAAACCAAAGAACCGTAAACATTCGAAAATTATACCCTGTGTGTAAAGGCTCTGTAAATTCTGCAGCAACTAGGTACCTATATAGTACCTTTGATTCACGATGTAAAAAAAAAGTAATGCGGTCGTGCGTTTTTCTGTCTGTGATTGTTTTTGTCGCCTGAATTTATTCAATTCGAACACGATAGACCAACACTGCTAGACACTGGCATTTTGTCTTTTAAAAATAAGATTGAGTGTCATCAGAAGAAACTGTAATATTTTTTCTAAATTGATAGATGGTGATGGAGGGTCGCTGTGAAATTTACTATCTAGCAGACATGTCAAATTCATTTAATGTTTTGAATTTTTGAAAATGACGACATTTTTGTTTTATTTAACATGGGGACTACGGTAGAAATACATTCACAAAACATTTATGCTCAATCGAGTTATTAGAATTTGAGAAATGATTTTGTAAGTTTTTGACCCAAATTACTTTACTGCATTTTCCTATCATTTCGTGTGGTTAACAAGTATGTTATCAGCATGAATATTTCCTCATGTACCTATTTGTCCGACAGTTCTAGTGTTAATTTTGTGGTAATTCCATCCCTTAGTTTTATTATGAAAGTTGATTAATTAATGGACGCATTCAGTTCGGTAGTTTTCTTGATTTTGATCAAAGTGCAGAAAAACAACCCAAGTCCATAATATTACCATTAAAAATTCTCAGGACACCACTAGTTTTCTATCACTTTTACGGAGCATTACGGTCAAAGTGCAGCAAAACAACCCAAGTCCAAATAAATTTTTTCACGTCAAGACAATAAGAAGGGTAATAGTGGAAAATTGTTTATGCAGGACAAACGTGTGTAGGAGAATAGTCGTTTAATCACATTTTAGCTTGGCAAAATATCTTACCAGCAAACTGTGATTCGTTTTTTTTTTTGTTTCCAGTAAAAAGAGGCAAATGTGACCTCAAGTTGTTTTGTTTTCATCAGTTGAATTTTATGTCACATAGCCTTCTTATGTAGCACCTTAACTTTGAAGTCCATTTTCTCAGTGATGGTTGCATTTTGCTTTATGATATTTTTACTGTAAGTATAGGGCTTGGTACATACATACAATTGAACCTCAGAAAAATTCAATTTCTGAAAAAAAAGTGGACTTATCTCCGTCTTGCATATCACTGTTCATATACAAATTGACTTTGGCTTGTATAGCAAAACATGATTGCTACATATCAGAAAATGCAATATATGGACCGAAAGAAAAAAAAAAAGCGACAAAGAAAAGAAACAATGGAATGCGAATTTTTTTGCACTTTTTGTTGTAACGTTAGGATTCGGGACGGATGGGTGTTCTTGTTTTTAGCTTTGTGAAGAAAAAAAAAGACGATAAAAGGGCTCGAAAAAATAGCCTTACTTTTCCATCAGCGACGAACCATACAGCAGAAAATCGTGCAACTCCAAGGGGTACACTTTTACGCGGGAATACACATGGAAATTACGCCTCAATGCTCTCGCACCGTTCATCCGCAACTTACATAATTTAAGATTAACTTTGAACCAAAGTATTTCTATATTCCCTCTCTTTAACCGAGTTTAGAGATTTTTTTTGGTCCGTTTTTTCTTTCCTTTTTTTTTTTTTTTTTAGGATTTTTTTCTTTTTCGCTTTTTTGGAATATTTTTTCATTTTTTACCCTTCTATTCTTCTCGGAAATGCGTTTAAAAGGTGACGACATTTTTTCAAAAAAAAAAAAAAAAAAGATAATAATAAGAAAAAAAGATAAAATCATCGCATCCCACTATTTTTTTATTCTTCCGCTTTTCCAGTACCGTTTCACGTTTTTCTTTTTCTTTTCCTGGGCTTTACACTTTCTCTTACTTTTATTAAGGGTAGAAAAGAAAACCCGTTTTAAAAGTATTGTTGTGTCTTTTTCCTTTACCCTTTGGTCTCAATTTTTTTCCCCCTCAAAAACATACACTTTTCACAGTTTCGGCGTTAAAACACATAATGAAGAGAAAAAAAGACGACAAAAATGTATAAAATACTAGAAAAAAGGAAGAAAATGGGAAAAGGAAAAAGTCATACTCGTTTTTACTTTTGTTAATGCTTGTAAAGGAAAAATGAAAAAAAGAAATTTGATTTTACGTTTTAAGCAAATTGCATCCGCATTTGCGAAAGTGGGGATTCTGAAACGATTATTTTGAGCTTTTATTGATACTCTAAATTTTGATAGGTTGATACTATAAATAATGCCGCAGTTTTTCACATCCTATATAAATTATCGAATAAGTTTTTGGCTGCGGAATTATGCCTCAGTGAACTGTCAGATACTTGAATTTTAATTGAGTTTATAATCAGTCTCTATCTTCATGAAAGGTATATAGAAAATAAGAGCTACTTGAAACGTTTAATTTTAAAGTTTACTTTTCTGCTATGCGAAGTAAGAATTGAAACTTGGTCAAGGCAGAAAATTTTTTTTAAACGAAAGCTAAGGTGGCTACACTGATTAAAAATGAATAGTATTAATTACAAGCAGCACAGTAATTTTTATTACGTTTGGGCTGAATTGCTGGAGGAATTTTTTCCCCCCCGTATTGTACAGCAGCACACATTTACTCGTATTCCTCTCTACTTTCTTGTGTAGAAAATTCTCAAATAAAACTGCATATGATCCTATCCAGGCAATGCGAATTTATAACCTCTTTCGCCAATTTATCAAATAATATTATAATAATAGAAAAGTCTGAAAAGAGTTTGGGGCTCGATTTTATTTCATTAAATCTCCGAATAAGTATTAGAAAAAAAGTAATTTTAAACGGTGTAAAATGAGGTACCCTATTGAAACTTTCTTCCAGCTTGTAACTATATATTCGTATATAGCAAAAAATGAAAATAGCCACGTTTTCGCTTCTCTTTTTAGCGAAAGCTGCGTTGGAAGAAAAAAAACTCATAAAGGGGTTGAAAAGTGCTGCGGTGTTGGAGATATTTTAAATTCAGGGATTTGATACAGGACTACATATTGTACTCTCAGATGGGTCGTACCAGCAAACGTTCGGTCACGTGCTGTTATCATCCCTGTAATCGGCGATTACATTTTATTTTTCGCATTATCCCTTTAAATATCCCTTTTGAATTAAGTCATCAAATGCGATTTCGCATCGTCGTTGAATTATTCGTTACGCAGCGGAAATTTCGTCAGCTCCCAAAATCGCGATAAAAATGTCCTTAAAATTTGCAACAATATAAACCCTTTCGCGGAAGCACTGGTATTTAATGTTACGAGAGGGGGGGGGATTGAAGAAATATAGGTGAATGTACAAATTTTTGTCGGAAAGAAGTTAGATTTTCGACAAAACAAACTCAATAAGTAAGCAGGTTTTCAGAGATATTCTCTCATTCAACTCCTAATTGAATTTATTTATTTTTTAAAATCTATTCTTTACAAAATAGAACTAAGCAAATTCATTCCTTGAAAATTTTAGAAAAAATCAGTGAGAAATGAGAGAATTCACCGGTTTAACCCTGTAGGGTGTCTACAAATTCATGCTAACAAACATGATAAGTCATGATATTTGAAAGCTGCTCCTGATTGTCATTGTAAAAGTCCCGATATTTTATGAAAAATCATACAAAAGTCCTGAAATTTGGCAAAGATGAAAATGATCAATTTTTCCAATGTATTTATATGAAAGAGAAAAAAGATAGTAATTTTTTTTTTGATTGGTGACTCAGCGACTTGACCCTCACCCTCTATTATAAAATTGGTAAACATATTATAAGTCACGATGAAGTCATGCGATATTTCATTTCCATTTTCCAGTAGATACCCTGCCCTGGCAAAGACCATTTGCAACTCATTCTCAAACAATTTTCCTGTGATTTCGTAAAAATAAATAATACCTAAAACCTATAGGGACCCAAAATAATTCGAAACTACTCTTGGCTTGGAAATATTTAAGTAAAAGGCCGTTGTGGTCGACTGGACCATAAAAATAGTATCTAATCATAATTTTCTAAGGAGCTGGGCCTAACATCATCTCATATACAATATAGATTTTTATAAGTTGAAATAAATTCTAAAAATTCAGCAAACCCTCTTTTCCGTTTTTCAAATCACCGTAGTAGATATAAGTCTTATTTTGATTGTTGTCGTCTTTGACTTGTAACTTCCATATTCTTTTCGTTTTAACGATTCAACGCAGGTTCTCACGTAATTTTCGTTGGAAATCGCCCAAAAAAGACTCAGCAATTAAAACATACCTAATGCTGCGAAGTACTGCATGCCGAGGGATGGCAGACAAAAGGCCTGAATCAAACGTTTAGCACCCTATATACATTTAAATAATTGACCAACGGTGTGACAAACCACACAAACCACAGGTGTTTGGAGTTGGCAAAATTATGTGATTTTGTGGTCCGTATACTGCGTGTGCACATAAACCCAAAACTATTTCCATTTCTTTTGCATTTCGGCGGCCTATTTTAATAAATGTGTCAATCAAAGTTGTCGAAATGGTCGCAATAAATACGAAAGGAATAGTTAAGAAAAAGAAAAGATTCGTGTGCGAAGGGGCGACGAAAAATACGTTATGGCTACAGTAATTAAAAAATAAAGAGATTTTCATTATAATATGTAATATTGTTACACATCTATAAGAACTCCCTGTTGGGTATGTAAGACTAGCCATAATCTCATTTAGATCAATTTCGATAATATTCGATACTGGCTTCCACAGTATATTATACACTACATACTGTAGATTTGTTGTAAATTGAGTGTTTCTGGTGAAAGCGTAAAATCTCCCTTTCCTCCTCGCAAAAATTTGAAACAATACCGTTGGGAATTGTAAATCTGTGGTATAGGGTGCACGAGGGTGATACTCCGTTCATTCTTTTTTTCCCTCCTACTTTTCGCTTTGTCGACCTCAAAGTGACACGTTGGTGACAGATAAATAATTGAACTATTCGCTATTTCTTTAGATCCTGTGTTATATAGCTATAGTGTAGCCTGTACAAGCTTGGCATCGACTTCACGAGGAACCGATGTGATTTTTAGCAGGGCTACAAAGTCAGCTCTTTACCATTTTGGCTTCAAAAGCCGAAAGCTGATATAAGCGAAAATTTTGAAGCTATAAGCCGAATTTGTTTAATTATTTTTTTTAGTTTTTCCAAGTTTTGCCTCTATTTTATTTTTTGCCTTTTTGTTCAATTTTTCATTAAAATATAAAACCAAAATCTATAAGGCCATGTTTTGACTACGAAAAGCTGAAAGATATTATGAGCCAAAAATTAGAAATTTTGAAGATGAAAGTCAAAGTGGAATTCATTAGGTTCACTCGGAGCAAATGTAATATTTGATGTTGCCAACTGCCAATAGATTCAATTGGCGCCAGTTCAATTTTTGATGGTGCCAATTTACGGCCCTCTCGTATTAGTAAGCTTTTTGTCTAATTTTATATTTAATTCGAAGGAAAAAATTGTTTGCCATTCTGATTCAAGACAATTTTCTTTAGCCATCTTAAGCAAATGTCACTTAGTTTACGAACAAATGTGATTCCGTATTTTGCCTTTCACGTTAGTCGTGCGTATACTTTGCTTCGTTATTTACACTCCAAGTTAGTTCAAATTATTTAAAAACACATCTTTCGACTGAATATATATCTTTTCATCTTGCAAACTTTCGAATAGGTTAAACTTCTTGGGTAAACGACGACGTTGGCGCGTCTTTTAAGTAAATTTCGCGTCGGTTTTGAACGAATAACTTCATTAAAATGAGGCAGAAAGTGAGAGTGAGCAGAGACTCGGTGAGTGGATGGTGATAAGGAATAAGAAGGGTGGAGAGGATTGGAGGGATGCAACGAGGAGGGTGTATAAAACGAAGAGTAAACGCGAATTCAACTTTTAAATTAAAAGGGTGTTAGAACATGATGTTAATTATTAACCTAACAAGATGAAAATGTTCGCGCCTTAGTCGGAAATCTCGTTATTTTGTTCTTAAAGCCTTTGTACACAGCCTTTAGGCCTTCACCTTTTCTTTAGTCGTTTTCAGTTTTCCACGTAGACACAAAGATATAGAATAAATTTTGCCAACACTATAATCGACTCTACGTTATTTTAGTAAACAAAACAAAGTATATTTGTATACGTGGATAAATTTTCGATTTTCTTCAAAGATTAATAAATTAACCTGAGAATACTGCGAGTAGTTTTATGGCCATTATTATAAACACTGGTTACCAGTTCAACTTCTTAGAGTGCTCAAGTCTTTTTTTTCATTTGTGAGTTTAGAGCATAATCTGGTGGTAAAATCTACACTGAGAAAAATTTCATTGGTAATTTTTACAATTTGGATAAGAAAACTGAGATAATTCAAGATTTGTAGCAGAAATTACTACAAAAATAGTAAAATAATATGTTGTCTAAGATAGTAAAAAGAATACTACAAATATTAAAATATTTACAATAAGTCTTAATTTTCACAACTGTGATGAGAATAGTTGCTATTCCTGTTTATTACATTAATGCTATCATCCATTTCTCTTAGTGTAGGTATATAATAACGCAGCACACACTATCACACTCATTTGCATCATCCAAATTTTTTCACCAGTTTTTGTAATTTCAACTCTTTATTTATTATCCTGTGTAATTATAGCTAAGTTGTCAATAAGTGCCAACGTAAACAGACTTTTTGTATTAACATCTGCAATATTAAATAATAGACTAATTGCGCTTGCTCTTTCTCTAATTTATCTACTTCAACCTTTCGATTTATTTCTATACACGAGGTCATTGACTTTTTTAGTGATCCTATATCATTGTATAGCCAGCATTTGATAATCAATCTGACCAAATTACCTACTTGCCGCTAGTCTGTATGAAGCGAAAGTGAAAAAATAATTATGAGAAATATTTTTCTTCACTTTATTCGGCCTTTGTGTTCGAACAAAACCCATTCGTATATTAACCTTATACTCGAATAAATACAAAATATACTTTATTCGCCTTCTTATCATACGAGCGATGATACTCTATTATCAGTGTTCATTTACCATACATTTTTTACAAATCTTAATCCAAAATTCTATTCAAAAATCAAAATACGAGTAAAGTACCTACCTATACGTTTATTGTTCGCGTTTATCATCGATTTTTCGCCCCTTTTTCTTCTTTCACGCTGGAAAATTATTTTTATGATGTATAAAAATTCAATTCGAGGTAGGAAAGAAAATCATAGGGCAACTGCTTTCCATTCAAAGTTTTCAACGTCTTTCTTTGCTGCGGTGAATTAATGTTTTTTAAATGCCCATTCACAATACATTTTCAGCGTAGATGTGAATGACCGCGAATTTACTTTTCAAAAATTCTGTGGAAACTAACTAATTTTTCACATTAGGTAAATATTTTTCACAGTTTTCAAATTTTCCATAGTAAATGAATAGTCTTTTGCAAAAAGGGTGCGAGTCTCATTTTTTGACCGCTTTCAAAAAATACCTGAGACCATACGAAATTCCAGATTCCTGTAATTGGAGAGTGATTACTCCTTTTCTAGACTCTCGGAGAACTTTTCTTGGTAACGGAGATGAGTGGAGGTACAAAATATCTTAATTGAGGTGAAAAATCAAAGTTCTCAATTTTCGTGCGGTTGGGGGAGAAAAGCAAAATGTGCCTGTCACAAATCGAGTTTTTTTTTTGCACTTGTGCAAATAAAAATTGAACTTGATTGTTCGATTCTCTGTATCTCGATTCTAGTATTATAGTATTGTGAGGTTCATTCACTATCCCTCCAGTTAGTATAGAAATATAAATTTGGACCTAAAACCAGAAGCTGATTCAAGTCCACATTTTGTGATACGTATGTGAGGAGATAATGCCCATTTTCGATTTACTTTGCCCTGTACATTTAATTTTGGTAACTAACATGTGAACATCTCAAAATTGAAAACTGAGACCTAGCCTTCTGGTTTTCAGATACAGAAAATAGATTACATTTTTTTCTCGACTGTGTAGGCTATAGAATTATTGATAATATGTGCAATAAATAATCAGCATCTTATTTCTATATTAATTTCTGCTCGCAGAGAAAATGAACCAAATTTTCATGTTTTTTTTTTTTCTTTTTTGTATGTGATAACCTGACTCGTAGTTTTTAATTCGTTCTTTTTCGCCAGTGCTTGCTCTTATTTTTACAATACTACCCCATTTAATCCGGCATTTTGTAATCAACGAGAAACCAAAACCCGATCACTATTAAAAGATTCTTTTACCATTTTCCTCGACTTTTTTTTTTTCAATCGTAACCGACTCCCATAAAAGTGTGTACTGCGCTGTAAATAATCGAAGAAGATTAAAAAATTCTTCATAAAAGAAAATGCAGGTTTTTTTCATCTCCAGCACTATTTTTCTTTTCTTCATTTTTTTTTTCTGTTATAGTCACGTAAATTTCTAAGATTATTTTGTACCATCCATCGAGCGAAAAAATTTGTAAGCTCATTATTGATTTTCAAAGTAAAAGAATAAAATACCTGCCTACACAAGGTTTTATAGATCTGTGAAATTTCCTATAAGTATAGATGGTTTAAGAAAATCTTATGAAAATATGGTCGATTAGTTAGGAAGTATTGAGCGGAATCAGCCGCAGTCTGGGTACTGGGAATTATTTCAAGCTGAGTTTTTCATTTTGGCTTTTCGTCTGGAGCTGTGGACTTAGTTGAAAAATTTTGAATTGTTTAATTTGTTGGTGAAATTATATGTACCTACGAGTATAAACCCATAAAGCAGGCGGTAGTGATCAAAACTGCATTTTGTAATCGCTTTGAGATTAAACCTGGTTAGATCTTGAAGCCTGTTTTGAAAACCATTATTGTACCCCTTCCCCGTTACTCACCCATTAACGTAACTATCCCTGCTGGAACAAAACTTCTAACTCTCACCTGTAGGGTCACAAATTACTGGTTGTCTTTTAAAATGTGCAGAATGACCATTTTCACGCCCTCTCAATTTTTTTCTACAACAAATTGAAGAAATGCGAAGATGGGAAACGTGCGTGTAATCTAGAAAATCGTATACCTGTAATTAGTAGATTTTCTGAGATGACTTTTCTTGTGAAATTAAGTTGCTTTCTAGTCGGTGTGGTACTGGAAAATTAATATAGATATAATTATATCTGTAGAAATTTCTTTCAGTATTTGAATGCAAATACACGAGCTGTACTTACTTCAGCTTGAACATAGTAGGAATGCATTTGGCGAGATTAATATCAACAGTTTGAGATGGCTCATGCGATGTCTACCCCTATAACAGAATAGGTGAAGCTTGCATATTGAATGCTAATAAATAACTCGTTGAGAGGTATTCAACCATATGTACAAGAGCCTCGAGTCATCATTAAGTTGCAAAGACTTGATTAACAGTTTTCAACTCTTGAATTATGGTTAAGCAGTTTTTCGCATTTAAAAATAGAAAAGAAAAATAAATAAAGCCGGGAAAAAAAAAATAAACCAAACAAAATCATTCGTTAGTTGTCGAAGCGTGAAAATTGTTAAAATTCGATCTGCTTTAACGTATTTGGGGAAGGAATAGCTTCCGGTGTTCGATTTTTGTGGGCTACCAATAGCGCATTAAAAGTCAAAACATAAACGTCTGGATAATCCTGTAGTCGAGGAAAAAGGACAATACCCACCATGGAACGGAGCAAAGGCGAAACAAAAAAAAAAGTAGTGACTTTTGACGGACACAAATGAATGTAATTATTGTCTATAGGAGGTAACGTCTCGGCATGAGCTCCGTACGTTTATAATGTGAATCGTTTTAATGATGAGCACCTAATCAGGTGAAAACTTGGCTCCTCCTTTTTCCACGACCTCCCGTCGACCCATCTCTTCATCGAATTCGTCTATTAAGCTTAGGATGAGCGATCTTCAATGCGATCGAGCATCTTTTAAAAGTTCTATATTTAATATTTGCGTCGAAAATGTACGGGACCTTTGCGTAATAATCGCGAACGAATTGTAAAAAAAAGAAAAAAAAAAGATCCCATTGTATTCATCAACCTCAGGGAGTCTGTACAGTTGGATCGTATATATGTTTAGAGCTTTGGTTAGACTGGCATACGGTTACGTTATGTTTTAATGGAGTTAGAATGCATTTGTTTTGTCGAAACGTGCTCAAAATTGATATGTAAGTTTTTAGTGAATAGCTATTTAAGTTACCTTTGATATTTAAAAACATATTTTGATATCAAAAATGTGTATTTTAAAAATTGATGAAATCCCCGAAAGTCATCAATAATATGTAAAAATGTTGAAAAATATTTCTTGAACTAGTCAATAGTAGATATTGGTCCAGTCAAAGTCAAAAGTTGTCAAGTCAAGGCAAAATTTATTAATCCCAAGGTCCTTAAATCGAAGTAAAAGTAATAAATTGAGGGTCAAGGTCATCAAGTAAAGGTATAACTTATCAAACTTGAAAATTTTAGAGAATTTCATTCAGTTATATTTTGAAGTAGGTAATTATAATAATAATCTGAATATCTTTAGCGTTGTATTCATTGATTCTTTGGTGGATAAATTTCAGCTTATATGTTAGCGGTCACATTGATTTTAAGTGTGTTATCAGCTAGATCCGACGTTGAAGATAGATTTGAAATTTGAATGGAACCTTCTAAAGTTTTGAATCTAAAGGTGCATCAGATAAATTTCACCTTATTGGTTTAGCATTTCTCTGTTTTTAAACTGTTAAGCCCCCCCCCCCCACCAATTAATTGAGTAAATAAATGAATACGTATGTGAAATTGTCAGATGGGTAATTTTAGAATCATAAAATGAAAAAACTAATGTAAGTCCCGTATGTTTGTTTTCTTGTGCAGGACCAAAATTAATAAAAAGTTTTCTATTGGAAACCTGTTAATGCGTATTATTTGAAATAAGTGAAAAAAATACAATCGCGTACCTAACGCACATTTAAAGGACATCTCTTCGAGAAAAATAAAATCGGGGCATATTCCAGTCAGCTGGGAGAAATGGAGAAAATCAGACTGCTAAGTTTTGCCCATAAAATACATTTTGAATAATGATAGCGAAAGCAAAATGTCGACTGTTCGGTTGGTGAAAGACGAAGAGCTTTTGAAATTAATAGCGAAATGATAAAGCGTAATACGAAGTGCGATTATTGAACAAATTATGAGGCGCGAGGTTATTGATAATAAAAGGATTCAGTCTTGCAGGCAAAAGATAAGAGGCTCATGTCTTAAAACGACGATTTTCTATTAGCTGGGGGAAACGCCCTTCAACTCCTTTCCACCTAAAATCGTATTCATCATTTCTTCGTTTCTCTTCTCGTTTTTTTTCTCCTTTTTATTTTGAGCACTTATCAATATAATTTCTTTTGTTACTATTTTTTTTTCCTACAAAAAAAAAAGTTCAGTCAAGTAAAAGTGATCTCGTTGAAAAAAAACCTTTCCTCAAGAAAAAATAAAACTGTTTACCTTTTTTTTTTTATCGAGGTACCTACGTCCTGAAATAAATTTGATATAAAGTCTACTATTCATAGATATAATATGAATTTTCCACAAAAATTATAAACAAATAAGGTAAATGTTATGTATTTGAAATCTGTGAAAATATAGTGAGGAGATTTATTTTTTACTGAGATACCCTATGGGCAAAATATTTTGAAAACGGATCCGTTTTATTCCGGGTTATAATCCGTTTCTGGATTATAAACCGGAATTTTCCTGTTTTCCGGCTTCTAAAACGGATTTCGAACGGATTGTAATCAGTCTTGCCGGAAATGAGTCCGGATTATTTTCCGTAAAGGCTGTTTTATCATATTTGTTGGCCAGGGTTATAATCCGTGAAACCGTTTTACAAACGGATTTAGAAAAATTGCCCAAAAATTATCACTGATTATAATCAGGAAATCCGTTTTACAAACGGATTTGGAAAAATAATCAAGATGACAAAAATATCTGCAAATTTTCAGATCCGACGGTCGAAAATAAAAACGGACTGACAACGGACAAAATTCTCATTTTCCGGATCATATCTCATCTGTTTAAGGAGTGAAATGTAGTGAGAAATGATCTCCATTTTCCAGCTATAGAAAGCATTTACCGTTGAATTTTGACCTGTAACAGAAATATTATTGTCTACTCGTATTTCGTTATTGTATTTAATTATGGTTTTTCAGTTAATTTATAGCTGATATTAATCGTAGAATATGGAGTTACCATGTACCACTCATCACAGGACCTCTTCCCTATAAGTTCCTCTAAAAGCCGTTTTTACAATTTGTTTTTCACATTCATGTTCCACAAGTCCAAGGAGCTTTACCATTTTAGTTTCACTCATCTTAGTATCTCATGTCACTTGCTCCAATTAATGAAGTATATTGAATGTTAAATGCCTAGTGTTGAGATTGTTACAAATTTTATGCTCGTATTTAACAGATTTTATGAAAGATATGCTGTATGACTTATCCCCTTCTTGCATATCACTGTTCATTTAAAAACAACGAAATGGAAACATTTCAGTTTCGACCTTATATAGAGACATCCTTCCCCTCGAATTGGTTAATTATAATTTTGACAGCAAAAGCCGCACACACACGTTCCATTCGAGTAACTTCTAAATCAAGGACTCAAATATTAGTGTAGTCGAATCTAATCAGTGGGTGCACAAAATACTTGAACTCTTGACACCCAAAGATTCCTCCCTTATTTCGCGTTTACTTTTTACGTGACTAAAACTCCGTAACGATTTTTTTCTATATATTTTTTTTTCCGAATAGATCTATTTATTTACGATTTTCCAACTGGTTACTTCTTTTAAACAGTAATGTCAACAGTGTTTCAAAAGAAGAAAGCGTAGGAAAAAAACATTTCAATTTTTTATCATGAAATAACGATTTGCACTCAAATAGGTTCCGTATGTGGATCGGGTTTGAAGAGTGGACTTTACTATAGGTCCTGCACCCATCAAAGTAAACCGAAAATAATATAACAAAGGATGGTATCCGCCAATTTTCTTCGGTCTGATTTTGGTGTGAAAAAAAAAGCAACCGTATTTCGATCAGTTTTATCCTCACTTTGTGACGTGTGCGACTAATTTGTGAATTGACATCGGCTTTTGTGAATATACGTAGTATCTTTCTTTTGATAAAATTTTTGGGGTTGTTGAAATGAAAAGAAAGATCAAACCACTTCAGCGTCCTACATTATAGATGTCTTAATCGTCGATAGTGCGAGGCGGTTTTCAGCGCTACAGAAGATCTTTAATTTATACCTTTGAATGCTACAAGTAGTACAGATATATCGATAAAAAATGAAATTTATGGGTGTATCTTACTGATCCTTTATTTAGAGGTTCAACTATTTTTCTTTTAATGAGCCGAGGTTTTTAGTTATTTTCGCTTTTTTATATGTTTTCCCTATAGAATGCACCATCTATACCAGGACAGAGCCCATTTTGTAAATTTTAATTCTTAAAACCGTTATTCGTGTGAAGAATCAATGAGGATTTACACCTGAAAAAATCAGGAAGAAATTTATGTAAATATAAGAAAATCATCCGAGAGACAGGATAGGTAATTATTTAAAGAAAAGACACTATAATATTCAATAAATAGTTGCAAAAAGCTTCATATATTTATCGCAACACACATAAAAATTGAAGAGCCAAAGTCTTGTTGTTATTCCGCTAGCTATAGTTGAACAGTTCTCACAATATGAAAGTAAACAGGTCAAAATAAGATTTCAAAATTTTGAAGATGAAAGAACAATAGAAAAATAATCCACAAAAAAGTCAATTTTTATAAAAATGTCAGTTTGCTGGTTGTCGAAATTTTATTGCCTCGTGGAAATTTCTATATGCCCCTATTTGCTGGTTGACAGTCCAATATATGGTTTAAGGGTACTGGCTGACCTAAGTTCTTCATTATATTCGGCATTCCTCAACTCAAAATTCCTGATCGTCTGTTTTCTCTTTCCTCGTCCCCTTTGAAAAAGTACCTTCACATCTTTTGTCTTGTCACTATTTGCATTTCGATCGCAAATCAATTATAATCTATTGGGGTTGCAGAAGGCCATCCCTGTATAGGCAGCGATCGATCGTTTTCTTTCGAAAGTAAATAGGAAGCCCTAAAAAGGGATTAAAAGTCGTTGTAATTGCTTGGTAAACAATGGTGCCGTTAAGCTAGGGGCGTTCTTCTTACAAAGACGTTTTAAGTATTTGTTTTCGTGAGAACGACCTGAGTCTATAATTATTGTAACTGAATCTAGGAATGTGGAAGGTGATGGCAAAAAGATTGCCCTGCTGCTGTGAATACTCAACAAATTGCACCGAGACAGACCCTCATTGCCCCCCCACCATTTTAGCTGCAATAATATCTTGCTGTTTTATTGTACTACATCGTTTTTTCTTTTCTCTTTTTTTTTTTCATCTTCTAGCCTTTTAACTTCTTCTTTTTTTTCCTGCTCGCTGTTAATAGTGAACTGCTCCCAATTGACTTCTTGTTATTGTTCTGTTCGTCCTTTTATTTTTCTTGACTTTTTTACTCTCTTTTTCATTTATACCATTGTACCATCTTCTGTAAACGAGGAGCAGGGAGTGAAAAAAATCTGAATTCTTCGTCAAAATATGTACCGAATGATTAGCGAAGAAGGGACGATAGGGTGCTTTTTCATTAGCATTTTTGGAGAATTTTTTTTTTTCAAACATGGTAGAAAAATATGTTATGTGCGTATGTTCGTTGCATTTACGTAATTGGATTCTCGTTTAGAATATTGTCATATAGGTATATTCATTGTTAAATATGAGAGATGAGAGAAAAAAGCAAGCTTCAGAAAAAAGTGGCTCAACATGAGGTTTAGTTTTTTGTTAATATAGGAGAAATTTTCAAATAAAAGCTTTTAGTTTTTAGCATTTCTACATTGAAGTCTATGGCAAAATGTGTTGTTATGAAAGGTTTGAAATTTTTCAAGTCCATTCACGTGTACTGTGGGTGGTAGTCTACGTGAAAGCTGAAAATGGTGTAAAAATAAGTTGAGGAAATTCGAAGCCAAGGACGAAAGGAGTTCTGGTTAAGCAGAAAAGCTTTTTAAAATAACATTGAGAGGCTCTCAGTGGAATTAATATTATTTTGTAAGCTACTCATAGAAAATATTGAAATCATTAGTGTAACCCAGTATTTATTTATTTATTTATTTATTCATTCATTCATTCATAATTTTTCCAAGTACATTTATTTAGAGTAGGAGCTGATGTACCTAAGCCATATGGCTATTTTAAACACATAAATAAACTCGTTTTTTTTTTCTTGAATAATTATTGAAGCAACCGCTGGCTATGACTTATACACACCTTACACCTGCTATCTTGTCTAAAAGGATATTTCTTTCACTCAACCTTCAGCTCTTACTTTCCCGAGCATTCCTGCTATAATCTTTTTACTTGTACTGTAGACTTATCTGGGTCAAGCCAATGCAGCATAGCTGATAAGACTTTTGCCCCCACTTTAGGAAGGATGTAGCCTGTTGAGTTTATATATTTTTTGACCTTAGCCATTTTTTATGCTCAACACTTGAAAGTGTTTCCGCTTTCGTCGTTGTACTCTTCCTGACTCGTATAGCAAATTTCTCCCCATTTCTCAGATGCAATCCATGAAATTGCTTCATTATCTAAACAAAAGCTAACCCAATATTATATGCTGGCATTTTATTACACAGCCAACATCTTAAAGTTGTTTAATTATTCAAAATAGCTACTATGCGGAGAGTTTTTTTCAACTTCTTTTCATAAGCTGACATAGCTTCAACCCTGATACTTCTCTAAAAAAACTCTGGAAAATTCTAGCTGTATAGCTTTTTTTTCTCCAACTCGAAGTTAAGTAACTCCTATATAAGTTTTGTCTCTCGTTTGTGGGCTGTTTAAAACGTTTTAAATGCAATAAGAAACATTTACGTACCTCTAAAATCAGCTTTGTAAACATCAAATCTTATTAGGATTACGTTTTCGAGGTAAAAAAAAAAATGAAAGGGGTTTGTACCTTTCGCGGTCAAAAACACAATTATAATAACGGGTTCGAGAATTGGTAGGTCGGGTAAGGCGGTTCCATGTGAACTGAACCTACCACTAAAAGGGGTAAAAGTATAAATTAACTACCCTATTACTTTGTATAAAACACGGTAGGTGGCAGTTTACCAGTTCTATTACATATCTGCGTCTTCGACGACAGAAGTTGCGATTCCAGAATGCGGAGTTATTGTCTATATCTGGAGCTGAGAGACTGATGAATAAGAAAAAAACTTTTGCTACAATCATACGCAGTAGGTTTCTGATCGTGTACGTCGATTTTATTGTCTACTTTTTTTCTCTCTCTCTCTCGAAGTCATTTTAGTCTTATCATCGCATTCCGAGAGTTCTCATAACGTTGAGATTTTTTGACAATGACAGCGTGTAAGGTACAGCTGAAATTTGTGACGAGGGAAGACGGAACCTTCTTGTTTTTGCATACGAAGTAGATCTTTGGGGGAAAAAAATGAAAAATAATTAGAACGAGTTATTAGGTTGGATGCAGTATATGTAGTCATTAATAATGACGATATTTTCTGGGATATACGTATAGGAAGGGCAGTTGAACGGGATTTGTTGTACCGAATCCAAAATATTTGTGAAGTTATCCACCTTAAATTGAAGCAATTTATGAATAGTAAAAGCCAACTAAAATCATAAGAATTGTGAAATTTTTGCTCCTAAAATTAAAAGAAATGTTGATATAATCATATCTTATCGAGCCAGAAACAATATGCGTCAGTTGACTTTTTCACCAAGAAGTGAGGTCAGCGACCTTATGCATGCGTGTATGTATATTAAAGAGATAATGAGCAAGTGATTGCTTAATGTGAGAGTAATATAAGTAATTAACTAAAAAATATTTTCTCAATATACTCGTATTATGCACCCGAATCATTTACTTTTTTTGTATTTCTACAGCAGTGGTATTTTGGATTTTTCTTTGTAGCTAAAGTCATACGTGTTTTTGAGCAAAGATTTTGGGGGAAACTTCTATTATGATAAGGGTTTTGAACTTCTAAAATATAGTCAGCACTCTGACATGAGCTATAATAATAGCTTGTGAAAGAAGTTCTCTTCCGACTTTTGCACCAGCATATATATTTGAATCTGAAATTTGGAGGCACAGTCAAAGCGTATTATATAAGTTACTTCTACTGGAAAAGTTTTAGAGCCGAAGCACTGTGAAGTCGATTTTAGAGTTGGCTCCAGAGCTCTCTGGTGTTCCTGAGCACTCAGTGGTTTTTTCAAATTATATGCAGCTCTGTAATATTTTATCTGCAATATTTTCACTGCTTTATGTCTGTAAAAAGTAACCAACATAGAGCTTGCCAGAGTGCTCTGGGGCACTCAGTGCTGAGTAGAATGCACATTTCTTTATACATGCTTTCGAATGATCCTGGATACTCATAACTTACTCAATCACTCGGGGCCTTCGCTTTTGAGACCAGTTTCAATGTTAAGCTTCAACTCCTCAGATTACGCGCTCATTATTTGACCCATCTCTTTAGCTCCGGTTTCTTGCATTCTGCTCTTCGAGAAGCCCTGTCTAATGTTTCTGATGTTTATACTTATATCCATTTTTATGCTTTACTTTGGCACACGTTCAACCTTTTTCCACTTCATATTATACAGTTACACGATTTGTGTATGCGTAACAATATTTCTCAGCAGCCACTTGAAATAACCCTACGTCCGTGTTTTAATTTTCGCGTTCTTTTTACTTACTTAAAGTAACTGGAAGTGGCTACTTGTAACAAAATTGCTGCCCGTAAGTGTTGTCGCATGTAATAACAAAATAGTTTTATTTGTAACGAACTGAAAAATGATTTTAACTGCTGATATACACGCGCGTTTCTCGAGTATCGCGCACGTTTTCAAGAGGGCTAGTCGTTTGCCCATTGATTTGAGTTTTTGGTGGCATGTTAACAAATCTCTTGTGCACTGGAACAGGTGTCTGTGAGGGATGTAATCGCATTCGCACACTGTAGCTAATCTTTTGAATTGCATCCAAGTATGAATGAATGGATGAACTCCCAAAAGAGAAGTTCTTTCACAGGCTATGAAGTTTTTTCCTTCTTTTTTTTTCTGGTTATATTTTCACTCTAGATCATAGATCATAATTTTCAATGAATTTTGCCTCTCGTAAGTATAAGAAGTGTAGAAATACCGAAAATATTGTAAAACGGCCTTCAAATACATTCGATAATGTTATACACTGCATATTTTACGGCACCTGCTTTAGAAGCGATTGAACAGCCAGGGCTAAGATTTAGCTATTGTTATATTCGCTAGTAGGTCGACTCTTCTTTCATAAAAATGTTTTAGTTTTAATTGTAACCCCAAAAAACTTATATTTATTGGTCCTTGAAATTGGTGAGTCTAATTTGTTACATGGTGAGTTTAATATGTCACTGGTGAGTCTAATGTGTCTTTGGTGAGTGTAATACTGGTGTGTCTAATTTGTCATTGGAGAGTCTCATTTGTCACTGGTGAGTCTACTTTGTCACTGGTGAGTCTAGTTTGTCACTGGTGAGTCTAACTCGTCATTGGTTAGTCTAATTTGACCCTGGTGAGTCTAATTGTGTCTCGAAAGTTCAAATTCCCATTAGCCGGCTGCATTTTTTTAGTCTCGAAAATTTAAATTCCCATCCAGCCGGCAGCATTCTTTTAGTCACGAAAATTGAAATTCATATTTATTCGGCAGCATTTTTTTGGTCTCGAAAATTGAAATTCATATTATTTATTCTGCTCCATTTTTTTTGGTCTCGAAAATTTAAATTGCCATGTAGCCAGCCTCTGTAGTCTGGAAAATTTAAATTCCCATTTAGCCAATCTCCGCAGTCTGGAAAATTTAAATTCCCATTTAGCCAGCCTGCGTTGCGCTAGTGTTTTATTTGCGATTGATTTGCTGGATCAGAACACCTCTAGTTATGTGATATCATCTGTCAATATACCCATAAAGAAGAATATATGTATTCTAAAGATTAGCTGATACGTATATACAATGATGCTATTTTCTCAAAAATCAAACATGAAAGTCATATGGTCTTGAATATTCCGCATTCTTTTTCATTAGAAATTATCTCCCAAGTTATCCAGAGACGTAGGTTTAAATTCGAGGAGGATGGGTTAAGGACTTGTTGGTGAAGTTTGTATGTGCTGTATTGTATCAGTTGATGCATTCTATATCATAAAGTTTATAATTTTGCTCTTGGAAGTGCTTATGCACTTTTCTTGATTCTGGAGGCGTTTGAAGCCTTCACCCGTCTTCCTCTATAGTACACCTCTGATTTGGCACTCCTCGTAAAATTTTTCGCCATAGTTGATTTTCACCACATCACCGCCATATGCCCTTCGCACAATAAGAGACACGACGCCATGTTCCCCACAATACACCTCTGTCATTGAGCGAAAAGCTCGTTATCATTTATGGAAAACATGAAATACTCTTTGCGAAAACGTTTCACAAAAATTAAATTCACCCCGACCAGGGGGAGAAACGTTTAAAATATGAACGTGAAATATGGCGGATTCATCGAGTAATTGTTTTTGACGAACACGTTTAGAAGAAAGGAGAGAGAAAAAAGGAGAAGAGATGTTGAAAAAAAAAAAAGAAAAAAAAGGGCACACACAGTAACAAACTCCCCCTTTTCGAGTTATTATCATCATTGTCATACTGTTACCATTATCGTTTATTATTATACAGGCTAAGTACCGGTTTTTATATTTTTGCCCTCGCACCGAATAAATGCCATTTTCCCTGCATCCTGGGTGACACTTTTCGAACGGACGATGATTTATGGTGTTTTTTATAAAGCTTAACTTTATAGCGTATTTAAAGTCAATGTATGTCATTTTGTGCGAGCGTTTACCATGTTCCTGCGATTGTTTTCATCTCGATAAATGATATTTGTTTTCTTGACTAGTTTGAAAGAGTTGTAGTATCCTTTTTTTTTTTTTTTTTTTTAATGCAGCCTATACTTTTATGAAGAGCGGATAAATACGTTGGAAAAAAATGATCTTCCAGTTGGAAATTGATAATCTGTGTGGTGAAAAATTCTACTATAAGTCTATATCTAGAGTAGACTTTCGAGGGAGTTGTCAACTGTGGTAAAAACTGGCTTGCCATGAGATTGGGCATTTATTGATTTAATACATCGACTTTTTAAACTTGATTGGAAAATGTGACTGATCCCTTTCTTGCAAAAGACGGTTCAAAGGCTAAAAGTAGTGGTCTACCTTTGTGTACTCGCGGAACCATTTGTGGTCTACTTCCACCCACAGATTTAGGTACAGGCTTCTCTAAAATTCTATGCCCTTAGAAGTGCTGCAATTTTCGTCAAATGATGAAAATAAAATTTTAGTTTATCATTTCTTCGAGTGAGTTACTCTTCAATCGATGATCGTTCAAAATTACATTCTCCATTAGCTTTCCCCTCCTATTGCTCATCAATTTACTGTCCAACGTGTTTAAATTGAGCTTCAATTTAAAGCGATTTTTCATCAATTTTGCTTAACAAAATACGTTACTTATTTTTTGCCCTCTTTTTTTTTTTTTTTTTTACTCGGCTTTACATTAATCCAAATTTGTTTCGCTAATTTTTCTCTTTGTCACCCACCCTTTAATTTTACCATTTCCTCCAAGTCAGCGAAAGTGTTTTCTGTCCACCGCCTCCGAGTAATCCTTTTAAAACGATTTCTACTTCGTTTTTTCCCTCATTTTGACAACATTTTTTTTTTCCTATTTTCGGCTCTCCCCTATATATATTTTTTCCCTTCTTTCGTTTAAATACTTTAATTCCTACGAAGAGCCTATCAGACGTCAGAAAAGAGCAGCCCGGTAAAATTGAGAAAAGATACGAAGAATCCGGCAGCCGCGTTAGCCTTCATACTTCCATAAATTAACTTCAAATGAAAATCCATTTTCCGCTTGTTTGAGTGAATTACCGATTTTCGGTTGGAGTGGTAGAAAAAGGCGTTACACGCTGTTTTTAAAAGGCTCTACTTTTTTTTCTTGAAAAAAAAAAAAAAAAAAAAAAAAAAAAAAAAACAGAGAGATTTAGGTAGCCGAACTCTGCGACGTCCTCTCCTCTGGTGTTTAGCTTCGACATAAATTTAGTTAGTGAAAAAAAAGAAAAGTAAATTTGTTTGTATTCTAATTTATAATGATGTTTCGTGCTTCCTCTTTTTTTCTTTATTTAATGTATTAAGAGTATTGTGAAGTAAAACTAATAATTTGTTTAAATGTATATGGGTGTGTGTATAGGTGTATACTCACACAGGGTGTTTCTACGGGACACATATGGCATTTCTGAAGAGGTACAATGACATGCACTTTTAAATGATAGATTGCATTCTCTCGCGCAAAAAATGGATGAGATAAAATAATTGAAATTTTGAATTTTGAGTATTGAGTATGCATGCATAAAAATTAATGAACAGTTGGATTTTCAAGTGAAAACCTGCTAAAAATTGAAGTACGCAGTTAGTTAAAGAACTGCAGTCGAGCAGCTTAATGTATACTTTGATTTGATGTTTGGAGCCGTTTTCTTTTTCTTTCATAGAGCAATGGGGTTGAAAAAGATAATGGGATGAATACAGAAGTGATGGGGTGTTATCAAATCAATGATTGACGAGGCTGCGAGTACCTTACTTCCAGAGTTTAGGACTTTGGAAAGGTATTCTGAACTTATTCAGAGAAGTTCCACCAGCTGTCTTTGGTTCAGATTATTACGGTCGAATAGCTCAGTTAATCTACGGTTAAAGGAAACCGAAACCATAATTTTAAATGTGAAAATTTTAGCCTTTGTTTATTCTTATACTTGTTGTACCTCGTGCTGGAGAAATTATTTTTTGTTTATGACAGAATAATGGTAGCCCAAGTGAATAACATTTTGAAAAAATAAAAAGCCATTTCATACACATAATCCAGTTTTCCAAAGTTAAATTTAGCATACATTTTTTTTAAAACACATTTATTTTTCCCCTGAGTCGTGTGTTCATGACAATATCGTCACTCAGTGTCAAAAAAAAACACGAATATATTCAAAACAAGGTGTGTCAATATTCCATTATCTACCCACTTTAATCAATTCAAGCAAGCATTTATCTCACATTAATAACTTTTTTTTTTGCATATAACTCCATTTTTTGCAGAGGTGGCTTGAGTGAGTTGTACTGTAATTTTCAAGCAAAAAAATACATATAAAATTAAATTAGCAAAAAAAAAGAAGGCTCAATTTTTTTTTCTACAAACATCATGATAAGAAAGTCACTGATACAATTTTTTTATCCTTTTTCCTGTGGTTTTCGGAATAATTCTACTTCCATTGTATGTCTTCTTATTTTATCTTATTTTATTTTTCTTCGAGGAAGGTGAAATAAAAAGAAATAGGCAGAAAAGTTATAGGAATACTTAAAAATACAGAAAACAGTGTTGAAGATGTTTAATAAAAAAAATACTGGAATTGTTCTTTTGCGAGTTCTTTCGCGGGCCGATGATTTCGAAAACACCCCTTCGTCATCTTGACTTTTCCGCGCTCTTCTCTTCCTATTTTTGGGGGTGTTGGGGTGGGATTGTCTCGCAATGCTAACATGTCGCGAACAAATAATCAGATTAATTTTAAATTTGACGTCGCGTATTTCGTTTTCGGTTGGCTGGACACAGCTCTGGAGAACTGATGCAAGTTTCTCTTTAATATTCGCCTTTTCTTCTCGCTTTTAGTATTCCTTCGCCTTTTTTTCCTAGCCTTTTTTCGCCGTTTTGTTTTTCCTTCCCCCATCTTTTTCTTCTATCTTCATATTTTGCTCCAGTTTTAATAATGCCTTTCCACTTTTTCTCTATCTCTTTCCTTACCAATCATCGTTGTGTTCCATTGTTGGGTTAAGCACGCGACAAAGAGAATTTCTAGAGTTTTTTTTTCTGC
Organism: Parthenolecanium corni; assembly: GCA_038050395.1. NCBI lineage: Eukaryota > Metazoa > Arthropoda > Insecta > Hemiptera > Coccidae > Parthenolecanium > Parthenolecanium corni. The sequence continues at coordinate 3,399,772 of JBBCAQ010000014.1, read as the reverse complement.
TGCTGTTACCCCTTTCTGGCTTTTCTTTCGTCTCAACTTTTAAGTTACGAAATTAAAATCGTTGCTTTTTACCCCGTTGACGGATAATCTTTTTAAAGGAGCGACACTTTTAGTTATTTAAGAAGACAATATTGTTAAGTTCTATTTAGGAATCATAGGTAGCCTACTTCTCAACCCTGATAATTGAGATGTAGAAGACTGTGATTCGCACTTACCCATAAAACCTATTCATCGACTAATATTTCCTTTATGAAACTTACCTGGTAGATAATTAGACAACAGTGGTAAATTTTTTATTTTATTCTTTTGACAGATTTTTACTTGAGCTACTGCAAGCGGCTGAATATTTTTTTCGTATTATTGATACAATTTTGTTTTAGAGCGTTATTAAGAGAAAATCTAGGCCAAAGACTCATAATTTAGTTCAAATTTCAACTTTGTATATTTATTAGCGTCCGAGATATACAGCTTTTCAAAGTTGAAAAGTGATACTGTTTACCCATTTTGACGATATGCGGTTGAACATTATTAGCAATTCAGAAGTATACTCTTGTAATCAGTTCTTCACCGAAGTATCACTCTTAAAAGTGATTACTTCGACCAACTGATAAAAAGCTACTTCGAAGTATATTTCACAGATTTTCTTTTGAGACATACCAGAAGCAGAGAGAATTCGAGTGAGAGTAATATTAAAAATAGCTGTAGCCTTCACGAAGAGTTGTGAAAGTGAAGATGAATTCTCTTTTACATCAATTGCACGAGTAGGTGTATAAAACAGGTTCATTAATTTTCCTTGAGAAAAAAAAAATTTCAAATCAAACTTGAAGCATATACAATCTTTTCATGTTATACCTAGGTAAAATACTGATTTTAATTTGTAGCTAATTTTGTAAGCTCAATTCGTTGCTCATTTTGTAGCTCTCATTTTGTAAGCTCGATTTGTTGCTCAATTTGTTAGCTCATTTTTTAGCTCAATTTGTAGCTCAATTTGTAAGCTCAATTTGTGAGCCAAAAAAAAGCGTAGTCCAGACAGAAGTCATCATATTTTTATGATACCATTGGACACACTTAAGAACCCGCACAAAATCGACTAATAGTCTCATTAAGCTTATGTGTGATGACGTCATCATACGATAACCTTGGACACACACGGACACACAAAATTTCGACTATACCTTTTGTAAAAAGAATTCATCTTTAATATTTCAGAAGTTCTGTAGGTATGTCTTTGAAGAGGTTGAAAGTGCCTAGTTGTAATTTTTCAACTAGGTACATAATTTTTTCTAGTTTTGCTCATAAGGTGTATCTATATATAGGTTCCCGATTTTGCTCTCTTCTAGTTCCTTGTAGCCCGCATGTCCCTCAAAAAGACCTAAAAATGTCGTTCAACCAGAGTTTTTGTAGATGAGAGACGATCGCTATTGTGAAAAGGAAAAGTGACTGAGAGTTGAGGAGAAAAAAAAAGGGATCAGCAGCATAAATATAGCGAAGGAGATAATTTATCACGAGCGATAATTTGTTCCGAAAGCGTCTGCGTTGAATCGTAACGAATTATCACAAGCCGTGGCGTGAAGTGTTTGATCTATTAGTTTTGTAGAAAATGCGGAACCGGAACTTATCTATAAACCAATATCGCACACGTAGTTAGCAGGAAAAAAATAGAGGAGAAAGACGAAAGGGAAAAAACCCGAGAGAGTGACTGGAGGACAAGACGAAAAGGACAATTGTTGATATCTCAATAAGAGTCCGGAAGGAAAACCCTCCTCAATCGTGGTGTTGGTTTACAACATAATCACAAGTAGATATTTGCATTTTTTTTTTTTTTTTGCTATAATTATGTGTGAAGAATACAAGATGGTAATATATGATCGAATCTAATCGATATATGAATCCCTTGGAGGGAAGCTGACTTTTGATGTAGAGTAGATTAGTTTAATAAGCATGACCAAAATTTTTGTATGATTCACTTATATATAAGCGATACAAGTGCAAATGTTTTACCCGACTATCGAATGTAATGAACTACTGACGAGTTTGAAAGGAAGTATGTTGAATTTTCTTTGGTGCAAGTTTCTCATTTGCTTGTATGTATTTGACTATTTTATAATGCACCAATGGTTTTTTGTATATGACAATATACTTTCAAGATTGAATGCTGGAAAATCGATGTTTGGGGAAAATAGCCTGCTTTCGAAGTTTTCATTTGTTTTTCAAAATTTATCTTTCTATAATCGAAAGATGAGTTGTAAAATTTACTGAGTTGATTCTGTCAGGATGAGATTCAGCTGAAGAAAAAAGTATAAATTTAGATTTAGCTCCTTCAAAATCATGTTAGTTGATGGTAGAACACCCCTAGAGGTATTATTTTATCACTTACTTCTTTTTATGCCTCTTTTTCAGTCGCTTTGTACCCCAGGGTGAGGTATTGCTAAAAATTATTATTGAATTTAACACCTTATAGCACTCCCAGAGGTGATATTTTATCAAGTAGTTACCCCCTTTTGCTGCACTTTTTCAGCCTTAGGAGTGGGGTGTAGCTTAACACTGACTTTAAATTCAGATTTAAATTTAATTTAATTTAATATTGATACTCACTTGTTTCTTCTGTTTCTAGGCTTGGTTGCTACTGTGTCTTCTATTTGAAAAACTAATGTTATTTACCATGCAGATCTCAACTATGGAGCTGACTGCTGAGCCACAGTGCTACAGAGAATATGATTCCCCGATTGAAGTAAGTCCTTTTTTTTTTCCACTTTCAAACAGTTACCCTCAAACAAATCTACCTATGAAAATGAGTCTATAAGTCCATTCTATACATGTTTATAGACCGAAGTTGAAAAACATTATAAAGAGAATGTGAAAACCGAAAGTTATTAATATATATTATCTTATCAATGAAATCAGCGATGATGAAGAAAAGTAGTCTCTACTATTCAGTTTAGAACATGCGGTCGCTTGATCTTGTAATTTTGATCTCGTTTTTGTCGTGGATAATTATATTGAGAAGTAGATTCATATTTTATCTACACTTTTATTACTTTCACTAAAAAGGGATGTTGGTTTTGATGATTTTAGGTCAGCTCATAGCGTTCTCGTTTCATTTTGAAATTAAAGAATTAATTCATTCAGCCACTTGAAAATCATTCAATAAGTAATAATTTTCTATTAAATTAATGTCTATATAGCACCTTTAAACTTCCTGCGAGTAGACTGGAGAAATTAATTATCGCACGCGATGACAAGATTAATTTAAACAAAAATTTATTTGCTGTTCTAATGCGGTGTTAGTTGAAATTAGTTTTCGGAGGGCAGCTCGAAGAAGAGAAAATTAGGTTTGGACAGGATGGGAATTTTAACATTAATCCAAATTAGCTTCGAAAAATTATATTTATAGTAATATCAGACATAAAGCAGTGGCGAAAGTAAAGTGGGCCAGGAGAGGTGACGACCGCTTGAAAAAAATCTGCCCCCTCCCAAAAAAAAAAAAAAAAAACTTCCCTCAAAATGAACGAAGAACCAATAAAATAAGAAAGTTATCAAAAAAGAACAAAAAATCAAATTCAATATCAATTTTTTGATTGCTAATATTTTTAAAATTCATTGATTTCTCCCCACAAAAAAAATCTAGTTCCGCTGTTAACTTCAAGTCTTTTCAAATTATTTTTGCAACAAAAATCCTACATTCATATTATTCTGGCGAGAAAAATTCAGTAAAACTATAGTCTTCAAAATGTTGAATCAATATTGCTTCATTTCTATAAGTTGTTTTTAAATTGAAATATAATTTCTGTGATCATATACGAGTGTAAAAATTTTAATTCGGTTTGAAAAAATTGCCTATTTCTATTCTCGTAAACCTTTAAAACCTTTTCAGAGTATTCTCACACTTGAAAAATATCTTATCGAAAATTGAATAATTCATGAAAATTTGCTCTCGAATCCGAATAATATGCTGAATTGGTTTCTAAATTAAAAAATATATAGGCTTTTTGTAAAAACGTCTGCTATAATGAGGTGATCTTTAGTTGCGAATTCAGTGTTACTCTAAATAGTCTGACAAAGAAAAAAAAAAAAATTACGAGGAAAAAAAATGAAAAATGATTGTCCATTTACAGCAACGAATATAATGTCAAAAAAGGCGATGAAATTTTTCCACTGTTGGCTTCAAGACAATATAATATTGTTATCAAATGCAGCACGTTACTATAAATTCGATATCTCTTTGCCAGTATAAACATTATGACAAAAAAAAAAAAAAAAAAAAAAGCAAAAGCACCATTCATACACACACCTCCACGTATATGTATACTTAGCTAGCTATACGTATATAGTCTAGCCTTAAACAGAGATTGAAAAAAGATGAGCTAGGAGTGAAGGGTTGGAGTGTCTAAAGTTGAACAAAGCGTGTTACCACTATATGATATAGATGTGTCTCCCCCTTCCACTGCTCTCTCGAATACTTGTATAAAACAATGAATTCACGGATGAGATAACAGTCATATGCGTTTAGGATAGCGGTTGAAGATCGGTTTATCGGATAACTGGGTTTGTCGGTTTTTTGGCGGGGGTGTGCGAAAGTATATAGAGAATGGAGCCTGCTGTGTAAGTGGTACATCAAAGCCCGTTTTACCTGTGTCACGAGTTAATCGACTGTAAAGCATAGCTCTGTTGTATATATAGGTATACACACGTCTACCCAGAGAGAGAGAGAGAGAGAGCGAGAGTGAAGAAGAGAGGACTAAACAGCTCGCCTTATCAGTGTGTGCGAGTGTGTGAAAGTGTGTATTATTTTATAAATCCTTTGTAAGCTGCTATGTAGTTGCTAAATTTTGGCCTCGTAGCCTTCGTCACCCTTAATATGCCCCCGCCATGTCTATTGTCGTTTTTCCCCCAAATTAAAGTTATTAATTATTAACCTGCCCGCCAAAACGTTCTGCTCTTCTTTGCGGGTTATATGAGGCTTCCTCTTTATAGATACAAATAACGTCAAAGTGGATTCTTTATAGCAGCTCAAAAGCTCCAGTTGTTACATAGTTTCAGGCTTCACCAGTTTTCAGCGTAGGATCAGTATTGATTATGGAGCCTTTCACAGTTACGTGACGGGGCGAATTCACTAGAATTTTTGAAGAGATGCGCTGGCGGACCCAAGGGGTGGGGGTTTACAGCACTGAAAAAAATTTCGGTGGTAATTTTTACTGTTTGTATGAGAAAACTGAGATGGTTCTAGATTTATAGTAGAAATTATCACAATAATAGTAGAATATACCATCTAAGATTAAATTACTATCCACAATAGTAGAAAGTACTACAAATGCTAAGAATATCTACAATGAATTTTGAATTCTCCCTGATTTCCATCAATAAAAAATAGTGAAAATTACTATTCATTTTTCTCAGTGCTATTCAGTCGATAATGTAGTAAAAACTATTTGACTTTCGTTCACTCATTTTTAATTTTAGCTTCCCAAGTATACAGAACTTTTCAAAAACTCATTTCATATTCTTCTAGAAAAAAGCAATTTTCCTACATGTGCCACCCTGATTAGGTGACACACTTCTTATAATGATTTTAATGTTGTGAAAAACGTATTGCTTCATAATGTGGAGAAAAAAATCAATACCCGCGAAGATATTTTCAAAAAACTCATTTTGGGGTTATTTTAACCCTTCTTTTCGTAACTTTTAAAAAGTTAGCCCATGGAGTGTGCGGTACATTGCAATATGAGGTATGATTTTTTTATGATTCGCCTGATAACATTCACTAAGTGAAATATTTATCATTAATTTTATTTCACTTTTGAAAAAAGTATCAGGATTAGGTATGACGTACAGGGTGCGGCAAAATGACCGGCTACATTTGTTTTTTGAATTATACGGATAAGAAAAAAGATAAGGACATGCGGTTGCTTTTACATAAAACTTCATTCCTTAAGGTTATGTATGAAATACAATCAGTGACGCAACCAGAAATTTTTCAAGGGAGGAGCTAAGGCATAAATTTATTCCAAAAAAAAAAATCCCTAAAACCTGAAAATCTTCTATTCAGCCTTTTTTTGATGAAATTCAAGGCCTAAAGGGAAGGTTTCAGCTCCATATCATTACTTTGGTGCGCTACTGAATACAATTTCACTCTCTCATGTTGACCATTTTGCCTAATACCTTTCTGTAGGCGTAAAACCCTTTTTTTAATTTTTAATTTTTGATAAAAAATATCGATCAAAGGAATCAACGTAGAAATCGATTAAAAAAATGGATAAAAAAAATCAATGAAAATCGATGGGAAAAATTGATGAAAAAAATCAAAAAAAAATGAATGAAAAGAATCAAAAAAGAATTGAAAAAACTCGATGAAAAAAATTGAAAAAAATTGAAAAAAAGGATCAATCCAACAGCTGTGGGCTTCATTACATTGCCTAAGGCATCTACAGATAGCCACCAAGCCAAGTGAAGACGAAGGTTTCATTTCTGAGTATTTGTAAGAGGGGTCTCGCAAGTGTCATACTTTATCTTGGGTCTCACATGTGACGTAAAATAACAATACATACATATATAAAGTTATACGAATCACTAAATTTTATGGGAAACTTTTTTTTGGGTCATAAAATGAAAAATGACCACACCCCCGACCCCACCTTTGACTATCAGATAGGCTGCAAAGAGCTGGTTTTCCAGGAAAACCTGCTAAAAATCGACCCAAGTGTGTGAAGGCCGAGAACGCGAGCCAAATATAACGAAGTGAGGCGTCGGAAACAAGTGCTGGAGAAAATGCTGGAGCAAATGACATAAGCGGTTACCTACACTTCACTGACTCCAGACCCCATAAAAATGAGGTTTTCACCCTCTGCTCCACTTATATACATGATTCACACGTCGCATTGACGGTTTACTCATTTGTATCGCCCAACTTATTTACATTTTATTACTGACCCCTTCTTGTTAACGGCATTTACCATCATTTGTTTTATTAACACGATTTAGAGAATCGCGAATTCATATCGGAGCAAATATCGCGCCTAACACGCGTTCGTCTTAAAATACATAAGTTCCGCTTTAAATTCTTTTTTGTATATTTTTTAATTTTTTCACGCCTGAATTATCAAACTTTAAAGCGAATTATATCGATAAAAGGTCTGGCAGATTTATAAAGTTCAACAATAGCACATTTTTATAAGGACGATATAAAGGTTACTTATGCAGTAAAATTGTCTGCGTTTAGTTTGTTTTGTAGATGATTGAAAGAGTGTTCTGTACAAAAAACTTTGAAATTATCGTACAGAATGTGTGAAGATATAAGCCGAAATTTCCTAACTACTCCTCCAACCTAGACCATTCGATCATTGATGGAAATGTGCAAGAAAACATTTATGTGTATAAACCCAATTAGACTATGAAAACGTGTGTAAAATTTATACCCATCTTCTTGATTTTGTAAAAATAAAATAGTCGTCAGAGGTTAAGGTCTGTGTTGGGGGTGTCCATATTCCCACTGTAGACTGGTAACACTGTGTATGAAAGAATCAGGTGTGTAATCAAGGGTGGTCCCATGTAGCTCACGGCCCGTGGGACGAATTTTCTGGTTCACCCATAAAAATTCCAATAAGGCAAAAAATCTTATCCCTTAATGAGTATTAACTTGATGCGCCAACAATTTTTAGGGTCCATTTTATGAGCAAACAAATAATTTTGAGGTATGTATTTTCTCAGGTAGAGTTGGTAACCCTAAGCTGTGGGCCACTCAAAAAAAAATGCTGGTGATGCTGCTGAAAAAAATTTATGCTATTTCATAAGTTGTTTCAAACATCCGACTGTTTATGCGAAAGCAGTATAAGTAAATTTTGGTCTATTTAGGGTTATAGCTAGGCGAAGGAAGCCCAAGGGAAATACCCCTAAGCCAAGTCGTTGGCCTCCCAAAGAAGAATGTTTCCTTGGATCGGTGAAGGAAGATGGTCTATTCTGTCCCCTTAATATCCCCTTAATGCTGTGTCTGTTATATTTGAGAACTGCTGGACGACTTTTGTTTGATTTCTATAATTTTGTAAATATAGTTTGCGTCGCCATTTTGAATTAGCTCAAGCCATTGTAGAGCTTATTAAATGAAATGGAAATTTTTTTTCCATATGAATGCTTGAAGAAAGTGTGGGCATTTGATACTCACAACTCCATCTTTCTGTATCAGAATGGTAACTTGTTTGTTTCAATGTTTAAGACAGTTTAGTTCAAAAATAGCACCTCTTTTTCATGACTCATTTAATTTGTATCTTATGTTTGTGTTTACTGAAAACTCCAATACACTTGGCATTGACTTTATCTTTCTACTCGGTACCTCTTTGTATGCCCATTTATATTTTCACTCTCATACGCATATGTTACTTGATGCATTGCAAAAAATGAAGATTTTTTCAATAATATAACATATCCTATGTAAGTCGCTTTGAGAAATTACTATTTTTATAAGAAGTTGATACATTAATAACTCAGAGCTTTCTGCATCATTGATTTTCGAATATTTTTATTGTAGAAAAATTTACGTTGGCGATGAAAAAGTCTGCAGGCTCTATCATTCGTCGTAATGCACATGTTAGGTGGATAACGCCAAGCCGTCTGAAGGAGATCGGCAATAATCGTAGACGATTGTAGGACTATACCCTATGAGAATAGCGGGACTCGATTTTATTGCAAAAGTATATGTATAGCCCCAGTGCCCACGTCTAGAAAGGTTGAATAGAAAAAAACATACCATTTATATGATCGAGACACAGTTCGGTACATAAATGATAACAAAGCCACGACTTGAGTGTTTGATTGTAAGCAATCGTGCCAATGATGCCTAAAGGTGAAGTGAAGCATCTTAAATTATACCCTCTATCCAGAGATTGCAATGCTTAGTTCTAAAAAAAAAAAGTATCATTCTTATTTCCTTATTCTTATTCCTCCAATGGATAAGACAATTGGCTCATAATTTCCCATCTATTTTTTTTTCTATATTGAAAAACCAATACAGCTAAAACTTATTTTCGCATTTCAATTTGACGAATGGAAAATTTAGCCAGGAGGAATCGCTTTTTTCTAAGAATTAAAAACTAAAGGTTTTGCACACATTTCCTAATGACAGAAAATAGCCTGATGCAGAACTGAAAGATGAATATATATTTGGCTAGATATAGCGCAACTGATTAAAGATGAGGAGTTCGCTATTTCTGCATATTATCCTGGTGCAGGACGATTTTATGGATATCTTGCAGTTTGGTAAACCCTGCCAATCCATTATGTGTTTGAAGAAGTCTCGAATTTAAAAAGACGAAAAATATAAAAATTCTTTTAAAAACAGAAATATATGCGAAATGTATAGGTCGAGTGTCAAAAAGTCAGAAATAAGAGAAAATGCAAACCATACAACGGAGTCTCTCATTCTCACTCTATTGTCGTGCGAGGTCAAAGGTTTATTCATGGCTTTTGAGTGAGGCAAAAAAAAAAAATGCTACCGAAATAGGAGAAGGGTGAATATCTATTGAATGTAAGCAGCCACGACAGGAGTTACAACAGGCAAAAAGCGGGTTCAATAGCAAACACTTAACTAATGCTAATCATTTTTCTTATAAAAACGGCCGAATATTGTACTTCGTAATAATATTTTTGATCCATTGTGCTGTAAAATGAAATATCGAAATACAAGCTACGTGTGTTTTGGGGTGTGGATATATTATTGATGTTTTCTTTATTGTCGAAAGGAACGATTTTTTTTTTTTCTCTATATAATATACTTTTTGCTTACATCCACTTCTATATGTTCTCTTATTTTTGGGTTTACAAATGTTTGGTAAAAGTCATAAATTTAATATCGTGTTAAGTGCTTTACCCGCGCAAGGCGAAGAAAATTCTCTTATAATATATTTAAAATAATTTTTTCAGTATTGGTTGAAAAGAAATATTAATAATTGAAAAAAGGAAATATTTGAAATTACCCTATGAAGAACCGTAACTGCACCAGTAATACTTCGTTATGAAGAATATGCCCAAATTTTAAAAACGCTTTGGCTTATTAGTTTTAATGAAAAATTTGTTACAAAAATAGTGACCCGCCAAGCGGAAAGGGACCACAAGTCGGAAAACAAAATTTTGCGCTAGACGCAAAAACGTGAGATCAGGTCAAAATTAACAAAAATTGTTTTATGGCGGTTTCTGGGGGTGAAACATGTTATCTTGCCTGTCCCAAAAGTAGAAGGCCGAACTCGGCCGGGGAGTGGGGTAAAACTGCGTTCAAACAGCTGGAAAATATTTTCAATTTTTTCAATTCTCCAATTGTTTTACGGGGGTGGGGGGAGGTGTTGCGTCATAATGATGGATGCCCCCATTGAGGTCAGTCTAGATACGCCCCTGTACCCACGAGCTTATTGGGTTCAATAAAGACATAAATTATACTTTTAAAAAATTAGAACAGTATATTTTGTTTGATTTTCTTTAAACCTCTTTTTCTCAAAATATGATTTTTCTTAACTTCAAGTTCAAACAGTCATAAAACCATGAATTTTATAGGTACGGACGTTGTTCTGGTTTCATATTAACAGGAATTTGTCCTAGTTTCTAAAATGGCCATAAAATTAAAATTAAAATTTCCGACTTGTGGTCCCTTTCCGCTTGGCGGGTCATGAATAATTTGATAATAAAATCATCTGAAGAAAGCACGGAAATCATCTTATTAAAAACTGAACTTTTTTGGTCTAGTTTATCTCTCCCCTCCTTTATTTCCATATGCTTCTATCCCATGGGTCTTTTTAGGAATAAAATTTATTCTGGATTTAATTTTCACTAGAATATGTACATAGTTATTTTAAGGGACATATGTTATAAATAACTTGAAATTCTTGAAAAAATCAAATGAAGTTTTTTAGAGGAGACTAAGACAAAAGAGATCATAGAGTAAAAAGAATCTGTTGGGTTTGGATTTTAACTTCAGTGATTTGGCAACACTGTAAAAACCATTTCGGTCATCGGTTATTAGTAATATTAACTTCTTTCATTCTGCCTTTACTTCTTTTATAATTTAGGTACTGTAGTTTGGTTGGTAATGGTAAAAATTCATGGTTTGTAATACTTCAACTTCAAATCATTTCGTATTTATCAAGTATTTATTTTGAATAAGGGTTTAATTTGAAGGGGCAAGTCTCTATTAGTCAAAAAGTGACTTTAATGCAACAACTGAGCAACAAGGTTTCTCCTGCGAGTAATGTTCTGAAGAAAAATATTAGTTCTTGAGTAATAAAATAACTATTAATTTCTAATAAAAGTTTCTGTTGGATTGGGTCGTCTGGACTCACATAGAGACAGATCCAATATACTCCAAAGGAAATAAAGGGCTACATTTTAGACTGAATAAGAACTTTATTTAAAAGCCACACCCTGGCATAAAATCTTAAACGGTTTGAACCTTACTGTATCTAGCAACCAGATAGGACGAGTCTCTCTCAGAGAACACAGCGCTGGCTCACCAGCTACTCCCTGTTATATAGTCCCTCGGAGCTAGAAAGAGCCCTCACAGCTCTTTAGTAAACAAAGTCGTAAACCCTTTAGTTTATTGACTTGTTTACTCCAAAATACCCAACGCAAGACGACTCTTGCTGTGGCTGATGCAATACTAAGCGGTACGAGGCTTATTCTTGCATCAACCACATTCCGTAGGCCACACAGCTACGTACCAAAGGTTCATGAACTCTGCTTCACTCTTTCAGAGGGTTGTAGTGTTCATTTGCCTTACTCCTCGTACATAGTGTATTACCACGTAGGTATATTGACTCTCACCAGTCGTCCAATTCCAACACTCCCTCCTCAATATCCGGAGTGGAATCGAATTAGGATATCTCACATCCAGGTAAGGTTCAATTACAAATTACAAATATTCAAGTCTCACTACTTGACTTAGTGTTTTTATCAAAATATTATTACAAAATTTAATCAGTCATTCTTGGAGAAAGTTTACAAAAACTCCAAGGCTCACGTATATATCTGGAGAAAATCTCACTCTAAAACTCCAGTGCTCACTCTAGAGAAAGTCTCACTATAAAACTCTAGTTCTCACTGTAATGGAGAAAATCTCAATTTGAAAACTCCATTAAATTTTCATGGAGAAAATCGCACCCGAATAAAAACTCCATGTATAGCCACTCAAGTACTATTTCATATTGGAGAAACCGTCTTCCGTAGGAAAACTCCAATCTCGACGTTTCACCACTCTTCGTCGAATCATCTGGAGAAAAGTTTGTTAAAAACTCCAGTCGAACCTCCCTGTTCGAAAAGTATTGGAGAAAAACATGTGTAAAAACTCCAAAAATATGCGGAGGGAACACTTGGCAGCGAATAACTCCAGCATCTAGAACTCGAGAGAATCATATTAATTTCTTAGCATTGTTAACATGCATACATAAAAGAATTGATTTCTATTTATGAAGAAAGACTCTCGTTGTTCACTCACTTTAGAGAAAATCTCATTTTGAGACAAAACTCTAATTTTCAGAGAAAAGTTCCTACTCATAGGTAAAAACTCTGAAAACTCACCGTTCATGACTCACTACTCATGACTCACTAAATCAAGAGGAAAACTTTGTTTTTGTACAAAGAAAACTCTTGTGTGACGTCTCACTCAGTCTTGAGAGGAAAAACTTTCGAACATTTTGAAAGTAAAAACTCTCTAGATTTCTCACTCAATCTTTTAAGAGGAAAACATTTCATTTTGTCGAAATGAAAAACTCTTTAACTCACTTCAATGTAGAGAAACTCATTTTGAGGAAAAACTCTACGACGGAGAAGACCTTTGAGGCAAAACTCCGTGTTATTGGGAAACCCACTAAGTCCCAATACTCACCTCACTATGTAAAATTATACTCACCAAAATTTTACGTATCATCGGAAAACTTCGAAAAACCGATGCTCACCATTTACAACTTTACTTACCGAAGTTGTACTTGTGTTGGGAAAAGCATGAAAAACCCAACTCTTTTGTAGCTTTCTGAAAAGTAACTTAAGACTTTTACTATATCAACAGTGTTGATATTTTTAGCTACAGATTGAGAAAAGCTTCGAAGGCATTAAAAACTCAATCAGTTTTATGTTATGTTTAACGAATGTGCCTGTTATCCCGGAATAATTCCATTTTGTAATCAAAGGATTTACAAACGAAAACAAAACTTATATTAAGAACTCACGTATAAAATCAGTCTTTTAAAACACATAAACATAACAATATATATACAGCCTTCAAAATATAAAGTGATTTCGCCCCACCAGTCGGCGAATCAATTTTTGAAGGTGGGGGACCGCAGCGGCGTCGCACCTCTGCCGAGACCAGCCGGTCCTCCTACAAACTATTTACAAATCTTCTGTAACAAAAATTCCACACACAACGGAATTAGTTTTGTTTTACGGGATGTTGGCAGTAATATTCGTTAACCCATAAATCAACTTAAGTGATTTATATTCACAGCCCAGAAGGTCATAGACCTGTATTGATCGACTTTATGTCATAACCAATTTAATTTGATCCACGTATCATTGACCTACTTTTAAATCGTCTAGTTTGACGATAAACTGTCTAGTTCGACAATAATTTTGTCTAGTTAGACAAAATTCTTCTATCTGTATAGTGCTAATTTTTAATTACAGTAAGCTAGGACATAATAACCTATCGAGTGGTTATTCAAAACTATATGTAAGTTTTCTATGTGTTCAACCCTACAGATTATCCGTTTTATACGAATTGTTTTTCTGTATTTATTCTTAAGTTCTTATTTTTAAGTCTAATTTTAATGTAGCTAAATTATCTCACTTGTAATTTTTCTCACTTTGAAAATAAACGTGTCTCACAGATATTTATTTCAAAAAATTGAAAGTTGTCTCACTTAACTTTCACAATAAATGTCAGTACTTACCGCTAACATTTATTTCTCACTGATGCGTCTCACTGTGCATCTATTCTCACTGATAAAGCGATTTAACTTATTTATAAGTTTATCAGATAAGTTCAGTGAACTTTCTCTGTATACCTTTGACTAGTATTAAATTGTAATAGGTACAATTTAAGTTACCAAGCCTGTTGGTACCATTATTATAAATAATGTATATATAGTTACCAGAACTAACTCTATCTAGTCATTAATTTAAGGTATTTATAAGTCGCTTAATATTAAGTGGATCAATGTGGATTCAAATTATTTTCCAAGTGGGCCCTCACTGTCTCACCGTTGGTCGTTCTTCCCTTGGCCCCTCACTTTGGGTCTCACTCCCCCTCACCCTCACTTTGGTATTTCCCGATATAAATTTTTCAAATTTCTATGACTCGAAGTCAACTTATGGCGAAATCTCCCTCCAAATTTCTAAAATTTATAATCGGTACTTCTTGGAAAATGGGCTAAATTGTGAATTCAAAATTGGGAAACATAAAACTCTCACTCTCACAGCACTTTCGGACTTATCCAAAATGAAGTTTTTGACTTAATATTTAATATGTAGGGTATAAGCCCACATAACTCACAAAAATAAATAAAAGTCAAAATTTTACCTTCAGGATCGCTAAATTCCGGGTCGTCAGGCAGTGGCGGATATTCAATGGCTGGAGGCTGGTACGGGACCTGCCATCTGGGTACATTGTACGCCCAGCCAAGAGGGGCCATCGGTTGTGGTGGTGGGAGCTGGTACTGGGGTCCCAACCACATGGCTAAAGGAGGGAGCTGAGGATGAGCGTACGAGTATGGCGGACTAAAAAGTTGCCGTCTCGTGCGCAACCGTCTAAGCTCTCTCTCCTGCAGTCGTTGTTGGCGCTCTAGTAAACGAATCCTATTATCGGCGGCGAACGGTGCTGGGTTCGGGCAATCTGCAATTTCGTGGCCTTGCAGGCCACAATTGAAACATGGTCTCCCGACCGCTGGCGGGTAGGGGCACTCGTTGCCCAAATGTCCTCTTCGTTGACAGTTGAAGCACCTTCGTCCTAAGGGGATTCGAGGCGCACGCGGAGGAGCACGAGGAGTCCTGCGAGGAGCTGGCGGCGTTCTCAAGGCAGCGGCAGGAGCAGGCGGATCATCAGCCAGGAGATCGACAACATCGATCACATGTGGAGGGGGAGGCGAGTCGTCGAGCATCACAACAGGAGCTGCAGCCACAGGTGCATCCTCTCCATCATCGTCCGAGACGATCACAACATCTATCACCTCATCAGCGTTATCAACTTCAGCTGGCGGAAGGACTGGTGCGTTTTCGAGCATAGCTGGCGGCGGTGTAGGAATTCTGGCTGATGGCGGCGGCTCGTGGACTTCGGCAGCAACGACAAAGGCTTGAGGTTGAGGGGCCTCTTCTAGATCCTTAATGGGACCCTCCTCAACCTCAGCTGGAGCAGGAGCCGATACAACGACGCTGGCCTCCTCTACATGAGCGCAAATGGCTTCAAGCGGAATATCCGGCTCAACTAAAATTTCTTCCGGAGGACCCCTAAGCGAAATAAGATTGGCCTCTGTAGGAGGGCCAATCGGTAATGGAATATCCAAACTGTCCATAGGCTGTGAAAACATGTGATCATTTAGGAGATTTCAAGTAAGTATAATATGTGAATAAGTGGTATTTTATAAGTATTTATAAGAATCGTGTGAATATCTAGTCCATAATATAAGGTGTAAATTTGTATATAATAAGCTATTTTATAAGACAGTTTTGTAGATAACGGACTTTTATAAAGCCACTCGTATCTAAGTGTAATAATTATGCCCTCACTATTGGCCAATATTTTCTGTCGAAATATTGTTTTGTGTGCGCACACAAAATTCTATTACAAAATATCAATATACGTCATATATATCAGACACCAGCTGATCATATATATCTCAAAAAGTATATCGATGAGTACAACTCACTGTATAACTCAAGTTATCTCACTAAAAATTTAAGGCTCTCACTTTGCCAAAATAAAACTGTCAGCTTATTTTTGAACAAAAGTCACCAGGAGCTAGACATTATAACGATTATATCTCCCTCCGAATTGAGGAATGGAGACTTCTTAAAAACAAATTTTGAAACTTTCGATTTTGAAAAAAAAAAAATTTTACTCAAAATTTATCTCACTATAAAATTTGTGCGCACCAAACAAATTTTCTCACTGGTTTTTAAGAAATATGGGCTTATATTGAGGGTAAAATTAAGACTAGCTAATTTGTCTCACTATAAATTATATGCTATAAGTTTTAATTACGTCCTCTAAGACCAAGTAATACCATTCACATAAAAATTAACAATAATGTTAATAAATCCAGACTCACTTCTGGTCTGTCATGATTCTCAGTAAGAGGATCATGACCCGCTTGGGTCGGGAGGGTCGGTGATGGAGGCAGTGGAGGATCACATAACGACATGAGCCTATGTCGTCTCCACAGCCCCATCAAGCCTAGCTCCGACGACGAGCGAGGATGACTTTGAGCCACCTCGCCCTCCGCCGAACCGGAGGTTTGGCTTTCCGCGAGGTTAGCCTCACCCCGTCGTCGTGAAGAGCCAGACGGCTCCGACCCTCCGACGCGCCGCAACCCAGCGTCAAGTCTGCCATACATATTTAATGAGGCAGCAGCGGCCCTCACCTCAGTCTCAACTTCCACTTCCGCAGCGTATTGCTCAATTTCGACGGGCGGTGATGGTGGAGGAGTCGTCAGATCTACGTGTACTGGCGACCTCGGGATCTCGTAGTAGAGAGAGTCATCCCGGGTGAGACGAACACGAGGCGTTATAAGTTCGACCTTAAGGCGGCGTGCGATTTTCCGAGCCAGCTTCGAGTCTTTTCTGGGCACTGTCATTTTGCAAAGGACAGAAATTTAGAAATCGCACATCATTCTAAATTCATGCAAATGACCTCTTCCAGAACCACAAGACAACTCGAACAAAACGAGCAACATTTTAAACGGAGGAAAACAGATGGCACTAGCGATAACCCCTTTTTTGAGTCTCCTATAGTGCACGGTAGTAATCCCCGGTTGCTAGCTAAGAAAATTTTCTCACTCTCACATTTACTCACGAGTATATATACCACCATCAAAATTTTTCCTACTCACTGATAAAAAAATTTTGGAAAATATGGATTTTATGTAAAATTTTCATAAGGATCCGAGCAGTCAATTTCATCTCGACCTCCCATGAAAAGTACATGTTGGAATCTCTAACCGAAAATAATAAGGTGAGGTCAGTCACCCCGGTCGATTGTTTATCAGTCTGGCAGTGACTTTTTACAATCCGGTTACCACTTTTGTGTAAACAGAGAGACACCATCGGATCGATCCATAAAGTTTAAATGACAAAAATAGGATTTCCTCACAGTTCAAATCCCCCAAAACATTACGTTTTTGGTAAAAATGAAATTTGCTCAACTAAAATTTCAAAAATAATTTTGGCTCACCTTCAAAATTATAACTCACTGAATAAAATTTTATCGCCCTCAAAAATTTTATAATAGGAAAAATATTTATTTTCCTCTCACTGGGTGTCCTCTCACAATAGGACGGATCCTGGCGGCCAGCAGAATCCAGCACGCTTCCACTCACTTTCGGAATTAACGCCAAAACATTTAACTCATAAATGACCAAAAAAAAAATCATTTTTGGATTTTAGTGTTGTGTAACCCACAACGTGTTCCCATAATGGATGAACAAAATTTTGAGTAATTAAAACTCATGTGGTATATTCTGATTTTCTCCCTTAAATCAGCTCACTGTTCGAATATTCGACTCACGAAACTCACAAAAAAAAATTGGCCAATAAAATTTGTACATTTATACACTAGTGTCATTGGTATTTTCCTCACGTTTAACCAATAGATTTTATCATGCACATGACAATAGAGCATAACATTTAAGTTAGTTGCTCACACAAATTAACAACCAGGTTTGTCACATTAGTCAATTAGACTATGAACACAAATTCATGCAAACCATTAATATGAACCACCAAGCCAACTGGCTTTATGCTGATTATTATCCAGCAACATTTAATTCTTTCCACTAATGGAAACTTAATAATAAACATTGACTGGTAACTCTGTTTACCAGACGACCAGGGTATTCGAAAAAGAAATATTGAACCAAAATATTCAAATCATAACGAATCACCTTTTCAGAAGGGAAAAATAGTCCATTTGTGATAACTAGGTCAATGACCTACATTTGGCTCGACGACCAAAAAAAAATTATAATTCTCAAAAATTGTGCTCTGCACAAATCTCACGTATTTTGGAATTATACTCACGGCTCAAAATTATATTTTAGCTCACAAAAAAAATATAATTACTCACAAATAATTTACATGTCTCACTGTATGTAAATTTACGTTAAGAATTTAAACTCACTGAAATAAATTATATGTCTCACTTGATATAATTTAAAATTAAACTCACTAAATTCTTAACTTGAGAAATGTTATCATGGACATCGTTAATGAAAGAAATTTTATTTTGGTTCAAGAAACTTTCTATTTATTTCGAAACTCATCACCCAACTCACGATGGTCGTTTGTTTATTTATTTAAAGTTTAAATTCCAGAGGTCTATTAACTTGGAAACCATTAGATTTTAAATAAATATACGCACTGAAGGAAAACCTGTTAAGTCATACATTGTAATCCCTCACTAAATCAGGTGTGCTTGATTTCGATTACAAGAGGTATGAAGATTTGCAATTACTCACTAAATAATTTCTCACAGAAAGTCAAGTGTATTCAGCATGACCCAAATTATCTAATTGCAAAATCTAAACTCACTGATGTAATTTTTCTCACTGTAAATTACGTTAATTTTGGCTCCCATCATTCAAAATTAAATAAGAATTTTATCTCACTAAAATTCGATATTCGTCTGTCACGAATATAAACATAAAATTTATGACAATGATTTTATTATTGTCAAAGGTTTTCCGGAAAGAGATTAACTATGGTTCGGTTGTTAAGGCACACACATTCCATCAAGCTCACTTTGCATGCAATACATGGAAAAATATAAAGAATTCTTTGTCTCACTTACTATTGACGATGACTGTACTTTCGTTTTTAAACGGATAAACGACAACGACGAGGACAGAGAATTAACCAAGTTGCACCAAATGATCCTAAATGATAAATTCACAATGTATTATGAATGACTCTAATTTTCGGCTTCAAAATTAATTAACCAATTTACTCACTTTCGGCTAACAAATTCACAAAAAAAATTTAAACAGATTGCGACTACAAAATTGCGATTTATTCACACAATAAACGAAGAAAAGTTTTTGGTCAATAATAACAAAATTAATAAATCTCACGGTCAACAAAATGATTGTACTGAGTACAATTCAAAAGTTATTATTTCGAACAACAAAAACTTAACAAAAAAAAATTCACTTCGTTTCATCTCGAAAAAGGTACAAAAAAAAACACGAGTCATCAAACTTTTCGTTGAACAAAAAGAAACAAACGAAAAGGCAGTGTTTTTACACTGAATGTTATTAATGTCAATAATTAATACACAAAATAAATGAACCGAATCAAACATAAATAATTCACAAAAAAAAAATAGCAACTTGAAATTTTCAATTTGCAGTTGCATCAGCCACGAAACGCGAGACGATATCATATTCGTATGGTCGTCGTCGAACAAGTGAGCTGACAAAAGATTTCAGAAAACATTTCGATCTCGTTTTCAAAAATATCTTAATTTTGATTGGTTCAGTATTTTGGTGACTCGTAAGCCTTTTATCGAGAATGTAGTCATAGTTTGCAATCTGTTTTGAGTCATTCGAACATTGTTTATCCAGATCTCCCTTTTATTCTTACTAAGGGTTTTCTTATCTTTGAAATAAGAAAAAAATATTTGGTGTGTCGTTTTGGTCGTTTTAGTCATCATAAAATCAACAGTATCGTACAAACTCGGCGATTTCATTTAATTTATGCGCCTATCGCTTGTACAAAAATGCACCGATCTGGTGACTAACATTCGACAGCTCTCAACCTGCTGTAAACTCGAGTTTTCGGTTTTAATGCGTAAGAATTTGTATGTAGTGGTAGTCAGAACGTTGAGAAGCGTCCGCATAGAGTTTCTCCCTCTTACCCGCACGGAACATTTCTCGCTCTCACATAGCTACGTTCGCAGTACAAAAAATGTCGAAAAACGAAAAGGAACGAAGCAGCTGTGTATTTCGCAGCGGCGGACGCGTGATTTCCGCGCTTCGTTTTCTACTCACTTTTGTTTTCGACTGTACTTCTAATTTCACGAAGAAATTATGATAGAAAAATATGTATGACACTTCTCGCCTTTTCCACACAAAATATATAAGTGGAAGGGTGTTGAGGGAAGTCATATATATTTAATTTGGTGTATTCAGTCTTCAAAATTCTACTCCCTCCGTTCAGAAGCATTTTTGAATATGACTGTACTCACAAAAATACGAACTCACAAAAATGATGAAATAATTTTCACTCTGGAAAAATTATTTCTGATTGGGTGAAGATTAATTAGTCTTCAGCCTCAATCATCCCAACACCAAATTACTACCACAGTCAATAATATGCGCATCTCAAATTTATTATTGACTTCTTACGCAAAAAAATTTAAAAGGATACTCACTGAATTTTTCTCACAAATTCTCTTCATCCTTTTAACTTAAGGATAAATTATTAGATATATGTCTTAATAATTATATCCAGTCTCACTTTCAACTTGGATTTTTCTCACGGATTTGAAGCCTTAAAATTTTTCGCACTAAAATTTTATTTTATCGAAAATTTTTCTCACTAAGGTTCAAGGTTGAAATTCTCTCACTTCAAAAGTTCATCTTTTACCCAAAATTTTCGACTTAAAAATTTTTCTCACTTCGAAATTTTTATCTCACCCAAAAATCTTTGAGGTTGAAATTCTCTCACTTCAAAAGTTCATCTCATCGATTTTTGACGCACTGAAATTTTTCTCAAATAAAAATTAATAAAAATAACTCACCGAAATTTTTCTCAATCAAAATTTCACTTATGTAAATGGCGGAAAAGCCTTACCATTTACTAATTTCTCACTAAAATCATTCGAGAGACGGAAAAGCCTTATCTCTCAAATAATTTTTCAGACACTCAGTCTGTGAGACTTCTCCCTCTGTCTCTTCTCTTTTTCTCACTAGAGAACACGCATAGTAGAATCGAGGAATGGAAAAATAAATTTTCACGTATCCTCTTTTACCTAAATCTGAAAGGTAAAAATAATTAGTCGACATATTTATATAGCGCTATAAGGTTTGAGTTAGCTAGACTCAGGTGCACCTTGAATTAAATCAACGATTTAATTTTTCTCACTTTAAGAATCTCACTTTCGAAAAACTCACTTTTGGTACCAAAAAAAATAAAATAATGTGTAATACATTACCAACATCCGGATCTCACGTACAATCTCACTCAAAAATAAATTTTTGAAATGAAGCATTTCAAAAATTCGATTTTCCATTTGGAAGATTTGAAATTGTAAGAAAATTTCAAATTACGCCATTTATTTGGCATCGCGATTTTTATTTTACAAAAAAAATTTTCGCCAAAAAAAAATTCGAAAAATAAAAATTATTTCGAAAATGATTTTTCTTTCTCACAATTTTTAATTCGCGAATATCTCACTGCTAGCTTTTATTTCAAAGATTTTTCTCACAAAAAAATTTTGATAAAAACACTAAGATTTAAATTTTCGCAAAATCAGCGCAGATCTCAAAGCGTGCGCTGGGCCCATAACCTGTTGGATTGGGTCGTCTGGACTCACATAGAGACAGATCCAATATACTCCAAAGGAAATAAAGGGCTACATTTTAGACTGAATAAGAACTTTATTTAAAAGCCACACCCTGGCATAAAATCTTAAACGGTTTGAACCTTACTGTATCTAGCAACCAGATAGGACGAGTCTCTCTCAGAGAACACAGCGCTGGCTCACCAGCTACTCCCTGTTATATAGTCCCTCGGAGCTAGAAAGAGCCCTCACAGCTCTTTAGTAAACAAAGTCGTAAACCCTTTAGTTTATTGACTTGTTTACTCCAAAATACCCAACGCAAGACGACTCTTGCTGTGGCTGATGCAATACTAAGCGGTACGAGGCTTATTCTTGCATCAACCACATTCCGTAGGCCACACAGCTACGTACCAAAGGTTCATGAACTCTGCTTCACTCTTTCAGAGGGTTGTAGTGTTCATTTGCCTTACTCCTCGTACATAGTGTATTACCACGTAGGTATATTGACTCTCACCAGTCGTCCAATTCCAACAGTTTCATTGTTGTTTGGTAATTTTGTCTATTTTGAGAGATGATCTGCTATGCCCTGTGCATGAGTGCTTTTGCCCTGCTATTTTTGATGTCTTCTAAAGACCATCTTCAGTTAATCAATAATGACCCGTCATGATACCATCGATATACCCGTTATAATGTCATCATCTTGGTTTGTTTTGTTTGTTTGTTTATTTGATTTTCTTGTTTCATTTTTCCCCCTAATAATGCATTATTTTCACTTTTTCCCCCATTATTATAGAGAGAACTGGTTTTTCCTGACATGAAAAATACTTTGGAAGTACATTAAAGTTCTCAAAAAAAAAATTATCCTCTCTGCCGTGGGTTCCTGTATAATATTTCTTTGCTCTATCATCGATGTATTAGTAATGATCTTTTTCAAGACCCCAATCAATATTTTTTGGATATATGTGATGGCTTTCGACTTGACAATGTAATAATTATATGGGTATACATACAATATGATCTTATTTTCTAAAATCCTGAATTTCTTTACAGTTATCTTGTATCTTCTAGCTTTTTTCGTCTTAGTTGCAATAATCAACAATGACAATCTCGTTAAAACTTTTATCAACTTTCTGGCGCATCTACCTTTAACTCGTATAGACCATTTGTAGTTTATTGACAAAGTATAGGCGGACGCGGAATGTAAGAGGAATGTAGAAAGGCTATAAAAAAGATTTGCCATTGTTAAGGACTCGAGCAGCGTCCACCTTGTTACAAATTTGGTGAGTCTCCCTTCGTAACTAAATAAACGGATGATTTATTGTAATGGTCAATAGAATTAGAGATTCTTTGGATTTGATTTTGGCGAACGGTGTTTTTTCTTCGAGCATTTTTTTCCCTCATCGAATAAAATATTTCTGAGGCGATTTTAAGTAGCTGGAAGAAGAAGAAAAAAAAAAGAAAGGAATTCGTTTCGGAGTTTGTAATAGTAGGGGTAGTCGTATGGAACGATAACAAATTATGCCCATGGATGAGGAGGAAAGAAAAAGACGAAAAGGTGTTAAGGAGTTTGAAATAGACGAGTATTATTATGTGAATCCAAAGACGCGTGCGTTCATTTTTTTATTCTTCTTCTTTAACGAAATATGCATAGAACTGCTTTTAATAGCTGTTACATTTGGGAGCTTAAAATTAGGTCTTTTAATATGGATGAATGTATTGCTCCAATGTAGCATTATTAGTGTAAATGCAGGTTAGTTTGTTGGATTTCTAAATGCTTAGTTATGTGTCAATGAATGAAATGACGAGCTATTTTATTTTTGACAGGAATTATAAACTCATATAGTGGACCCAAATCGCTCTATAACAAGGTTCGAGGCTGGATTCCAGGGGAGATAGAATTTATAGCACCCTCTCACGGGTTAGAAAAATTGGATGGGCTGTTCTGGCGGAAGTACTAAAATTTGAAAATATGTGAGGCGATATAAGAAAAGTATACTGTACGTCAAAAAATCAAAATTTTAAAAAAACAGGAGGCTGTGAATTTTGGCCAAAATAATGAAAGTTCGATTTTAGCGGATTTATTCATCAGCTAGTATATTTATGGAAAAATCAGCTCTTGGTTGATTAAAATAAGAAAATAATTATTTTACAAACATGAAAAGTCAAGTTTATGTTAAAATTGTAGATTGCCATCATTTTGAGGTTTAATGGACCGCACTATTAGGTTCAGTTTAAGTATGAAAAATCACTCGAGAAAAATTTATTAGTTATTACAAAATCATTTTTTGATGGAACAGTGAGATTAATTTCTCATTGAGAATATGAATTGAAAACTTCAATGTTGCGATTTTCTCAAAACTTGGTTTTTGTGTTTCCGAACTTTGAAGTCATATATGTATATCTTAGTGATAATTTGTTTTCTCAAGTGATTTTTCTTCTGGTGCTAGGCTACCTACTATTTTCTTGAAAAACGTTTCTCCGTCTATGAAGTAGATACTTTTTGTAAAATTTGAGCATTGTACTTATCTAACATTTTTTCAAAAATCGAATGGACGATTGGTCTTTACTTTTTGATTAGCTCTGCTAAATGTGGTTGCTTAAATTTTGGAAAAATTAAATTCAAATTTCAGCTCTTCTGCAGCTGTTTTGAAAAAGCTGTTTATCCATAAAACAGCTATAGAAATTTTTAATTCGCCCCTCAAAAATTAAAAAATTTCTTCATTTTAAATTATTGAATAATTTATTATTTTATTTATTTATAAAACCTTCATTAACTTAAGTAAAAAGGTAGTTATATATATTTACTACTTATATATGAAATGATCATAACTTTTCTCTACAAATGAAATAAAATTTTGGACAGGTAGCTCTTGTATACGCAGTGACTCGAATTCTGAAATTTTAAATTAAAAAATGTTTCCAAAACTTGGATACCGAAAATTTCCCTACTCTGGAAACCGGTTTCAAAGCGCTGACTTCCCTGACGTGACACTGTGTTAACTCATTTAAACCCATATTGAAATGGGTAAGGTAAAATTCAGAGTTAACTCTGAGGTTAAATCACTGTACAACTGGCCCTAAAAGAGGATTAGTACAGAGACTCAACAAATCATTTTTGATTTATTCGAAAATTGCTTGAGAAACCTGCAATTGATTGCAGATAGTAACTCAGGCATTGAGCTTCAATTTTTCTTCATTTTTTAAAAGGTTTGAATCAACTTTTGGAGCTCACCTCGCGCTTTA
Organism: Parthenolecanium corni; assembly: GCA_038050395.1. Classification (NCBI taxonomy): domain Eukaryota; kingdom Metazoa; phylum Arthropoda; class Insecta; order Hemiptera; family Coccidae; genus Parthenolecanium; species Parthenolecanium corni. The sequence goes on along the minus strand of JBBCAQ010000014.1, from coordinate 3,374,790 downwards.
TTTTTCAAAATTTTGGATTTACCACCTTTCCCCTTATAAAAGCGATTATATTCACAACTATTTTAATCACTCAGCTCCCTGTGAAAGCCAGATGTAAATAACTCGTCCCGCAGAAAGACGTACACTATGAAAATTACATTTTTACCCCTTCCTCGTTTCGTCGACACCCTTCGAGCACTACCAGGGACGACTGTACCCTTCAGTGATATTTGAGAGAAGAAAAAAAGGTATATAGCAGCTCGTAATGTACAACGAAAAAATATCCACATAGGACGAATAAAACGTTCGTTTGTATCGATCAGAATAGGAGATGCTCATTGGCTGTTGGCGTCTCCTCTGACGAACGCTTATTGGTTGCTGAAGTGAGACGGAGGTAGAGCCGACCTTACGTCCACGAACACACCTATTTTTCCGTTGACACGTTATTTTTTGTTTTTTTGTACTTTTCATTTAAACGATATAAAATAAAACTGAATGAATGAAGAAGAAAAAAAAAGCACAAAATTTTTTCACTCCTGTTAATAAAGAATAGCGAAAAAAAAAAACACCCCTCGATACCCCCGAAAAAAATAGGGATGCTAAAAAAAAAGCAAGACTTATATGCATCTACATTCGTGTGCTTGAGTGTTCTGTGTGCTCCTCCCTTCGTCTCGCGTCTCACTCATTGGATATGAAAATTACACGTTGTAAGGTTCGACCGAATGCGCTTTATCAGTTGTGGCAAAAACTGTGTAAGTCGTGGAGTCAAGTTTCGAGTGGCACACCAAATTTCTCTCGATTTGTAAAAATCGTCGCGATTTCGCGAAACGCTCTTCGTATTCGGTTTTTGGCTATTTTTTGATTTTTTCCCCCGTATTTTTTTCTCTCTATTATGTAAAGTTATAATACGCCCAATGCCTGTTTAACGTCAAATTAAGCACGATATTGTTACATGCCGCATCGAGTGTCTTGAGTGTATATGCGTTGTTATCAATAATATTTTTCTAATTGTTTAAATAATTTTTAAGTAAATTTTGAGTTTTTCGTTAACGTCGCAATTCGCTATCAATTTGTGTTGTGTACGAAATTTTTGGGTTTTTATTATTTATTAGTTAAAAATTTTTTTTATCAATGAATTGATTGCTATACAACCTTCAAGTGATAATTGGCTGCTGTTTTGGTAGGTGAGTTTTGACGAGCATGGCTTTGTGTGACCCTGCAGTTGTTTGTGTGATGGGTGCTTGAATATGTTACGGCTTATAGCTATATATATGAATGTGTGATAGTCTGATTTTGTATGTTTTTCAAAAAACTCAGAAAACGTTGCTCGAAAAATTTTAAGCTCCTGTCGTCTGCGTTTGAACGAACGATTTTGGGAATAAAATCTTATCTTTAATTGCCTTAAAGGTTTCTGATTTTTCTTTTCATCGTCAAGGTCGAGTCTTGATAAGTTACAACTTTATTGAATCTATCTTTTTATCATATTTTGTATTGAAAGCTTTGTCCATTATATAGAATCTCTGTAATTTGTCCAAAATCTAGCTATTTTAGTGCCCTTGGTAACTCACCCTTATAATAACTATTACGTAACCAGTTTTAGAAGTGAAATGTTAATGTGAAAAAGTTTGCTGTACAAGCTTCAAACGAGGGTTTTAGGCCCTCAGCCAGGTAGGGGATAGGGAGGTAACGCCCCCTGGCGGACCCTCTAAAAATGTTCTATTTTTTTCTGAATTTAAAAAAAGAAGCCCATTTAAAATTAGTTAAATTTTTCACAAAAAACATTTTACTCTCCCTATGCCTGTGGTCTGTTGTTTGCTCCCCTTGGAATTTCACTTTGGCTACGGGCCTCTACAAGGATTGTCATCGCATAATTCGTTGTTGATCTATTTTTACTTGAATTTTGTTCGTTATTTTTTGCAACACGTAATCCAGACAAATTAATTTAATTCAAACTAAATTCAAACAATTTTGTAACTTTTTATCTGTAAAATTGATTTAAAAATGATGAAAAATAGGTTTTTATTCACAAGCGACTTGAAAATCTCTTAGTTTCTATAAGCATTCGTCAGAGCATAAATTAATTTCTGATCACCCATGTCTCTAACTATCAATTATGAAAAATGAAACAAACTTTAAAAATTTGTGAATATCTACCTACCATATAGACTGTGATTGGTATACTTTACTTGAAATATATTACGTTTAAAATTATCTTTGGCGATGTTTCAATCGAAGAAAATTCATAGACTTTCCAGAGGGAAGAGGTACAATGAGATTTTACAATCATACACATAAATTGAAATTTATAACTAATTTTATTAGGTTTATTTCTATTTTCGTAGGAATTTTTACTAGGGACCTGTAATCTCAAAATTATCCCATTTTTCTCATTAAAAAATGATAAAAATTACCTACAATTCATTTTCAAGGTAACCGCCGAGATATTTTAATTCATCAATATCAAGAAATATAAACGTATAAATAGGTATCTATATTATCCTTAAACGATTTAAGGGTCTGGTTGGAGCATTAGCTAGATGCTCAACGTTGTGTCTTGAGGACTGCGAGTTTAGGTCTAATCATTGAACATTGTCTAAACCCTTGACGTTCTTTAGTCTCTGAATATCGGATAAAAAAGTTGTGCAACTAGAGCCCACTGAATAAAATTATCGTACAGATTCTGCGTGAATATTCGTCGATGACTATGTTCCTCTAAAACTTCTGTTTCAACCGGTTGTATCTAATAAATGACCCGCAAGATTTCAAATTCATTTGATGTGATATATTTTACTTATACATATAGTTAGAAACCAAATCCCTCTTTTTGTTTCATTCTCCATAACAACTTAATAGGGGCACATTTCAATACACCCAAACAATTGGTTGTAATTAGAAAATAGTAATGAGGTATATATTATTTTTTATATTTTAGCAATTTATCTCAGCATTGAAAATATTATGGGAGCAGTATACTAATGAGGATATTCTGACCATTTTATGATTGATTTTACCCATATGTTAGGTGTTGCAAAATACTGTCAATACCTATGAAGACAGTATGGAGTAATTTATATGTTCTGTATACCTATAGGCCCTCTTGTAGAATCACCCAAGTCAGTCAGCCAGGTATCGCTGATTTTGCTGGTTGGTCAACATTTAATGGCTCTTGTTTATATCGAGCAGAGAGATATTATGCGATTCAAAGGTTCATATTTTGAAGTTTTAAATTCTTTATAGACACCTCCCACCATGCAAAATGGTTCGTTTTCATAAAGATAAAAGAATTCTATAAATATTTCAGGGCCCTAAGTTGCAAAAAATGATGCCTCAAGGTAGTTGCAGAATATTCGTATAAATATTAACATTATAAGGTATTTTACTTTATAGTCAACATTGCATAAGAATTATTATTTTCTCCTTATTATAATTTATTACCACAACCAAATGCGAGGTGATAAATTGGTGGAATTTGAAAAGGTCTGTAGCAACCCATGAGTTGACTAAAAAGTGATTATACATTGGTTGAATTTTGAGAAATGATTTCTTTGTTATTACGAGTAGCATAGTAATCAAAAGAATGAACAATTTTTAAAGAAAGACTCTCCCTGTTCCCCAACACCTCTCTACCCTATCATTATGGAAATTTCATAATGTGTGATAACTTTGAGGCACCAGTCCCCTTTCAGCGGGCCGTGGGGGGAAACTTGAGTAGAATTTTTTTTCATGAAAAGCAACCCCTTTGGAGGGTAGGAGTCGGAATTGCAGAAAAAAATTTCACTTTATATAAATAAAGACCACTCTAGTCCATAGCTACATCCATTTTCTTCTTCAGCAATCTGGAATGAGCATACAGTATAGAGTAAACGTATTCAAATAGTAAAATACGAAAGATATACGAAAGTCGCGTGCCAGCACTATAGCTTCCGAAACACACTTCTCTATTTCTCTTCGTGTCCCTCCACTTCTTTTTACAATATCGTCCTTAATATTACACTCTAGTAAAGAAATAAAAACGTACTCGTACGGCCACGAGTGAAGGAACAATAAAATTGAAACATAATCGTAGTGCCAATATAATAAGTATATACACTTTATTAACATTGTTGTTATAGTTTCTAATTGCCAATTGTTCTGGTGTATTAATGTGCACCTATAAAGTTGTTGAAGTATGGAAAAAAAGAGGGATCGGTTTCTAACCATGCAAATACATATATCGTATCAGATGAATTTAAAATCTCGTTTCATTTATTATAACCTATAATATGTTGTTGTTGTTGTTGTTTTTTTTTTTTTCAATTTTAAATTAAATTTTTTTCATACTCGTACATCTAAAATAATAATGAAAGGGAAGTGCGAGAAATAGCGAATTATCAAAACTGGTAAAGTTTAAGAGATTTTACTGAAATATATTGATCGAAATCTAAACGAGACTTCCTGAATTCTCATAATTAAATAGAATACCCGTACATTTTGAGATTTATAATTTTTTTCTAAGGCTGTATGAAATTACTTTTATAAAGTGAATTCGGAGTGTGGTGTGAAGGTCTTATTATTTAGTCTACAATTACTCTAATTACTCTGGATCACTCTCTTTTATCTGAATTGTCATCTTCAGCATATATCAGTCCTCATTCCTTACTAGTAATCTGATTTTTCTTTCATTTCTTACTTGTCGAAAATTACGACATTCAGAAGGTGTAGTGCTAAAAGCATAACTTTTTTCCTGAAAAATACATCAGTATGAAAAAAAACGTTCGAAATCATCACTCGTTAAAGTTAATTAAATGTTGTTTCTTAAATGCGCGAAAATCATTCTTTTTACTCGAAATAAATTATAAAACAGACAGATTAATTTAAATTGAACGCTATAGTTTTTTTATTTATAAGCTATTTATGAAATAGGACGTTGGTAAAAATAACGAACAAGTTGCAATAAGCAACTAATAAGTCGGTTATCTCTTGATCATCATGGTCTATAAATGTATTTGATGGATAAGTTGTATACTGTACCTTCAAACCACTGGAGTAAATATTCCTTACCAGTGAATACAAATACATAGAAGCATCATCTCGCATGGTCCTTACTTATGTACGATGATTTTTAGCAGGTTTTCCCTTGAAAATCTGCTTATTTTTTTTTGTAATTTCCGCTCCCACCGGCAATGTGGTTCCATTAAATGAATAAAAAAAAATTCCCCTCAAGTTTGGGGCTGAGTCTTATATAGTAAAAAGTTCAAAAATTACATGAAAAGTTCGCACGAAACGTAAAAAGTTTTCAAATTCAGTCTGTTTTCACTCAAGATTTTATACCTAAGGGAGGCTATACAGCCTCCATAGCCCCCTTTGGATGCACCATTGATTGTACCTAGCCTATATAATATGATGATTTAAAAAAACAAAATGAATTCTTTTAGTACTATAAAAAGTGTATACGTTTTTTTGATTTCTAGTACCAAAATGAATTTTTTTCTCCCCAAAAATATTCGTAATGTTGTGATCATTTTAGGAACTCTGGTTGGTGTTTGGTAGATAAAACTGTTTACTTCTTTGGCTTTTCCATTAGTTTGCTGTGAATGAGCTGATATATTTGCATACAGCTCCATTACTCGGTTTCTTTCAACAAATCCGAGCCAGATTAAGAACGTTAATAAGAAAAACTTTGAAAATGAATGATAAAATTGCTTTTGGTTTACTTTTTTCTCGCTGGAATAGTAATGGAGAAGGGTGAGAATTGAATAGGAAAAGCGTTAATAAACGTGCCATGTTTTATAAAATGGAAGAGATGGTGCGCAACCGAGCTCTTAAAATTAATAACAAAGCTAATTCATCCCTCAACAGTCGAAATCGAGACCCTCTCTTTAATATCTTCGCGGAATTTGTTTCGAATTCCAATTTCAACAGACCAGCGTGCTGTCAGACAGAGAAAGGAAATCTGAGAGAACGAGTGAGCGAGAGACAGACTAAAGAGAAAGTTAGACTGATTACAGGGATTGTGCTTGCATTCGGGCCAGACATACTTTAAATAGCTCTTTGCTGGTATTTGAAGTTCGAATTTTCCCTTTAATCGTCGTTTAATTTAGTCGCTTGATATTAAGCTTTATTCGTTGTTCCTATGGGTTTACTGAAAGAGAGAAAGAGGGGCAGATAAAGGTGGGAGATTGGCTAAAAATTCGTTGTTTTGGGGCTTTTTTTTTTCGGGTTCAACAGCTGTACCTATTGATTAACTTTCAGAGAGAAGAGAAAATTAAACAAGAACTTTAAGGGGATTTTTTCTGAATTTATTTATATTGGATAGCCCTGAATGTTCATTTTCATCATTTTTCGGGTAGCTGCTTCTCTATGATAGCTGGTCGTTTGTTAATAAATTCGTATTTAATCGATGTAACCATCAGTCGACAATTTGCCAACTTATATAGTATAAACATTTATTTTTTCACTGAACTGACAAGAATAGACTCTGATATGTGAAAGAATTCATCAATAGGTGACATGACTCATGAAAATGACATGTGACGAAAAAATATATACTAGGGTCAATGAAATCTAATATTTTTTGGTCAATGGCTGCTTTGCTTTGATATAACCTGTAGCTTCCTATAATTTCCACTTTCTTACGTTTATCAAGCGAGGTCTTACCAATTTTATTTGCAATCAAATTGGTGGCACCATCCGATTCTTTTTCTGTGGATGGAGCAAAATGATAGCGACATTGAAATACTAAGAAGAGAGGAAACAAAGGGGCCAAGCCCCTCATATAAAAGTAAATTGTCTCATTTTCAGCAGGTTTTCACTCGAAAAACCTGCTTATTTTATACTCTTTTGCCATCCCAGTGGGCTAAACCACCGTTTAGTGTGAATACGTAAAACTTAAAAATTACCTAAAAACATCTTCTAATAAAAAATTATGGTATTGATTTGATTTTTTCCCACTGAAATCCATATTTTCTAACGAATTGTGTTTTCTTATATTCTACAGGAACGATGCTTCAAGGCATTTCAAGAGCCGAACAAGCTGGATCATTGTTACCACCACACCACCATCACCATCATCACCATCAACCATTATCTCATCATTCGATTAGTTCTGGACACCAATGGCCCTCCAGTTCAGATGACGTTTCGCACAAAGGTAAGATCGAAACCATTTCACCTGCTGTCTACCTACATAAATTTCAGCGAACGCAGTTCACTATCTAGGAAAAATACATATTTCCTGCGGCTTCTCGTTTTTTACACGAATAATCGGCGTAACATTTTAATAAAATCTACCCCAGAATGGAAAATAAAAAACAAAAAAGGACTAAAAAAGTGGTAGTTGAAAAAAACAAAAAAGGAAACAGGATAAAAAGGGTTTGTGCAATGATGAAAACTGACCATTTGCAAATGTTATCCTTGTTTTTTGATTCACCGGACAAACCCATTATTCTACCATTTACATACATTTACACGACATTTAAAAAGGGTTCGGCGCAAAGGCCCCCTCCATGTTCGCTTTAATTCGTTTTAACGTTAAATTTTGTCTAACATTTGTGTGTATAATCGTATTAACACGTACCCCTCTTCCTACGTATGGCTGTCTTTCACCTACCCTATACCGCATGTTATTTTTGCTTTTTTGCAAAAAAGAATGAAAAAAAAAAACACACAAAATATCTGCGTCGAGTTTTCGTGAAAATGAAGCACCCTCGTCGTGAAAATGTATACGAAGTGTTGGCGAAGGGGGGAAAAAATGGAAAAGAGGGATGCTATTAAAGTGAATGATAAATGTATTCGAAAGTTTTTGGCGAAATTCACTATACTCGTTCGCCATTTTACGAATGCGTGCCAAATTCGATTTGGTCGATGAAATTTTATGAGGTAAAATGGAGGAAACCTGTATAAAATTAGGATTCGTACAAATTAGACTGATTTTCACAGTTAATAGAGTGTAGATAAGTGATTTAAAGCTGTTGATTTACAAAAAAACTTTGTTTCCTAGGATGTATACGAGTAAGCCTCAATTGAAATTTTAGTTATTTTTAGAAGGATCGGCTATATAGAGAGGTGTTTTTGTAGATATAACTTTTTTCCAGTACTTGGGAAAAGATAATACTCAGTGAGTAGTTACATTGTTTTACTATTGGTGAATAATATCGGGTGCCAAGGCCAACTCATATTATTTTTACAGTTAAAATTAAAAGTTGAACTCAGTATCAGTTTTACTTGTAATAGTACGTCTGAAAGAAATGAATACTGATTTTTACTACTTTTTATAGGATAACGAATTCAGTTCAAGATTTAAGCTGTAGATATATAGTAGCCTATTTATAGTACTCAATTTTTGTGGTAGTTTCTTCTGAAAATCATGAATTGTCCTTGTTTTCTCTTACAAATAGTAGAAATTACTATACATATATCAATATTTTTTTAGGGTGAGTAATTAATTAACTTGCTCCAATGGAAAAATTAGCGTTGAAACCAAATTAATGCATTTGTTTACTCGCAAATTATATGAAAATGTTGTTACTTTTTCTAGATAGACATTTTTTTCCTATGCGTGTAGATATTATTTTTTTCTAATTTTTCTAAAAAGAGTATGTGAGCCCTTATAGTGAAAACTTACGACAACCGTTCTAAAATTAAGTTTCGTTTTTTTTTTTAAATATTTTGCCACTATTGGTAACACTGGAGAGACCATTTCCATGGCACGTGTGCAGCCATATTGCCAACCTCACAATGAAAATTTTATTGTTTATACCTCTGCTGTTGACCATTTTCATTTTACACAAGTTTTAATTCTGGCAATAAAAATAATGCAACTTTCCAAATATCAGATAAGGGGTGTAATTAGGTTTTTATGTGTAAAGTTAGAGAAAGCAGATGAAAACTGCAATTGTAATTTTCTTTATTTTGGATTAGTAAATAGTGACAATTTAAGATTTATAGTGGAAATGACTACAAATATAGGTACTCAAATATATTATTCCTGACGATGAAATGTACAACAAAGTACGAGTGTAATAACCCATAAAAAGTAAAGTATGTAAAAAATTAAACAGCTTAATGCTTAATCTTTAGTGTGTAATGTTTTACATATTTCACTTTTTACGAGATAATTTTTTAAAAACCTCTATTTGGAAACCCCTCAATAATTTGGCTGGAGTGTAATATTTTTTACACATGTTACCTTATCGATGGAATGATTTAATTTTTTCACTTCAAAAACTAATTAATCATTTTACTTTTTAAGGGTATACTATGCTTAACTATAGAGGAACATCTAAAATAGACCTTGAATTTTTCAAATCCAAAATAGCGAAAATTACTTCTCATTTCCCTCAGGGTTGGTTACATGTTCCTTCTTTCAGGTACAGAAAATAATCTATTCCTTTTAGCCGTCAGCTTGATAATGCCCTGCGAATCCGCATTAACAATAAATCACCCAATTAAAAACCGCAGCATTCTTCTGCAAGAGACAAATCGTTTCAATTTTCGTCAATGACGTATCATCGTCTCATTCGGCTCTTCAACGACTAATAAAGAATGTGAGACAATGCTTGAAGATAGCAAGACTTCATCAACGTATACTCTTTATTTCCTGCCTGCTTTGCCAAGCTCTATAAGCACCTATACTGTGCTCGGAACACTTTCCTTTTTAATTACACCCCCGAACTCCCTGACGGTTGTCAGGTCATACAATAACTTTAAATGGCGTTTTATCAATGAGCACTTTTGCACAGGGCGCAGCAGCATCGAGCAGATTTAATTTACTCTCTCGTAGCATTAATTTCGCTCTCCATTTACGCCACGTGTTTTTCGTCCCACTTTTTGTGGCCCCCTTTCATCCCACGATGCTTTTTAATTCACTTACCGGAGCACAGTTTATATTTCTTTCAACGTCTTACAACTTACGTTGGGGTGTATTTTTTGAAAAAAGAAAAAAAAAAACAGAAGTCTAACTAACTTGGCTTATATCTATTTTTGTCTACCTTTAGCCATTTTAATCCTACTTTAAGTTCGGTTCTATATATCGTTTAGTAGTCTTCTGAATTTTACTTTATTTTGATCTTAATGTGCCTATAGTTAAAACAATATTTGAGGCTTCTTAAATGCTACATTCAGCCAAAATAATGGATAATAATTTTTTTTTGGGACTTGCTAGGTTTTAGACTTTGCTATAGCCAGTGGCATTTAGAATTATTTTGTAATTTTCTTCAAAATACCTCAGATAACATGTCATATTAGTGTTTTACTTCTATCAAAAAAGATTCCTCCTGCTTTGGGTAACATTAATCTCAATAAAATAACCTGCAGAAAATAAAAATTCCCCACATATATCGCTATTTTTTCACACAGGTCCGATATTTTACACCCTAATTCAGCTCCCAAGCCATAAATTATGCGATCGACCTCTCGAAGAGCACCTACGCCAACATTTAAAGTTACATGAAGATTATTGTCGCTATCATATTATAGGGTATATATATACCTAATAAACATAAAAAGTATTGAATATTTTCTTCTTTTTTACTTATAAAAATCAGCGTTTATAGGAGAGTAAAAGGTGAAACAGGTGTGCTGCTCATTGTTGATCTGAAGTTTTTATAAACGATGGAATATAATAGCTGCGCTATAGACGTAAGCAAGATCTCGGTTCGCTATAAATGTTCACCCATCTCTCTGTGCGTGGATTTCTTTCAACTTGAAGGACTGACGAAGCCTCATATGTCACAACCTATATAGTCAAAAACGTTTGACGAAGGTGGCATTTGAAAGGAGGGCCCCTGGCGGCAGTAGCCAAAAGCTGGTGAACTCCCATCAGCGTGACGCCAATTATCGGTACCTTTTTACACGCTTCTCTTTTTTTTTCCTCTCTCCTCTTTTTTTCCATCTTCTCGAATCAATTAGGTACAACCGCTACCTTGTAAATCTTTGTAGAATCGATAGGTCGGTCCTTTACCCACGGCTTTTTTCAAGCCGTATATGCTGCATAAAAGGACTGTATATGGGCTAACATATTGTATCTGCTGATACTCGTATATGGACCCGGGCAATAAAGATTTGCGCTTTATCAATGAAACGTACATTAAAAATGACATATCCCAGTGAAAGGGAAGCCGAATTTTTCAAAAATACCGATTCATAATTTATTAATGTTGTATATGGCTACCTCTTATAAATATCGAAAAATGGTGAATGAAATGTATGGCACAATGTCGAATGTATCGCGGCGTCGATGATATGTCATATTTCTAGCTGTATATGTTGACCTAAATGGTGCAGAATGAACGATGAAATCTACTGCAAATATACGTTTTAATTACATTCCTCGTAAAAATGGAACAGGCCGCGCAGACGAAATAAATGAAGAGGAAAAGATCCGTTGAAAGGGTGCCATTTTTCCTCAGGGATTTCGGAAGCGAAGGTGATGTGCACTGAGATGGTAAACTTCGGTGCTGAATGCGATTTCCAGTTTCAAAAAACGTTTGAAGTTGAATGAATGAGCAGCAAAGAGTATAATATATGAATGAAAATGAGAAAAAAGTTGTAATCCAGAAAAGTAAAGGTTTAAAAACAGGTTGGCTGCAGAAAATTCTCCTAAGGGTATACTTTACCAGAAGCAAAGAATAAATAAAATAGTGAAATATTCCCGACTGCTTTAAGAATAGGGAAGTATGAACAGAAATGTGTGATTATTGGTCGCGATTTACTTCAAATATGTTGAACTTACGCGATGTATAGAATTAAATTTTTGATTTTGTATCCTTTTTATATCAAAAATTAGTCGTCAAAGTTACATATATTTTGCATATCAGTAAAAGCAGATATTCAATCAAAAATAAAAATCCAACTCTATTCATCCGTAAATTCATCATACGAGTAAAACATATTCAAAAATCATGACTGCCATGGAAAAAATCAGTTTGATCAGAAAATTGAACCTTTTTTTATGATGAATTTTAATTTTGAGGAAATTATGTACTCGTACATTGCATGCAATTTCTCAAAAATTAAAGTATTGAAAATTCATCATAGAAAAACTTTTAATTCTCCGATCTAACTGATTTTTTTCCATGTGTATTTATATGATAGAGACTCACTTAATCCACTGAAAAAAAAACTGAAATTTTTTTTACAAATATGCCAATTTATTCAATTTTTCACGCTGAAACCTAATCTGCGACTCGTATTGCTCTACGTCGCGATTGAGATTCATTTAGGAGCTTTTTTCCATTTTTTTTGCCATATCTCGCCATACAAGAGTCGCTACCAAAAACGGCTACCGGATTCGTGTTCAGCAACCTCGAAAACCCCCATACCAGTGCTAAACTCAAATTTATTTCCTCAGCAGAAATCAGGAAATGCAAAGTTATTAGGAGAAATTTTGCTTCAATTGAAATATATTAGTAAGGATCGGATTTATATGAAAACGCATATTTTTTTGTATGGAAGGGTGAGAGTCAGATAGTTTCTCGTTTCACGCCATTTTGATTAAAATAAGCCCAACCTGTTTTCACATATTTCGCATATTTGAGGTATGTTTGCATATGTCGACATATTTCTCAAAAATTCATGCATATTTCACGAATTACTATTTTCATACTTTAATTTGTGATCTGATCTCTAATGTAGTCATGAATTGTAATGTTAGTATCAAGATTTTATACCAAACCGACATTTTAAAATTAAGAATTCCCTACTCAATAAAATTGTTTTCTTGTTTCGTTCATTAAGAAATAATATTGTATCTTAAATTATTAGGTAATTGATATGAAGGTCAAATTTAGCTTTAGCTCAGTTAGCTGAGTAAAACGATACCAATATTGATATTTCCATATTTTTTGCATATTTTTTGAAAAATCATGCATATTTTTCGCATATTTTTAAAAAAATTATGCATATTTTTGGAAAAAATATGCATACTTAAGCGCATATTTTCCACTTTTTGAGCATATAAATCCGATCCCTATATATGAGCAAATTATTGAATTATCTGTCTCTAAGCTACCGAATGATGAAAATATTTGGCTAAAAAAAGTAGCGGTCATTGAGGACATTGCGAATTTAAAAATAATTTCCGGATAAAAATCAGCATCAGGTACCAGTCATCAAATTGACCCAACACGTGTTTAATCTATTCAATTTTTCACGCTGAATGCGAATCTGCAGCTCGTTTTGCTCCAAGTCGCCATTTAGACCCATTTTAGAGCATTTTTCATTTTTTTTCGGCCATATCTCGTCATGCGAAAGTCGCTGCCAAAAACGGCTACCACATTTGTGTTCAGTAACCTCGAAAACCCTCATTCCGGTGCTCAACTTTCAAATTTATTCCCTGAGCAGAAAATCAGGACATGCAAAGTTTTTGAACATATTATATTAGGAGAAATTTACTTCAATTGAAATGTATCAGCAAATTATCGAATTATCTCCTTTTGAGCTATACTGAATGATGAAAATAATTTGGCTAAAAAAAGCAGTGTTCATTCGGACATTGCATACTTCAAAATAACCTCCGGATAAAAATCAGCATCAGAATGTGTAATTTATTCAAATTTTTAATCTTTCCTAGCCCTGATCAAGCACCTATTTATATGCAAGTTGCACAAATAAGTGGGTGCGTTGATGTTGCTAGGTGACGATCTTTTTAAGTGTATATGTGTCCGTTCTCTGAATCGGTCAGACAGATTGTAAAGTTCCCTTATTAAATGCTGATCATTTTGCCCAGCACATTCTGAATTGGAAAAAACTGGACAAAATTTGAAAAAAGTGGAAATATAAATGAAAAATAATTTTTAGTTAAATGCTTTTATCTTTATGCGCACTCCAGTTTACTGTTTTCAAATGTCTGAGAATATTATGGATGGCCATTTTTCCGAATGATTTTTCTATTTTTTCATTTTAGCGAAACAATGTAACCTATATAGTTCATTTTCTTTATCGTCCACATTACAACTGGGTTTTAATATGTCATTGACATCTACGTATAAGCATCACGTAACTTGGTAATTAAAATGTTTTATCGTCTAATACTACAGCTTCATAAAAATTCTTATTCATGACTACAAGTTCGCTAATTGTCGATTGCATAATGCCATTAAATACAAGGATGTAATTATGTGTACAATCTGTACGTTCTCCATATTTTTTCTCATTTTCTAATAATCTTTACGAGAAAGGATATAGGTACCTTACCAAGTATGTAAAACGAAAAAATTACTTATTCAAAAAATGAGGAAAAGTTTATGCGCATGATATGGAGTAAAATTCAATTAGGCTTATTTTTATTAAGCTAACATTATTTTCAATCGGGTTTATTACCCTCTCTTAGATTACTGCAGATTTCTTGCAGTATTCTTAATTTTGTCGAAAGTCAACTTCTCACGCAGAAAGGTTCGTAATATTTTCTGCAATGAAAGAATAAGGTAAGGTAGCTTGGGTATCGACTTGTTTTAAAATCTCGAAAATGACGTCTAATACAGAAATAAACTTGAGAAAAGTTTAAAAATGAATATTGAAGTTTATACATCACTTATAGAATTTAGGTATTAGAGTAAGAAATGATGAATACAGTTCCAGTATTTTTCATAAATTTTTGAAGCCATCAATGCGGTGGTGATTTAAAAATTTGTTTTTTTGGATTCCTATAGCATCCACTTGGAAAACTGAAACAAAATCACTCGAGTACAAAATTGTAGATATACAAATAAATATCATGATTAATAATTATGAAAATAAATTTTTTCAATTGAGACTATCTAGTGAAATGGTCTCCAGTCTCCACCTAGTGGTAGAAAATGTAACGAATCAAAAGTGAGACGAAAATGATGTATATTTTGAAAATGAGATTATAGATTTGTATGTTTTTTTTGTTTTTTTTTTTGAAAATTTCGGCTACAAATAACTCAAAACCTGAATATTGAACTCGGATCTGGTTCTCAGGGCCTGAAATATATCTACATGCTCAATATTTGGTACTTTGTTTACGAAAATAGAAAAACCGGGTAAACAAAAGTCAAAGTTAAGAGACAGTGAAAAACAAAATCGAAAACTTTACGTACCACTTTCGCCTATATATAAATACCTCTAATGTTTTCGTTACTTTTTTGAGAAAGTTTTTTACAAAACGAAAGAATGAAAGAACGAGAAGGAAAAGCGAGAAGCCTAATATTTTGCCGCGTTTATCTTTTGAAAAAAAAAATTGTGCGCGCGCCCCCTCCACCTCGCCCCTCACCGCGTCGTCGCAATTCTTATCACTATTTGTAGCGATTCGTCGTTTACCGGCACCTTCCTACACGGGGCTTTTCGCGGCTTCGCGTACACCCCCCTCCACCCCATTTATCCCCCTTTTTTTTACGCCAAGTAGCTCCCCCTTTTTATGCAGTTAATTCTAACCCCGTTTTCTCTTGGTCCCTGGCAGATGTGTCATTTGCACGCGGTGCGCCCCTAAATTCCATTCTTCCCACCATCTTATTTATTTAATTTAAAACTTCTATCCCCCTTCTAACACTTTTTTTATGTATATATTTTTTTTTTTTATTTCACTCGAGAAAAATGTTACCCGTTAGCGAAGTCAACGTTAACGTTCTTTTTTTTTTTTTTTTGTTGATTCTCTATTTTTTACTTTTCCATGTATAGGTAGAGTGGAAAAATTTTCTTTGAAAATTTCCAAAAATGGGCTAATATTGAACGAGGCCACAGGAATATGTATTTGTCCTTTAAACACAATAAACGCTGCTATATGATAATAGTATTTTGGAAATGGTCTGAAATTAATATAATATAATTATGATTATGAAGCCGCCACTGGATTATATGTATATTTATTGTAATGAAAAATTCTATATATTTTGGAAGTACAAAAAAAAAAAAAGTCATCCAATGGTTTTTCATTTATTTTAAAACAACATTCTGTTGATAATTAATAATCAAATTGTATTCTGTGGATATGTTCTGTTTTCTTTTGTTACAGGACTGGGATACATTGCAGAAGGTGATAATCATTTGCTTCTTTCTGCATGACAAAACAGTCTTTCGAAGATGTACATCTTTAGATTTATTTAAATTATTCGACTTTTTGGAGCGCACTCATGAAAAGGTTAAGAGATATTGACTTTCATTTTAGAAAATGCACGAATTTTTTCAGATATATTTAGTAACAAAAAATTAACTATACTCAATGCATACATTATCTTCATTCATTCCCACTATTAGCCAATTTTGATGTAGTCAGTGTGGATGTTGATTGAGGTCAATAGTGAAAATAATGGATGTAGATGTGTCAGAACTAAATTCAATAACTTTTTCCTAACATTTGTATTTTCACTGTGGGATCGAGGTAAATCAGGAAATTTCAAATCGTTGGCTAAATCGATGAAGAGAATCGAAAAAGTTGACCAAAATGAGAATTGCATTAATGAGCTGACTCGGATATGCGCCCGGGTTTTATTTAAAAAAAATTTTCCAACTTTAATTATTTTAGTTGTTTCTAATTAAATATTCAGAAAGTGTCAAGTGTTAACACATAAAAGATGCAATGCTGTTTAACTGAAATTTGAGTTTATTTATTTGAAAATCTATCATGATATCAGCCATTCTCTTATATCGTCCCAATAAGTAGTTCGGTTGTGTATTCTACAGAACATTTCATTATAGTGCCCCTGTCAGATTGCAGCATCTAAAAAGTCGTCATGCAGATGACTTATTCAGGGATTTCATAACTAAAATCATGACAAGCTATTAAGTGATTGCTTTAGTTTACCACCCTCCTCTTAATGATCATATTCAAATCTTTTCCCGGATGGAGTACTGAGTGCGCTGTATTTACAAGATGTACATCTTCGAAAGATGTTTTTCTGTGATAAGGGTAGGGTTTAGTGGTAGGGGTTGGTTCGAGTGACAGCATTTTCTTAGCTAATGTCACACCGCTTAAACGCTGGTGTCGTGTAATATTATAATTTTACTCTTAAAAAAAAATTCTATGCTTTTATATTTTGTTTTTTATCAATTGGGCTATAATGTAGCCAATCTTTGACAAAATTAATCTAAAATCCTATTTTGAACGATGCGATTATGAGAGATACATGAAAAAAAGTAAAAGTATCTGATATTTTCAGAGACTTTACATTTGCTTATACATTCATTACTACCCTAATGAAAATATTAATGTTTTGTTCAAAATTTGCATAAAGGTTAACCCTTTCCACTAAATCCATCCTTTCGTGTCTGTATATTTGTTTGAAAAAACACTCTCTACAGTGCCTTCAACGAATATTTTTTGCTCGATTGTACGCCATTTTTTCGTGTTAGACCACTTTTTTCTTTTTCTTTTTTTTTAACCCTTGGCTTTCTCTGTTTTTGTGTTATCTTCAGTTTCTTTTCCACGTAATTTGGGTTGGTCATCATTAATTTCTGTCTATTGTAGACATTCTCCACAGAAAAAAAATCCTCGTCTTATGTTTTTGCAACGATTATATCGTGTTTCATATATGCTGAAGAGTATTGTCTTTTGGTGGTTTTTTTATTCTTTATTTTTTCTGAAACTTTTTTATTTTTATTGCTAATATTTTTAATTTATTCTGGGCTAGTTTCGCAGTTACACCTTCACTCGTATGATAGGAATATTACTCTTCTTTTTTTAGAAGGTTTTTCTTTCTTACGTAAATAGCGAATATAGTACCTATTTACTCTAATTTGTTATTTCATATATTAATAATTTGATGCATTTTCGAGTGAAAAAATCTGAAAACTAATTTATTTTCCTCCGTGACTGAGAACTATAGATCACAATCAGGAGATTCCGACTATATTTTCGATGTAGTTTACCTTGCATTGTCATACTATTAACTTTTATTGTTTCTAAATAATCAATCATTATCCTTGAAATGAAAAGGGGAAGTGGGCTACTTACTAAAAAAAAAAAATGAGCTTAAAAACGTGAACTGTATTTTTCTTAAAACTACTATTTTGGACTTGGGTCACTCTGGTTCTCGTAAAGTCACATGTGCAATTTTATTTATTGTTTTATAGTAATAGAAGATTTATAAATAATTGATAATTCCCATTCAAAACAAAGGTCACTAATAATGAGAAGTTTGGATCTAAATAAATTACACGTTCTTGTTTCGTGAAAAAATACTGTCTATCAAACTATAAAGTTGGCGCATGGGACTTTTTACTCAATTAAAGTACTCACTGGCTGCGGTGTGGTACTTGGTATTGCATGAAATAAAATGTTCGAACTATATTTATTTCACAAAATTACGTTTGTGAATTTTTTTTTTACAAAAGTACTCCTAAAAAAGCTGTCTATGCGCAATACTTCAAAAATTCAAGTACCCTGACCTCCAAATCTAATCCTTCCAAGTTTTATCAGCTTCACATTTAATTTTCCACCTCTCCACGAACAAAATTATGTTGTCAAAGAAATAACAGGCTACAACTTTACAAATAGCCCCAATTAGAATTTAAATCATTTTTCGGATTTGTCATAGTACCAAAATGCCTTAATTCTTTAACAAAGCTAATTAATTCGATTAAAGGAGTTCAATTAACTGGGTAAATCGTTTGTATATCTGTTTACACGACTGTCTGTTACACTTGATTTTTGATACACAAAGAGAGAGGCAGTGTAGAAAAACAACAAAAAAGCAGCTAAAAATAAAGAAGAGTAATAAAACAAAATTGTAATTCGGTTGAGCAAACAAATAGACGCGGTTTTATGGTAAAGGATTCTTTAAACATTTTTAGCCATCTCTCGAGGCGATATCCTCCCTCGAAACTCACTTCAATCGTTTAAATCCATAAGTACCAAAAAAGTGGAGGGGTGCAAAAAGCCCTCAGAATAAAGGCGGTCGTCGTGTCGATGTTAACTACACAATCGCCTTTCGTCTTATAAACAGATTGAATTTCACCCTCTTCCCTTTTAATTCTTTATTTAGAAAAAATAACCTCTCCAATTTTTTTTTCTTTTGGTTTTTTTTCAATTCAGCAAATCTTTTTTTTTTTTTTTCTTATCTAACACTCTTCTACTTTTCAAAAGTCTTCTCTCAATGAGTTGTAATAAGGTTGTCACTTTTCTTTTTGGTATATATCGATATTTTTAGAACGAATAAGTTTTTACACCTTCGCTGTCACTTTTTTCTTTTCACGTATAGATACCAAACCATTCAAGTTATTCTTCTGACAGTTGAACAATGAGAAAATTTTAATTAAATTTTATTTTGAAGTAGCAGTTTTTTAATCTTTTTTTTCGTGCTCAAACTGGCGGTATTTTTTTTGGTGGATTCTTTTTTTGGATTGTACGTTACAAATTTATGATGAGTATATCTCAGATATGCTTGTGATGTGTGTCACTAAAGTGTCATATCGCCAGCCTTATCTAGTCCAAAACTTACAAAGTTTCAAAAAATGATCATTCAATTTTTCGTGCTCAGTAATGTTTCTGTTCCTGGCAATGCTGAAAAGCTAAGAACAAAAATGATAGATATAATTTTTTGGGACTTAGCATGTCTTGGAAGAAGAGAAAAATGACTTATTGTGTTTAAATCACAAATTTATAATTGTATATTTTACTATACTAGATATCCGCAACTTCTTCTAATTCCTGTGACGAAACATATGGGGCTGCCTTTGGTGAAAAATTACTACACTTGCTCAACATATGCTTCAGGATTTTTTTAAGTTATCTGTTCTACGCAAAAGGATTTTTCTTTTTCTGTGTGTGTGAAAATTCCGGAGGGTATAAAGAAAATTCCCTTACAAATTTAGTCTGTGTGAATGGTCTAATTGAAGTAGGTACTAATACTTGAAATTTGTACCAGTCGTGCCCAATATTTTCAATATTTTGGGCTGTAGCCTGATGTAGTCGAAAATTTTAAGAAAATGAATAATTTCGGGTCTTTGGGGAAAAAAGTCTGGATCTTTTAGAACCACCCTGTACGTAAAACGTATAACCAATTACTCGTCTATTTTTGTGAATCGCTGCCAAGTTCCAAGAAATGCTGTATCTCTAAAAAAAATTATCACCTATTTTTTGACTGATTTAGCATCGCCACTCATTAGGTGCCCAACAATCATTTGATCTTGAAAAATAAGTTGATATTTTTCTAGGACTTGACTGATTTTAGACTGAGGTTGGCATAATGCCATTTGTTTATTTGAGCATTTATTCTTGTGTTATGCTTTTTTTTTTTTTTTTTTTTGGATTAGAGGATCAAGTTGCCAAAGTTCTCCAAGTATCAGCTGTGCGTTCTCAAATCGATATTGGCTTAATATTGTCGTATTGCATCATCTACCTTTTCCTTATCAATAATAATTTTGTCGATAGTCTTGAATAATGAGAAAGCAAAATTAAGGAACTGATAAATATTTATGTACGACTAGAGGCTAATAATTATATCTTCCTATGACCCAAAATTAATTTTATTTTCCTATTTTACATTTGCTTTTCATTAGGATGCTTGTGTTCATATTGTGGCCGACTTTATTGGGTATAACTAAAATACCATTTGAAAAAAAAAGAATACAAAAACTGTTTGGTTAGGTACTGTAAGAAGATGAACAAAGGCGTCTCTAACAATAATTATTCCAATGTGAACAATTTTGAATGGTCTGAAGAATTAGAGTCCAGACTAAAAAGTTTAATTTACCTGGCCGTATCAAACTTTCAATGTGATCAGCCTCCCCAAATTCGAATATTTTATTTCTCCTCTCCCCTAATTAATTTGGGGACATTTCATTTTTATTCCAATCTGGGTATTCAATCCTTTTGCTTAATATTGGTGAGATATTTTTCATCTGCCTAAACATAAGTAACGGAATTTTATAATGTTGCTCATGATAAAGAAAGCTCTACTTCTGACTTGAATATTTTCGAAAAATTTATTCCAAATTTCAATGGAAAAAAATATTTTCACAAAATTTATTCTAAAATTAAATGGAATATTTTTTCTAAGTTCATTAATTCTTAGATGCGAAATTGATTAATTCAAGAAGTATGCGTTTTTTCTATGAAAGTAGGTTGAATTTTCATTAAGAAATTAATTATTTGACGTTAAAATAATGAGAGAGATAAAACTGATGTTGCATGTTTTTGATGTCATTTGTTTTGAGAGCGATTTATGAATATCCCACGATGAAAAAAAGGTTGACCGTGTTGCTGAAATCGATTTTATCAAATGTTTTTTTCAAGTAGATATTGTTTAGTTTCGTTTATAAATTTAAAAAAATTTGAGAAAAAACTTTTTCCATTAAAATTATATGGATTGAAAAATTTTTTTGCTCTTACCTCGTAATTTAAAAAAATAAATTAATATAATTTTTTATGGCCAAGTTTTTGAATAGGGTCTTACAAAAAAGCTCGTGTAAATTAAATAAATACAAAAATTTTCCAAAAAATATCCACTTTCAAAAATATCCGCATTTTCTTGATATATTTCAACATCTTTGTTCTCACGGGAGTAAATTGAGAAATTTAACACGAAGTTAAAAATCGATAGTCGATATCGAGAATTTGTAGCAGAACATAATGAAGGGCGCGTCATTATCAGTTGTCATTGAACGGTTCTTATCAATAATCTCTGGTTTCACTTTTGATTAATTTTCTTGGTCGTTCGTTGATCCTTTTAATTTTCCAACTTTCATTATTGTATTATTGTAGTTATTTTTTATGCATTATCGTGGAAGATGTTCGTACTGTTCATTGAAGATGTAACAGTGATTAACTGAGACTTGCGTTTTATTTCTCTGGAGATAAGACTTGTTTAAAAAAAAATGATTCTCTCAAATTCTTGCTTCAAAACTCACACAGAACTTTAACTGGTCATAGTTTTTCAACAATTTGATAAGCTTGAAGGATAAGCATATTTGAAAAACCATTGCGCAAATACGAGTATATACTCGTAGTATCAACCCAAATCCAATCACTTTTCGAGTTATATATATTTTTCTATATCCTTATGATGCAGCAGATTCTTGGTGCATGTATATAGTGAGCCAATAATGACAACTTGAAATTGAAATTAGGTTAAATTTTTCCGTCATGAGAAAAGATTAGATTATATCGCTTTCTTTAGGCAAAGGTTGAAATTCAGTTTCTAAATTTATTAGAAATATATTTAAATAGAATTTGGGTGGCACTCAAAATTTTCACACGGATGATTGCGACATCAAAACTTTTTTATTCACAGGGTCACTTTTATATTTTGAGAGTAAAATGCAAATTTACAGACACCAAAATATCTATTAACCATTTTCTTTTTCGAATTGACGAATAATTTCGTTGTGTGTTTTTTTTAAAAATAATATCATATTTCATGTGTCAACTAATGCCAATTAATTGATACTATCATTTCTCACACTCGTATTACCGATTTTATGCAAATGCACTTGAGAAATTGTTTTCGATGAAATAACTGACCCATAAAAACTATATCTTACATCAAAATCAGCAACTTAAAAAACGATGGCTTATCTAAAATGTACTTAATTCATTTTAATATCGACTTTTTTCTTCTTTTTTTTTTCATCATTAATTTTCTAACATTGCAATAATTCATCAGTGGCGGCTTACGTCATATAGAATGTTGGGAATATGCTTCTAATTGAGAGATTTTAATACATTTTAGCTATTATAATAATTTGATGATATTTATATAATACCTCTATGTATCCCTTATCGGACATATCGAGGCTATAAATTATAACAATATTAGTAATGCATTGGGGATATTAGGTCACAGCGGTGTGAATCAGCTAGGGGGTGTTTTTGTCAGCGGACGGCCTTTACCAGACTCCACCAGGCAGAAGATAGTCGAATTAGCACATTCCGGAGCCAGACCATGCGACATATCAAGGATACTGCAAGTTTCCAACGGATGCGTTTCAAAAATACTTGGCAGGTTTGTATTTTATCTAACCATTGCGTAGTTAAAAATTAAGTATAATGACAGAGGTTTTTTCGCTTGTGTAAGAAACTAAAGAAATATGTATTAGCAAATAATGGGGCTACCCGATTTGCAATGTGACGCACATGCGGTGGAGAAATGTGACTTTTGTGACACTGCTTCCTGATTGGTTGAATTTTTGCCACATCTGCGTCACGTTTCGCGTCACATTTCTCCTCCACATTTGTGTCACAGTTTGCAGATCGAGTACGGGTGTATAGTTTCTATCCACTTTTTTAATGAGAGTTGCACCCTATAATAAGATAATTCTTGAAAACTTGGAATTTTTGTAGAAACTATAATTCTAGTGCTCCCGGGTGGTACGGATGGGAATTCATTGAAAATGTTTGGAACAGGTAAATCAAGAGCAATTGTAATTCAATGGACCATGTTTTTATCTACTTACGTCACAACGCAAGATTCAAAATCAATACAATATCGATGTTTTCAACAAAAAAAATATAGTTTTTTTTTTTACACAGGAGATTTCTTGTAAGAAAAAAATTTACTCACAAAAATCAGATGATATGTTGAAAATAAAGTCAAAATAAAAAGTTTGAATCCATTCAATATGTATTTTAAAAAAAGTGGGTCTATCCAAGTTACACCAGATCCAGTTCGACTTTGACAGAAATTTTGACCTCTTATTTTCGACTAGGTATGGCACCTAAAATATCAAATACTTGGTCTCAAACTCAAATGATCGATAATTGAATCTATTGTATGACTGGACTAAAAGAAATACCCGAACCCAATCGATTCTCAAAATATATTTGGAAAACTTGAAAAATCTTGAAAAAAATGATCGAAGTAACCCCTTGTTACACGGTATCATCAAAATATACAATAAGGGTTGAAAGTGAATAATTACGTATGTAAAATTACAGCACGGTATTCTGCTGAGGTAATCATAAATAATCTTTAGGATTTGCGATGCGCAGGTTACTTAATTTTTGTTTATCTCCAATGATGCTTATTTCTAATCGTTGTAAAGTCACACCCTTTTTAAATTAGACGGACTTCATGGCAATAAATCTGAACATTATCAGTAATATTTGTAAGATTAAGGTAGCCACAAGAATTATAAAAAAGACCAATGACTTCGATATAAGTAACAATTTTTATACTTTATTAATTCTTCTCTATTCCCAAGACCGTCTCTGTAAAACTCTAAAGTTAGTTGTTAATATTGAATGAAATTATTGTAACCTTGGTCGCTAATCATTCTTCATTCATTTTTTTCACGCACCTTGTATCAAATTTACATTACAACTTGGAATCGAGCATTTTTTCCCCTCTTATATATTCCTTAACTGCTGTCAGTTCAAAATGTCGGCATGGTTTTCTGATAGAACACCCATGATCATTTTTGAAATATCCGATGACATAATTTCAACTTCATTCTAAACGAATGTGCGGCATGCATGGTTAGCCGTACCATCGATATTCGTTATTAAATTACAACCGGTTACTAATTTTTTTTCGTTTACCTTTCTTATAATTTTTTTTTTTCCAAGATCTGTTGGTTTTTCAGTACCTATATGTATATTTGTAATATGTATTTTATTTTTTTGTTTTAATCCCAAAAGGTATTATGAAACTGGTTCAATACGACCGAGAGCAATAGGTGGTTCGAAACCTAGAGTTGCAACAGCGGAAGTAGTCCATAAGATTTCAAACTACAAAAAAGAATGCCCGTCCATATTTGCGTGGGAAATTAGAGATAGATTACTTTCAGAAGGAGTCTGTACAACTGATAATATACCAAGTGTAAGTATATTTTTTTCATTTTAAATGTAGCGTTAATTATTTTGATAATTTTAAATTGTCAATGAAGTCTATATCAATTGATAATAAAATTTTATTAGTATTTTACTGACAATTGGGTTATAATAAACACCCTAAGTAAGTAATCCAAGTCCATTTCTGAAAAAAAAAAAAGAAGTTAGCATTGAAAGTTTTGTAGCTGTGGCGTAGCTCGATCAACTTGGGGGGGGGGGATGTGGTCAAAAAGCTTAATATATAGAGCTCATTAGAAATAACGCGACTTGATATTTATATAACTATGGTTTTGGTTGGAGAAGGTATAGATATCGTGCCATTGGCTAGTTTCATGTTACTGTATTATTCTATGAAAATTTCTTGCATGAATTATCTCCCACACTTTTTCCATCGATGGTTTTTCAGTGAACCCAAATTATTATTATATTAATTGAAATGTTTTGTGAGGTGGTGCTGGTTGATAATGAATTTTCTCATCTCAATATTCTTGGCAAAAAATTGTTGAATATGACCCTGCAGATCATACTCGATTTAGAAAAAATCTAATATAAATATCTTGTCTAGAGGTCTTTCGAGAAAAAAGAACGTGAAAGAAAATTAATTAAAAACCTACAAACGATGGCCACTCAATCGTGAGAGTGACAAATTTTTCATTTTTACCAGCCATAATAACCGAGGGTAAGGGAGGAAAAGTGTTGAAAAATTCTGATAAAACGTGTTTTTTTTTTTCCTCTCTCATTGACAAATTTTTCAATTTGGTGGCTTTTCTCCGTGTCGAAATAAGTTTCAACCAAATAACGAATTTACGTCATCGCAGAAACGCGAAAATGCAACAAAGCGTGTAATATTTTATTGACGATGACGTTATGTAAATTTTTTCTTTTCTCAAAATGGGAAAAAAAGGCCCCCTTCGACTTTTTTTATAGTTTTATTCCTTCGCCACATATAGCAGCGTTTTCTAATTTTAAAACATTTTCATTTTAGAAATCGACGAAGCGAATATTTTTTTTTTCTTCATATCAGCGTTTCTTTTATTTTTTTCTGTATTCTTTATTTTGGGTATAATATTAAAATATAAACAAAAATCGGTACACCTTGAACGGTTGGCTAAGTCGATATTGAATTTTTATAGTTTGCTGCCGGAGGCGTAGAGGAAATAATCCACTGAAAGATAGAAAAACGGTTAGTGTTTGAAATAAAAAATCTATTTTGTAGACTCCAAGTTATATCTGATTTTGTGATCTGCAGTCTCTCTGTATGTAAATCCACCTAATGTTCACGCTGAAATCCTATTTATGACAATTTTTCAGAATAATCAATTTAAAATAAGCTCTCTCCTCAATCCACCAGCCCCTGCCACCAGCCAAAAAACCTTCATCGTAACATAAAATACTTTAGCGTAGCAATAGCTCGAGTAAACCTGAGTCATTAGTTACTATATGTACTTTTTGATTGAATAACCAGCTGCAAGTTTCGTTTGCAGCAGAAAATAGCAGAACCTTTAAAAAAATTTATGTTTCAATCTGAAAATTGGATGAGAGGATGTCCACTTAGTATCGAATAGGATACGTCTGAAAAATCAAGATAATTGCATTCATTTTGGAAAGAAATAAGCTTTTGAAAATTGAAAACTCGACAGATTATTGCTTCGAGTTATCTTAAGTATTTTAAAGTGTTTGAAGGAGTGAAAGGACTGGTTCAGAAGATTTGGTATCATTTACTTGTACCTACACAAAAATTGATTGATTTAATGAATATAATAATGTGTATCTTGTAACAAAATTTTCACACCAAATTCCGTCTTTTTTGTTGTCTATTTGATCAAATTATTTATCAATCAATTAATCAGTTAATTAATTAAAAAATTTTCGCACCAAATTCCTCTACCTATATTTCATCAAATTATTTATCAATCAATTAATCAGTTAATTAATAGAGTGTAGAAAAATCTTGAAAAATTGTCTTAAGTAAAATTTCTATACCTATAACAAAATAGTCATTTGGGTAAAAAGTAATTCGTGCCGATGTAAATCCCTTTTTTTTTAAGTATCTCTACATTCTATATTTAAAATGTGGCTTACATCCCTTGCTATTGCTTGTACCTTCTGGCTTTCAAGTTTTAAATGCCTTAGATGTGTTAAAGTTTTTAAGGATGTGATGGAGATATGGAAGTTTGAAATATCTTGTTTTTATGTTTGAGGGGTTTATTTTACTCCGTATATACCTCTCTTCCATACCCATAACTGTCCATCAGCATAAAAAAATCTTCAATTTCAAAGCCAGTTAAAAATTCCAATGTAAATTTTTTTTCTCTAAATATTAAATTACTTTTTTTTTTTTTCCAGATTTTTCTACCTATTTCCTGTAATATCTGTGACCGTTGTTTACCTTTATTTTTTTTTCCCTATCCAACACTATGATAAAATCTGTATAAACGAGTTATACGCCGTTTGGTAGACGAGGGAAAAATTAAAAACGAAAGAGGAAAAAAATGAGGGTCTTTGGTATCCTCTCTCTTCTAAAAGACCCATCCCAACTTTCTACAACAAATCAGATAGTGTACGCTTGAGCGAGCGCACGCAACTTCCAATCAATGTGTACATTGCGGCTACATTTACTCATCTCTCTTTCTCTCCAAGCTATTTCTCCTTCATTCTCTTTAGGATCTACTCTTTTTTTTCTTTCTTTTTTTTTCCAACGGTGGGAAGGGGGTGTCTTTACCGATTCTACGTACTGTATATATTTAAAGGTATGTCTCTTTCTCTCTGTGTATCACCAAAATGATGTTTAACGCGTTTATACACACATTTACCACGCCCCAATGAGCACCATCTTCGTACCAAACAAGACTCTCGAAAGTATTTTCTCTCTGCTGCCCCTCATTGCCGGTACTCGTTTCTTGCAGCCGACAATTTACATATACGACTGTGTGTTTATATTTTGTGTAATGTGCGACTATAATGTTAATGTGATATAAGTGCGTTGAGTAGGTTTATGCATGTTTTCGAGATGATAAACACACGAATGAGAGTGTAAATAATTTCGGAGACGCGAAGGTAGGCCAAAGAGTTGATTAGAAGCTTATTTGCGATACCAAGTGTCTATAGTTGGTGGCGAATTGCTGTCGAAAATATTGGTTTAGGAAATTCTGAAGAAGGTCTTGCTAATTAAAAACTAAGCTTGTGCTATGAAATTCATGAGAAGGGGGTTTAAGGTAAAACTTAATTGGAACCAGCAACGTAGCCAAGGCAAAATTCTTGGCAGTGGGGGGGGGGGTCGGAGATCAAATGGCTTGAAGGGTAAAATGGAAAGTGGATAAATTTTCCTAGAATGACTGCTTGGCGGGCATGGCCCCCGAAACTTCACTGGCTACAGATTTGATTGAAAAATTTTTTTTTAGAGTATATACTACGAATCAAATCGTATGAGGGTTTTTATTATTACGTCATACTGTTGTTCTCCTTTATCAATCTATGTACTCGTCCTATAGTAGCCAAATGTATTTTTTATCAATCGATAAAGGCACTAGAAAAAGTCCTGTTGTCCAAGTTTTTAGCTAAAAACGTCGCACTGATCTACAATCAGTGGGAAAATAAAAACATTCTTACGAAAATAATTTCGTCGATTATTTAGGAAAATGTAGATCTGGGAAAAACTGGTTGAAGAACCTTCTTAACCACTTTCTTGGTGACTCGACCAGTAAAGCACGGTACGAGTCCTCGATTGCACGTATTTTTCTATGGACAGGATTGACAGCGATATTTGACGTATGAAACAATTGTTGCCTATGTCGGCGCCGTAAATATGAACGTTATTGGAATCCTCGCGTGATTTCAATTGAAACAACGAATCCGTATTAAAAAAATTTTTCAGTTTATTAGAGTGGAATTTTTTGGTCAATTTTTTGAGTATTACTCGTGACAACCGGTGCCAAGTTAAGTTTGTGATTAAATGCATAATCTACCGATGGAAAGAAACTAATTTCAGAAAACTCTATCGGTACAGCAATAAAAATTACGAGTATTTAAAATACATTCAGCTCATACATAGGCATTTTCAATGGCCTCCGACCTTTTACTTGGTTGAAAACTGAATTTTCTACTTTGATTCTACATTAGTATTCCCGCAAGGGCTCGGAAAGTGAACTTGTATATTTTTTGAATTTTGGCAGTATTATCAGTAATGGGCACAAATCCGAATCACTAATCACGAATGTTTGATAATTACGGATCACTAAGTTGATGATGGTTAGGAAGTTCCAATATTCAAAATTCCTCTTCAAGGTTGTTGATTTGAAATAATTCGCTGATATGATTTTGCGATTTATGACTCGAATCATTCGTATTTGTGATTCGAATCAGTTTTTCACTTCATCATTCGTGATTTATGATACGAATAATTAGTTTTTGCGATTCGTGCCTCTTACTGTTATATTTAATTTCATCGAGTGATTTATATCTATACTAATCCAGTTGTGTGTAGTATTAAAGCATTATGGATTTTAAAAAATCTCTTTTCGGAGCTTGAACAGGAAGATTCATCCGTGTACTCAATCAAACGTTTTCACCTACAGACCTGTGGTTAAACATGTTGAAAATTTTCAACCTATTCAGATATTAAAAATATTGAAAAAGTTCAATTTAAAGTTGCTCGACAATATACCAGATTCGTTATATTAGTGCAAATGACAATATTGTGCGTCCTCCGGTTACCCAACACCCAGCAGCGAGTGTGTTGAAGAAATGGGGCAAGTTTTTGTTTTTGTTCATCCATAATGCATGAAGTTGGGATCCCTTCCAAAAATATAGCAGCACACGTGTGATTAGGAATTCCTCTCTTGCTGCTGCGAGGTGCCAGTGGAAACACGTTCACAAATCTTCTTATTTTCGCAGCTTCTTTCCGATCTATCTTTTCGCCAACAACAAAATTACATTTCCTTCCCGTTTGGCGTATATATATATATAGGATGATATTACATCAATTTTGTAGACTGTCCTCGTCGTCGAAATACGTTTTGTCTCACCAGCACAAGTGCATCACGCACTCTCACGCAGACAGCGATGAGAATGAAAACCGTATACTTAAAGAAAGATGCGGGGTAAATGGCGACAAAACTCGTTACTTTTGTCGTAAACTTAATCCTAAATGCCATTGGCTTTAATTAAATGAAATTAATTGGCGTTTGCTTGGGTGTTGAATTCAACGTGGCGTGTAAAGGAAAACGTGACATTTAAAGGGATGAACATCCAAACGATCTACATGTATGGGTATAGTCTTTGAGCTGTATAACAAGGTGCAAAATTATTTTTTGCATTAACTTTCGAAAAGTAAAATGCCGGCTTTCAACATACAAGATAATTCTGTTCCTTGGATGAATTTTACTGCGTCTATATGAGTAAATAGTACAGTATCTATTAAAACTATACACAGTTTCCCTTCAGCTAGTGTCAATATCGCAGTTGATCCTAAATTCGGTATTTTCCTCGAAGTTTTGTTCAGATGTTAGGGTCACCGAGTAATGCATTCGGAAATCCTAACTCTCGAAAAAGAAGAGAATCTTTCTTTCAGCTATATACATAGTTTCAAATTTCGCTGATCTTCTGATTTCAGGTCTCTTCAATAAACCGAGTCTTAAG
Organism: Parthenolecanium corni; assembly: GCA_038050395.1. Classification (NCBI taxonomy): domain Eukaryota; kingdom Metazoa; phylum Arthropoda; class Insecta; order Hemiptera; family Coccidae; genus Parthenolecanium; species Parthenolecanium corni. The sequence continues at coordinate 3,344,471 of JBBCAQ010000014.1, read as the reverse complement.
AAATTTAGCTGCGCGCAAAGAAACCGATCAATTACCATGCTCGTTAACATCACCTACTGATATGGTGTATGATAAGCTGAAATTATTAAATAACCAAACCTCACCGTGGTCCAGACCCAACCCTTGGTAAGCATGCAGATAACTTGCCATTCCGCAGATTCGCTCAGCTATGAAATTTCCACCATCCTGATATCCTCCATTTTTAGGTATCCGACCGCCGGCAGTACTAGTCCATTTCCATCGCTGCATCCGAACAGTGCTAGTCCCAGTCATGGCAGTTCCACTTGCACTTCATTACCAGACATCATGGATAAGAAAGGTAGGAAACGATTTGTAATTTTCGTTATTAATTAATTAGCATTCTTTTATAGGTATATTTTAAGTAGTTATACCTACAGGGAAGTTGTTTGATCTTAAGATAACATTTACACAGCACTCTGACTGGTTAGGAAAAATAAACACCAACTCTGTGGCAGGTTTTCAAATTTCTCACCTCCCAAAAAGCTACGTGTGCTGGCTACAGCAGATGAACTCATGTGGAACTTGATTTAACCAAATTTTTTATCTCGAATATCTACGTATGCTCACCATATATTTGGTCGGAGGTAATTTTAATACTTGGAACAAATTTTCCTCTAACTGTGAGTAGGTATATTTGTTGACAAAAAATTTGTTTTCAACTCGATAATATCTACGAACGCATGACTTCATATCGAAAATTTCACTGTAATGAACGACTGCAACAAATAATTCCTTGGATCTTTGGGTAAAAAGAAAATATTGCGAGACATACAATGTTGACTGTTATCTGAAAACATATTATAGTGGTCCACCATACCACCATTTTGAACGAAAAGTAATTTGAGAATCAAGTATAGAACCAAATTGTTCATGCTGCAGTTAGTTTTATTTTTATTGTGTGTGAGAAAATTTCAAGTTTGCTGAAAATATATGAAAATTTGATAACTTTCAAGTGAAAATGAAATTCGATCTTATACGAGGGTTTCATGTAACCTTATCCGTGGCCATGATGAAATGATTTAAAGTTTTAAATTAATATTGGTCTTCTAGTACTCACTATTTGATTTTCTCATGATTCATTTGGATCGTAAGAAGGATATTGAAGGCTTTTAAACGAAAAAGCTGATTGCCCTTCAAAAGTTGACGTGACATCCAAAAGTACTTGGGTACTTTCTTATATACTTTTCTTTTAGTTTCTGTAGTTTGAATTTGAATCCAATTTTGTTCTTATCTGAACTAAATTTCTCTGTTCTGACTACTGATTCTTGTTTCAACCTTAAGCTGAACAAATGAGGAGAAATCAGAGTTTGAAAATGGAAAACGGACTTAGTCAGATTATTTGAATAAAATTTTTATAAAAATGTTTTCCTTATCGATTTGAATGTGTCAGAGTGACAGAAATAAGTGATGCTCTTAAGAAACAAGAATATCAAATTCTTCTTTGTAACTAATCAGATTTTGAAAGAATTAAAATTAGCTATTATTGGCTTTCACTTCGGTTTTATAAAAAAAAAAAGGAAATTCTTGTCTCCGCTTTACAGGCTTTGTAGAACAACACTTGTTTGTTTATAGGCACACCAACCGATGTACATAGTCGATGCCCAAATATGATTCGACAAATCGATAAAAATTGACTTATCACGTTTTAGAAAAAATACCCCTCAAATATATCTAAACTTATGCAAATCAGATAACCATCAGAAGCTATTTTTTCTCGTACACATCAACAAACCTTCAAAGAATAAAAGAAAAACTGAAATTCTGTGAAACATTACCATCGTTTGCAGAGGGATAGAACGAAATTAAAATTCCTACAATACGTGTTCAACGTAAAACATGAAGGGATAGAAAAAAAATCGAAGAAACTTCAAAAAGAGGTAGGAAAAAAATTGAAAACTCTGAAACATTGTATTTTTTTTTATTTTAACAATCTCGTTAGAAGCATGCATGGGCGGAGTATCTCAAACGATATTAAATTTTGTGGAATTCGGAGACCCTTTGGTTGTAACTTACTAGGGCCACAGGAAATTATAATACGGTTAGAGGGGGAAACATTGTTTTCCGAATTTCAGAAGCGCTGGAAAAAAAAAAGAAGGAAAGGTCTATGAATTTTTATTAAAAATAAAAGCCTTTCGTAACCCTTTTCTCGATTTTTTTTTTTTGGTCGAAAAATTATACCCTTTTTACGAAAAAGTATCGCCTATCAAGCGTCTGTCGTAGTATAAAGAAATTATTTTAAGGGATACATTGAAAGTGTGTGGCGATTCTTTCTATAATAAGAATGAGAAAAATTGAATAAAACGATCGAATAAGTAGTATCCTATAGATTTAAAAAATACAAGTGTCAAGATTTTTAGTGGAGCACACGTTTTAAATAAACATTAGCAGTGTAAGAAACAGTTATTGATTACAATCGATGTTTCACAAATCGATCCCCAATTTAATTCCAGCACCTCAATTTATTCACGATAAGTAGTGAGAGAATAATAGATGTAGAAAGAACAATTAATTTTTGAAAAAACTAAGAACAGAATGTAAAAGGGAGGTGAACCAGATAAACTGGTAATAATTTTTTGATTCGAATTATGATATCATTAACAAATAAGGGTGACAAAAGCATTCAAGTTGATTGTGAAATAATATGAATGAAACAGGCTTAAAGTCTTTTTATAATTCACGTTTCATTGAAAAACTTGTGTGATATTATGGCCGAAAAACTTAAATTATTCTTTTATGGCAGAAAAACACAATTCGACGATTTTTTGCAAGTTTTAAGCATTCTTCTAATTTTTTCCTTAGTCTATAACTTCTCTACTTTTCTTTTAAAGTTTTGTTTTTCCCTACGTATTAGCAGGTTTTCGACAGAAAACCTGCTATTAATTTTTTATTTATTTATTTTTATTTCGATCACCAAACTTTTGTACTCTGTTGCTCTTCAATGTATCCACATTGCCCTCACGAATCCATTTTTCTTGGCTTTCGACTTCCTAAGTTTTTAAATGAAATACAAGTTTCAGTCAGTCACACTGTTTCATCATTAATGTGTTAACATTCTTTTATAATAACGCGAAAAAATCAAGTACAATAATATGATATTCTAGTCGGGCCGTAGCTCGAACAAAATAATGTGGAGAGGGTAAATAAAGTGTCCCCAGGTGGAAAAATATACTTACATCCTCTGCCTTTCTCGATTTAATTAATTTCTTCTTGGGAAGGCAAATGACTACTTGGAGGAATTGTCTCTTGGCCCTGCGTTCAAGGACAACATATAGCTGAATTTTTGGCGAAAATTAAAGAAAAATTTAGCCCATAAAAAGATAAACAAATGAATCATTCACAAAAGTGTGCTCAACTTCACCCTCAATAAATTCTAAAAAATATGATGAAAATATTTGAATGAAATTAGGTCAGAGCAAAATTTGTTTTTGTCTTCACCCACTTTTCTAGTAAGTCTGTTTCCTCTCTACTTTCGATTATACTCTCTCAAGTGCTCATGTGAAAGTGCCAGACAGAAACACATTCACACATGCAAGATTATTATTCAGCCATCACTTAAAAGGGTGACGCGAATCAATAAGCTTGTGGTCGGCGATGCGAAAAAATTTGTCGAAAAAATTTACACCCCTTTTTCTATCGGCGACGTTATTATTAGGAGTATTCCCCCCTGCAGAAAGCAAAAGAAGAGAGAGAAAAGGGTAGTATCTGAGTTGCGGAGATGGGAAAAAAAAAAAACTAGCAAAGAAGAAGGAAAAAAGCTACAGTTTTTTTATTTTCAGATATATTCATGTATAATATTGGGACGAATATAAAATTAAATTTTACGTAAAACTGTAAACGCGTTATTTTGCAAATTGAAAATGTTTTGAAACTTTTCTGAGCGTCGTAAATGATGCGAAAAATTTTGCACTCGACTTTTTTTTCCCCCTTTGTTTTTACAAAGCTTGTTTTTTTTCACCCTGCTTTCTCGCTCATACACTCTCACTATTCTCTCGCAGTCTCCTGTCTATCTTTGTCACCCCTCTCTGACCTTTCTATGTACTGATCTCTCTCTCACCCTCTACTTTTGGTATTCGTGCTAAAAAGTCTCACGAGATTTTTTTATTTTATAAAACTCGGTGGTATCCCATGTATAGCTAATGTTTATAGCCCCAGCTTGTTCTTAGGCTTCATGTGTAGATTCGAAAGAAAACAAAGTGGGGTAGTTGAATGAATATACCTAAAAAAAAAAACTTTATTAACGAGTCTTTTAATTTGACATTATCGGGATGAAAATCGCACCGTAGGGGATACACGTTTTGCAGGGGTTGGGTTATCGTTTTCGATTTTCAAATTAAGAGATAAGAACGCTACCGAGGGATTTATTTGTTCAATTCGTCGGCTATATTCGTTTTTACATTTAACCCTTTGCTGTTTGTTTGTTTTTTTTTTTCTTCATATTTTAATGCTTACATATTTTGTGCTTGAAAAAAGAACAGTTGATTTTTATCTTACTGCTGACCTGTTACTCTTTATGTGAAGTGGATGTTTGGAATGGGGATGTGTTTCAAATGTGGGTGCAAGTGGTATTAGAATTTTTGGAATTTGAGATTTAAAAGAGTGAGAATCGTTTAAAAAGATCTAAAGGGGCAGAGGGTGCAAGTAGCTAGGACTGAATATTGTGATAATTGAGGTTTTGTAAAGGGTGTTCAAGTGTAGATTCGAAGTGTACAGTATTTGCGAATAAGTGGACTTTGGAGTTTCACGTACATGACTAGTTTTCAAGCGCCTAAGGAATATGATGACTGTATAATTTGGCTCAATTGTTGGATACTGTGTCTGAGGAGGGTCTATTCTGTGGATTGTTGGAACTTTTACGGGACCACGATAATAGGATTTATAGTAGCAATATGATGAACATATTGACTTCGAGACGTCGTAGAGGTAATATTTGGCTATAAAGAGAGTATTTAAAATTAGATATACCCGCTTCTTGAAGAAAACCACTTTTTATTCACTTTTTATGCTAATATACTTCATTGTTGTTTTTTTCGGAAGTTGGCTTCATCAAACAAATGAAAAATGACTTGGGCAATAACAGTAAGACCGTAGTAGGCTGTGTCACAATATAACAAACAAATGAGCCACAATCGTATTAAAAAAATTACGAGTATAATGAAAGTAAAAACATGAAAAAATGAAAGTAAAATAATGATTAAAGAGATTGAGTTACCAAATGTAATGTGACTTGGATGATATGACATTTACTGACATGCAAATCAGGATTCGACCCGTCTAATAAGTTTTTCTTAAAAGTACCGCATACTAATTTTTAATATTTTAAAAAATGAATTTTTTTTTACTTGACGTTTATAGTCGAAATTTTGTGTGTCCGTGTGTGTCCAATGTTATCATGTGATGACGTCATCATACATGAGTTTAATGAGACTTTGAGTCTATTTTGTGCGTGTCCTTGTGGGTCTAGTGACGTCTGTCCGGACAAAGCTTTTTTTTCTCCCAAATTGACCTACAAATTGAGTTACAAAATGAGCTACAAATTGAGCTGAAAATTGAGCTACAGAATGAGCTACAAATTGAATTCAGTATTTTGTATAAAATATGAAAAGTTGTATGCTTCAAGTTCGATTTGAAAATATTTTTTCTCAAGAAAAGTTAGTGAATCTTTTCTATATACTCATACAATTGATGTAAAAAAGAATTCATCTTCACCAAGGCTATTTTCTCCGAGTGTTTTTTTTTTCAATAATTATGTAGAAAATGGTAAAGGATAGAGAGATACGGTTTTCACTGCCAGAAAGATGAAACATCAGAGTATTTGGAATTTCTTCAAGAAGAACGGTATCTCCAGATACACCCATTCTTGAAGAAAAGCACTGAACCCGTTTCGTGAGCAATTCATTGTGCTTACATCTTCACCTTAGTTCCATATAATGCCATATATGTCCCTAGAAGTAGTTTTTAGATAAAACGAATTCAAGAGTTTTCAATTCCATGTGGCTGAATTTAGTATACAGTCCCCTCTCATTATCAAATTCAACTCAACTATAACTACTTTATTAGCTGTAAAGTAATAAAGTTAGGTGCTAATTGCGAGTGTAGGTACATTATATTTTCAGTGTACGTGTCTTAATTGATTATCTGTTACTTTAAATTTTATTAATTAAACTCAATTTTCTCAATCATACATAGACTATAACTGATCCCAGAATATTTAATCATTAAAAAAAATACATGAGCTTAAATACGAACATGAAAATCTACAATAGTACTGAAACGCGTTATTATTTCTTGATGTGGGATTCGTACATCATGGCCACTAATTTGAAAATCCACCAATTCGAAGCCCTCTTTTCAGCGCCAATACCAATTCATATCCTGACCCCGTATACATACATAATATTTGTTAGTCGCACGAACCAAATCTCGTGCCACAGCTTCGAGTACTGGCTGCTGGCACCCAATGCTCCTTCAGCATCAACGATTTTTTTTTTCAACAATGTATATTTCTTTGTGGTAACATTATTTTCATTGAAAAGTCATTGTAATTGGTTCACGTCTCCTGCGTAGTGAATGAAAAGTACCTACGCGTTAGCCTCCGTACGTCTGCGTGTGGAAAAAATGTAGGCAAAAGAAATTATTTTCCACTGTTTTAAGCATCCGATGACTGGATTTTATTCGTGTGTTGCTAAAATAGTTGCCACAAAGAATTCAGAGCACGTCAAGCTGAATTAATTCGCGGTTACAACACAAACCGGTTGAGATATTGAAATTTTTCTTAATCCAGCGCAGCCAGTGCTCGACCTCGCATATAATATTATATCTTCGAAGCAGCTCGGAATTGCCGTTTTTTGTTTTGAAAAAGCACGAAATTTCTTTTACCTTTTGCTGAAACAAAGAGAATCGAAAGTATTTTCCTGCAGTATGGATACTTGGAAATGTTACGAGTGCAGTCGAAGAAAATCTGTATGTACTGCTTACAACCCCCTATCGCTCGTAAATTTGTGTATGGAAATTGAACGTCGTTCGACTTTTTTTTTTTTTTTCCTCCGTAGAATGCAATAGAGATGCAACGATAGGGGGAGTTAGGGGGAGGGGGTGAAATGGAAGTAGGTACACGCGTTTTTGCATGAGTGAGTGAACGTCTATCTAGTTTGTTAATAATGTGTCAGCTGTGTCCGTCCATGCGAGCGTATTATTTACAGCTAAATGATTCTATTTCAATATGTATCCTATATATATAGCATATATAGAGAGAGGATATAAATATACCACGGAGGGAACAAAAGGCGAAAGCTGCGATATTTTTCCAACATCCCTTCTTCTTATATACAGTGGACCTTCCAAGCATTTGGGTGCTGTTGCTCGTTTCAGACGTTTTGTACTTCGGCGGAGAGACTAGCAAAGAAAAAAAAAAATTTTCTTCACAAGAATAGATTAATGCTACTAGTTGTGCGTTAAGAATGATTAAAGAAAGATTCGTTTTACCTGGATTACTGGGTGTCGATTTGGTGGATTCTGAAGAGTTGAATTGCTTACATCTCGTTGGTTGTATTATCATCTTTGACGTCATAATCTTGAGTTTTAATGAGATTTTCAGTGTATTTGTTTAGCATAAGTAATTTGGTAGAAATGTAACAGAGAAAGGCTTCGAAAAGAAAGTGTGACATTCTCATTTAAAAGGGATCACTTTGTTGGTCAGCATTTTTTTTTTTTTTGAGTTATCGCAAAATAAAATAATTTAGTCTATCAATTTAAATTTTTCATGGGAAATTGATAACGCGAACTCTCTTATAACAGAATTCATCCAGATGAGTGTTACAAGTCGCAGAAAAAGTAATGGTCGAGAGGACTAATGTCAATAATTAGGTATAAAATCTTACTTTTTCTCTCGTTTCTTAAAATCATGCCCCAACTTCTGAGTTTTTGACAAAGCTGAAGCTCAGATAAAGTCGAAGACATTCCGACCAAGCTGTTATAATTTTTTAATTATCATAAATTACGAAGTATGTGATGAGGATTGTTGAGAACTGGTTGTTTTTGAAATCAACTCTTCTGCTGTAAACAGTAATATGAGGCTTAGTTGAGGTGTTTTTAGATTAGTCTATAGTTTCACAAAAGTTGGCAGGCAAAAGTTTTCTGAGCTTGCCCAGGCACTCACACGCGTTTAGCTAGAGGCCTGAAATTTTGTCTAAAAATATTAAGATAGTAAAAAGTTCTACAAGTACTAAGAATCTTACATATTATCTAGAATCATTCCTTTTTTCCTAAAAATTCTAAAAATTGCTGCTCATTCTTTTCACTGAAGTTTAGAGGAGAAAGTTCTAATTTAATGCCAGAGCCATTTGGCAAATAGTTATATCCTAGTTTAGTAAATGAAGTTTAGAGGAGAAAGTTCTAATTTAATGCCAGAGCCATTTGGCAAATAGTTATATCCTAGTTTAGTAAATGAATATACTGAGATTTCAGAATCGTTGCTTCTATACACTCTCATAAATTTCTAACAGTATAGCCGCAGAAATAAGCAAGTTTCAAAGTACGAAATCCTGCTATTAAAGGTATGGAACCACCTATATAATCTCAGTGAAAACATATTTTCCTCTACTTTTTCTCTCCCAACCCCCTCCAAAATAACCCTTAGCCGACTGAATGACAGTCTCGAGTTGCCAGTGTCCATTGAGCGGAAAAAGCCACTTGTTGCCTTTTCTCTCATATTTCCAACAACTCCTCCCATCTCTGCTAACAAATTTGTCAAATTCAGGTTTTATGCGAAAATAGAGCTCCCCTTCTCGCGCGCGCGATTTCGCTTTGTTCTCCGCCAAAACAGCGTCCACAGTTTCACCACGCAGACCCTAAATAAATTCGTGTACGTAAAATGGCTTGTTGTTTGCTTTTTTTCGACTTGTTTTGGTCATTTCCCCATTAAATCTACCGCCTGTACCTTGAATTCGTTATTTTCTACAACATTATTAGCTTTATACGCCGTTTGAAAAAAAAAAAAAAACTACCCTCCTCCCTTCATATCCATTCGCTTCCATGCGGTCATTATAATATGCGTATAGCTCTATAGCTTATAGAACGTATTTAACGTCCGTTTAGAAGAGTGGCACGAGGTTACACTGACGATGACGTACGCGTCATGAAAATTATGTACCGCTGAAGGGTATACAGGGTGCACGGCTGACGGGTGGGAGGGCGGAAGGGGGGGAGTGAAAAATTTGCGTCTAACGGGGCACATCCCGCCGCAATCTCACGCTTTTCGCTTCGCTGGGCAAACTGAAAATATTTTCCGCCCCACGCGACACAAATCCGGTACACCCTTATTCGACGCTGCTGCCACCACCACCACCACCACCCCCCCTATTGTAACCATCAGCATCCCCCACCCTGTCATCTTCGGCTCGCATTAAACACCGTATTATGAATGACACTTATTGTCTCTCCTCTGTCCCCTTCCACTCTCTCTCTTTCTCTCTCACTCTCTCTCGCTCGAGCAAAGGCTAACCTAGCGTGTCCCTTACCTATAGATACGTCGGTTAATGCCAAAGCCAAACCGCGTGTCACTCGCCTATAGCCCTACAAGAGTGTAAAGTAGGCTAGAAAAGCGCTCAAGTCTTGCGGTATAGAAGATAATATAAATATTGTAGTGAATTTTTGTGGTGCCTCAAGTTTCTTATCAACGTGATGTAAACGAAATTAATAATTTTTTCAAGTATACGTATAGTAAACGCATCTGAGATTAGATGATGGAAAAGTTGGAGGTTCAGTTTGACCGTAAGTACTTACCTTTTACCGTCTTAAATGATATATTTCATTATTTCTGTGGTGATTTTTTCTATACACAGGGTTATTGGGGTTTAAACGTCAATCATGAAACCGGTTGCGCTAGGGCTGACCATGTTTACAGCACTGAGCACTGATAAGAGTGAATGGGTGGCACTGATAAGAGCGAATGGGTGGTTGATGTACACGAATGCAAGATGAAAATAGGCGAATTTGGAAGTGTTACGTAAAGTTACCTGAAATGGTTTTCATGATAATGTTTTGATTTTTTTTTTTTCTGGTGCACTGATTCTTAAAGAGAAAGTTTCAAGCTTCGATTTCGATCAAATCGCATGTAAAAATTCTCCAAATTCAATTTTTGGTGAACTTTTTAAAAATGATGAAAAATACGTAGCGTTATATGGGACAAAGAATTCGTACCCACATTCGACATTTTCAATATTCATGCAGGGTTGCCAACATTTGAAACTTGACTTTAAATCCCAATTCATTTTGACTCGCAGCATTTGAAAATTCTATTTCCTGCCTGTAAAAGTGAATCATACTTATTTGCCTGTATGGTTATCTAATTCACGAATGCAGTGAATTGATGCGATAAAGTTGTTACCTTTTAACAACGTTGCCATCCAGAATTGTCAAAACTCCCTGTTTCGAACCAAAAAAAAATTTCTGGAGGTGAAAAAAATTCCCAAAACAAGTTTTTTATTGAAAATTTGAATTTTTGGATTTTATCTTCTGAAAAAAATGATAAATACAAAAAATGATTTATAGAATCTTCAATATTTTGAATTTGGACCTACCAGGATAAAAAATACCGAATATTATCAGCTCTTATTTGAATACTAATTACAAACATGAGAACAAATCCTTAAAATAAATAAAAATGATAAAATTTCAAAAAATCCCTACAATTCTAGAAAAATTCCTGAAATCCCTGAAATTAAAAAATCTCTGGTTTCATATCTGAAATTAACAGTCTTCAAAAAATTTTTTCATGCCATATGATGCGGCAGTTGTTCTTCCAAAAATAAATTTTTAAAGCCCCCCTACAAATGACATTTTTTCGAAACACCCTGTATGTTCCACACATTTCATCATCCCCACTTGATTTTTACGTCACTTTTGCTCGCATGCAAACTTCAAAAGCGTTTTTCTCAGAAGTCAGATGGTCTACTCGAAAAATCTTAAAATCCAAGCATGAAAAATCTTGGATTTAAAAAAATATTCTCAATTCAAAAATGTTTATAGATCGTCTGAAATTTCATAAAAATTCCTCATATTTCAAAGTTAAGACTTCCCGCCTTTTTGTTTTGGCTTCTTGGGTCTCAAAAATGATAGGAAATAATGTAAAAATTTTTTTCCAATCATTTTTCTATTTTTTTTACTGACTTTTCATTTTTCTCGAGCTTCCTCTTGACAGTTTCAGAAATTGGTAAAAAATCTTGTTATTCTGATCGTCTTTCTAAAATTCTTAATAATAGAATATTTCACGATTTTAAGAAAAATCTCAAGACTTGTCAGCAAATAAATTTTGTGGAAATTCCCCTTTCTGCTTTCAACTATAGGTTCTCAATTTTTTAAAATTTCTGAATAATTTACTAGTATTCATTATACTTGTGGCTTTTGAGATTTTAAATAATGTACCTAGTCGAGAGTACATCAGATTGTCCCGATCTATAATGTCCTTTCATAATAGTCTAGGTAGCATAGTTTTTTTTCTTTTTCAAATCCGCATAGTAATAATTTCGATAGCCATTTCTTGTAATAAAAAGACTTCGAATAGATCTACTTGTAGCTGCAATTTCAGGTTTCCTTTTACAATTCGCCGCGAATAGTACACCGCATATATTGTAGTCTGTTCGTTTCTGGTGACAGTATACTGATTCGAGTCGACCGACATCTGTCACCATCTATAGATGACAAATTTAATCGGCTACAAAAGTACAAATGGCGGCGGTTTTCACGCGGATTACATATGTCATATTTTGGGGTATCGTCGTGCTACCATTGTAATGCCATCGAAAAAATGAAGACCTTCGTAGGTCGATGTTCTTTTGTATGGAGCCACTATAAATGCTCCTCGTTTTCTATATCTATCCGGTTTTGTTCTGAAATGTTTGCTATTAGACCTTCACCTTTCAGTCAATTCTTTGAAGTAGCATATCGCACCGAAAAAATGAAAAAATAATTTCAAAAGTCGAATAAAACGACGAAAGAGTGTGCTGCAGAGACGTTTATACACGATGCGATTATTGAAAAGTACGCAGACGAATTCCATAAATAACAATCTGCGTCAGCAGGTTTTTAAATTTGTCGACAAGTCAGCAAAGTGATTGCGGAATGTGGCTGCTATCTGATCGAGTTGATTTGATTGTGTCGCTGTGATTCTTTCATTTCTTTCTATTCCTCATGAAAATAGTTTCTAGAGGACGTGATGTAAAGATGGTTAGACTATATTTAGTTGTAAAAATACTGTAAAAGGTGGATGGTGGTTTTAAGAGTGTAAGTGAACTTTTTTCTGTTTTTGGTGCTTTGTTGGTATTTGGTACGAATTCGGTGAAATGGAGAAATATGGTGAGTAAATTAGATATTTTCACAATGCAAGTATATAAGCTAATGGTCGTACTTCAATTCTATCATGAAAAATGTTTTCATATTTTGAGTATTTGATTTGCCTCAAATCTACCTTTTGGTACTTTTAATGAAAGATTCGAAAGAAATATGGATGGACTTTGATGGTTGGAAACGAATAGATAAATATGAGGAAGCGATATTTGTAGTCGAATAAAAAAAAAACACAAATTCAAGTTTGACGAGGTAAAAAATTTTCTGCTAAAGGTTTGGGGGCTCTGTAGATAAAATTTGCTTTTCTAAAAGTACCGATTTATTACCTATGTTTAGTCAGTCAATGGAATTAAGAAGGTTAATTATAAATGTGAAGTCATAACTGAAAGGTAGTAAATATTGATGCTAATATTTTTCAATTATAACTATTTGGCACTTGATTTTTATGAATTTTTCATTTGAAATTGGATATTGTCAGTTGAATTTAGTTTGAAAAACCATAAACGTTGAAAATATATTTTGTCATTCTTTCAAAACAAAATTCTTGCTACTTGAATGATTATCATTTCACTGATTGTTATGAGTATAGTGGCATGTGAGCCGAAAGTCTATAGTTCAGTTCCTGAAAGTTAAAATGTTGGAATTCTTATAATTTTTCTGAGTTTTTTTTTACGAAATAAAAATATATTTCTATTCAAAATGGTTTTAACGTTAGACAAAATTTTTCGAAAGTAAATTCAGTATTTCATATTTTGATATTTTACCTTCAGGATCCTGAAACTAAAGTCTGAATGAGGTTAAAGAACTGAATGAGCTAAGAATGATTTTCTGCATAGTTTGTTTTTTTTTTCCTTTTTTTTTTCTTCGTTTAAGTCCGTCGTATTTTTCTGCTTTCAAAACTTTCATAGTGATAATTGCACTTGCACCTTGAATATAAGAATAATGATATGAGAATTTACTATCATTTTCTACGACACTTTTATCTACATAATCAACTCAAGTTCAAAACTATTAAGTCCCTAAGAAATGTTCATTCATTATTTAGCTGATTTAGCATTATCAGGTCAGATACCAAAACATTTGAATGCAAGAAATGGTGATAATTTTTTTGCTACTTGGTAGATTTTAGACTTTGAGAGGGCAGTATGGAAATTTCTTTACGAAAAAACTTGACAAAAATTAATTCGAAATTCAAAATAAATATATTATGTACTTTTATTTGTAAGCATACATACATTACGATTAGCTGTTTTAATATCATATTTTGATATAATACTACATACATTATAAGTTTTAAGATTGAAAAAACTTTTAGTTGAATAATTACAGGTAGACTATTTATATATTTTCTGAAAAAAATGAATCGTTTTTATCATCTTTATATGGGAGATAATTTCATGATTGTAGTAAAAACTATATTATTAAAAAATTTTAGCAATATATTTCATTAATATACTTAGACTATACTTATTGTTAATATTTCTATTGTAATTTTAATTGCAATCTTGAAATTACCCCAATTTTCATATCTAAAAATAGTAAAAATTACTATTCATTTATTTTTCAGAACGTCTGTCAAATTTAATGTTGATACTCATACCCACTGTTTTATTTGGCAAAAAATACTAATTTTTATTTCAGTACATTCCTCATCCTCCACAAATTTTCATTTCGATTTCCATCCATGTTTCCAACGAATATCGAAACACTTTTGGTAAAAATCTCGAAATGAAAAAAATCTGCATCTTACTCGATTCGAATATTTAAAAAATTTTGCAACATTTGTCTTTGCAGAGAGAAGTGACTATGCTGCATAATTTTCGCTGTTTACCCCCAACCCCCTAAAAAATGTCACCCCGTACTAGTTGTGAGTGTTTATTTAACGGTGAATAACACCAAATTCGAATATCAGAATACGAAATACCATCCCTTATGGAAGAAAGAAAACAAAAAAAAATGAAACCAAAATGGCAACAAAAATTTGCATAAGAAACGGCGAATTTAACGAATTCCGAATATAAATAGACGAAAAATATACGATTTTATGTAGGTTATATTTTAGCCACGTTTGTGTTTTTGTTTTGCATTTGTCGTTTTTTTTTTTGTTTTGTTTTACTTTATGCATGCTTAAGTTGTTGTAATATTTCAAAAGTGTGTGGCATCAAGAGTTATACTTTATTAAATAGAATAAGATCGGTTCACCCCCATTTTTAGGGGTGAAAAAAGCCCCCCAAAATGTAAGGGACACGAAAGTCGAAATGATGTTTATAGAAAGTGTGGAAAAAAAAAAGAAGAAGAAGAAAAAAAGAGTGAGACAATAGAAGAGAAACACAGAGTGAAAGGAGTGAACTGGGTGAGATAAACAGAAAGGAAGGATGAGTCTGAGTGAGAAAGTATATGGGGGCAGGGGGTACGTAAAACAGGCAAAAGGCAAACACAGTACTGGTGTGGAAGCGCTCATGCAGAAACTTGCCGATAAGAGAATGCTGTACGTATATATAGAGAATGGGTGAGCGGGGGCGCGGGGTAAGAAAGCTATGAGGAGCTTTTTCAGAGATTGTGTGCGAAGAGAATACCGAATAGCAGAAATTTGGTGTGAGGGGGGGGCGGAATGAACGAAGAGGTTTTTACGCCATCGTTGTATTTTGTAAAATGGTACAGTTGTATAAATGGTGTCTGGGCGAGGGGATGGGGGTGGGGACAATGTAAAATTGAGAGGAGACAAAAAGTAAGTAAAGGGATGGAGAGAGTGAGGCGGAAAAAAAAGGACTAAACATTTTTACACTTAGGAACGACACTCTCGTTGCCGATAACGGCTTCCACCCCGTCAGCCCCCTTCTAATATGCGATTTTCCATAATATCCTTGCTTCTCTATCTCTGTCTCCTCTCCACTCTGGTGTTTTCTTCGGTGTTTTCCGTCACAAATCATTTTCACAAGATATCGTCGCACACCACGGAAAAATAATAACCTCGATGCGCCTTCCCCATAGCCGTCTTTCATTATACGCCACCATCCACTTCCATAAAATGAACAATAAGTTAGACGGTACTCTTATTTAAAATTCGGTGTATTTTATGAAAATTAATTCCCCCCCCCCTCCCCTGCAGGCTTCTTTTATTTCAGTATTTTTCTCGTTATCGAAGTAATAGGGAAAAAAGGTGTTTGAAATAGTCGTAGAGATTCGAATTTTGAATAAACTTTTTCAGAACTCGAATTACACAGACTAGAATTTATCAGCTCAAGTCTTTTGACAATTCTTCATTACTTGTTTTAATTAAACACTCATTTATTAGAAAAATGTTGTTTTTTTTTTCTCACCGAAGATATCTTCTAATAAACCAAGTTTAAATTTTTTGTCTCCCGCATTGTCATAATTTATTGAATAAAATATCACAAAATTCACTCCATAAGATGACTCTAAGGTGTTAGAAATTAATTATTTCCAACTTGATTTTGCTGGATAGCACAGTAATTTAGTTCCCTATAGCTGGTAACACTGCCAAGGAAAAGGGGAAATTTAGATTCAGTTAAATTTTGTTGTTTTCTTTCTTTCACCCTTCTCCTCATTCTTCATCATCATCACTTTTCGAGAACAATGGTGTTTGCTTGTACCACTCTGTGACTGGTACTCAGATTGATTCATCTCGTTCCTCATTTTGATTCCTCTCGTTCCTGTTATTTTCTCAGTTCAGACAGTCAGTTCTCTTCCAACCGCGGATGGAGCAACATCAAAGTTAACACTCTGTGCATTTTGCAAATGTTTTTTCGTCATTATTAATTTGTTATTGCATATTTTTTGCAGTTATGTTCCTCATTTTATTTACTTTAATTTTCCTTTCTGAATTCAATTTTTTTTTTTTTTCCTAATTTTTATTCGTGAATCCTGATCGATTCCTTTACACTCGAGGAATATTTCTAGACCATAAAATCCAAGATCCCTTGAGCCAATCTGCTGAAATTAATTTTTGAAGCTGTCTTGCACAAGTGTTTGTGTATGCGTGTGTATGTGAAGGTAAAAACCAGTAAATAAGTTTGTTC
The DNA here is from genome assembly GCA_038050395.1 of Parthenolecanium corni. NCBI lineage: Eukaryota > Metazoa > Arthropoda > Insecta > Hemiptera > Coccidae > Parthenolecanium > Parthenolecanium corni. Next base: position 3,328,068 of record JBBCAQ010000014.1, on the reverse strand, counting down.
TTTTTTATCATTAGCGCAAGGAAATTTTGATCTTTATTCGAACCATATTATGTAGTGCTGCAAATGAAACGTCCTTCTGAAGAAATGGGTACTGCGTCTGAGGTGTAGTTGGTGAAACGCATGCGCACAAAGTAGTTGGTTGACACGGTTAACTATAATGGTTGATAACGGTTGATAACTAAAGTGACAGTGTTGCCAACTTGTATTTTCTCGCTTCAGTGAAATGCATGATGAATCGTTATTCTGCGCATGCAATGCGCCAACTACACCTGAGATCCCTTAATAATGCTGATAGCACCAGTCTATAAGGAGAGGATAGAGCGACCGCGCTATTTACTTCTATGCGATTTAAGGGGGGAGAAAACTTGTACAATTGCTTTGAAAATGCACGAAAAAACAGGTTTTGAGCAACTGCTCGCCTAATGAACAGCAGTAAGCAACCAATCGGCCTCGTAAATCGATGTACGAAAATTTTCTCTGCAACGATAGACGAAAATCAGATAAATGAAACATCTCAATAATCGACGATAAGGGCCAGTATTACAAAAGTCGGTTTTTGATTTAACGAAGCATGATGACAGAAAATGCCCTGGACTGTCGGGTATATCAGTCTGTTTAATCCGTAATCAAGGTTTGTAATACTGGCCCCAAGTCTCGATAGAATTTCTTGACGACCATTTTCTTTTCTTCTGGTTTCTTTATTATTATTTATGTATTTAGGTATATTTATAAATGTATTTTTACGTTGACTCTTCTGCTATCATAATAAAAGTGTGTTATTCAGTTTAAGCCCAAGTTCGGTATAAAAAATATAATTTCGATTTATTATAACTTCTGTTGACTAAAATGTTATAGAATTCTATCCGATAAATCGATAAAAATAAAACAAATACAAATAACGTGAGTCTACAGATTCGTATGAAATTATGGGTTCATTGCCTCAATGCTAGGAAAAAAATGAAGGCGCACATTTTTAGAGCACCCTAAAGTCGCCTCTTTGTATGTTGTAAAACAAAGGAGTTCCTGTACATATTCGAATAATTTGCATTCTTCGAGCATCATGTTGTAATTTGAGCTACCCCACAAAAAAACAACATCTCTTATGATTTTTTTTTGTATTTTTTGTTACAGTATTAGATTTAGACGGCACACCATCCGATGAAACGTGCACTTCCGGAGGGGATAATTCGAATCCTGGCTCAATAGTAGGAGGTCCAGAGGACGACCAGGCTCGTTTAAGACTCAAAAGGAAACTTCAAAGGAATCGAACCTCTTTCACCAACGATCAGATAGATAGTTTAGAAAAGGGTGAGTGCATTTCGAAAGTGATGAAAAATTTTTGCACGTACACATCCGACTGTGTATAGCAATTTAACGATTGCTGTATTTTTCCTACTCTTTTTTTTGTGATTTTTTTTTTTGAATATTTTTTCTATTTCAATGTTCTTTTATATTTTTCAGAATTTGAACGCACTCACTATCCGGATGTGTTTGCACGTGAAAGACTGGCATCGAAAATTCATTTACCAGAAGCTAGAATTCAAGTGAGTTGGTTAACAATATTCTTAGAAATTAATTTAGGTAAAAGTGCCCCTTAAAAAATTAAGTTAATATCGAGGAAAGTATAGGTTGAGTGTGAATTGCTAAATAGAATGAAATCCTGCATAACTTGAGCATCATGATGGTTGTATTTATCTAGTTGCGTATTTTTCTCCACGGTCCTTATTAGTGGAGTTATGGAGGGAAGTGTATAATTTTGTGTGAGTTCTTGTATATTATGAGGGACCTGTTTTCACACTCGGAATATTTGGTATAAAATGAGATTTTATCCAGAAACTATCCAGAAAATGATACTCTTAGAGTACTTCGTAAATTTGATGAGGAACTATTTTCGTTTCAAAAATTTTGCTCTATTTCTTTGATAGAAACAATTTGTTACTAGGTGTGTAAAATTTTTAAAAATTACATCAATTTCTCATTTTTCATAATACATGTTGTTTTTTACTATTTTGTTTGTTATTAATGCTAATAATCCTTGATTTTTCGATATTGTAAACTGGAGTCATGAGTTTGAGTATTTCTCACACAAATCTTATATAATATGTTCGAAAACTTCGCATTTCCTGATTTTTACTCAGGGAATAAAATTTGTAAGTTTAGCTCTGGTATGGGGGTTTTCGAGGTCGCTGAAAACGAATCCGGTAGCCATTTTTGGCGGCGGCTTTTGCCAAGCGAGATATGGCTAAAAAAAAGTGAAAAATGCTCTAAAATGGGTCTAAATCGTGACGTAGAGCAAAACGTGCCGCGAATTCGGATCAAGTGTGAAAAATTGCATACGATGCACATGTCTCCTGGAACATTTTGAAAATCGTCAATTTTTGCCAAAATGACAAGGTTAGGTGTTCGAGCGGAATTGAGAAGCATTTAAGAGAAATTAAGCTGAATTGGAGCGAAATTTGAGCGGAAAAGGAGCGTAGCCCCGGCGGGCCAAGCTAGTAACAAAATATTTTATTAACCTAAATTATAAATCGAATAATTTCTTCGAAATACGAGTAAAAGAAATTAGTATTTATTTTTTTATTAGTATGTATTTTATTGACAAGTAGATAACTATAAGAAAACTCTCATCATACTAAAAGTTATGGAATCAAAAAGTTTACGTTGAAAAAGATGATTTGAAAAAAAAAAAAGAAAAAAAAAGAGAAAGGAAATATGAGGATTGTAAAGAAGATGGTTCTCATTTAATAAACATTTCCATTCATCTGATAAATTTACTACCGGCTAATTTATGGTAAATACAAATTAAATACGTGTTTTAGGTATGGTTTTCTAATCGCCGAGCTAAATGGCGCCGGGAAGAGAAACTGCGCAATCAAAAACGCAGTGGCAACGAGCATGCACCCGTTTCCAGCAACACTGTCGATGCCTCCTCACCATCACCTCCACGAATTTCCTCTTTCAGTAGCAACAGCATGTACTCACCGATACCACCATCTGTGCCATCTATTTCGGATGCGTACAGGTACGCGAGTCCCCACTGTACCTGATGTAACCTTTGGCAGACTTTTTAAGTGTGGCGCAGTATCTAAAACCAACTTTTTCTCTTGTAAACAGCTCCATGAACTCGATGACCAGTTTCAGCATGCCAACGTCACACATACCTCCGAGTGTGGCGCCAACCAGCGGAATGATGAGTCCAACTCCGGCATCCTGTCTGCAGCAACGTGACTCATATTCTTGTGTAGGAAGGACAGCTCCGACCTACGAATCGTTAGGCATGTCGCCGTATTCACCGCTGAAGGCACCGACCTCATCCTGCAGTCCGGTTCCTCATAATGCTTACCATAATATGAATGGTCACCAGTATAATGGAACTTCAGGTAAGTGGTAGTTGGCTATCTTAATATTGTCAGGTTAACTACAAATATGGCAAATACGAGTAGATCCTTGCTGTACGATTTTTGTGGCCTTGACGTGTGGCTAATAGAGATAATGGTTCCCAGTAGCGGGTTATCTGTTTTGTAGCTTTTTGAGTGTCCAACTTACTTATTTAGATAACGAAAGTACGTAGATTTAAACTGAGGTTAAAAGGGCCCAGATATGTCGGTCATTAAAGGTATGCCTTACCACGTGAAAAAAAAATGTAAAAAAAGAGAGAAATTTTCCTGACTGATTTCTGCCTGAGTCTTCAACTTAAGAGATACGATTTTTGAATGTGTTATACATAGTTATAAATGATGAACTTACGAATGTATGAAGTTAAATTTTCAATTTATATTTTCTGGTAGCTAAAATAAGCTATCAATGTTACTCCAACTTTACGTATCCGTAGAAGGCGTTGTTTAATTTTAAATAAAAATCTCACTCTATACATCCGTAAATTCATCATAATAACTATAACACATTCAAGAATCGTATCTCTTAGATAGAAATTCAGCCAGAAAACAGTCGGAAAAATTCCCTCGTTTTATGAAAATATTTTTTTAAACATCGTTTTATCGGACTGTTTGATAACAAAAATCATAAATTTCGTATAAGTCGAGCTAATTGAGCCGTTAGATTGATATTTTTCCATATTTCATCCTCAGAAGTCCTTCCCATTGAGATATTCGTAAAGCCGAATTGTGAAGTTCGGGCGTCTAGTAAAGCCTACCCTTAAGGAGTTTACAACTGGTGGGGCTGGGTGAGGAGGTAAATAATTTCACGCCCCGTTTGAGATATTATAGCTTGAAATTTGCACCACTTATGCACACCACCTCAAGGATTCACACTGATATGGTAGAAAATTGAAGTATAAAATTTTGGCCATCGTTGAGAAGAAAGGTGCGGGTCATTTTGGACCACCTTAAATCAAAAGTTTTTGGATTTAGAATAGCTATTTGTGACGTGATTTATGAAATGGTACATCCAGCTTATGAACAAATTATTATTAAAAAAAAAAACAATCGGATCAAAAAATAATAAAATCATCTACCTAATTTTTACTTTTTTATATGAAGTACCTATCACACCACTGGCAGGGGCGGATCCAAGAGGGAGGGGAATCCCTCCCAATCCAAAAAAATAGACCGATAATCCACAAAAAAATCAATTTTCTTGAACCCCTCTCCCCCTTTATGTTGAAAAAAACACAATCTCACCTATTTAGCATTTACCATGCTTTGAAAAAATTTGGATCCTCCCCCCCCCCAAATGGAGCTCTGGATCCGCCACTGACCAATGGGTGATGTATCACTATATTTTTATGTATAAGAAAATTGGTGGTATATTTTTTCAACTTTCTGTTCTTCGCACAAATAGTTGGCATGTATGAGAATAGTAATTCAAACTCAACATTTAATTTTCTCAGAATCATATTATAATTTTTAAATATGAAAATTCAAATTTTCATATCTCAATAAATTTTTCAATTGATGAAGATTTTTTTTTTTGTAAAATGTTCCGAATATCTTCCTCCATCAAAAGCATGACACACTATTTTTTTGGCTTATAATACCATATTTTGTACATTCATAATATCACATTTTTTAATCTGAAAAATTTCCTGTCTGGTACTGAGCACAAACCTGAATTGTTTGTGAGTTAGCATTCTCACCAATCGGTCACCCAGACCATGGTCTACAATAGTTTACTTGATTTCAATTAATCTATTTTACTAATTTGATTGGCAGGTGTGATACAGCCTGGAGTTTCAGTACCTATTGCAGTGCCTGGACAAAATTCCGATATGATGTCTCAATACTGGCATCGACTGCAGTGACAATGGTGGTAAATGTAGAACGGTAGCAGTTCTGCAAATAAATTTATATAAGCACGCTCCATGTGTCCTCCTCCTTTATTAATTATCGTTGTTGTTGAAATTGTCGAATTATTGTTCTTTTCAGAGGAGCTTCTTGTCTGTTTGTATCTTTCATTACGTGTATACTTGTGTACTTTTGTTATTTTTGTTTTCTTTTTGGGGGGTTCATTGTTGAAAATAAGCAGTGCCGATGGTATTTTGGGTGGCATGGCATATTATTATGATTAAGCCTCTTCGCACGACGACATTTTACCAGTGTTGCCATTGTTATGTAAGTTACCTATCGAATGATTTCGTGTCAAATCCGAATGCGTTGCTGGGCTTGATTGGAATTTACTTGCGTGGATTTTTGTACACATTTTCGTTCTTCCAAAGAATTATTTTAAGCTCGAGCAATTGGGTAAATTTTTGGCTATGAGTGTGGTATCGAATCCTTTTTATCGTATGGTTTGCCAGTGCTTTGAATACAACTGTTACAGAGTCGACTGAGATATAATTTTGATATAAATTAAGAAAATTGAAAAGTCAATCTATTGAGTTTTTCTTTCTATTAATTGAGGAGTTACTTGGAAAATAGAATTTTACGATGAATATAAAGTCAAGATTTTATTGCACGTTTCTGAGAAAATAGTTTCCAAAATCACCTAACTAATTACCACTTTATGTTTTACCGTTTGAACTGGCCCATGGTTGATCAGTATTAAATTTCTGTTCCTGGTGGTCATTCGATGATGTTAAAATAATTAGCCTAATTTTTTGACTTTATTAACAGTTTTAGAACAAAACTGATTATAGTTTTGAGTGGTAAAAGTTTTATCAATTGAAATCCTAATAAGTATTCCTATTGATTCCTATTGAAAAGTTAATGCGAAGCTAATCTTGACTTGAAATTAAATGAAATACCATAAAAATATTGAGTATCAATTTTTTTTTATAATTCCACTTAAAGAAAAGCATCTACCACAGTTTGTGCAATATTTAATGTTTTTTATCGAAGAATTAAATAAACTTCCACGAGTGTTTGGATTTTTTCACTCTGACTTTTATAAAGTCCGAAGTATTTTTCTTTGGGTATTTCATAAAATTAAAACTGATATCGAGTGAGAGTAATTGTCTGATAAACTAAGACAGAATTAAAGTACTCATGTGAAAAAAAATTGAATTCCTTTTTATTTTTCTGAATATTCATTTTAAGTCTCCTTGAATTTCAGATGAATACTTTAAAGTAGTAGCTCCACAATTTCGAACTAAATATTTTTATCTAAAATGAAAATCCGAATGAAGAAATTTAAAATTCAGGGACTTATTTATAAAGAAAATTTTGTGACTCAACTCAAAAAATTATCAGTTGCTCGGAGAAATTTTAACTTTATTTTTTCCCTTTTGAATATTCTTATTTTCGAAAAATGAAAACATCGGTTGCAAATTTTTTTATGATAGAAATGTTGATGATTTTTATGAGCTATTCCAAATAAAATCGAAACCCAATGCCCTACAAAAATCCAACCAAGTATATTTCGGTCCCTTCACATGTAATTTTAAATAACTGTACAGGTATACGAAACTCTTGTATAAAAGAAGTATACGATTTAAACTGTTGTAAAAAATAAAAATTATTGTAAGTAGACCTAAATGATTTGATGGTATGGAAAATATGCGTTAAATTAAGTAGATGTAAACTGATCTCCAGACATCAATGTGATCAATTTTGTTTTTTTTTTCTTAATTTTTCTCCCCATCTTTATTTTTTATTAAAATGAATATTTATTTGATACTGTATTTATTTATTTATTTTTTTGATTTGTTTTATTGAACTCGTGTTAAATCCATCGAATATTTGTTTGAATGTGTCGTTCAGGAATTTTAAATTTTATCAAATCTTATATAATCGAATGATCATGAAAAATTGAACTTCGGTTTGTCATCCTTATCTTCAGTTATTCTTTAGAAATAAAAATCAGCTTACCCGACTTTAAACTTCATTGAAAAAGTCGTCAAAAGTCCCAAAGCATGAAAAGAAAAAGTCATCACAAAGTGGATAATCAACAAGATAAATTAACCTAAATTCCTATCAGTAATTTAATCTGAATGAAGTTTTAATATGTAAAGAAAAAAAAAAACGGTCTGGTCGCGAAATTTGATATTTTTAACTTGGACACTGTTTCTTTTTTCTCTCCATCCCCCTTTTTTCCTCCTTCGTTTTGAACTTCAAAAACAAAACCAAAATGTCCGCGCGTCTTGCGTCCACCATGTCATGAAACGGATTCCCCTGCGGCGGACAAGTATATCAACCAACATGACACTAACGTAAACCGCGTTGACAGCGATTTCACTGAAGTGGAAACTACATGAACCGCATGTTGTCGTCACCCCGTAATCTTTTTTTTTTCATTAAAAAAAATAATCGAGGGTTGACCACACACAATTCTACGACTGATACAAACACGTCGAAATGAAAAAGAAAAGAATAAAAAAATCATTCCTCTATCAACGTTATCCATCATCAAATGGAGAAATTAAGAATTTTCTAAAGAAGTTTTTTTTGACTGATTATTTAAAATGAAACTTTTAAAAAATAGCTGCAGCCCTCACCGAAGTTTCGTGAAGGCGAAAGATGAATTTTCTTTTACAACAGTACTATACAGAAAGTATCCGTAATGGTTTCATCAAAAAACAAATTTCTTTGAATATGAAGCATGTGGACTAATTTCAGAAATTTTCAAAAATAGACAACATAGCTATTTATGGACTGATTTCAAACATTTTCCAGGATGGACAATATATAGCTACATTTGAACTCACTTCCTCATTTCAGAAATTTAGGAAAGTATCAATTTTCGTCTAGTTGTCTCAATTTTCGGCTGGATGTCTCATTTGTCGTCCAGCTATCTCATTTTTCGGCTGGATGTCTCAATTTTCGGCTGGATGTCTCATTATTCGGCCGGATGTCTCAATTTTCGGCTGGATGTCTCATTTTTCGGCTGGATGTCTCATTTTTCGGCTGGATGTCTCAATGTTCGGCTGGATGTCTCATTTTTCGGCTGGATGTCTCAATTTTCGGCTGGATGTCTCATTTTTCGGCTGGATGTCTCATTTTTCGGCTGGATGTCTCATTTTTCGGCTGGATGTCTCAATGTTCGGCTGGATGTCTCATTTTTCGGCTGGATGTCTCAATTTTCGGCTGGATGTCTCATTTTTTGGCTGGATGTCTCAATTTTCGGCTGGATGTCTCATTTGTCGTCCAGCTATCTCATTTTTCGGCTGGATGTCTCAATTTTCGGCTGGATGTCTCATTTTTCGGCTGGATGTCTCATTTTTCGGCTGGATGTCTCATTTTTCGGCTGGATGTCTCAATGTTCGGCTGGATGTCTCATTTTTCGGCTGGATGTCTCAATTTTCGGCTGGATGTCTCATTTTTTGGCTGGATGTCTCAATTTTCGGCTGGATGTCTCATTTTTCGGCTGGATGTCTCATTTTTCGGCTGGATGTCTCATTTTTCGGCTGGATGTCTCAATGTTCGGCTGGATGTCTCATTTTTCGGCTGGATGTCTCAATTTTCGGCTGGATGTCTCATTTTTCGGCTGGATGTCTCAATGTTCGGCTGGATGTCTCATTTTTCGGCTGGATGTCTCAATTTTCGGCTGGATGTCTCATTTTTTGGCTGGATGTCTCAATTTTCGGCTGGATGTCTCATTTGTCGTCCAGCTATCTCATTTTTCGGCTGGATGTCTCAATTTTCGGCTGGATGTCTCATTTTTCGGCTGGATGTCTCATTTTTCGGCTGGATGTCTCATTTTTCGGCTGGATGTCTCAATGTTCGGCTGGATGTCTCATTTTTCGGCTGGATGTCTCAATTTTCGGCTGGATGTCTCATTTTTTGGCTGGATGTCTCAATTTTCGGCTGGATGTCTCATTTTTCGGCTGGATGTCTCATTTTTCGGCTGGATGTCTCATTTTTCGGCTGGATGTCTCAATGTTCGGCTGGATGTCTCATTTTTCGGCTGGATGTCTCAATTTTCGGCTGGATGTCTCATTTTTTGGCTGGATGTCTCAATTTTCGGCTGGATGTCTCATTTGTCGTCCAGCTATCTCATTTTTCGGCTGGATGTCTCAATTTTCGGCTGGATGTCTCATTTTTCGGCTGGATGTCTCAATTTTCGGCTGGATGTCTCATTTGTCGTCCAGCTATCTCATTTTTCGGCTGGTTGTCTCATTTTTTGGCTGGATGCCTCATTTTTCGGCTGGATGTCTCATTTTTCGGCTGGATGTCTCATTTTTCGGCTGGATGTCTCAATGTTCGGCTGGATGTCTCATTTTTCGGCTGGATGTCTCAATTTTCGGCTGGATGTCTCATTTTTTGGCTGGATGTCTCAATTTTCGGCTGGATGTCTCATTTGTCGTCCAGCTATCTCATTTTTCGGCTGGATGTCTCAATTTTCGGCTGGATGTCTCATTTTTCGGCTGGATGTCTCAATTTTCGGCTGGATGTCTCATTTGTCGTCCAGCTATCTCATTTTTCGGCTGGATGTCTCATTTGTCGTCCAGCTATCTCATTTTTCGGCTGGATGTCTCAATTTTCGGCTGGATGTCTCATTTTTTGGCTGGATGTCTCAATTTTCGGCTGGATGTCTCATTTTTCGGCTGGATGTCTCATTTTTCGGCTGGATGTCTCAATTTTCGGCTGGATGTCTCATTTTTCGGCTGGATGTCTCAATTTTCGGCTGGATGTCTCATTTTTTGGCTGGATGTCTCAATTTTCGGCTGGATGTCTCATTTTTCGGCTGGATGTCTCATTTTTCGGCTGGATGTCTCATTTTTCGGCTGGATGTCTCAATGTTCGGCTGGATGTCTCATTTTTCGGCTGGATGTCTCAATTTTCGGCTGGATGTCTCATTTTTTGGCTGGATGTCTCAATTTTCGGCTGGATGTCTCATTTGTCGTCCAGCTATCTCATTTTTCGGCTGGATGTCTCAATTTTCGGCTGGATGTCTCATTTTTCGGCTGGATGTCTCAATTTTCGGCTGGATGTCTCATTTGTCGTCCAGCTATCTCATTTTTCGGCTGGTTGTCTCATTTTTTGGCTGGATGCCTCATTTTTCGGCTGGATGTCTCATTTTTCGGCTGGATGTCTCATTTTTCGGCTGGATGTCTCAATTTTCGGCTGGATGTCTCATTTGTCGTCCAGCTATCTCATTTTTCGGCTGGATGTCTCAATTTTCGGCTGGATGTCTCATTTTTCGGCTGGATGTCTCAATTTTCGGCTGGATGTCTCATTTGTCGTCCAGCTATCTCATTTTTCGGCTGGATGTCTCAATTTTCGGCTGGATGTCTCATTTTTCGGCTGGATGTCTCAATGTTCGGCTGGATGTCTCATTTTTCGGCTGGATGTCTCAATGTTCGGCTGGATGTCTCATTTTTCGGCTGGATGTCTCAATTTTCGGCTGGATGTCTCATTTTTCGGCTGGTTGTCTCATTTTTCGGCTGGATGCCTCAATTTTCGGCTGGATTTCTCAATTTTCGGCTGGATGTCTCATTTTTCGGCTGGATGTCTCATTTTTCGGCTGGTTGTCTCATTTTTCGGCTGGATTTCTCAATTTTCGGCTGGATGTCTCATTTGTCGTCCAGCTATCTCATTTTTCGGCTGGATGTCTCAATTTTCGGCTGGATGTCTCATTTTTCGGCTGGATGTCTCAATTTTCGGCTGGATGTCTCATTTGTCGTCCAGCTATCTCATTTTTCGGCTGGTTGTCTCATTTTTTGGCTGGATGCCTCATTTTTCGGCTGGATGTCTCATTTTTCGGCTGGATGTCTCATTTTTCGGCTGGATGTCTCAATTTTCGGCTGGATGTCTCATTTGTCGTCCAGCTATCTCATTTTTCGGCTGGATGTCTCAATTTTCGGCTGGATGTCTCATTTTTCGGCTGGATGTCTCAATTTTCGGCTGGATGTCTCATTTGTCGTCCAGCTATCTCATTTTTCGGCTGGATGTCTCAATTTTCGGCTGGATGTCTCATTTTTCGGCTGGATGTCTCAATGTTCGGCTGGATGTCTCATTTTTCGGCTGGATGTCTCAATGTTCGGCTGGATGTCTCATTTTTCGGCTGGATGTCTCAATTTTCGGCTGGATGTCTCATTTTTCGGCTGGTTGTCTCATTTTTCGGCTGGATGCCTCAATTTTCGGCTGGATTTCTCAATTTTCGGCTGGATGTCTCATTTTTCGGCTGGATGTCTCATTTTTCGGCTGGTTGTCTCATTTTTCGGCTGGATTTCTCAATTTTCGGCTGGATGTCTCATTTTTCGGCTGGATGTCTCAATTTTCGGCTGGATATCTCATTTTTTGGCTGGATATCTCATTTACACATCTTGCATTCTGCATTAGGCTAGATATCTCAATTATTCAAAAAAGATAAGCTGAGGCATGTCGTCGAATTCGGCTAGATGTCTCTCAATTAGACTTATGATTATTAAATGCTATACTCGTATGATGAAGTTAAGGGTGTATAGAATTCGATTTACATTTTCAATTGAGTATCTGCCTTTACTGATGCGCTAAGTATATGTAATAACTTTGATGACTATTTATAGCTAAAAAGATACAAATAAAAAATCTTTTTCTGTACATACTCAAGTTCAGAATTGAAGTACTTACACTGTGGCCGAAAATCACATATTTCTGCGCAGAATTGGCTTCTCATAAGTTGGAAAAATTTCGCCAAGTATTGTACACTTTTTTTTTTCTGGTAAAGCATGTCCACCCTGAACTGTTGTAATACAAAAACAGCCAGATCAATTTTCTCAAAATTTTGCCAGATCTACAGTAAGGGTGATGAGTATACGTGTATTTATAAATATGAAAATTTAATTAAAATCAATTCTGCACTTTTCCCGAAAAAATATTTCATTTATGAACATATTATAATTCATACTTTGAACTTGATATTCTAAAAGTATACGAATTTTTTAATTAAAAAATTCATAATGTTATATCTCAGTAAATAAATTTTCGGTTGATTAAAAAGATCTTTTTTTAATTTCTCACAAAACCTTTCTATATCAAAAGCAATCATTAGTTTGAAAAAAAGGTTTACACTTAAGTACCTTTTCATAGATCGTATCACAAATTTGAAATGCTAGTGAACTTTTTTGTTTTTTTACAATTTAGTACACTACAGCATACCTACCCACGTTCATTGTTAAGGTGTTTCACTACCTGGTACCAGTTCAAATAACAATATTATGAATTCATTGTTTCAGACGATTTGATTTAAGAATCTGCGATAGCTTATCAATTTGTATAAGCCAACTTATTGCATAATGGGTGCATAAAATAACTGATCGATTCGATTACATCGACGAAATTCCCAATTGTGAAAGGTCATTTTTCATGAACGTGTCGTACGTTGCTAATTTTTTGTTTACCACCGAACAGGAAATCGATTTTATACCTTTATGGAGGTACGAAAACAAGAGGATATGTAGGTATATCGAGGGACCAATAGATTCTCATGAAGTGGCAATGAGATATTATGCGATGAATAATTTTTCAAGCAGAACCTATTAACACAAAAAATAAATTAATCAGTTTACTGTGTAATACTGATAAGCGAATGTGAAACTGAGTTTTATTAATGGGAGACCAAGGTGGAGAGGAAAAAATGTAGGTATTTTATGAAACAGAAAATAAAAAATAATAATGCTTTGGGAATTATAAAGTTTATGTCTGATAACTATAACCTATAAGATGAGATTCCAGTACACACATCATTTTTTCCTGAATCTATTTTCCTAAAAAAAAAATTACTCCCTTAAATAAGTGTGAGATTAGTCCCCCAATATTTCCTCTACGGTCAAAACCCATTCATAACGGGTTGATTAACTCAAAGGCGAGGTCATTAACCTGAAGGGCTCACTCACACTAATGGAGTGTCTAGACAAATATACTGTGATGGAAGGTGGGAGGTAAGGAAGTAAGGATGGAAGGAAGGGTGGTTAAATTGTCAACGTATTATAATTTTTTCTACGTCACAATAGTTTTTTAAGAACATTAATTTTCAATATTAATTCTTAATGAATTTATATTAATTTTTCATATAAAACCTGAATCGTCTTGGAATTATAATACGCATTATATTAAAATTTAATACCCAGTTTTCTCTCTCTTTATACATTTCTTTGAGCTGTGGGGAGAAGGGCAGGGTAGTTGATAATTTCAGATTATGTATGACTTTGTGAGAATATACAATTCGCAGAATAAAAGCTCTCCTACTTCATAAAAATGTTGATACGTCCAGTCATTACTTTTTATTAGAGAAGTAGGAAAATAAAAAAAATTTGCGGCGACTACAACTGAAACAAGTTCAAAATAATTTGTAAAGATTCTCATATCATCGTTGGACTACTTACATCGAAAAAAAAAAAAAAGAAGAAAGAAATTCAAGAAGTTTGTATACGAAAAACCTGTTTCTGCATATTCTCCGAGGTTTTCTTACAAAAATCGTTTGACCCTGGTCAAAAGTGGTTTGAAATCTATGTACTGAGCTTCGAAGTTAAACTGAAAACAACAAAAATTTGTTCAGGTCGAAATTTTGTTTAATCGTTGATTCTCTTGCGATTATGAAAAATTTCTATTAGGTAATTTGAGGATAAAGTTGCTGCGAGCTTACCTATTTTTGAAATCCTGGCTTCCAAATTGTAATTTAAGAAAATTTAAAAAATTTTTTAAAATCCCAAAAATCATTATTGGTAGTTGGTTCAGTGCTCAAGCTGGTACGAGTAATTTATGTTTTATGGAGTTTTTCGTTGCTCCTTGGTCAGGTCTACTATAACTTATATCTAGATTAGCAAACGGCGAGCATAAATGCATAACATTGAATGCATTATGATGCACTGCACGTACGTAGTCACGAATTTGAAGTAAAAAATTTTTTGTAGTTCTTTCATCAAACTGATGTTACGGGTACATTTCACCATTCATAACGTCATGTATTCATCTCGATACGACGATAATTAACCTTCGCCTTGAAAAACGTCATATTTTTCTATTCAAGAATTTATAATTTGCTACGTCGAATATCCTCCCATTTCCCTCTCAATCCTCAAGTCGTCCGGCAATAAAGTTTGTTTGTACACGACGCGACGTACTCTGATATTGAAAACATTATAAATTTTAGTACTGCGAGAATAGAAAGTGACCGAATCCCTCAGACGGAGAGTATTTTTAGCAGAATTTATCTGAATTTTTTAGAAAATGCTCATAAGCTAAGCCCATCGTTGGTGTAAGTCCAAGACCACTGCTGAGTCCTAAAAAAATACGAGTAATACCTATTTCCAAGTGCTCAATTCATGTAAGGGGGCACGATAATAATGCTAAATCAGCCAAAAAATGGGTTAATTTTTTGTGATTTTTGCAGATTTTGGACTACCGACTGTATATGTTTATCGATTATCATCAAGTTTCTAGTCTTTACGTTTGCTGATAGCTTGTCATTGCTTCCTCCAAGTTGGCAGGACTTGGCAAAGAAATATTGTAAGCGATGGATTGTTTTCAAAATTCCAAAAAACGAAATTTAAGCAACATTTTACTTGTGTCATAATCTTGAGACGTACTTATTCAGTCATTAGGGTGCTGGTACAAAAAAAAATTAATAAATAAGAAATAAAAAACATAAGAAAAAATATGTATATTACAAATAGGGAGAAAGGGTTCTCAAATTTCATTTGCATTTTTCTCAAAATCGCATTTTTTTCATTTTTCAACTTTGATAGGCCATATCTCAGAAAATTTTTGTATTTAAGAGTTGAATCTTCGACCTTATGGATTCGTTATTTAATAGTCTAAATGAATTTTCAAAAAAACCAATTTTGATCTCTTTCACCTTAAAGATTGGTTTTCTCAGATTTTGTCACATTTGTCATCCGAATCAGTGGCGCCCACGATGGGATCCAAGTGGGGTGGCCGCCCCACTTGATTTGGGGTGGGTGGTCTGAAACGAGTGATGTTGGTAGGGAAAAAATTAAGGAAAAATGGAAGTTTAAAAAAAATAAAAATCCTCTTGAATCATAAGTGAAATAAGTTATAATTTATTCATACAATTAGGTACGCATGTAGTACTATGTTTGTAGTAATTTCTACAACAATTTCGATTTTATCCCATTTTTTTCTATCCATACATGCCTTTTACTGTACCTTCATAATTTAAATAAACCCAGCCTACAACAATTTTCATTTACAAAAATTCACCCAAACACAAGATTTTTGGCTAGACCTACCAGTTACCCCAAAATCCACCTGAATTTTCAAAGTACCTTAGGGTCTGAGAAGCTTTTAAAAAGTTGTTTTTCTCAAGGTCTCCATAAAGTCAGACGAAATGAAAAGAAGAATACAGAAATAAATATGAATCAGACGTGAAAGATAATTTCACGAAACTTTTGGCTTGTGGACTCTTAATCGGAAAAAAAAAAAATTAAGGGAAAATCAACGGATAAATAGTCTTTTAATCTACCGATCGTAATTACGTTTTGTAAATACATTTAACTACATCATTAAAAAAACTTGATAATATGTAATTGTTTACTGAATCACATTGCTATTTAATTTCGCAAGGAAAAAAATATTTCAACGAAATGAGAAGAAATAAGATAAATTATATGGTGATTCACTTATCAGGGGAATTTTAATGAATGAGTGAGTCTTCTTTTGAGATGTTGATAAAATATTTTCGCAATATCTGCTCTAAAAAAAGGATTTCAACCTTATCTTTTGCGGCTGTGGAGCAATAAATTCCTTGCGACCCATCCCCTTTTCTTTTGAGGTGTTGCTGGCACTTATTAGTTGGAGAAATGTATCTTGAGTGTATGAAAATCACTTTTCTTGCAATAGTTCGCTTAAAAAATTTTGTATTCTGATGCTAAGGTCTCTTGATTTATGGCACCTTAGGAAACGATCACCAATCCAAGTGAGCCATAGAATATGACTGCTTAACTTTGTAAGATCGATAAAAGCTACGACTTCACACATGGTACCCACGCGATCGATTATTGCATTTTCTTCAGAGGTCAGGAAATTCGAACTGTCAAAACATTTTCCATTATTATGACACGTCATAAGTGAAAAATAAAAATCAAGAGCTGATACAACTGAACAAAGGTGCTCGGATCTTCACTCACTGACAAGTTCCTAAATATTTGAATATCCTCCCGCCTAAACTCCAAAAAAAAGAAATGTTTTGTCAATTTATTATTTTTTGACAAATTTAAAAACTTTAATAAAATACTAGAAAATAGTCAACGAATAGGATACCAACATTTAAAAATATTTCCTAACCCCTCGCTAAATCATCATTGATGAGTCATTTGTCAAAAATATATCAGAGTTACCCTACTTTCAAAACTTATCTACAAAAATTTTTACATCTGTCAGCCGTGGAAAACCCAGCATAAATTATTCGTCTATGTATAAATAATAATATGCTTTGTAATTACATATTCATTTAAATGAAATTATTTGGCAAATATAATGATACCTTCCTCGCAGAAATTCTTTGAAATGGCTACTAAGAATAATGACTCACTTTATTTACATCCACCTATTTTCAAAATATCCCTCATAAAATTAGTCATTTACTATCTCTGTTATTTTTGTTTGAAAATATTTTCACAAAGTTTCGCCAGTGGGGAGAAATAACTTTCATAATTACCTACCTGTATAGCTGTGAAATTTTTTTATCTAATTTGATTAAAACTTTAAACTTTGAACTGACGAATGGAAATTTTGAAAATTTTGAAATCAAAGAATAGGTGAGTATAAGTAATAGCATAATAATTAATATGTTCCACAAAATAGGTAATAACACGAGTTTTATTTTACCTTATTATAGATTTATAGTAAATCGAATATAATCGATTCAGAAACTGGTGCTGCTGGAATTTTTTTATAGGTAGAAGACCAGTAAGAACTTTATGAATTGAAGAATGTAACGATCAGGAAAACACAAACCTGTTTTAAACATTGAAAGAAGTCTCTTCTTTGAATGAACAAACTGCATTTGCAATATGATCGCATCTCGATTTTTGTATTTGAACGAATAGACCGCACGAATGTATAATCTGTTCATTATAAGATTGCCAAAAATGGATTGCAGTTTGCAGGGCTCCGGGGAGAGGAAAAGGTAGGTGCTCGGAGTTCACATTCAGCAACAACAAATGGCTGCGTGTACGATTTTATACTTTCTTGTTTCTTATCAGACTGATCGATACTTATCCAGGGCTGGCAAACCCAGGGCTGGCAAACCCAAATCCTAACCAAAACCCAAAACCCTTAAAAACCGCTATTTTTAATTATTTAAAACCCTATTAAAACCCATTACCGCAACCAAAAAACATTCACTATTGAAACCCAAACCAAAACCTTAATTTTAAAATTTTCTACACTATTGAAACCAAAACCAAAATCAAAACCCTTTTAAATATTTTGATTTTGGTATTGAATCAAAACCTTTATTTTTATAATACCAAACCGAAATAGAACAAAACCCAAAAAAATAAGGGTTTTTTTGGGTTTTGAAATTTTTTGTTCCTCATTCAATTTCTATTTTCTATCCTCTCTTAAACACCGCCTCAACCACATCCAATCCAGCAGCTGTGGTGTGTGCAGCATAATTCTATGTAAAAGCGCCTTTGTTGTTCTTATGGGCATCAAGGATAATCTTGAAATATCTATGTTAGTTACAAATTTTTTCAGAAAAGATACGAGAAACACTGACTGAAAAACTGGAGCTTTTTCCAAATTTTGTTTAGAAATAAAGAAATTAATAAGATAGCAGAAAATTTGAATAAGTACAAGAAATAGACTACTGGTATGGAATAATGTTTAATTTCTTTTTGTAACAAATGAATCAATTAACGTTTGTTTCAGTGGAAAATGATTAGCTTTAGGTTTAGAATTAGAGTTCCTTTCTTGTTTTTTCAATTTAGAGCATTTATGTACTGCTGTTTTCGAAAACTTTTCATTTTGGCTGCTGGTCATCAGTGTCAAGACCCACTAGAACTTTTCACCAGTCGAGTCAAGTACTATATCTTCATCGAGTGATGGGGTATCACAATTAGGCTCATCAGTATCAGCAGTATCACTATCAAAAATCTCATCGTACTCGTACATAGTTGAATTCTTCCAGTAAGAGAGAGTCAGTTTTTAGTTATAGACTGGTTTATTCGGATTCCAGAAAATGCCTTCAAGAAATAAAAGAAGTCTTTGCTATGGAACTACTGCAGTACTCATGAGAATAATGAAAAATTTCACTCCTGGGGCACTCTCAAAACCAAAACCTGAATCCAAAACCTAATTGAAACCGTTATTTTATCAAAACCGAAACGGAAATAAATATTGAAACCCTTTAGAAAAAAAAAAGAATATCAAAACCAGAATTGTAACCCAAATCAATATCGAAATTTTTTCCAATACCAATACCGCTTATCAATATCCTTATAATGTTTCTCAATCCAAAACCCTAACCGAAACCGGGAGCAAAATCATTTGGGTTTGTAACTTATCTATATTGTTGATGAATGTGAATTTGACGTTCCGTTTTTGGCAATCTTGAAGTGAACAGAGTGTAATATTACTCCCAGTTCCTTCTATCTCACGTTCCTTAGAGAATTTCAGTTTTAGAACCTTGCAAAATGACCTCTCTTAGATACCAACGAACAGACTGGTTTGAAATTCAGATGGTATACTTTTAAGACTTCAATTTATAGACGGTTCAAATTTCAACATAATCAGTTTAGTAGTTTTTCTGAAATTATAATTCAAAATCCAAATTTACGATTTACACCACCCTCATTTTCGTTACTTTTTATTCCTTTTCTTTTCCTTTCTTTCCCTCTCCTTTCTTCTCCCTTTCTTTTCTTTTATTTTCCTTTCTTTTCTTTTCCTGTCTTTTCTTTCCTTTCTTTTCTCTTCCTTTCTTTTCTTTTCCTTTATTTCCTTTTTTTTTCCCTTTCGTTTCTTTTCTTTAAGCTTAGGGCGATACATTTATTTGAGTAATTTTTCAAAATATCATTTATTTGGTGAACATACAGGAAAGATACAATTTTTTTTCTTTTTCCGGAAATTTTACTTTCAAGAAATTTTGTGTTTTGATAAGCTTAAATAAACTTATATCTTTCTAGCAATCCAAAGATAAACAATTCGAAGAAAACCTTTCAACACGGTTCTTGTTTTGATACTGAAAGGTAAGTTTGGAATTTCCGATGCTTATTTCTTCGTCAGTACTTTAGAGTACATCTCTTTTATCTCTGCTCTCGTAATAAATAATTAATAATCTAATCATTTTAAAGAAAATTATCGCATCTGAAATTTCGAAGAATACCAACACAATTTTTTCCCAACATTTTATCGAGCATTCTATTTTTTGACTTTTTAATTAAATTAATTATAGCTGTTTTTTGTGTAAGGGATTTTCGTTTACGTAAATCCGACACCGGTTTTATGTGCTTTTAGTTTCGCAAATGGAAGGGGAACCGCTTGCTCGACCACATTTAACACAACTTCGTCTTTATTTAACAGTATGAAACCTGTCTGGCAGTAATTCGGTTCTCATAACCTATGTGCTCGTGAACCTAGTTGTGTGTATACAATTTTTAAGCCCCAATTTAGTTGTAATTTTTTAGATTGAATTGGCAACGTGATTTGAATTTTTATACATTTATAGAATAAATAGCGGTACACTGTGGAGTGAATATGTTATCCTCAATTAAAGTGGCCATATTTTTATGGCCTCTTCTCCTAACCCCATCTGTGATATCGAGATCATTCGTTACCAAAGTGTCAGAGCAACAGCATTTTTGGAAACGAGATGTGGCTGCTGTCGAAACCGTAAGTAGATAATGGCTCTAATTGCATTGTTTGATTCGAATTATACTTTTTATTCTCGCCTGTCTTTATAACTTCCGGATGAGAATCACATTCGTGTGTACGCGGAGAGACGGAAACAGGAAATAAGGTCCTTGCTTTAGATTTTGAAAAAAATAAAAAATAAATACTAAATTTATTTTGCCAGTGTATATTAGATCTGTATAAGGATCAAGTGTGTAAATACCTGAGAGATATGGTGTACGCAGAGGGTAATCATATAGTGATTATATACAATATAGATGATTTATTGCTTGCAGATGTTTTCACAAACTGGTTACAGTCACGAGGGTGGAGATTGGAGAATCGAGTTTCTGTAGCCAGTATTCCCATCTTTTTGCAATAAGTACGAATTATAGAAGTCTTCTACGTCTCAGTTCAGACATCAAGAATTTTTACGTCAAGAAAGATGAGAGACAGTTTTCAATAACATAACATTCAAGTATGAGATGTTCTTTTAGAAAAGTTGGTTTTAGATTGAGCACATAGGTGGCGTCATTTTAGGTTATACTCGTATGTATCTATTCTTAAATCTTCGTTTATGAAGAGAATTTGCTTTTGTCGTTTGCTTTAATAGGATTTTTCCTTTTGGAAAGACGAGAGACAGTTTTTAATGACAAAACAGTCAAGTATGACATGTTCTATTAAAATGGTTTGTTTACTATCGAGCCTTAGGATGGCGTCATTACAGGTCATTTCTATCCTTAAATCTTGGTTTAGAATGAGAATTGTTTGTGCTCTTTGCTTTCGCATTTAAAACTCAACCAATCAGTATGAAGCAGTTTTATTTTAGATTAGATTTCTCTTTAATCTGACTGCAGGTTGATCATTAAAAGCAAAGCTGTCTCGTTAAAAACCAAGCTAAATTAGCTGTTAAAAGGGAAGTATCACAAAAACTTCTAGTTTCTATTTCACACAAACCCCCTACACTTGACTGGAAAAATTGAACCATCTCTATGTCCTTCGTACCAGTCAGTATAATATTGGTCGTTTTTAAACCTTCTTTCAACGCCCCCAAAAAAATGATTTTTAAGACCCGCAAAAAATGCCTTGAAATTTTAAAAATTAAAAAAATCGCTTCATCCGGGCAGAGAGAATATGTTTAAGAGTAACATATCCAAATTTCAACCAATTTGATGCAAAACTTGATGAAATAAAAATGTAAATTGTGAACCATATGAAAAATACAAAGATAATGATACTGCGATTTTACTTTGTGTAATGCCACAAAATTTTCGATTATTCAGGTAGATGACCATTCAGGTAAAAACTGGGCATAACAGGATATTGGAGTAGTAAAAAAGGCTTCAGCACTGCGATTTGAAATCCTCGTTGGAAAATAGCAGACCTCTCTACAGAGGCTTTGTTCTGTGATAAAATTTAAACACTTTCTCATCTCTAGCAGCTCTCCGTCTCCCTCCATTCATAAGTCAAGTGTCATTAAGTTTTCAGATAGTTGATTTTGTAATATGTACCAATATACCAGTTACAACTGACCAATGAGAAAGCAACTTTATTACATTCAACCATTTTGGAAAAGATTTTTGAGAAATTTGTTACAGCAGTTTTAATGAAGTTGACTATAAAATTCATAGGTAGTTGATAGGTTGGCTGCCTTTCACATCAAATTCCATTCACATTCGAGTGTTTCATTTCTTAAATCGTTATAAAAAGTTCAAAACTACCTAATAAAAATAACTGTCTTATTTTCATATAGAACTGTGATACCTGTCTCGAATAACATTAAGAATTTCAGACAATTTTTTTAAGAAGGTACAACAAACACGAAAAAATTTTGTTGATACTTTGCCAAGACAATTTTTTTCTAAATAACTTCGTCAAGAAATATCGCAGCCGTTATACTGCAAACCTAGAAGTTAATTTATGAAAGTGTATTCGCATTCTAAAAAAGAATGAGTCACTAGATTTTGCAACAGCTTTTTAAAAGGCTAATATACTGTTCATAGAAAGTTTCTTCTTTTTGCTCGAAACACTATCGAGAGAATATTTCATCAAACTTTTGCTTTTTTAATTGAACAATTTTTATCTCATAATTACCTTGAGCATGAGAAAGTAATATTAGCATCATTTTATCATAATAATGAAATTAATTTCATATAATGAATGGATTCCTTGATAACATAATATGAAGAACATATTTTCTCTACTGACAGAATTTTGTATTAGTATATAAAATCAACCAATCAGTGCCAGATTACTCGTAAAGTAAATGTGCCATGGGCAGTAAAATTTTCTAGTATCTTTTTGCACTTCCACCTTCAGTTTAGCAATTCGCTTCTGGTAATTGAATTGTGAAAAGCCAAAAGGGGATTTTTAACGAAATTCATTTTTGAAAAAATTTGAGAAAAACGCATTTGAAGTTAGAAAAAAAGTGTTACTAAAATCAAGTTAGGTCAATGAAATTCAAAATACATATTGAAGAAGCTTTGAACTTACAGTATGTGCTGTGTATAGAATGGCTAGAATATATGAATCTATCTAAACATGGCCACCTTGGCCAAAATAAAATCCCAGGGGAGCAAACTGCAAACCAAGGAGGGCAAAATTTTTTTTTGTGAATAAAAAATATCGTTAGAGGTTTTTTCCTTTTTTTTAAATTCAAAGAAAATATTGAAAATTTTGCAGGGGCATAGAGCGCCGCCGGAGAGGTGTTGTCCCCCGCCAAAATTCGCCTTCCTTTTGTGAGAGTGAGAGGTGAATTCATTTACTGGGTTGATTTATGCGACTAGTTATTGCGGCAGGCCTGCACTGAGAAAAATTGCAAAGATACATTTTACAATTTCGATAGAAAAATTGGCACATTTTGAAATTTGCAGCAGAAATTACTACGAAAATGGTAATATGTATTATCTATAAGATAATAAAACCTACGGGTTTATCACTTTATCCACTTTTTTGGGTTCTTGGATTTTCTATCCAAAATATCAGTCATAAAATAGATAAGAAAACTCAAAAATGCTTTAATAAAACTGCTGTATAAGAAGACTAAGAACATTGTGAAAATGAATACAACATAATAACCTTCTACTGATGTTTGAATGGAAGTTTTTTTTGCACACTGCTTCGAACAACACGTTTTCACCTGCAGTTTGAATATGGTATTTTCGTTTTGATAACTTTATTTATAGACACCATTAAAAAATATGTCAAGGATAAAACTTTGATGGGCCGTATCTCAAAAATGAGAGCAGATATCAAGATTTAGTAATAAGTGCCATCTACAGGATTGTTTGCAGAATTGGAGACTCTGCAAAAACACCAAAAACCGAGATTTCAATCGAAATCTCCTTCTAGACTTTCACCACTCAATTATAGGTTGATGCAATTTTTGTTTAGCAACATTCCAGATAGAAATAAAGGAAAACCTTCTCCCTTCTAAAAAGAGCACAAGAGGCCCCTATAGTGTGGTCGCTAAGGGAAATAAGACCCTTGATGCGATACAAATTAATTGACAAATTTCGAGGTCATGTCTCCTTATTAGAATAAGTGTTGCCTCTGGTTGACTTTACTTTGTTTACATTTTTTTTAAAAAAAAAAAGAAAAAAAAAGGTTCACTTTGAATCGTAGTTAACAATATTATTTCTGAATATTGAGGTAAAATTTTGATGAAAAGACACACAATTTTTCGATTGAATAATTTGGTCACGTGTTTCATGTTCTTCTTCAGAACAGACTGCGCATAAATAGCTGTAGCCTTCACGACTCAAGATGAATTCTCTTTTACATCAATTGTACGAGTATATAAAAAAAAGTTAATCAACTTTTCCTGAGAGCAAACATTTTCAAATCAAACTTGAACCATACAACTGTTCAGTAGCTCAATTTGTAGCTCATTTTGTAACTCAATTTGGGAGCGAAAAAAGCTTCGTCTGGACAGACGTCATCATAATTATGATAACATTGGACACACAAGGATACGCACAAAATCGACTCAAAGTCTCTGGATGACGTCATCAAACTTACATATGTTTGATGACGTCATCGTGATTACGTGTCAGTTTTATTCATTTTAATTAATTTTATCGTCTTATCAAGGGTTTTTAAAGTAAATTTTTGACAGAAAACCACTTTTTTTTTTCCAAGTGACGGACAAAAAACTTCTTAGCACTCCAAACACACGAAGAAAAGTTCTCCTATGATTACTAGGTAGCTACTGATATTTTAGTGATTTACTTATACATTTATTTCAAGACCTGGCAAAAAGTTATTTTATATCTTTGGACACAGTAATATGGAACTCACTTTCAACTTTTATGAGTCATAATATGCCAGCATATAATTTCACTATAGCGATGAAGTTCCTTGTCCTATAACAAAAAAATTAGTTGCATAAGTTTATATATGCATAGTAGCTGCATTCATTAACGAAACTAATTAATGAGAGAGCCTCACAACATGTACTCAATTATTTGACGAGATTCGATTAGGCAGCGTGAATAACGGTTAAAACTGTGAACTGTGAAATCCCCTGCGGAAATTTTGTATTAGCTATGTCTTGGTGAAGATAACCTAGACCTTTACCATTTATTCATTAGCTTTAATTTTCATTGTTAAAATTTGGTCTCCGAGTGTTGACCAGGTAATTGATAAATGCCAAATGAAATTTCCATTCAAAGTACTATTCTGTGAAATGAGAAATCATTTTCTCTCAGTTCGACTGCATGAAAAACTATGAGTACAGTGGATGAGATTTTCTTACTCTACATGAAGATCAGTAAACTCGAATGATAGTAGAAAATTGCAAACAAATGTATGAAAAAGTACCTTAAATTGCCAACAAATTTTTGAGAAATAAGCAAAAAATGATCATCAGGTCACAAAAAAATTTAAAAGTCAATTTTTCATGTTTTTTTTTTATGTGTATTTAGGTGATTCTATAAGAATGTTGATATTCGACTTTTCCGGGCTCAGTTTTCATAAGACCTAAACTAATGCTCTGAACAATTAAGTATGAGTCATTTTTTTGATTGTTGTGCACCTCCCCCTGATCCAAAAACTATTTCTTATGGGCAGTAATATTATAAATTTTAGATTTCTTTTTAAAATATTTTCCTGTATGTCCGATATTAGTAATGATTGATTTTGCAGGTTACCATGACATTACCAAGAAAAATAAAAATTTTAAATGGGGGCCAACAATTTTTTGAAAAAAATCAGCCAAAATATGATCATTTTTGTAGAATTATTGGCGAGATTTTTATGAAGTTTTACATAAAAAAAAATTATATTATAGACCTTATTTGAAGCAAAAGCAGAAAACTTTTATTTTCTTTTTTAATCATCTTTCAATAATTTAAATTCAAAAACTATCTGATTAATTTTTTCACAATTTTACTGGATATATTGAGGGTTATGGGTCATGTATGGGTATATAATAACATATGAAAATGTCATTAAAATCAATTCAGTGGTATTTGAAAAAACATTTTATTTTTGAAAATTATAATTCAAACTTTGAACTTATTTGTTTCAAAAGCAGGATTTTTTAATTCAAAAATTCAAATTGTTATATCTCACTCAGTTTTCAACCGATTGAGCAGATCTTGTTGGCAAAATGCTCACAAAACCTTCTATCAAAAGCAATCGTCAGCTCGAAAAAACCTTCTGAGTCAAGGTACCATTTCATAGATCACATCACAAATGTGTTGAATTTTTGGAAGACAAGTAAAATTTCCAGAAAAATGAGTCGACTATATGTTTATATCGAGTCGAATTATCGTAGGTACTCGTATATTTATTTCCAGCGTTATCGAATTTCTCGATTTATTAAGAATTGCATTATCGATTGTGTTTGTTGATAAGAAAAACTAATACTTTTGTTCGTCGAATAAATTAATGACCTGAGAAGAAAAAATATAGCTATCCTAAGTGTTCACTTATTTCTTATTGCCTTATCTTAAATAATACTTTTACTTTGTTTTTGCCATTGAATAAAAATTTCTATTTATTTACAGAACAGCACGAAGCCAGACATTTACAGTTTTGACATAACAAGCAATATTACATACAGGTATGCAGTCACCACAGTCTCAAGTCGAGTGGCTAACCCTGCAAATACCTCGAAGGAAATTTCTTTCCATGTCACTTTACCAGAATCTGCATTTATTTCAAAATTTTTAATGTAAGTTTTCAACTCATATAGCATATAATTATGTATAATATTAATAAGATATACTTCAACAAAAATTACAATATACTCTGACACAGTGCTTGATAATGAAGAAGCAAAAAATCGGTTCTTCATAAATTTCAGGTCAGATTGCAATGCGTCGAATGAGGTAACAAAGTTTAATCGGTCACATTTGATTACGTGTTATTAAGAAAAAATGGATTCATTATACTAAAATCAATTTAAATTGCATTTTTTATTCACGAAGTTGGCTAATTAAATGAAATGTTAAAAGTATTTTGATAAATTCAACGATTGTTTCAGGGTTATCAAAGATAAAGTATACGAAGCGTATGTCAAAGAAAAAGAAGAAGCTAAGAAAGATTATCAAGAAGCTGTCGACCATGGATTTACAGCTGGTCTCGTCTCCATGAAGTGAGTAATACACATTTGAATTTAATTTCTCTTCAGACTTTCTGGGCTTGACTGAAGAAGAAAAAAAGTCATATATTTTTATGCTTAATCTCATTCCTTCTACTGCCACTGAGATGCTTTAGCCAGTTTGCTGACTGTCCAGTATTCTGTGTGGTTCAGGGGAAATGCCAAAAGTCAGTTCGTACCCTTCAGAAAGTAAAGAAAAATTGAAATTACATAAACCTGGGAAAAAATTACTCTTATCTGCAATTAATTACAAGTTCTCCACAAAATTTTTAAGCAAATCGGTAGATTAGTTGGGTCTATAGCGCAGCCAGAAATTTATTTAGGAAGGGACTGAGTCTTAAATTCATCCTTAAAAGGCAGTTCACGGGTAAAAATGTTTTCATTTAATATGTTTTTGATGAAATTTAATGGCTAAAGGAGGGCTTCAGCCATAAATAGCGTTGGAATAAAGTTCTACTACAATTAAATTGCTCGAATTTTGAATCCCACTTACCCAAAAAATTGTGAAAATTTAAAATTTCAGCATTTGAACGTATTGAAAGTATTTTTATACAAGAAACTTTTATCATAGTCCAATGAAAAGATACTGTCAAATGATTACAACATTTTCAATACATATAAAGATAATAAATGATTCTGTAACTTACAACAGCTAAAAAAATTTTGATTTTTGACATTTTTTTTGAATACTTGCGAGCAATCAATTTTACTTTACTCATAAACAAAATTACTTCAGGGTCCAATAAATCCACCGATTTACTTGAAAATTGCAAGAGAAATTTATAATTTATTGCAGATGATGTCTTTATTCTCAGTCTAGCTTCAATCTTCCTTAATTTTTTGAATGATATAAACTTACTTCTGAGTAATGACTCGTATGTTGGCAAAAATACACCTTTCTACACCTCCCCTCCCCCTATGAAAATTGCAACTTTCTCGTAGTGAAGAGAATTTCATTTCTAGAGAGTAGCCTTTCAATACCCCCCTCCCCCCAAGGAAATCCACCAATGACTGGAGTATTCTAGACGCCTTAGTTTTCTTTAGAAATCTCAAGTTTATGGACTTGAAATTCAAGGGCAAAAAATAAAATTTGAAAATCACGTCTGTGGTAATATTGTCAGTATAGATATAGTGATTCATCTACTAATCTAAGAAGTACTATAAAATTAATTTGAATTTTTTCACGTCTGTTTTCCACCACAGCACTCGTGATTCTAATGTTTTCACTGTCAGTGTTAACGTCGAAGCAAATGGTAAAGTAACGTTCAATTTAACTTACGAGCAATTACTCACAAGGACACTCGGCCAGTACGAAAATATCATCAATGTAAATCCTGGCCAGGTAAATTTGATTTAAGATTATCACTTTTTTTTCCCCTAAATTTCCGTGACCATAACATTTTTATGTACTCTCATCATGAAGGTAGGTATATAAATTCTCCATCAAACGTGTTTTTCACAAATGAAAAAAAAAAATATTTTCAAAAAATATACGTTAATGCCACCTGTAGTTTGCTGCCCACCAGTCACGTTTTGCCATGTATTAAAATTAATCTTCCTCTAGCTCTGAGGTAGATAGTTACTGGGTACATAGGTACAAATATTTAAACTTCCAAGTCATTTTGTTTGCACACTTTATATTTTTCTAAATTCAGTTTCTGATTCATGGTATTGACTATTCTTTTGTTTCTCAGTGTAGGTTAATTACGTGTGTTTCTTTTTCTCTATATAATTTTGACATATTCGAGAACTCATTTGCACATGACCCCGTTTCAGATGAGTGGCTTGGCGGTCATTCGTATATCTTGCAGAAATAAATCCTAAGAGAATATATTAGGTACTTTTAAAACGCTATTGACGAATTTGAAAATATTAATAATTTTTTTTTTCAAAAGTTCATTTTTGCATGTTGGAGATATTTTCAAAAATCCGTTTTATGGATTATTAATGTAATATGTGATCTGATCGATGAAAAAATACCTTAAATCGGCCATGTTTTTGAGGAAATAGGCAAAAAATGAGTGTCAAGTTAATAAATGAAGAAATTAATTTTCATGTTTTTTTTTTATAATAAAAAAATATAATTATATTCCTTTGGCAACACTTTATTAGCTATTAGTTTTACAGTTTGGAGGTTGCAAAATTTCTAGAGTTTAAGGTGACGTATTAATTTTTCAAATTATGAGTGTTCTAGGGGCTATGGGGTGTAGGTCCGCCTTTGTTGAACTCTCCTGCTTTTCTAATGTTCTAATGTTTTTTTCACAAAATTAATAAATAAAAATCAATTACAACGAATTGGTACAACAAAACCACCAAAAATAGTAAAAGTTCCTCGAAAATTTTTTTCTCAATAATTGTATTTCAGACTAAATCTTGTCTTGGTATTTTTTGGGGGCCTCTTT
Organism: Parthenolecanium corni; assembly: GCA_038050395.1. Lineage (NCBI taxonomy): Eukaryota > Metazoa > Arthropoda > Insecta > Hemiptera > Coccidae > Parthenolecanium > Parthenolecanium corni. Next base: position 3,298,888 of record JBBCAQ010000014.1, on the reverse strand, counting down.
TTTAGGAAATTTTTCTATATTTAGTGTTTTTTTTTTTGACGTGGCTACCTTGGCACTATAAATCCTGGCTACGGGCTTGCCTGACATTACAGGTAAATATTATGAGACATCAGATAAATTCAACTCTCCAGTTCTTATTCCATCAAAAAGTTATTTCATTTGTTACAATCATTTAACTGGTACTTAATGATGACTTCTTATCACAATGGTCTAAATTCAATCGAGTTCAATAGTTCTGAACTTATTCTCTTACATGCGATTGTGATTTACAAAGTCAAAAATCCATTTGATTAACAACACGTGTCTGCTTGATTATTTAACAAATACATATTTTGTGAAAGGAATGACTTGAAATTAGTGGCATATCAGCAATAATGATTTTTGAACCAACTAACCACTTGCATCATTTCTTATGATCTCTAACCCCATAAGGATATAAGTTCGATGATCTGCAAATAAAAATTTACTATCTGCAGTGGTTAGAGGGAATTTTACTAGAAAATTCTGTAAATTATTTTGGTTTCTGATGAATATGTGGCATTCTTACCCAAAATGGATTGTAGATATTTTCAACATTAATTGATTATCTGATTTTTATTATATAAGATACCGTCGAATGGGGCGACTTTACGCACTTTTTTTTATGTTTTTCAACTTTGTCCTTTAATAACTCATCCAATTTTTAAGCTATTGAAATGAATTTGATTTTAAAATTTAGGTCTAACATTTCTCAACACAACTGTAAAAAAAAGTTTGAGTTTGCAGCCTTCCTTCTATTTTTTATGATTTTTCAAAAAAATTGTGTAAAGTCACCCCTCAATGGGGCGACTTTACCCATCAATTTGTTATTGACGGGTTCATAATGGGTGGGGAGGCAAAATTTGAGGATGTTTGTACTCAGACATACGATTGAAAAGAAACTAGTCAAGTACGAACTTGAACCGTGTGAAACCGAACTGAATATTTTGAGTGTCTGTGGTTAAAAAAAAAAGACAATAAGAAAAAGCAAAAAAACCATATCGCGCTTCATTTTCTTGTTCTGTTACTGGGTGAAGTGAGGTAGGGGCGGCGATCTTTTTTTTATTTTCCTCCTTCTACTTGCTTTGATCCAAATCGTATTTCGGTTTTAATTTTTGCCTGGCAATTTATTTATTGGGCTAAAACGAAGTGGGTAAAGTCGCCCCTTGAATGTAAAGTCACCCCGTTCCACAGTATTGTATATTTTTGTAGGTAGTAATTTATATTACAAAAACTTAAATTGTCCCTGTTTTACAATTCAAAATGGTGGAAATTACTATTGAAATTTATTTCACTAGTACCAGAAGTACCTGTGGGACTGACCTGCCTGTACTAAAGAAAAAAAATAGAAAAATCAGCTTTTTATTATTCCAAACCAAGATTCTATATACTTTCACCAACTGAAACGATTACACACTCTCCTCATGTATGACAACGTTTTTTTTCATGTTCTTTCTTTTTTTTTCATTCAGGTTATCAAAACATTCAATGTTCATGTCAATATCGAAGAGTCATCAAACATTACTTCTTTACAAGTTTCTGATTTGAAAACTGGCAATGAAATCGACTCAAATAATACGAGTAAGCGTGTTTTAGTATAATTAACTACTTAGCTATGTACCTATCTGATATTTTACAGGACATTCAGTTCGAATGACAAAATAAATCTTGTCAAATTCGAAAAGGTTATTGATCATTACTCCATAATTCAAGGTTTTATCCTATTTTTTTGAATAATTTAATAGCATTGGCTGTTCTGACTTAATCCGCTTTAGGTTCGTGTACGTCAAAATAAAAAATTACAACCTGGCAGTGCATCAAAATCCACATGTATTTGCATAATTTTGTTGAATTAATTCATAATTCGTCGGTTGTATTTTCAAATATAAGCGTCGAATACAATTACGTTGTATTTTTCAAAGACATTAAGGGGATAAATTATAATTTCAGACTTGAAAAAAAGGCCCACTCAGCAGCGTGAAATAAAGTATTAAAAAAAAAAAAAGTTTTCATTGCTCTAAAATATATTCCTTATTTCAGAAAGTATTGATGCTAAAATCGACCGACCAGCTGGAGAAAGTGCCAGAATTGCATGGTCTCCAGATGGCAAAACACAAGAGGAACTTTCAGCTGATGGAGTTAATGGCCAATTTATTGTTCGTTACGATGTAGATCATACATCACATCCGAATCAAATTCTGGTAAGTGTGAATAGAAAATGATAAATCTCTCAAGAAATAGGAAAATCTGATTCCTATAGCTTATTGATGAGGATTTTGCAAAAGTGTTTCATCCAAAGATACAATTTTCAAGTGTACCATTGAGGTATGGCTTAGAGACGAACCCCATCCCCTCAACACAAAATTTTAGATACATCTTTTACTTAGCTAAGTCGCATATTGTATACAAAAAAAAAGTCATATGTTAAAGTACGAGTACCATCGTGTAGTTGTTGGTTAGATTACTGTATTGGCACTTGGCAGGTATAAGAATAGTAATTATTGGATATATTTTGTATTACAACATCATAAAATAGAGGGTCAGTTGTACTTTCTCTTGAAAAGTACGCAGGTTTAATCATAATTCTTTCGTTAGTGTTTATTTTCTTGGTAAACGAGCTATCGATAATTGGTAAATCTTGCAAAACAATGCATTTTTTCCTCTCACAGATTTTTTGTAGGTGTGTTTGCTCTTAAAATATTTTCGAATATATTTGGGTTGTTAAAGTCAATAATGTGACTAACTTGAAATTCCATCTGTTTTTAAGCAGAAACTTTTTTTTCTCGAAAATATATGTACTTTTTTCAAAAGAAAAAATTTTGAATTTTACCATCGGCCTCTAATTAGCAGTGACTAATATATGATTCATTACAATTATTGTTTCTACTAGAGAAAATGAACAGTGAAACAATATTGCTACGAGTCTTATGTAAAACAGTAAATTTAATACCTATTAGAAATTCAGAACGCCTCACAAACCCATTAAAAATCATTTTGTAATGCAGATAATATCGTTTTTCTTCAATGAAGACCAAGCTAGACACAATGTGATTTTGGATAACCAGTTTTATGGTGGATATTTCAATGAATAGGTGAAATATTTTCTGTAAAATTATGAAGTCTAGAAAAAGTGAGGATTTTCAAAGTTAGATTAGAACTTAGACAAAATTCTACTCACATCTGTACATAATTTACAAATTGTACTTAAAATCATAGATTTATCTCCAGTCTGATTAATTAGCTGACTCCACACTGAACACTCTCTCAAGTCCCAAGTGATCTTTTTAATACATGCCCAGAATTTTGCATCCTTTTATACCTCTCAACAAATATTTCACTTTACAGGCTGAATTTTGGACTAAATTTTTGCAAATTGTAGAGATGTAACTCTCGAATAAACTCCCTTCGTCTCTACTATAATTATTTCTTCAAAGTCCTATTTTTCACATATAATTTTTCAAACCACCGCAAAATTTGGGGGGGGGGGGGCTAGAAGACAATTCTTTCAAGGATGTAGTTCCAAAAATTTCATTTGGAACATTCTTGGAAGATGAAAGTGTAAATTAATTGGAAAAAATTAATTCTAAATAATGATTGAATTGAGGCATTATAAAGCCACTGAAGTGTTTCATTAAAAAAAAAAGTGTTTCGAATTTTCTGAAGAGACTACATATATTTTTTAATTTTTCGAAGGAAAAGTGCCCTTAAAAACTCTTATACACCGATTGATCTGTAATTTTCGCAAATCTCTTTTCCAAGGATATCTCCGGGGTGCTAGTTTTTGATTTTTGATTTTGCGTAAATAATTTTATATTGTGCCAAATAAATGCAAGTTTCAGGTCATGTAATGCGAAATGATTTATAAATTTTGATTTAAAAGTTTTTATTGCTTTTTCTTTTATTATTTATAATATAAATATATGATTTGAATTTTGCAGGTTGATGAAGGATACTTTGTTCATTTCTACTCGCCAACTGATTTGAAGACTCTTCCCAAACACGTGCTATTCGTTTTGGATATCAGTGGCTCTATGGGAGGACGTAAAATTGAGCAACTTCGAGAAGCATTGACGTTAATTTTGGCTGATATTGGAAAAGGAGACTATTTCTCTATCCTTTTGTTTTCGGATGCTGTTCAGGTTTGTTATTTAATGCTTCATAAGGCACCATTTGAATAATTATGAGATATGTACTAAATGGGAACAGATGTAACTCAAATTATGAATTGTAATGTATAAAAAAGTTACAAGACTTTGTTGAGTGAGCTTGTACGGTGTGTAATTATAAGTCTCGAATTCAAAAAAAAAATCGACTAGATGCCTCATTCGGCGACATGTCTCACAATTATATAAAATTTCGAACCTTAATTATAATAATTATTAAATTTATAATATAATTTCATGCTCTCAATTTTAGTTATGGACATTAAATGGTACTGTTGGAGATGCATCCCCACCCATCATCTATGATGAAGTATCAACGACTACAGCTCCAGAAGTAGAAATAAATCACAGATTTATCGTACCTGCTACCCCTGAACATATTAAAAAAGCGACTGAATTTGCAAAAACTTTACAAGAAACTGGAGGTAATTATAATAAAATAATTGCTATCCTATCCCGACCCCTCTCCCACTCTTCTATTTAAATCAAATTTTTTAATAGGCACAAACATCATTGCGGCTATTCGAAAATCACTCGAGATTGCTAAATGGGGCCAAAAACAGCCCAGTATCAAAGCCAAACCTCTTATCATTTTCTTAACCGATGGGCAACCTAATGTTGAAATGTCTGATCCAGAGGAAATTAACAAAAATGTTAATAAATTGAACTCCGACAAGTGAGCTGAACCAAAATAAAGAATTCGTTTCGTTTGATTGGGTATGCACTCATAGTTACTGATAATTATTTGCTCTTTTAGGTACCCAATTTTCAGTTTGGCTTTTGGACAAGGTGCTGATTTTGAATTCCTGCGAAAATTGTCGCTTTCAAATGCTGGCTTCGCTAGAAATATTTACGTTGCATCTGATACGACCTTGCAGTTGAAAAATTTCTACAAAGAAGTTGCTTCACCTCTTCTCTCAAATGTCACATTTGAATACGTTCCAGGACAAGTAAGTGAACAAGTCTTTGTAATAGCTGTACACGAACATTTTATAAATATCGCCAGCTTAATTCTAAAACCTGCAGAGTCTCAGAAAAATGATCAGCCATTTTTTTTTTTGCGTGATTTAGCAGGCCACAAAACATTAATAGAACAGCCGAGGTTAATTTGGAACACTTATGTAGCATATTTTACTTTGCACCTTCGAGTTTTCTTTTATTCCTTTCAACTTGTAGATTGCTGAAGGTTATGTAACCAAACGTGTTTTCAACAACTTATACAATGGATCTGAATTAGTAGTTGCTGGTAAATTATCGAACAACACCAAAGGATTAGGAGGTAACTTGACTTATGAAGGAGTAGATGGTTTCTTCTGTATCCCACTCCCCACACCGTTTGATATTCCTGCCCAAAATCCACGAGGTATAGACTGCATTTTTTCAGTTCATTATTTTTGTACTAATGAAAATATGTACCTACTCAATAAAACATTATTTTTTGTTTTACAGCGCATTTGGAAAAATTATTCGCCTACATGTACATCAAGGAATTACTCGACAAGGATTTAATTAGCGATGATAAGAATTCTACTTATAAGCAGAAAGCATTGAAATTATCTTTGGAAGTAAGTAAAAATTAATCAACAATTTCTGCGTATAACTTCTATAAAATGGGAGTGCTCTTAATGTAATATATTTTTATTTCTAGTACGGATTTGTTACTCCTTTAACCTCCTTAGTGGTTGTAAAACCCAATGAAACAGATTCTGGAGCATCAATTAAAAATGCCAATGCCCTGCCTAGTGAAAGTAAGTTTCTATTAATCGAAATTTTTTCTTCTTCAACTTTGTGCGGTACCAAGTGCTTGATAAAATTGTAGCAAGAGCATTAAAAAAAGGCTCAGTTCCAATTTAGCTAAAATTTGGTACAGTCGAACTCGAGAACTAAAAATTATGCGCTAAAAATTCGTATGATTTTCGTATATTTAGGGCCAGTATTACAAACACCGGTTATTAATTTAATGGAGCACTACACCTACTTATACGTTTAACCCTCTGTTAAGCCAGTAACCACAGTGCTTGTAATACCAACCCTTAAAATACGTTTTAGAACGTTTTCGCCAAAATGTATGCGAATTATACAAAATCACATTAATATAAACGTTGAAAATGAAATAGATTGAAATTTATGGGTAAAGTACTTTGCTGGAGATATTTAAGGGAAATACCAAATCTACGAGTACATATTTTACAAACTTTCTGCTCAAGGCTGTACAGTCTAAATAATTTGAAAGATTTTCTGAAATTATATGATTTATGTTGAAATCAAAAATTTATTATTCGCAGATATAGGTCATTCATTTCCAATGTTTGCAGCTGTTCCAGCTAGTATGCAGTTCGCTCCTGCTGGTAAGTTGATTCATAATTTGTATGAAATTATTTTGAGATTACGATCATCTCGATATACAAATAATTTTTAACCCAAGTATTTTTACTAGCAGAAATAATAGAAGATAATAATTTTTACCTATATTGCTACCAGAGTGACCAATAGTCTTTCAATAGTATCTTTGATACTTTGGTTTGGCGTTTTTTGCTACAAATTAAAAAAACAAATGATTTACTTGTGAGCACTTCTATTTATAATAGCAGATGGAGCAACCAATTAAAGGCTGGTAGAAAACTGAGAATTTTGAATAAGTTGAAACGTGTTTGGAACTCTATAGGTGTGGGATGGAGGCTAAAAAATACATCAGAACTTTCCAAAAATTGAGAGAATGGAGAAAATTAGTCGAATAGTGTTTACTGCAGTCGTTTCAAAATAAGAATAAAATCAGATACTTGTTTGTTCTAAGCGATCCAAAAGGTAAGCACCAACTTTTCTGCATAAGTAAGCATATCATAGAGGAGACTATTTTATCCTCGTGGACTGGCATAATCGGCACAATTCAAGGACCCCTTTATCACTTGATCTCTCTTACTTCCTCTTTCACCAACCTACCTACTTTCTTCTTGTAAAGAATCGATCTGGATTCACATCATAAAAATTAAGAAAATGAAAAATAGAAATGAAACAATGCACTATACAAAGTGGCACAAGTAAACACTATTGTTCCACAAAAATGATGATGATGATGATGAAAAATAAGGAGAAGTGTGAAAGAAAGAAAACAACAAGATTTAGCTGAATCTAAATTTTCCCTTTGCCTTGGCAGCGTTGCCAGCCAGGGAACTAAATTATTGTGCTATTCAGCAAATCCATGTTGGAAATAATTTAATTTCTAACACTTCTATCTCATAAATGCAAAGTTGTCAACAAAGAACGATAAAAATAGAGGAAAAGTCGTCAAATTGCTTTAAAATGTGATTTATGTCATACAGTTGAATGCTTTGAGACAACTGGTATAAGTTTTCACTTTCCACCCTCAATGAATTATCCTTCTGAATATTGGAATTGGTATATAATGAAAAAGTAGGTAGTTAGAATAGTTCTGGTAGTATTAATTAATATTCATAGAAAGGTTGCTCACCGATTAATTTTTACTGTGAGCTATTTAGTCACTTTTTCATTCAGTTTTGAACAACTTGGGTGCAAAATTCTTCAGACACATCTTTCTCTTTCATCAGTCCACAGCTATGTGTCACTGACACACAAGGTTCTCGCTCTTATATGATGCTAATTATACTTAGTATTCTCTCCAAAGTTGATTAAATTTTTTATTTCATTTTTTTCATTTTAATAACTAAGAATATTCTGAACGAGGCTCATTAAAAATGTTATCGAGTAAAAAATAACGAGTAGGAGACCAATCACCTCAGCCAGTTTCAGATTTGCTGTATAATAGTTTTGAAAATAGAAGATCCATAATTATTTTCGGTTTCTTGATAAGGAAATAGAATCAAATTTTATGATTTTAAGCTTTCAGTTCTAACATTGGCGGCGGTCTCCTCTCTAGATCATCGTTCGATGAACCTCCGATGGCTATGTATGAAATGGGTAAATATTCTGGCAACACCCAAACTGTACCAACAACCATGAGCATCACATCATGGCATGCCTCACTTCGCTTGGCTAAATTGGGTGCATTTATATTGTTCGATAACATTCGACCCTGCCCCCCCCCCCCTCCACCCTCCTCTAACATTAATAAAAAACTTCCTGAATGACTCGTGATTTTTATAGTGAAAATACGTAAAATGTTAAGTCGAGTTAAAAACAGTCAATATCTCCTTATCACTGAATTTGGACTAGAACTAGAATCCTCAAGGTTTTCAGTTTCACGTTTCCAACTTTTTTTTTTCATGTAACTTATTTCTGATAAAAGTTTTATTTATATTTTTAAAGCCTATCAAAAAGTAAGTTATAAAATACCACAATTTCTCAAGATGGGCGTTCAGTCCAAGCATATACAGTATTTGTCAATGCCAGATGAAAATGATTTACTAGGTAGGTATTTTTTATTTTCGGCTCATAAATCAAACAGTGGCATTTAACAAGAACTGTATTGTCAAAAATTCAATCTCACTAAAATTTGGGCTACCACATTTGAATGCGTTGTTCATTCAGTTTCATTGGTTTACCAGTTCATGCGTATTCAAAATGCCAGCTATTTTTGAGGTGAATTCGACTAAAAATTACAAAGAAATATCTGAAACCACGAGATACTCGTACCAAAGCTAACCATGTCTATAAATAGGAAAACTGCATGAATAGACAGTGTTACTTTTTCAATTTCAAAGTGGCCAAGTAGTAAGAAATAGCTTTGTCCAAAGGATCACTATACCTGCAACATAGTTCACTCATTTTCAACCCTCAAACATTCTACCAAAATGATAGGAAATATAAGATTTTAGGAAATATGTCATATCTATTTGACATATTTTTAAACTGTCCTATTATAGTATAATTAGCTCAGTTCAAATATCGCTTATTACTATCACTAGACAGACGGGAGGAAATTTTCAAGTACAAAATGTGCTCAAGTTGGCTTTTATTGTTACTTAATTTGTGGATTATGTATTTGTAGATCTTTCACTCAAGTCGCACTTTCATTCACCCAGACTTGTCAGTCACTCAGTCCGTCCTCAATGGTCTCCAAAATCTCCAACAGTCTTTACTCAAAACTCTTTAATGGGGAAAACGAGCGGCTTCTTCTCTCAAAACTCTTCATTCAGGAAAATGATCAGCCGGACAAATTCTGGTTTGATAAGTAGGTCTACGTCAAGAATCGGTTAGTAAATTTGGGATTCAAAAAGAAAATGTAGAATCTGTATCATATGAACGGGCAGATTTTCATCATACACCGACACATTCATTCCGCAATACATGTATGCTTTGAACGCATGTTAATCCCCCAAAACAGCATATTATGCCCTCGGGAGTCTCACTTAACACTTATGAGATCTTCTCAAGTATGCGTATGGTTTTTCTTACTCGCCTCACTCTGTAGACCCCAAATCTGAAATTTCTATATGGTCCCTACTCACAAGTGACCTTTAATATGGATAATACATATTATACACGACAGTAGTTCACAGCTTTAATTCATTTCACTTAATCTTGTACAGTGTTTTGCATATTAACCAAAGGCCCCAGAATTTCATTATAAATGAACAGACAGATACCGAGCCCTGTAAGGATGGAGTGTTTACAGAGTGTGTCGTGGGTCTTGCAAGTGCTATAGAATCCATCTTGGGTCTGACAAGTGTCATAACACACATATTTTATGTAAACCGTTACAGAACAGAATGGACCAAGTGACATTTTTGCGAAAAATGAGTTAATAGGTGAAATACATTTGTCGGGACCTTACCCCCGCATTGACGTGCAAAAGGATTGGTCTCAACTTGTACGAAAACGTCTATTCCTTTCACACCTATTTGAACTCATTCGGTCGAAAAAATACCACGTGAAACATTTTTTTGCACTCCTGGCACTTAGCCCATTCGGTTCAGGCAAATCATTTATAATTCGAGAATTTCATTAAAAAATGCTCGAGTCGGGCAAATCATAAAAATAATCTTACTTTTGCTGATAATTAGAGGTAATTGTACCAGCAAATATCATGAAAAAGTATATCTTTCCCAGCATTTTATAAGTAGAACTATTCGATAGATGAAGAAATATTTTATACTTGACATTTTATTGGCAAAAAGGAATCAGAAAATAAGAGGGGAAATAAAAATAAATTTCACTAGTTCAGCAACGTACAAAAAATACCATCAGATTTCAGCTAGTGAGCGTGAAATTGCGAACAACCATCATTTTGTAGATGCGAGGGCAAGTTTGTAGAATAAAATGTGCTTATGATGGTTTTCATGGTTAATTTCTGAATAATGTATTTGTAGGTTCAAGTGGAGGTAACGGTGCTACAGGTTACCATTCGAGTATGCCTCTTAATGCTCACTCATTCTATCCAATGAGGACCAAGATGCACTATAAATTGTCCAATAAAATAATTACCTCGAAAATCGGTTAGTAAATTTGGAATTCAGAAAGAAAATGTAGAAAGCGTAAAAATCACGAATGGTTGGATTTTTCGTCAAAGGCAACCCCATTTATACATGTTACAAGCAAATAATATAATTCAGTCATTTCATGCCAAAAAGTAAATTTATATTCGGGTATTTCATGAAATTTATTCATTTCATTGTCCACTTAAATGCCTAGCTTATTCATGCAGATCATGAGATACTATTTTTTTGCTGAAAATTTGAGATAATTGTACAGGAAATATGGAGGAAAATGTATATTTCTCGCAACATTTCATAAATACCATAATTTGATAGATAATTACAATACCTCCACAAAAATTTGCTAAAAATAAAAGTTGAGATTTTCCCACAATAGCCAATCGGATAAATTAACAAATATACCAGATCAGACATTTTTAATATTAGAAGATAAATGTATGCTCATCTATGAAAATTACATCCAAAATCAGATCAGTGTAAAAGTGAACAGTGAATGAGGAGCTGACCTTCCCAAACTAGTAGGGAGATTCTTCTCAATATGCATATCACTATGGACCTTTTCACAATGAATACACTCTTATTTCTCCATTCAACACATCGACTTATCCGCAAACATTTTTGTCAAGTCAGACAGTACTCATCCTTTATAAGTTCTATCAACTAACACGCCAGAGAGAGAAAAAACCCCAACCCAGCAATCCTGGACTTGGAAACGAGTTGATTTTAAATATTGTCACACCTAGCTAATATAAACGCTTTGTTTTTGATTTTATTGTTCCATGTTAAAAATTTATATCTACTCTTAAAGCTTATTCGCGTCCGCAAGCTCATTTCTCATCGTTATCAGTTAACAGACTCGTGGGTGGTTCTTCAAACTTCCATGGTAAATATTTTTCAAGTTCTGACAGAATTCTGTCAAGGTGTGAGGGAAATAAACTCTTGTAGCGCAGTTCCAGCGACATGAATATTTTATTTAAAAAAAAAGAAGTTTTTATGTCTATCTTAACCTCTAGAGAAATATATTTATTTTTTTTTTATGGTCGATTATACAAGAATGTTGATATTTCTGTCCCAGCTAAACACTTGGCACCTACAAGGAGTGAGAATAATCTATGCCAATAAGAAGTCCGAAAATTTTGGAGAGGAAAATAAATTATAAAGGCCAATATTAGAGATAATACTTGACGTTTGTATTATAAAATACTCCGTTGGCTGTAATCAGCTCAGTATTTTACAAGTTTTTAAAAGTAATTTACAAAATATTTTTCGTCATTGGTATCAGACTGTCCCATTTCTCTAATATTACCAATGAGTTATGTATATGTTTTCAAAAGAAAAAAAGTTTTAAATAGTTTCTGATGAAAAGTAAAATTGAAAAATATCAACATTCTTCTGAAACTACTCTCATATAACACGCATGTTTGGGTTTACTTGGGACAAATATTGATATACATATATTAATGATTAAACCCTAAGCCATGTAGTACTAGATGCCCAGCAAAGCTATTCTAGTAATATCAATATACTCGTGAGAAAATTATAGTTTGAAAAATGAAATTGATAAAATTGTATCTTTGAGATAAATATCGTAATTTCAAACTAATCAGATAAAATATAGCAAAAATTTAAAACAATTTTCACAAACATAGTTCCCGAAACAAGGAGCTGTAAAATATCGACAGTTACAGAAAGTTAACACTAGAAATACCAGATTTTACTCGATTACTCAAAGGACCAGGTGGCGTCATGTATGGCACCACAAGAGTAACCTCAAAGGACCAGGTGGTGTCATGTATGACACCACAAGAGTAACCTCAAAGGACCAGGTGGCGTAGTATGACACAAGTCAGCGGTTCTCAAAATATTGGTTCTTTGAGAAGTCCATCTCAAAATTTTGAGTAGTGTCGTATATGACACCACCTGGTTCTTCTAGTGTCAAGACCATACTACTCAAATGGGCAAGTAAAAAGCTTGCTGTTGGCAGTCTAGTTCTACAGTGTTTAAGTACAACTGTAGATAATAACCGGTGATCCAATTAAAACGCACAAGAAAAAAAGAAACATTAATAAAGGTTTAACGAATTTTATAAATGTGCTTGTAAAAAAAAAAATTCATTTATTATTTTCTTTTAGCTTTCAATGGAAATGCGCCTGTTCCTGCACCACTCAGTCCAATAAGTACCACATATAATCCAAATTACCCGAGTTAGTAAAACATCAATTCTAATAAGATTCTTATGCACGATATTTTGTCAAAATATTACAATCTGACGAATAGTTACTCAACAACTCAAACTAATTCTGATTAAAATTAGCATTCTAAAATAAAAATAAATTCTAATAAGTTTCATCTCACCAAAAGTTCTCAAATATCTTTTTAGATATAGAAGATACTATTGAATTAGTTCACTATTTAAAAACAGTCAAGTCCATAATAGAAAATTTAGACATGTTTTACAATACAAGTCGTACAGGGCTTTATTCAAATAATTTGATCCACTAATTTTCCACTAACACTTCAAGGTTGTTTTATGACTTATAATTAGATGAAATTTCAGTTTTCCTTTCAGTTCTCTAGAAGAACGATTTTTTGTAACATTTGTAGCTAAAATTATTTACAAGAATTATTTGAATGATAAAATACATAGGTTCCAATTTTTATGGAAGTAATACCATGAGTCCATGATAAAACAATATTTTAATTTTCATCGCACTGCATGTCATTGCAATCCATATCGGGGCTCTAAATAAGTATCATTCGAAACATCACATCAAGACAAAATACATATCTATAACTAAATTATAAAAAATAGTAACGGGTGAAGTAGCAGTTCAAGCGTAAACAGTGTATAGTTGTTTTCATAATGAAAATTATCAGAAACTTCAAATTTCTGGATAATTGATTAGTCCTTAGTCAAAGGAAAAATGTGATATCTAAGTTTTAAAAATGAGCTATCGAGTAGTACTCAATTATTGCCCGAGTATCTCATTGTTTGGAAATTATAAGGAAATAAAAATCTTTACGATTTCATTGACTTTAGTCAGCACTCAGTTCAGATGTAATGTAAGCTTAATGTACAAGGCAAAATTTGTAATAATTGAAAAACCGCGTTAAAATCAATATTTGATTTGCAGTTTCTCCAAGTAGGCAAAATTATATTTTATTCCTCCATCAGATCCAAATTATTGTGCTATTTTTGAAGGATTAAAAAAATTTCAAATAAAAATACTGAAACTTGTGAAAACAAAATCAATGTGAACTTCATCCGCTACTACGAAATCTAGTTACTGCTAGTAATTTTTAAAAGCATTTCGATAATATCAATTTTATTTACTTTATGTAGCTATGAGCTCAGATATTGATGATTTTCCACTCACTACGGGACTCCCGCTAGATGCGAATGTTACAGGTTAGTGCATTTATGATATCTATATCAAAATGATGAATGCTCAAAAATTGGTTAGCGGTCAACTTGGTAGAGCTAAACCATAAATAAGAGCCATAGCCGCCATTCTTGCATATTTTTTTGTATCTATTGTTAAATATTTTAGTCTAATGAAAGTATACAAAAACAATTTCAGCTTGATAGGATTATTAGAAATCATTTGAAATTTATTTTGCGAAAAAATGGTAGCATAGCTTCACATAATAATAATTATGAAAGATGGAAGTTGTTCAAAAGTACTTCTAATGATCCAATCGATCGAAAATTTTTTTAGTTTACTTTTATCATACACCCTAATTTTATATTCCATTTGAAAATTCTGCTTAAATCAAAGAACAATTTTAACAATTTTTCATATGATATTTCCCACCACTATATAATTCGAATAAAATGGTAGTCGCCTCTAAATTGTATTAGGGCCTTGAACTACGTATAAGAAAAAGTGAAGAAAAAAATTTTCAATTTTTCTGAGGTACGTTTACATATTTTGCCTTACTGAAAATTTTCATTTTTCATCCGAAGCATCCTTTTCTCAGACTCTGTCACATACGTGTAATATGATGCAGTTCTAAATAATATAAGCAATTAGAATGAGTTTCCTGCTCTACTACTCATTTGACAGACTTTATTTTTAAATCTAAAATATGGGTAAAATTTTAATTAATTTTGTTTTAAATTAATACTTGTTCACTAGGATTTAATGTTGCTTACAATCTCAGTCAAATTGTTTGGTTACAAAATAAAACCGAAATACAGTTCCCCAATTCCAACAACTCGTACTCTGTTTTCACGGGAGACTTGGTAGGCATATCTTTTTAATTATTCGGACCGTAATTTTATATTATAAAACTATTTAATGTTCTCCCTCAATATATTCATTGCAGCCCAACACCGAATTCCAATCGTGCATGTTACCAAATAGTAACAACACTTTGTCACACTGTCGTCACTTGGCTCAATGTATCATCCCTCAAATTCTGTCATCTTTTAATGATTTCCTTCCATATGGAGAACAATGCGTGATTGATGCTAGGTATTATAAACATAATTTCGAATTCTTTTTAATTGTACCCGCTTTAACGCTATTTAATATTTTCTCACAGATTCGTCGGTATATGCTGTCCTAACCAATCTACTCAGAAATTGCC
Source organism: Parthenolecanium corni (assembly GCA_038050395.1). Taxonomy (NCBI): domain Eukaryota; kingdom Metazoa; phylum Arthropoda; class Insecta; order Hemiptera; family Coccidae; genus Parthenolecanium; species Parthenolecanium corni. Next base: position 3,283,701 of record JBBCAQ010000014.1, on the reverse strand, counting down.
GAGCACAACTGGATTTTCAAGTACAGATACATCTACACTTGTACCAACGATTTCGACGACGACTGCTTAAGGATAAAAATTTTACATTTAATTGGAATGCCATGATAATTTAATTTAAAAAATTGACTAAGTTGTATAGTTTTGATACGTCTCAGAACTGAAGAAAATAAAATCTAATTTTGTAATAGGTGCGAATTTATTATACGAAACGCATAATTCTAAGGAATACATGACAACTGGGAAGATACATTTTGTACAAAAAAGTTTCTGCAAGAACCATCAACGGCGTTAAATATCTAGATTTCCGTAATTCAAATTCATTACCTGAGAGTAAATAAAAACAAACTTCATTTCTTCGATGATCCAAAACCAGAAAATCCCATGATCGATGCCATATTATCGTCGTCATTACTTTTCATCAAATCGTCGTCCAGTTTTCGTTTCTTTTCTCGTTTCTTCTCTCGACGGTATTCTTTCAGTTTTTCTTCCTGAGAAAACGTCACAGAAGATAATTATTAGTTTAAATTGAAAATAAAATAATTTGTGGCAAAAATAATTGTAACAGACTTGCTCGAAAAAAAAAAAAAATCAACTAATGAAAAAAAGTACGAGTCAAGTAAAATGTCACGAAGTATAAAGAAAAACAGAATCCGTAACAACTGAATTTAGAAATTCCTTAGAATCAGAATTGGTTTCTATAAAATTTCAGGAATTTGAAAGAATACAAACAGAAGAATATTCACTTGATAACGACAAAGTAGAATTTTATAAGTTTTCATTTCATTAGTCATTTAGAAAACAAAAAAAATTCTACAATAATATTCCTCAATTTTTATTTCAACTTTCATCCTACCGAAGGACTGAGAACTAAATACGCTGAAAAAAGTTCTCACTGGTTATCAATTGGATTTTATCTTCTTGTGAATCTAAATCATAATAAATAAACCTTAAACGATTTAGCTGAAAGTTTGTTAATGAGCACAAAAATGGCTTCTTGTAGTCTTAAATTCTCCAAAAATGATGTTTATTCAAAATGTGGTGACTGCCAATTCTTTCATTAATGCACATAAGAAAACAATGATTCTTGAGAAACTTCGCAACTCAAGACATACTTTTTTTTTAGTGTTTTTCGGTTTGAACAAAATTAGAGGATAATAAATGTTTAACGTATTATAAAAATAGAAAAATAGAATTATTTTTTAATACAAAACTAAATAGTTAAGAATGAAATAATAATTGATATTATGTACCCCTCATTTGATCATGTTACGGTTGCTGTACCGTTAGGCGATGCCCAGCGGTATGAGTACAATGTTATCTAAACAATAATACGATATTATTATTATAACGGTATCCTGATGGCACCGTTGACCTACTAATTTACTGACGACTGTTTCTACCTCACGTAGAATTTAGTCTAATAAAATGTTCGTCATTATGCAGTTGACTATTTTTATTTGATTTTATTTTTTTGTGTAAGTTCCACAAATAGGAACTCAACAATCAACAATCGAAGGGTTGGTTTCAAAAACGACCGTAGTCTAACAATTTTTCAATAGAAAATGTGAATTAATTCTGACGAACATGATAAAGTTGAGTTTAAAATGAAGCTTCATAAATCACCCTAGAAGGTTCAAGTATTTTTGTTTCTTAGCCAGTATAACTCAATTTTGTCAAATGAACATCAAAAATGAATACGAATACTATGTCGATAGTATAATAAAATCTTACTTCTTCTCTCAGCTCTTTGACTCGTTGTTCTAAATCATAATCCTTCTTCTTCTCTTCAAGTTTACGTTTATTCAATTCGAATCGTTTCTGAACTTGGTCAAGTGTCGATCGTTCAACACGCATTGACATTCCCAAGTTTCTTTGATCTATTTAAATACAGACAAAATATTCGAAAAACGAATTCACCGCATTTGATATAGAAAAAATCAGAAAAACTTACGTTTTTTGCCATTGATGTGATCCAAAAAGTTGATACTGTCTTTAACGACGCAGTCACAAACGTTACAATAATAGCTAGAATGAAAATGCAAATCATAACGACGGATAATAACATGATGAAACTGTGAAACTGAAAATTAACTTACCCTCCAGACTGAGAACTGGGTGTATTTTTTGTGATGACTATGCTTTTCCCTAATTTCGAATCTAAATCTACTTTGTAGTCACGTTGTTTCAGCAATTCACGACGAACAGCGGGTTTCTTGTATCCTTCATCTTTTTCTAGTTCCTCGGCCAATCTTTCTATTGCAATCCTTTCGAACTGTTCTCGATCCCATTTTCGACGATGATCTTCCACTTGCTGTAAACATGGATGATTTATTAGTTTAGATGAAATACTAAATTAAAGCAACGAATAATCATTTTTTTGATGGATAGTATCTTGAGCAAAAGTTGACACAATTATCTGTTGTAGAAATACGAGGAAAATACTTACGTTCTGATACATTTTCAATTCTTGTAGAACAGTGAGTGGAATGCTAAGACCAAACGTGAACAATGTAATATAAAGCCGAAGTCTCTCTTCAGTTATTGCAGAAATCTCAAATGAGAATATTGAAAGTTCTTTCGAAAGAGCAACGAATTTTATGGGATTATTTTCTCATGTTTGAATGTTTGCTTTGATAAAATTTTTTATCAAGACGTTTATTTTGTTTTGTTGTTGCTTCGTTTCGAATCCAGTTTGTCACGTGTCGCTAATACAGCGAAATTGTTATAATCAGCCGCGAGAGTGCAGCACAAAGAACATGACAATGACATGAGCTATTCAAATTTCAAAGCTATTCATCGCTCATTTAAGTATTTTATTTTAGATATTTTGTTATCATATCTTTCTATTTTTTCAACTATTTTTTGATATTGCTAATAATTGGTTTTCCAACTTTCATATTTGTGGATAGGTACCACTAATTTGTCTTTGAATTTTATTCAACTTTCACTTTTTTTTTTTTTAGATATATGATAATATATTCAATATTTTGTCTTTCTATGTTTGAAATTTTCATGTTTTATGGTACCTACGAATACCTAATAATCTTTTTATTTTTTGAAACTTTCATATTTTTAAAATTTTTTTTTTTTTGTACTTACATTATAAGCTCCGTTTTTAAAAGGGGAACGAATAGTAGAGACGAAAAACCATTCAATCCGATTCTTAAATAATAGATTTCGTCTTTATCGGGTTTAATTTTCACCTCTCAGCTGGACTCGTACCTATTTTGTATCAGCGGCCTACCGAGAGGAGGGGTAGGGGGGTGAGTCACCCTCCCAGTCAGTTTTCAAAGTCGGCAAATTCTCCAAAATCTTCATCAGTCGGCAAATTGAGAAATTGGGAGATAGCCGCCACCAATTTGCCGTCTGGAAAATTTGCCGCCTAATACTATCCTCAAGCAACGATGAAAATTTTTTTTATCCATTATTACTGTACTCGGCAAATGTTTGAGATATAGTCGGCATTTTTGCAATGCTCACCCCCCCCCCCATTCCAAGAAGGCTCGGTAGGCCCCTGTTTTGTATCAGTTATTTTTCAAGATTATTACTAGGTTTTTGTTGTTCAATCGTATTTTCGTTGACTTACTGTGAATACAAGCTAAAAGTGATCTGCCTCGTCTTAATTTCTGCGCAAGCTACAAGTACACCAGTTTGTGACCATGTATCAGTTTGTGACTATTTCTCAGAAAAGTGTAAAAATTAAGGAATTGGGCATCAATAGAAGAGGGGAAATATTTTCTTGTTTTGCTAATTCAACTTCACGTTCTGTTAGGACTTGGGAGCGCGCGGTAAAGTAATTTCTAATTTCTATGTCTGGAAAATTGATATTTTGATGAAAAGTTGTTTCTTTTGGCGGTTTCGCCCTCTCACGATTTCAGCTTCAAAAAATATTACTTACCAATGATACTTTTATTGTCAGCTTTCAATTAAAAAATCAATTATTGACGATTTTGATATCCAGTAATATCATTTTTTCAAAGATTAAAAATGTTTTCAAATCATTTACCTACTATTAACTTGTGAGAATAGTTCTCTTATGATATTTTCAAATCAATAATTTGATAATGCAACATTATTTTAGGAACTTTTTTGTTGAGAATTGCTTATTTTAATCGAAGAGAAAATATTTTTGAGAGGTAAAAATATTTTACACAATTTTTAGAAGGAGAAGACGTAATCAAATCAACTTTTAGGCAGCGTAAAGGTTTATTTGATTTTACAAAATTTTACATGTCAATGAGTGTAAGATTACTATGATTTTCACTCGCGTCAGATGGAAAACCATAAATCAACACTATGGGCTAGAAAGTATCATAGAAGCTAGTCTAATTTATTATAATTCATTATTTGGCCCTTGTTTTTACCTTCAAGTCCAACCCACAGCTTTTTTCAGACGTGATATTCAATTTTGCATAGTTCTTATGGATTCCACCGTCGTATAAATTAACTGTAATACCAAAGCAGTTACATTTTTTATCCATATTTATAACTTCAATTTGGGTTATATTCTTTAGACTTGAATTTGTTTGATTGATTAGAAGATTATGCTGCACACTGCGAAACCACTTCTTATGATGATAAATATTGGTTACCAGCACGAGCCTATAATATTATAGAGAAAAAAAAAAGAAAAATAGAAATAGTTGATTTTTAGAAAAATATGTTCCTGCCGAACTTTCAAAAAAACCTTACTCTAATGAGACGAAACCAGAACAATTTGTTATTGTCCAAGTACTTATTTTTACAATCCACCTTCTTTGGTTTGATAGCAACTATAACCGCAGCCAAGAGTAAAACACAATCACTTCGAATGATTCAGTTCAGCTGAAACGTTTTAGGTACGTTTTTAGAGTAGTCCTCAACAAATTCCCCTCCCCCGCCGACCTATTCACCCACCCAAAAACAATTGCTCAAACAGGAACAAAAAATTTTTATGGGTTCTGGCTGATTTTTCTATAGGGCCACTTTTTATGATCGGGTTTTTATTCTTACTGGTGTTTGACACTTCTGAATATTTCCTGGCATTCTATAAAATTAGGGTTACTTAGAAAGCTTTTTGTTCAATTTCAGCTCTTGATATCGCTGACAGATGGCCTTTTAGGGTTGGGCAAGTAGTAAAACATATTTACTTTTATAATCAACCAATCAGCATGAAGCAATTCAATGCTGATTGGCTGATCACAATAAAATTAGGCCAAAGACAAAAAGACACCCCTAATGTAAATAAATGCTTTGTGAATAATTTTAAAAATTTCAACTTACACATCGCCTTTCTCGATTTTACCATAAGTAATATTTGCTTTGACACATTCTTTTTTGAATAACAGATGACGACTGAAGTGGTAGGATTCTTCATCAGATGGTTGCTCTGATGGAAAACCATATATGTATGAGAACACGATAAATATTATGAAAAATGAATTAGCTAAAATTTTGGCTTGTGAAGCCATTAAGAATGATCGCACACCTATTTACTGACTACAGACTTAAATTCAAAAAGTAAGAATTATCGTGTTAAATATAGTTTCTACAGTATTTATTGTATAGATATCAAGGATAATGAAAATGACTCAAGGGGAATTAACAACCAGATTGTACCAACCCAAATAAATCATTGACACGTGATATAGACTTGAAGTGGCAGATATGAAGTTAATGCTGGGTGCCATAAAAAGATTTAATTTGAAAGTAATCGTCACAGATATACCTACTCGGAAGCTTTTATAGGTGGGTAAATATTTTTGTCGCAAATAGAGTAGGTTTATATGAATTTGTTATCAAAAAAATTTATGATGAGTCAGAATTTCCTTCCTCTTATTTTATTGTTCAATATTATTGGCACAGAACTTTAGCAAAAATAATTTTAAAATTTTATGTAAGAACCGTCTGTAATCTAAAAGTTTAGTATTGGTAAAAAAAACTTATGTAAGTGCTAATTTTACCAACAGTGGCAAATATGTTTTTGAAAATAAAGTTTGAGAAAATTTCAAAAAATTGACCAATTTTTTAATCGCTGTTGAGTTATTCTATTCTAAAAATAGAGAAGCAGAAAGTCTTTTTCTTTTCTGCCATTGAAATTTCCTCAAAGAAAAATCTTGTCCTACCTATTTCCAAAATAAAAAAGTAACAAAATACCTGAATGAAGTGAAGAATGAAAATTACCCAGCAATTTAATGGTAGATATGCTATGATGTGGCAAACTAGTGAGTGCTAAGAAAATAGAAATTGAACTGCAGTATTATTATTTAGGTTGCATACGAGTAGTACACATATTATTATAATCATGTAAAATTCAATATTCAATGCAATCGGGTTTAAAAAAAACAATTCATTCATTAATGACAAAGAATTTTACTATCAAATTAAGATTAATCTTATGAATTAGCTATTTTCACATCATTTCATAAAAATTTTCACCAGATAATTTAAACCGCAGTTATTTTCTGAAAGAAAATTTAATTCCCCAAAATGGTGATAAACGCCACCTTTTTCTAAGACAATTTGGTTTCCATAGCAATTGCATTCTTTATCTTTGTTAATAATTTCAATTAGTGTTGTATTATCTGGTGTCTTGCCCTTTCGATTATATGAAATTGTATGCTTCACTTGACCCATCCATTTCTTCCCTTTCTCAACTTTGATTACATCCACTTGCCTATAAAAAAAAAAATTTAATAGAAAAACTTAGAAAATGATACAAATTTTCTTTAGACGAAAGAATAAGAATATGGTAGGTTCCAGTTCAAAACCTGATAAGTCCGCATCATCCACTTTTTTGTACTCGAATGATATTTTGGTATTTGGTAATGTTAAATCAGCTACAAAAATAGATGACATAATTTTTCTGAGAATTAGCAGGTTTTGGACTTGCAGTAATAACACAAACAATAACCAGTTTTTTATCAAGGTACCATAGTTCAGAGTTGCCAGTCTACAAGAGAGAAAAAAATCATACTCCAAAATTTTTGGTCTTAAGCTCATAAATTGCCTTAAATTTTTGGCTCATCAAGTTAATACTCAAGTGATAAGATTTTTATCATTCTCAAAATTTTTTTGAGTTGGCCAGAAAATTTACACAAAACGATTTTTTCCTTGAAAAATTAAAAATTAGTCTGGTTCACAAATTGCAATCACTTTTTTTTTTTTGAAAATGAAGGCTATAGTAGCATATTATTAAATTATTCAAATACGTTCTCATTCTAAATTTTCTAACTTGCATTTCCATTTTGCACAAATTTTGAGTACCTATAGAATTTTACCAATGGGTACCACAAAAGAATAAAAAGTATTAAAAACAAGCTCTGTTTAAATTACTGGACTCGTCTATAATGTGCTTTAAAAATTATAACTTACATATCTTTGGGTTCTCTTTGACCCAAAGTGTTATTAAATTTAACACATTCTTTTTTCGACAAGAGTTGACGATTTGTGAAAAATTCTTCATCACGTTTAAGCTCGGATGGAAAACCACGAACGCACGAAAAAACAACAAAAATTATGAAAAATATGTTCACTAAAATACCAGTTTGTGAAACCATTTCACAATTATTGCTTATAATAATACTGAGCTACTAAATTCAATTGTCAATGGATACATACTAGGGTCTAATAAGTGGTAACTTAAATATTTATATTGCGGAAAATACGAGTAATATTGACTTCTTATAAAATAAAAGTAAGTTGGAGGGAAATGAAATAGACAGAGAAGTAAATAAATCAGTGTCACAAGAATCGGATTGGAAGTGCTTTAATATCTAAATGATAAAAATATGACACATCTAAAGGTGTAGGTGGATATACTTGGAAAAATTAAACTCGTGAATTAATAATATTTCTTCATTCAATGAGCGTCTTGAATTACAATTAAACTTCCTCTATCAAACTTAAATCCAATCAAAACTATCCCTCCCACCTAACATATAATATTCGTATTTATATTTCAACTTTCAAGTTTGTTAATTCGAGCTCAAGACTGAGTTCACACATTCCCTGGTCTTTCAAGGGCAAAGGTTTGTTGCAATTGCAGTGGGTCACAGCCCCCCTCCCCCCAGAAAAAATTCTAGCTTACCCAAAATTTTCGAAATGATTTAAAAACTAGTAAAAATAAGAAATTATTTGATAAAGAATATAAAATCAGCTTCAGTATTAATATTTTTATGTTGAAATTTTCGAATGATTTATCTTGCCCACCCCACTCCCCCGGTCAGCCCTAAAAAAACTGGTTCCACCACAGTGCGATTGATCCCATTTCATGTCTATTTGTTGCTATTTTCTGAAAGTTTTTTATTCATAGAAATTTGTTAATCATCTTTGTATCCAGTTTTACAGTCACCATTTCTCTTTTTGTCAAGTTATTTATCTGGTTGCTAAAATGTGCTCTGTTAGAGCGCATCCAAAGTAAGTAATAGGGGAGAGCGGGGCCAGTTGTCTCACGGGTCAGTTGTCTCAACAGCGTTATTCCATGGATCCATGAGCCGTGAGCGGGCATGACTGATACCACTTTCAGTACCTTCACACACAATAGTTATTGACAAAATTTGCTGGTTGCCAAATGTTTTTTTGGTCATTAAAAATTAAATTAATGATTTTTCATCTTCCATAGTAAATATTTTTAAAATCAAAAAAAGTCATATTGAGAGAACAAATTCAATAGGCCTGGAGATTTTTTACTATCAAAAGCAAGTGAATATTACCCTTAAAATAAATCAGTTTTACTCAATTTGGGTTCCCAAGTATGTAGGAAGAAAATTACTGTTAAAGGTAGTGAGATCCCTTGGGGCTGGTTGTCACAAAATCAAAAAATGAGCTTTTAAACCATGAACTTCCTAATTTTATTCATAATTCGCGTCAATAGAGTGTAGAGAAAGAGAAAAAAAAAAAAAAAAACTCTGTGTGGCTGGTGAAGTTTTGTCAGTGGCTGAAAAACGAAAACAGAAGGAAAATAAAGAGGAACGACGCAAATGAAGCTCTTGCCACACAACTCGCGAAAGAAACCAATCAAGCGTCACCATAATACCCCAGAATATGAGAAAAGTACCCGAGACCACTGAAGCCACGTCCACAGTAAAAATATAGGGTGTGTGACAACCAACCCCACCTATGGGGTTGGTTGTCTCAAAAAAAGCATTTTTTTCAAAACGCCATAAAAAATTAAATTGCAAAGATTTTTTTTTCAAATTTTGGTGGTGTGTAGCCAAATGATGTATCTTTCCAATGACACCTTGCCCAAATTTCCAACTTGATTGGGAGTCGAGGAAGTAAAGAAAAACCAATTTTTGTGACAACTGGCCCCGCTCTCCCCTACCACATTGGGTACCGAAAATGACGAAAAATGAAAAATGATACTCACTATTTACTTAAAATATTTGAACAGTGCTTTGCAAGAAGGGGTAAAGTCCACTTTTTCAAATTTTACAAAAGAGCAAAAACAAAACACTTTCATGTCTTGAAGCACCTCAACTTCGAAGTCTGTTTTCTCGACAATGGTTGCATTTAGGGATATAATATTTTTTATAGTAGGTACGACTCGATGTATATAATTAAACCCTAGAGGAAGTCAATTTTTGAAAAAAGTGGACATATACATGTATCCCCTTCTTGCATAGCACTATTCATTTGGGAGAATTATCAATATTTTTACCAAGCTAACTATATTTTATAACGAACGTTGCACTTACTTTTTTTTGGCCGGGGAGGGGGGGGGGCAGAGTTTAGATTGACAGCCCAAAAGATTTATCATCAGGAAGTATATACCTCCTGAGTCTCAAAAAACTGGCCCGAGTATTTTATTTAACCGGATATCTGAGTCATTTTCTTCTAATTTTAATTAAATCCACGATAATATTCACAATTTAATTATGATAACACTCACAGTGCACTCATATAGGAAAAACTGTTCTTAAATGGAAATGAATAATACAAATCACTGCTTGGATGTGATGTAATATTTATTTAGAGTAAGAAAAATATGTATAACATTGATACCATCTGTGAGGGAAAATATTACAAATCAGTCAGTCGAAATAGAAATAAATAGTCAAACAGCCTACTGTATTTCTAGTATGCACGGAAATTATTTCTAAGATTTTGCATAAACATTCACCGTATAATTCATGGGACAGCCTCTTTCAGACAAAAAAGATAATTTTCCATAAACCTTATGAATGCCACCATCTTTCAAGATAATTTCTGTGGAATAGCAATCACATAGTTTATTCCTGTTAATGATTTCAATCATTGTTGTATTATTTGGTCTCTTTTTCCTTCGATCATAGGAAATAATTTGCTTCACTCGGGTCATCCATATCTTTGGCTTATCGATTGTGAACACCTCTACGCGTCTGAAATGAATGAAATGTATTAAATTTATAAAAAAATGTATATATCTGTACAAATAGTTGAACAGATAATATTTATATTCGCATTTTCCTTGGAAAAATTTAGGGAAAATGAGGGCATACACATATATACATGTTTGGCTAAATCGCAATGATGTGGCCTTTGTTTTCAATCGATTTTTTCCCTCCAATCTTATTACCATATGAGTCATACGTACGATAGAATAAAAGGTATTATCGTACATAGTTGTTTTCCTTTTCAGCCCTCCAAAACCGAATAAATATGGTAATTACTGCACAGGTGGTAACACTGGTATAAGGTCTACATAGGGTTATATCATACCTGCTTTCAGCTTTTTTCTTTTCAAATATTGAAAAATAGGAAAAATTTAGATGCTGAAATCTGAATATAAGGCATGTACCTATATCTCCTACCTCTATATTGATCAAGAAAAAAGGTTTTCATTTCAGATGCGTTCATTTTATAGCTAGATAATAAAAATGAGTGCTGCACATTTATAATTTTATTTAAAATAGAATTCATTGAAAATTATGAATTTTCAAAGGTTTTTCAAAACATAATTACTCTGCCATTTTAAAACATAAGAAGAGTCTGGGACAAGTTACATGTTTTGACCAACTTTATAGAGTGTCTAAAATTTGTAAAGATGTCACATAATAGGTAGTATTTTTTTTTTTTTGCGATTTCGTGAAATTCTAAAAAATTGGAGCTTATCTAATTTTTTCAAAAGACTATTCAAATTTTAAGTTCGAAATTTTCTTTCGTCATAAGTAGACATAAAATACAAACAGGAATGTGAAATTTGAACTTATCGGTCTGAAGCAGCCTATATCCTTTCCTACTTGTAAATGTTAAGAAAAAATTGTTAAGTATACTAGTACATTATCATAAATTCAATATTTAAAAATTAAACTTACAAATCATTCGGTTCTCTCCGACCAAAAGTAGAATTATACTTGAGACATTCTTTTTGGGACAGGAGATGGCGATGAGAGTAATGAGACTCTTCATCATCCTCCAGTTCAGATGGTAAACCATAAATGCACGAAAACACAATACATGTTACGAAAAATAAGTTAATTACAGTTTGTAACGACATCTTACAAAATTCTCTAATAGATTTACTAATAAGTTATAAAAAATATCAACTATACTATGGTTATCACGGGCACAATGGTTTGGCATTCATGTAGGTAATTGTGTGGACAAAAATTGAGTTTTTATGCAATAAAAATTGAATTAAGGGAAATGAGACTCAAAGCAGAGTAAATAAATCATTGACACATGAAACGGATCTGAAGTGCTAGATATTTGGTTACCGTAAGTGCTACACAGATTTTACTTGAATAATAAAATGACACGTCATAGTTATACCAACTCTGAAACTTTTATAAATAGATAAATTTTTCCGTTATAAGTGAGTAATTTTTTTCCAATGAAGAGATTATGATGAATCGGTGAGTAGAGATGCACTTCGTCACTATCATTTCATTATCTTTTAAATTTTATCAAAGAAATTGCAGCAGCCGATGAAGGAAGACGTACTTATAAATTCACCCTTCACAAAGGTCATTTCCATTTTAAAACACGTTCATGATACCTCTAATATGATAAATACAATATAGGGGTAATACCAGTAACTGATGAAATATTAAAATACTTAGCTAACATTTTTACAAATTTTATGGCAATTGATCTCAATTCGGTCTATTAGTTACTATTCTCTGCCAGTTTTTTATTCTTAGATATTTTGTTTATCGACTTTGTATCTAGTTTTTCATTCGTTGTTTCTCTTTTTGTGATTTATCTGGTTGCCAAAATGTGCTCTGTGAGAGGCTTAGAGCCAATTCAAAATAACTAATATCACGTTAGTTACCGAAAATTACAAAAAAATTAAAAAATATATTATTTACTCGCCATATTTGAACATTGCCTTGCAAGAAGGGGTAAAGTCCACTTTTTCAAATTTTACAAAAGAGCAAAAAACACTTTCATGTCTAATGCCTATCTTACGAAGCATCTCAACTTTGAAGTCTATTTCCTCAGCGATGGTTTGCATTCGGGGACATAATATTTTTTATTGTACGTAGAACTCGATGTATATAATTAAACCCTAGGGAACTCAATTTTTGAAAAAATGTATCCCCTTCTTGCATAACACTGTTCATTTGGGTGAATTTTCCATATTATTACCAAGCTAACTATATTTTATTTCAAACGTTGCACTAACTCTTTCTTTTGAGGAGAGGGAGGGGCGAAGAAGGGGTTAAATGACAGCCCAAAAGATTTATCATCAGGCAGTATACCTCCCGAGTCTCAAAAAACTGGTACGAGTATTTTATTTAATCGGATATCTGAGTCATTTTCTTCTAATTTTATTTAAATCCACGATAATATTCACAATTTAATTATGATAACTCTTAAAGTTCACTCATATAGGAAAAACTGTTCTTAAATGGAAATGAATAATACAAATCACTGCCAGGATGTGATGTAATATTTATTTAGAGTAAGAAAAATATGTATAACATTGATGCCTGTGTGAGGGAAAATATTACAAATCCGTAAGTCTAAATAAAAATTAATAGTCAAATAGGTAGTGTATTTCTATCATAGGTACGGAAATTATTTCTAAGGTTTTGCATAAATATTCACCGTATAATACAAGGGACAGTTTCTTTCAGACGAAAAAGATAATATTCCATAATTCTTTCGAATGCCACCATCTTTCAAGATAATTTCTGTGGAATAGCAATCACATAGTTTATTCCTGTTAATGATTTCAATCATTGTTGTATTATTTGGTCTCTTGTTCCTTCGATCATAGGAAATAATTTTCTTCACTCCAGTTATCCATTTCCTTGGCGCATCGACTGTGAATACCTCCACGCGTCTGAAATTTAAAAAATATAATAAATAAAATAATATCTCTATCCAAATACTGTAGTTGAATAAATATATTTCCTAAATAGATATACATCCGTTACAAAGAAATTATTTGCTTTACATCAACTTTAAAATAGGCATATTCTTATCAGGCGCGTACTAGCAGTGGGGAGGGGCCTTTTTGGGTATTCAAACCCTCCCCCAGGGTAACAAAATTGTATTAGAAACTCTACTGCCCTGGGTTTTCAACCACCATATTTGGTAACATTTTCTGTCTCTTCATCAAGTTGGTGTCGTTTTTTAGACGTTTTTCCATATTTCTGAGGTTTCATCACAAATAAAATCAAATTTTATCAAGAATTTTTACAAAAAAAAAAAAAAAAAAAAACATTTTTTCGCACACGATTAATTACCTATAATTATTTCTATCTACATAAATTATATTTTATCATGGTATTTTATAATATGTATCCCATATCATGAGAAATTTTCGACCTGCAATTCCACTCCCATAGTAAAGGAAAGAGTAGAATACATATTTTGGTTTTATAACCCCCCCCTCCACATGTTGGTTTAAGTACGCCACAGATTCTTCTAAGTGGGGTAATACTGATCACTGATCTTCTTTTTTCATTTGATTAATGCAGGATTATTTGACAGCAGAGCAGGATTCTAGAAAAATACAAGAGACTCTTCCCCCCTCTCTCAATTAATAACTACATAAATGGCGGTCAAGGGGTAATCGACCCTTAATTCGGCACTGAGTTGTCTTCTAATAAATCATCAATGAGGGTTAAGTTATACTTTGACTGATTTTACGATATTTTAGGTGTGTTCGTCTTACAATGGATTTGTGAAATACATTCATTAATCCGTGGCAAAACAAACTTATTGGTCTAAAGTATCCTATCCTTACCTACTTGTAAATATACATGTTTAAACTCTTAACGAAGTGACACCCGGGTTATTCAGTGTCATTGTGGCACCCATGTATTTAAAATGTTAGTAAATGTCTTTGTGACCCACCGTAAGTAAATGCTATCGTGGCACCCATGTATGCAGGTTAGTGAGTGTCATTATAGCACCCTGAAGCGTTGCCAAATATCTACCTTTCAGGGTGTCACAATGACATTTATTAATGCATATACATGGGTGCCACAATAGCATTTACTTTCAGTGGGTCACAAAGACATTTACTCAAATAAATTTGTAGCCTAGCTAAGTAAGATGCCTCCAAACGAACCATAATGTGACGAAGTCACACTTCTAAGTACCTACATTGAAGTTAATTTAAAAATTTGAAAAATACATATAAGATCAGGTTCAGTTTTGATTCGCCTGATTTTATTTAAATTCCCATTTAGCCAGCCTGCGCAGTCACAAAAATTTAAATTCTCATTTAGCCAGCCTCCACAGTTTCAAAAATTCAAATTCCCATTTAACCAGCCTCCACAGTCTCAGAAATTTAAATTGCCATTTAGCCAGCCTCCGCAGTTTCAAAAATGCAAATTACCATTTACCCCCTTTCCACAGTATTTAAAATTAAAATTCCCATTTAACCAGCCTCCACAATCTCAAAAATTTTCTTTTCCCATTTAGCCAGCCTCCTCAGTCTTGAAAATATCGAGTGAGGCATTTAATAGAAGCTAAAAAAAAATTACTGAGTACAGAGTATAGACTAAAGACTCATTCAAAAACTATATAATTAATCTGATGATTGAAAAAAAAACCAATATTCAATTAATCCTTTGCAAAATCTTATTTTGCATTGTTGTCATGTTTTGGGTGCCACATTGTATCTTATTATCAATGGGTCACAAAGACATTTACTTGCAGCTTATGTATGTTTGTATGTAACACTCCGCACTCTGGTGGAACATACAGGGAACCCCCCCAGTATGTAGGATGCGTTTGGATGTCAATGTGACACCCGGGGTAAAATGTGGATTTGCATCCCCCATGCCCCCTAGACCCCAAAACCACCAATTTTAGCTAAAAACGTTATAGCACCCGAATCCGGGTGCCACAAAGCAAAAATGGGTGCCACAAGAACATCCAATAAGGAAATTGGGGGTCACAATAACGCTTAACAAAAATATACTGAATTTAAAAAAGTGTTATACTTATTATTATAAATTCAATTCAAAAAATTAAACTTACAAATCATATGGTTCTCTCCGACCAAAAGTAGCATTATATTTGACACATTCATTTTTGGACCAGAAGGGATGGCGATGAGAGTTGTAAAAATTTTCATCATCCTCCAGTTCAGATGGTAAACCATAAATGCACGAAAATGATAAC
Source organism: Parthenolecanium corni (assembly GCA_038050395.1). Classification (NCBI taxonomy): domain Eukaryota; kingdom Metazoa; phylum Arthropoda; class Insecta; order Hemiptera; family Coccidae; genus Parthenolecanium; species Parthenolecanium corni. Next base: position 3,268,152 of record JBBCAQ010000014.1, on the reverse strand, counting down.
ATCAAAAGTAAGTAAATTAAATGTTGTGATGACATCTTGTAAAATTCTCCTTGAGCAAGAAATTTACCAATAAGTTAAAAAAATTACTATACTGAGGTTATCACTGGCACAATTATTTGGCATTCATATAAGTAATTGTGTAGACAAAAATGGAGTTTCTATGCAATGAAAATTAAATTAAGGGAAATGAGACTCAAAGTAGAGTTATATAAATCACTGACACATGAAACTGATCTGAAATGCCAGATACTTGGTTACAGTAAGTGCTACACAGATTTTATACTTGAATAAAATGACACGTCATAGTTACACCCGCTCTGAATCTTTTATTAGACAAATTTCTTCGTCATAAGATGAGTGATATTTTTCAATAAATAGATTATGATGAATCGGTGAGTAAAGACTAGAGATGATAAAATATTATCAAGATACTATATTAGCTGGCATTTCTACAAATTTTTTTTTCAGGCTCAAGTCCAAAATCTACCTGCTGACTAATAATTGGTAATTTTACCAAACAGCCAAAATAAATTCTCATATTGGAGTGCTCTTGGCTGTGATAGTCTGCCACTAGGAGGAATTTCAAACTTTCCCAGTTATTCCTCCAGTCTAACCCTTTTCCGGATTAGTGAGTCTTGTTCAACTACAAAAACATTTCTGTCATTTCTTGGCTCATAATACAATGCAGCCTTTCATGTACATGATTCAGTAAAAATACTGTTTATTTATTGCTTTTCATCATACTTTGTGGCGATAAGAAAATTTATTTTGAGCCCAGTGCTTGTACATACTCGTATATTAAATTATTTGAATAAGGTGACGACTATGTGATGCACGAAGTTTGGTAGGTTAGCACTATTATTGCACGTGCAGTTATCTTAACTGCAGCTTATTTTATGTGGAAATGAAAATTATATACCTTAGATGTTGCTGATAATAATATTAGAAAGTGTTTAGCTGAATAATAATATATTTATTATTGTAAATATGCTGCAAAAGTATTTGTTCAACAATGAAGGAACTTTCGGTTAAACTGTTACCTACGTATTTACTTTCGGACAATTATAGCCTAGATGTCATATTTTTACATTATATTTTAGATTTTTAAAAGCTTACCACAATTCTTCAAGAAATGGCAGAACCACAACAAGATGATTCGGGTGTTTTATTGGAAGCGAATGAGCAAGGAATGAGGTAAAATCGGCATTTGATTAGTTTTTTCTATTACATCTTCTTTGTCTTAATTTTTTCTTGTATGTTTTTGAATTGTAGGTTGGAGGGAGGAGGGAACAGTCATTAAAAAGAATTGACCATATGTTTCAAAAAAATTCACAAAAAAAAAAATGCTTCAATTGTTTTGAAATTTAAAATCCTGATAAAGGACCCTTGAGAGAAGTTACTATCAAACAGCAAATTTCAACCATGTCTGCCAGATTGTAGAGGTTTAAAGTCGAATTTATCATTTTATGGGTCTCATATCGGTTGACCTTAGCTATAAAATCTGACCACATTGGTCCGTTTGGACTCAACTGTTCTGAAATTATAAAAATGATAACTCACACTAATGTAGAACCTCGTAAAAACTAATTTCATTTTTTAACAAAATTTCAAACTTTGTTTTTGTCCACCTACTTGGAGTTTTAAAAAGGTTCAAGTCTCGAAAATTATTTTCATTCCACTAGATCACGTGAGTTTCTACAACTCAAATTTCTTTATGACTGAAATGGTAAAAATACAATTTACTTATTTTTCCTTTTTTTTTTTATAATTTTTTTTCGTAGAGAATTTAATTATTTTGGAAGTTCAATTTAATGTTCAATAAATATATCTACCTCGCTATTGGAAATGATGAACGCAAGTTCGAATGGGAGTACTAGTACTATACGTAGGTGTCAGTCAATTATTTCCAACTAAAAATGAATGTTTCTTTTCCTCGTCTCACTTATATCGGTTTAATGACGAATAAACGAATACCTAATATGAGTGCTTCGTCGTCAAGTTATAACTATTTCACTTTTTTTCGTTTTGTTATTTTTTTTATTTACGTGACGTCAATAGAAAAGAAATCCATCAAAAATATTGAATTATGTATGTAAACTTCAATTCTCGTGACTTAAAAATTTATAATTTGAAGATACCTTAGGCTACCTGTATATCTTCTAAAAATCGAGAAAGTTAAATTATGAAAAACGAAATGTTAGAAAGAGAGCACTTGGTAACATGATAAAGTTGAAGAAATTCAATAGGTGAATTTAACGAGCAGTTTATTGCACCTGTACAAGGACAAGACGTGACGTGTATCACTTCAAAGCAATGTTTTCATTAGTTTTCAGTAATCCTATTATCAGCGATTTTGTCTTCTATTTTTTCGTATAGTATTGTGGCCATAGAAGCAAACGGAGGGGCTGATATTATATTTGAATGCCTATAATGAAATAACATAGTGTGGTGCCTATTACGTCATAACAACTTCACTGAAAGTATTTTGTTCGAAATACTTTGGAAAGCAATTACAATGTGACTGAAAGAAAACCAGCCATATTTAACAGGCTGATATTTTCTTTCAAATTCGACATCTTACTGTGCGGTAAGTTTCATTCAAATTATTACCTTCTTATTTAATAAACAGCACTTTGGCTTTATAACTTATGCAGATCGTGATTACTGTAAATTATCCAAATATACAGGACTACAATTTTACAAATATTTGTATTTAAGTTAGGTATACTCCTTAATTTTGTCAATATTTGGAATATCGCCAGTCCAAGTACACAACTTGCCAAGTTCCCAAAACATTTTCTTTTTTTTGTGCTTGACTGATGTTTTACAGAACATGATTGTAGGTATTTTAGGTTTTTTTTATTTTTTCATCCATCTTTCTCCTTTTCCATTAAAAAAAAAAATTATTACCCCAGGAGTACTTTTAGTCTATACCACAACTTTGTAATTGCTTCAAAGTCTGTTTTCTTTCTTCTTTATAATTAATATTTAGCAGTATTCTGCCATAAATTTTTTTTGCATGCATCATCTGTATACTGTTCTAGGTCACTTGACAACTGACACTGGCTTCAAAGAAGTTAATTGAGACAATAATTTTTAATTCTTAGAGGCAGGGTTGTTCTCTCACATGGTTCGAAAAAAAAAATTGTTTTAATGCTTTTAGAAAATTATTATTTTGATATTTTCAAAGCACGAATAATAAATTAGATTAAATTGAAATAAATAATGAAATAATGAAATAAGAATTAGTCATAAAAATATTAATATTTGGTACGATTTATTTGGTGAGGAACTTTTACTTTTAAATAATGTTGTTCTTGAAACAGTTTATTTAAAAAATTTAAAAAATTGAATTTATAAAATTGCGTTATTCGTCGTTGAACTCATGGCATTATTTTAACTCCAAACTGGTCGAATCTGTTGAATGCAGGGTAATTGATTTTCTTTAATTAATTGTAAGATTATTTTATTTTCTTGAAACTGCTGTTTTTACCTTTGGAATCTGAAATAATAAAAAATTAATTTAAAAAATATTCATAATAAAAGATGAGTTTTCCTTTATTTCACAATACTGAACGAATGCCAGTTTTAATTTTAGAGTAGCTAGAATTTTCTCGTTCTCGGTTGAAAATTAATAAGAAATGGATACCTCATTCTAATTCTTCTTACAACTGACACAAAACTCATTCAAATGCAAAACATATTTATTATTATTTCAAACTTAGCTATCTGATCGAATTTTAGATTCTCATGTGAGTTTTTTCTGTCTTGTAGAATATTTTTCTTACTTAAGTTGAAAATGAGAAAATATGTTCGAAAAATCTCATCGTTTAAATATTATAATGACATAATCACGAATTTACAATAATTTTTATCATCTTAAGCGAAGAGAAAGTGGTGATGAAATCAAATTAATACATTTTTGCATTTCTTCATTATGAATATCATTAAATATTTAGTAAATGCTTGCATCATTTCATTTTCTTATCACATCCATAAAGGTATCAACGTTATCAGTTATCATTTTCAGTTTCTTATTTGCCTTCCTCCTGTCTTTTCTAACACTTTTTAAATTGTTTTAGAATTTAGTTCAAAATTTTAGAAGCTGAATCTAGCTGAATTTATTCGTTTTAATTAATTCTGAAAAGTGTTGTATTAATTTTAAATCATCGAAGTGTGGTTGCTCCGTGTAAAACTGAATCAGTAATATTATTCAGATACTTTCATCTTTCTCAAGTTCTCGTCTACCAGTCTCCATATCACTTCCTTTCATTTTTTCCCCATTGCCAATGGTTGCGATGAAGTTAAGCGTTTGCAACATGTGTGCTAATTGATTTGTGATCCTTGACAGCTGACCTTTTATTGGAATAAGTATCGAGTTGTTTCTAAAAAACATTTTTCATGGCAGTAACCCAATAATATGTTTGATTGAAACTGAAAGAATAGGTAATTGAATAGATTCTGCAAAATCTGCTACGATAGAAATATTTCGCAACATTCTTATGATCGTTTTAATCGAAACTGAATTTATTTGTAAATTGTATATTATGTTTCGTTCTGATTAACAACTATTTAGAAGAATGATAAAACCCACACTTCTGATACATTATATTGCATCATTCAGCTTTTAATGAATCTAATTTTAAAGTAACTTCGATTCAGTTGTATGTAATAATCTAATTTTGATATTGAATTCATTATATGATGATCATAGTGATCCTATTGTGAAGAAAAAAATTATGTCGTGAGTAACAACACTTAATATGTTTTTTACCTTTTGTTATTTCAAATCTTTCAGAGGTCCTTAGTGTCAGCTTCAAGTGCTAAGTTTGGACGTATAACTTTCAGAAACTGTATAATTATAATGAATAGCCAATTATGTGCCACAGCAGCTATATTGAACGATTCAACATTATTTTTATATTTTTTGAATAATATTTCTATATCAAATAGCTCTTTAATTAATATTTTAACAGGAAGAAATTCTGAGCTCGTCTAAAAATGATTTTTACTGTCGAAATTGAGTTCATATCAAATCCGTCAATTTCACAAAATTGCTGATATTTCTGTGTTAGTATGGCATATTTGTTGTATAATTTATACCAAAAGGAGGTTTAAATTGTTAAACCACACGTTTACCTTGAACCAGAATAGCAAGATTGGCTCCAACCTATTTGGCATTTGTACTCTGAGCTCATATTTTCTCTGGAAACGTTTCAAATAAATGGCACTCTGCCACTTGTTCAAGACCTCTGCTACCTTACTCCTGCACCTTGCGTCCACTAATATTTCTTTTTCTACTTTGCAGACTTGAAGAACAAAGTCCTATTCTATTTTCACCAGCCATTAGTAGGTCAGACAAGAAGATGACTACCCCGATAATGGCTGCAGATGAAAAACCAGAAGTCATTCACAATTATTGGATTTCCTTACTATGTGTGCTATTTGGCTTGGGGACCTGGCTACCAGTGAACGCTGTCTACTCTCAGTTACCAGTATTCGTGCAGTTCGCTCCAGAAGGATGGAATTTACCTTCGTACATCTCCCTCCTGGTGCAGTGTGCAAACATTGCTCCTCTCCTATGGTATTTTTTCCATAAAAAATTCATTCGCAGTCAGTCCATTTTGATATGTTCGTTTTTAAGTTTAGGAACGATTTCTTTATTCTGTTTGGCATTCACCTATCGTATTCAACATTTTATATTGGGTGCCATGCACAGTGTTTACTTTTTCCTATTCACCTTTTGCATTTCCCTAGTCGGTTGTGTGAGCTCAGTATTATTTCTACCATTTATGAATAAACTACCCGAATTATATTTAGTACCCTATTTCATCGGTGAGGGTTTAAGTGGTCTGATACCATCTGTGATTGCCCTCGTACAGGGTGTTGGTCGTGAACCAAAATGCGTTAATATTACTACATCTGAAGGTGTTGTACCTCAAAAAATCACTGAAGAACCATACTTCAGTTCGACCCTGTTCCTCGTCATCATTGGTTGCTTTATGCTCTTATCGACGTTGTCGTTTTTCTACTTGAACTATATTTCTGATTTTATTCGACCCTCAGCAAATAATTCTGAATCTTCGAAACGACAACGAAATAACTCTGTGACCAGCATAATACCCATTAACCTTACAAAAACCCTTTTTGCTGTGTTATTGTTGGCTCAAACGCTGATTAATTGCTTCTCTAATGGAATCTTGCCCAGTATTCAGTCATATTCGTGTCTGCCTTATGGACGTGAAGCTTACCATTGGTCCGTCAATTTGAACCAAATTGTCAATCCTGTCATTATTTATTTAGCATTTTTCTTGCCAATTATATCCTTACGTGTGCTGGCTGCTTGTGGCGCAGTTCAAATAATGTGCTTAACATATGAACTACTCACCGCTTTCCAAAGTCCTGTTCCACCGTTTGTGGGGTCAACTGCTGGAGTGATGCTTATTGTAAGTATTCATGTTTCTAATAAAAACAAAAATTATGTGAGAATGTAGAATGAAAGAAATTCTACAATTTCGACATTTCAATTACTTTACTTTCCATGACTATTTTGTAAAACATTCGTTAAACAAAAATTTCATTTGTGCACATAATTCGAAAATTTAGAGAAATTATTTTGCCCTGTTTAGAACATTACTGAAAAAGAATAATATCTTTTTCAACAGTTTGAACAGGTCAAAAAGTGAATTTATTCGAAAAAATATTTACTGACAAAAAAAAACAATGCAGTGTCTTCCTGGTTCAAAAATAGAAAAATATATCATTTTGTCGAAGTATTTGAATTTATAAGAAATCAAACTAAGGCAACGTTTTTATTTAAAAAGAACGGGTGCTTTTGGAGGTTTTTAGCTTACTTGGGGAAAACAAAAAAAAATTCTAGATTTTATTATTTATTTTTCTTTCTTCAACAAGAAGTGTAACAACTTGAAAAAGTGGAACTTATTATTCCAAAAATAATATTATGATGGTGTATAATTCAATTACAGAATTATAAATCAGAATTCCTTTCACAATATTTTTCATTTTTGAAATAAAAAGTTATAATTTCATTCTCGAATTTGACGGTGAGAGAAAAAATAAAGTACAAACAACATTTTTGTTGCTAAATTTTGATTTTATACTTTGATTGGCTCCTATTTTCTCTATTAAAAATGAGAATAAGTTCATCTAAAACTTTTTTGGAGTATTACTTGATAATTTGTTGATCTTGGATTTGAAGCTTTTTGAATTTTCATTTTCTCATCTTGAAGCTCTCTTCTGATCTACGAAATCGATGTGAATTTTTTCTTCGTTTCATTGATCGCGTTTTACTACAAGAAGTAATTAAATAATCTAGTAAAAATAAAGAAGAGATGTTTAAAAAAATTACCTTACGAATTATGAAGCTGATTTCACCCATATCTTGAATTTAAAATTGTAATTCCTGGGTAAATAATGTTATCTATATCTCATCTTTATATTATGTTCTAGTTGAAAAATAATTTCGTAATATTCCAATGGGTATTGTGAAATATTGAATTTTCTTTCGACTTGAAAAAGTATTCCTTGGCTATGTTTGAAACTGGTTTGAAACTGATGATTTTTTGTTGTTGCTAAAATTCTGACACAAAAAGTTTGAAAAATATTTGTTCGTACTTAAATACTGGAAGAGAAATTATTTGCTCTATTTAATATTCAGTTTCTGTTTCTTGTTTTTTCAAGGTGATTTGATAATACAACCAAATTCTTTGTTAAAAATTATTCTTGAGTTTCAAAATGCATTTTAAACATCTCCCAGTTCTATAATTTCAACTTGAAAGAAAAAAAAAATTGAAAAATCAAACTTTACTCAAACTTTCTTCCCATAACGGAGTATTTTTTTAGTTTTCATCAATACGTGAATTGTAATCTTACCTTCGCATAGCTTGTATACTGAACCCATACAAATTTCACTGGAAATTCTCATCTATCGACACTGTTCAAAATTTTAATTTTCCTTCTCATTTTATTTTTGATAAATTTTATAAAAAGAAGGTAACAAACCAATAAATCACGACTTGGATTTCGACGAAAAATATTTATGTATTTCTGAATTATACCACCTAATAGCAGTTTTTCGTAAAAATAAAAATGTGGAATGCTTTTAGTTCTTCTTCTCCCACCTCTCTTGATAAAATGTTTACCCGGCGATCTTCAACCGGATCATCATTTTTTTTTTTGGTTTTTTCGATGTTCGTAAATCAGATAAAACTGGTTCAGTTGTTTCTACATGAAGGTCAAAAACGTGAAATTCGAGAATCCATGCATTCTTCTATGGACGTTGTTGAATTTTTACATTCTAAAAATACAAACTTTAGTTTTTCTAGCTGCGACAATTGTCTAATAATATATATATATATATATATTTTTAATTGCAGGTATTCACCTGGATGCTAGGTTCTGCATTAATTTCGTACATGAAATTGTCGATTGCTGCTATATTCAGAAGAAAGCACCAAAAAGGATTAATTAATTACGGATTAGTAACACAAGTCGGATCTGCAGCTGGCGCTGTGATCAGTTTTATTTTGATAAATTACTTAAAGTTATTTCAAGCAGTTCCAGAACAAAAGTGTTAGCCTCAAGTTCAACATTTTAAAGTAATACCTAAAACAAAAACAATTTTAATTTATTTGTTTCAACCAAACTCTTAGCCCTGTTTTTATATACTTTTTGTTAGTTTTATGAAATTTTGTTGAAATAAATATCAGTCGTATTTTTGGCAGGTTCTCATAATTTTTCATTTTTAAAATTACAAGTATATTCTTATTTCTGCGAAGACTGCTGTTAATTTCTTCGAAATTGAATTTTAATTTTATGGAGCAGCAACTGTTAGTTTTTGATTTTTTTTTTTTTGAAGAATTCATCGCTTGAAAACTTTTTTAATCACTAAAATATTTTATGCAAGAGGTTCAGTAAATCATCTATTAGTATCGTGATTGGTGCAACTGTTGGATTTAATGTAACTGATGGTATCTGTTTTCAATTTCAAATTTCCAGATCATAATTATTATCTTCAAAAACTCATGTTAAGTTATGATGGAATTTATTTTTTTAAATAGTAGTTATGTGATTCCAATACTTTTTATAGAGGTTCACAAATGTCTCAAGAAAAAAGTTCTCAAGCCAATACCCTATTGACGAGCATTTTGTAAACATTTTTGTATGAAATTTTTGTCTCATCTATATTATAAATCTAGATAAGCTAACTGGATGCTCTGTCAAAAAATTTTCTAGAAATATGAATAAGTAATTTTCTGGCTCCTCTAAGTAAAATATTTCTGTTAATTTTTGGTTAAAGTTTCGCCGATCTAAGCTCGAAACTTGGAAACCAGAATTCGTTAAAAATATTTTAATTTCTTCTTGCTGATCTTCTTAGGATTTACTAAACCTTAAATATTCCACAAACTGGAAAATAATAAAGTGAAGCACTAAAAAACGTGAAAGTATAATATAACGATAGAAGGGGAGGAAGGGTTTAAAGCACTATTTCTTGATCCAGGATTTGTCCTTAATTCTTTTGAAAATCATTTTATGTTTTTTAGACTTTGATTTTAAAGACTGTATCTCTCTTGAAAATATAATTTTTTTTTTTGCTTTTCAGACCCGCCATTGTTTTCTTGAAATTAAAATTAAAGGATAACCATTCAACATTTTTTTTATCATTCACTATTTCCTCGAATTGATATAAATTGTTGGATTTTTTTAATATTGAGTTCGAATATACGTACTTATTACGATTGAATATTAATCAACTAAATACGAAGTTCGACTTTTTATCATTCCGTTATGCCTGTGTGTTAAATGTATTTTCATTCCAAATACTTTTTATGGTACCGATTCGAATGAGTTGACTCAATGTAAAAGGACTAGATATTTTATTCAGCATCACATTAAATTCAGAAAACTGGTTTGCGAAATACCATAAATTTAAAACCAATACATAGATACTCGGCGACTTGCTCCTAGTGTGATCATTGGAGGAGTCCAGTCTACTGCTTATAAAATCCGTTCACGTGAGTACACCTACTAATTATCTATGCTTTTCCTACTTAATTAACCCTATGTTGAGCAATTAATTAGTCAAAATAACTAATTCTATTTTGATGGAAATAAAAACATGCTTTTTGCAGATATTTTATTTAGATACCATCAGTTCGGTCAAGTAGAAATTTAAAAAATAAAGCTTCTCTAAATCGGTGGGTGACGGACATTTAATTTCACTTAACAAAGTCTGATTTTTATTCGATCTAGTTCTAATAAAACTTAATAATTTTTATGTTTGTACTTTTGAAATTGCGTAAAAAAAAAACTATCATCGACAATAATCGAAACTCTGAAATAATTGTCAAAAAATCATTTTAACTAATTATTTTGTCCGTGATGAGTTCGAAGCTGCTGTGTTTATTTTCAATCTTCAAACAAGGCCGAATTGATGAAAATTAGTGTTTCTTTTTACTGGCCCAAAAATATCAACAAAACACGTGACTAACATATTTTTGTTTTTTTCATAAACGTGAAAAGTTTTTCAAGACTAGTTTCGTGTAGACTGAACAATATTTAAATGAAAATAATTAGTGAAGACGTAAAAGAAGTACTGACTGGGTTCTGATGAAATACTTAAGTTGAAAATATTTTAGTCAACTAAATTGAACTCTGAAAAATGATTGATTTTCTTAGCCAGAATTTAGAAGCTGAGAATAAAATTTCTTACTGAATATTCTTATAGGAGGATCCGAATGGTGTTATTTTATTTAATTTTTTAAATCATTGTTTTAAAATTATCAAATTTTTTCCAATTACAAGATTTTTAAATATCTTCGAAATGAAAAAATTTTATTTATTCATTTTATTTCTCGTAATTTATTTTTCATATTTTTCTTTTTTTCAATACATAACGCAAATTAAAATAGAAAATTTTTCTAAGATCATTCCTGCAATTGCTGACAATTTTCATAAATTTGATCAAACCTGGACATTTTTTCTTAAGATATTTTCAATATTTAAAATCTATAAAAGCTACCATAATTTTGGTTCTCATTGAAAAATGTTTTAAAAATAATTTACAATTTTATATTCACGCAGAAACACCCAGAGAAGAAATCAGAAATAAGTTAGAATGCAAAGATAGTAATTATTAGAAGATGATCGAGCAAGAGCTGGAGCCAAACAAGTAAGATTTGGCACGTAAAATAAAATTATTAGGTATTTAAATAGAAGGCAGTCCGAATTCATTTATTTACTTTATGAATATATTATTTGGTAATGTAAGTCAGCCATTATGTAAAATAGTGATGAGTCTATTCCATGGTATCTATTTTTATTTTTTCGGTACAAAAAAATTAGTTTTCAGAAAAGAAAATTTTTATGGTTTTGGAAAAGATAAATAATTTTGTTCAATTTGAGCAATAATCTGAATAAAAATTAAATTCTTACCCTTTGTAATTTAGGTATAAAACCTTCGAATAAATAAGAAAATTTATCTTAATTGGTCTTCTTTAGAGAAGAAATTGAGCTAGAATAAACAACTGTGTTAAACAGTTCCGAATATTAATACTGCAATTTCTGAGTGGAAAATAACTCATGTACAAATTCTTATACCAAAGAGTATTATAAATAGTGTAAACAATAATTTCCAATTCATAATTTCATTTACTCGTATTCAATGAAGTTGTTTTCTTTTATCGCATAGAATTTTGAGCCGCTGAATAGCTGGAATAATTGGTATTAAAGTTACTGTGATTTTATGCAAAAATATTCATAAGTTCAGTTAATATAATCTGTTATTCAGACTACCTACGTTTCATTTAAACGAAGTTTATTTTTTTAGCCTTATAAAGGAATTTTTATACGCAAAATCTTTGAATTATTATTTAAATTAATTTTTTTAGAACAAAATTTTATTTATCGAGTAGTGAAGAGAAAATCGTAACAACTGGTTATTTACTCTTACAATAAATGCATATTTTAACTGTAAAATTGGTTTCGAATAAATTGATACCATTAAAATTAATAAACCTGTATTCTAATGAACTTTTAAGCCTCTTTTTACTGCACATTTTTTTTAATTTGATGTAACGAAAACATTTTTTTAAATTCTCTATGAGCTTAACCTTGAAGATAAATATTTTGGCAGCTACCTTCGGTTTTTAATTGCGTTAATAAGAAAATTAATATATATCATCAATGAGTGAATTTTTTAATAATCTTGAAGACGAGGCAAAAAGAAAATGACACTTCTATTTTACTTTTCCTCCATTAGCTCCAGTAATTATAATATTAGAGTTTCAGTTTCTCTTATGTAAAATTTATTGTACCTAAAAGCTCTGAAAAAATTTTCCTTTTTAATTTCAGATCCGAAGATGTCAAGTTCCTACCTGAAAATTCCAATGCAATTGAAACCGTGGAAAAGAAAGAACCAAAGTGCATTGATTTGCTGAATAAGACAGCATGTGTGCTCTTTGGCATGGGTTGGCTACCCCTTCATTTTGTGTTTTCACAAATACCCCATATAATTCAAACGGCTCCAGAAAAATGGTCTTTACCATCGCAAGTGGTCATTGTCATTTCCCTAGGCAATATTATTGTTTTAATTCATTACTTCAACAAACGTAGACTTCTTTCATACGACACTACACTCATATTTGCCACATTTATCATTAATATCGCCTCCCTAATAGCCATAGCCTTCACATTTGACATAGTTGTCCCCATAAATGGTCAGCCACATAGTTTATTTCTCTTCATTTTCATATTTTTCTTGGCCTCTGGAGGGTGCATGAGTGTCCTGCTCTTCTTACCATTTATGAGTCGTCTCAAAAAGGAATACTTGGTGCCATACTTTATTGGTCAAGGTGTTGATGCTTCAGTGCCAGGCCTATTGGGTCTCCTCCAAGGAGTGACAAGCGACGGTAATTGTCCTAACTCCAGTGAAATGGTATTCAGTTCCAGATATTTCTTCCTACTAGGTGCCTTTTTTGTCATCCTATCAGCAATTTCATTTTTCCATTTAAATAAGCAAGTCGAATCGAGGGTACGGTCTAAAGACGAATCTAAATCTTCAAATGAGACGAAAACCAACTGCCAACGCTCCTATTATGTCCTACTTTTGGTACTGCAAGCTATTTCCTCTTTCTTCCAATATGGAATCATGACAGGACTGCAGTCTTACTCGTGTCTACCTTATCGGTATGGAAAGCTGGTCTATCAGGTCACTGTGAATGCCAATCAGTTTTTAGGAGGCATTATCGTGTACCTCATTTCATTAACTGAGCTCAAATCGACGAGAAGACTGCTGGTGATAAGTGCCTTGCAGATGTGTATAATCAGCTACGAGATAACAACAGCTTTCATGAGTCCAACCCCACCGATGGTACTGTCCCTCTTTGGATCAGTACACATTGTAAGTATGTGTGTTTATAAGATTCCGATAATTCCTTAGACTTGGAGTAGGATGTACAATACTGGCTTAAGTAGGGGTAGTGTTGGGTTGGCTTATAGTATCGGAATAAAATATCGACATTTGAGACATCTGACCAAATTTTTTTGAATTTGAGACATCTAGTCGAATTTTTTTCCAATTTGAGACATAAAGCCAAATTTTCTTTCATTTTGAGATATCTAGCAGAATTTTTTTCAAATTTGAGACATCAAGTCGAATTTTCTTTCCATTTAAGACATCTGGCTGCATTTTTTTTCAAGTTGAGACATCTGGCCGAATTTTTTTCGATTTGAGATTATCTAGCCGATTTTTTTTTTTTTTGAGTTTGAGACAACTAGCTGAACTCGGCTACATAATCTAGCTTCTCCTTTTTCAAAAAATGAGACATCTAGCCAACAGAAGAATTCGTTTTGGGAAATGTAGCCACTTGGCTGGATGTACTGGACAATCTAGCCAACAACGGCAACAAGTAAATTTTAATTTGAGAAATCCAGCAGAATTCGGAAACATGTCTCACTTTCTCCTTTTTCGAAAAATGAGACATCTATACTTACAATTTACTTTTTTTTTCACCGAGTTTTTCTCCACATTTGCTCAAATTTGGATACGTTGTTCTTGAACATATTTTCTAAGCTCAAACAAAAACCTTTTTCTTAATTAAAATTTTTTCGTTTTTTTCAAAGCTCTGAAAAAGGGTTTTTTGAGACTTAAAAAAAATGCTCTATATTGAAAATCTGAAAAAGAACTTTATAGTCCTTGCATAGAGAATATGTTTTAGAGTATCTAACGTATCCAAATTAGAGCCAATTCGGTAAAAAAAGTCACCGAAAAAAATGGTTAATTGCGAACCACTAGATAGAAGCAAAGGTAGACGAGCATTCTATAATTTCCATTACCAATTTGTGCCACTACCGTCATTTGCCAATGGCGGACACCTTCCCAATGGCGGTCACCTTCTTTTTCATTTTTGTATATTAATTAGTGTTTAAACCGACTTATAATGAAACTGATGATGTCACATGGTAGCTGTTACCCATGGTAATGCGTTGAATCACTCAGTCAAGTTTTTGCTCCATCCAATAGAAATATTTGGCCATTAATTATGTTCTTGTCAATTAAAATATTCAATTTCGTAATTATTGCAAAGAAAAAGATTAGATAGTAAACATTTTTAAAACTGATAATTATCAATTCCTGTGATTATTAAATAATGTTCCTTCAAAGCATCAATGATCCTAAACCATTACAAACATTGAATTTTAGATTTAGAATTATTTCATCTGTTTCAAACGTTTTTTTGAGGGTGTCCGCCATTGGCATAAAAGAAATATCAATTTTCCAATGGCGGACACTTGCTTTTATGCACAACTTGAGGCTGGAATAAATCCTATACCTACCATAAACCCAAGGTATGAAGCCAAAGGATGACTGCCATGCCTTGTGACATCATTGAATTTAATTGGATTTGTTTTTTTTTTTTGTTCATTTAATTATTTGAATAATGAATATATCTACAAAAATGTGCATGGTAAAATGTTTTCAATTTGTTTTTTATCCAGTTGTCTCTATAAGTGGATGTGTGGAGGGGATTTGAGCCCCGGAATGGACAGAGGGTGAAGTCCCTTACTAGTCAACATCATAATTGAAAACAATTATCCACGTTTTTTTTTACATTACAAGCATTGTTTCTAGGTGTCCGCCATTGGTGTGTCTGCTACTGGAAAAATGAAAATTTTGATGTCCGCCATAGGCAAAATTTGGATAGTTGGGAAAAATGATAGGGTGTAATATGTGTATGGGTTGCGGGAGCCAAAAGGGGAGAAGTTTTTAGAAGGTGGGGGCAAATATTCAAGGGATCAAGCAAAATAATTGAAGCATTTTTCAGCGAGCTATGAAAAAATTTAGGAAAAAAATGCCTTAAGGTGTCCGCCATTGGCAAATGATGGTATTGTATGTACGTTTTATTTGTTGTTTCAGGCATTTGTATGGATAATTGGTAATGTAACGTTATTTTATACAAAATTATCTATAGCAGCCATACTTCGAGAGAAAAGTCCCAAACATTTGTATTACTACGGAGCTGCCACTCAAGTAGGAGCTGCAGCGGGAGCACTCTGCTCCTTTGTTGTGATAAATTTTACAAATTTATTGCACTCGATCGAAATGGAACCTTGTAAATCTTAATTGAAAAACCAAAGATGGAATTTCGTTGCTAGTTTTAGAATATTGAACTTTAACATTTTCTTGGTCAGTATAATTTGTCATACTGTGTTCAGTACACTTACATGTACTCATTTTCTTCAAGTTATAAAAAATAAAAGAGTAATGAAATTGAATGAATAAATGAATAAATAAATAACTTCTTCGTGGATTTTTATTGAAGGAAAATAAAAATTATTTTAGCCTCCCTAGCCACTCTCTCGGATGCGCCACTGGAATTATGGATCACTTATATCACTTTGATTCTCTGGAATTTACCATTTTACTTCGTTTTACTCAGATATTATGACGAAAATTAGGACAACTGGACGAAAAATGAGATATCTAGTCGAAAATTGATACATCTGGACGAAAAATGAGATATCTGGAAGAAAATTAGGTCAACTGGACGAAAATTGAGACATTTCAGAATTTAGTCCACATAGGTATAAGTATGTGGTACATTTTCGAAAATTTCTGAATTTAGTTCACATATATAGCTATGTAGATGAAATTCAGAAATTCTCAAAAATGGAACACATAGGTATAGCTCTAAGTAGAAGAAAATCAGAAATTCTCAAAATCGAGAACGTGTAGGTACCAGAAATTCTAACAAATCAAGCACGTGTAAGGACACGTGAAATAAAATCATGATAAAATGAAATACCGTAGAATGACTGAAACGAATAAACTGATCTGTCTTCATTTGAACTTACGAAACTAAACAAAACATTTGGTAATTTATGCCTCGTTCATTGAAGGTCATTCAAATACAGTTTCAATTTTTTAAAGAAGGATTACATATTATTTCATCAGACGTAATATTTTTGAGATTTTTCGAGTTACTATAATTTTTTATAATTTTCGAGTAGACCACTTGGCAGCACTGCTGTCTTAAGTGTATAAAATGCCGATTGGCGATTGTCAGACCTCTCGCAGCTTTGAAGCGAAGCGGCCTGTTTCAGCTGTAGTGCTTCGCGCTTTTACTTTGTTGAATTAATTAATTCTTAACGATGTTTTACTTTTTTATTTTAGTGATCGTTTTGGTGACAGCTTATTGTATCTTGAGTGATAAACTCTTGAAAAATTTTCCGCCAGGTTAGTAAAATTTCATTTGGCTTTTGTTATGAATTTCTTGAAGATGAATTTCATGAGAAATTAAAGAATTACACGTTCTCCATGCCAACATAATATAGATATCTCTTATATGCAATGAATTGATGTAAAGAATGTGAAGAATTTGTGGAAAAAAGTTAAAGAATAGCGTAGAGAATATGGAGAATATTATAAAAAATTTTTGTTAAGTATGTAAAGAGAATTGGTATGAAGAATGCAAGACATTTAAATTATTCGTATAAAGAATGTAAAGAGAGGTGTAAGGAATATGAAAAATATAAAGAATAAACTTTTTCACAAGTCAAGGTCATCAAGTCCGGTTCAAGGTCGTTGAGTTAAGGTGAAGGTTATTAAGTCGAGGTTCAATATCCAAATTAATGCGCCTCAAATACCGAAAGAAAATTTATGCTCATGTTGATATGAAATTATTTGTGCGATAGCAGGAAGTGTAGTTTTTAAATATTGGTATGCGTCGAGTATGAAAAAGAAAATATTTATCTTACCATTTACGATACTTTGTCAAGGCCTGCAACTACTTTTACCATCTTCATGTCATTTTCGGAAGTATGTAGGTTTTAGGGAGAGGCCCCCACTGGGAGACGATAAAAATAATTATTTAACAAATGATATTCTTCAAACGTAATTCAGCGTGTACCCAATGTTGCGTGACTTTACCACCAGTTCGGACGTTCGTCAGATACTTGAAAATTGAAATGAGAGAAATACGAACACTGGGAAAAAATAAACCGATAAGATTGTTTATATGGTCTCGGCAGTTTTGTATTATCCCGGCTAAACTGAAAAATTATTTAGCGAACATATTATGCAATTCTAGACACTGTTCGAGACATATAAACCAATTTGATAATTCCATTTTTTTTTCTATTATATTTTTTTCTCCGATAAAATCCCCGATACCAACAATGAGGCACTACATAAAATCAGATGGAGATATTTGAAAAAAAATTTTACAGTCTTTCAAAATGAGGTTAGGGAATTTAAAGTGTTCCTCTGTTGAGAATAAACGTATTTATTTCTTTGATTCAAAATAAAAATGAATAAAATAAAAATTTGTGGTTTTTTAGTAGGTAGATGATGTGAAAAATGCTACCTCTGGCTCGGATGGTTCTCAGCCCTTTTTCTGACACTGACATAGAAGATTATTGAGTACTTCTACACATTAACTGAATGAATTGAAGAAAAATTTATAAAATTAATTTAAATTTACATTTCTCAAACTTTTCCGTCTCACTGTTGGACTACTGCTGTCTCATTGTTGGCGCCTGGGTGCCAGCAAAAATTTTGCACTATTATTATAAATGATTCCCATCCTTAGAATCGATGGTTGAAAGACTGAAGTAATGAAGCAAGTATATGTATTGAAAAATTTCTTCCAGGCCCCACCCGATATCCTGTAATTGGATCTTGGCTTTCAATTCCAGCACGAGAAGTAGAGAAGATAATTCCAAGCTGGCGAAAAAAATATGGCAACCTTATCGGGCATAAGTTACTGAATAGAAAAATAATCATCATAGCAGGTTACAAAGAAATAACTAGCGCCATGAGAAATAGTAACTTTCAAAATCGATATCCAACTTTAAGTCCTTTGCTGAAACCATTTTACAAGACATATGGTAAGTTCTATTCAAGTTACTCACTCACTTGAAAATGTTGTCTTCGTGTTTGGAAGAGAATTGGCCATAATTTGTCTGTATGAGGTACGACAAAACATCCCCCCGCCCCAAATATTTGGAAATACAGTATGCTCAAAAGAAAGAGTACCTTCATTTTCCAAAATAACTTTCGACTTCTAGTTTGAATTATTTGTGAACACGTCAAATTTACTTTCAGCTTTTTTCTTAGCTGATGGTGAACAATGCAGTGAAGTTCGCAGATTCACATTGCGTTATTTTGGTCAAATTTCTGCTGCTAAATTTGAACTTGTAATGCATGATGAAATAATGGACTTTTTAGGTGCAATCAAGTCAGGTGAAATTGTTGAGGTATCTACTAAATATAATGTGTGGGTGAGAATTAATGTTAGCACGAATATGAATATTCAAGCTTGCGAAATTAATCAGATCTAATTAGAAAAATCGTGAGCTGTATCTATGCTGACCCTAACCTAACAGCTAATATAAACTCTATCATAAAATACCTGGCTACTGGGTGCAGTATAGGTGAATCACCTGATGATCCTGCTTATCGGAGAGTTGATAACTGCACCGTATCTTTTCAGCTTGAATCGTGAAACTGCACTAAGTTCAATTTTATTTTCATTTAACGTCATCTGCAAACGCAGATGATTGTTAATTTTATTCTGAGTGAACCGGTTTATCAAACTTTCTCAAAAAACAGGAGCACTTTCAAGACACATAGATTCTCTTGTGCAAGTTTTAGAACCATCTTGTTCACGATCTAACGCAGCATCTCTGCCAATATATTGTGGCGGGCAGATATAATACATATTTTTAAAAATTATTGAAATATTTTTGATTTGAGAATATAGACCTCAAAATTTTCCCTCTATTGATAACCAATTCATAAGATGTCAAAATGGCGGAGGAATGGATAAAAGACTTTTTTTGCCCTGAACTGTCATAATAATGTCTTCTTTTACCCAGGTCAATGGCAAATTTTTGAATTTTGCTGTCAATAGTATCTGCACAATTTTACTGGGAGATGTAAAAAAGAGATATGCCACTGAAATTGATACTATGCGCGAGAATGCCTACCAAATTTTTAAAACAGGACGTGCAACTGGCATTGAAAATTATTTCTTCTTCTTGAGAGACTTCTTCATTGAAATCTTGGGTCGCAGCATTAAACTTTATGGTGACAGATTTGTTCAGGTCAGTATTTCTTTAGTTACTTAGCTGAAGCCAACAAATGCATTGTTTATTACCAGCAGCTGAATATTTTTTCAGTGTCAGTGCATACGTAGTAATAGTAACTAGGTGAACTTTGTCTCTCGATTTCAAAAATATATCTCCTGGTAACACTGTTAACCAATGATTTCCATTAATTAATAGTTTAATTATATTTTTTATTTATTTTATTAAACTTTGTTTTTTTGATGCCTTTGAATTACAGTTCTGAAAAATAGTAAGTAGTTACAGGTTTTCTTGAGGTATTTACAGGATTTATGACACTTTTTAACATCGAAGTACAGTAATTTCACCTTTTATTAATGCAAAAAATTTCATACATAATGATTATACACTCGTATAATCCGAAAATGGCTGTCATTTTAACAAATTTCGACTCTGTTCAGACGTTTACCTACATAGCTAGTATATCATTGAATTATCTGTATCAACGATTGATATCATATTCTTTTAATTTTAATCAACTAGTTGAAATAAAATTATGACGAAATAGTTTTATGAAATTTCACACAGACAGTCATTGAAGAACACAGAGCTTCTTTGGATGAAAATTATATAGGAGACTATATTGATGCTTACCTTCTGCAGCAGAAGAAAGAGAAAGAATCATCAGGGGTAAACTTAATTTATTCAGGCAAGTAAAAGTAAAACTTTTCTCCACTCGATATTATACTCAGTAAAATTCAAATCAAGTTTAACATTCCAAAAAGCTATATTTCAAAAAAAAAATCAAAAGACTAAGAAATTTTTTGATTTCTTATAGTTTTTTAGTAGCTTTACTCAATTTTTTCTTTATTTTTACTATAAAGCGCACTATATGAGAGTTAATTTAGTAATTCTGAAATTTAATTTTTCGATGGGAAAATTTTTCATGAAAAAAAAAAGAAAAAAAAAGGATAAAGTTAATCATAACTGATGAACAATATAAGTAACATATTGCAGAGGTGAAGTACGAGTGTAAATATTTTTGAGTTGTTCCTAAGAATAGGTAAGTTACCCATTTGCATGTTATGGTGTGCACAGATTAAAATGTATTGTCTGCTATTGCTATGTCTGTCTAATCCAGATAAAGAACTTGTAGCCTGTCTCAACGAAATAATTCAAACAGCTAGTGAATCAACTGGCCAAACAGAAGCATTTCTTCTACTTCACACTGCAATGCATCCAGAAGTACAGAAAAAGATGCATGAAGAACTGGACGAAGTTTTAGGAGACAGACTTCCAAAATTAGACGACAGAAGCAGGTTTGTAAATGTCTGAGAAGTATTTTAAATCCTGCTTTTTATTGAATTCGATGGTGTCTCTAATTTTGTTTCGCAGTCTACCATACACAGATGCAGTGATTCATGAAACCATAAGAATCAATTCCATTGCTCCAATTTCACAAGTGCATGTGGCAACTGAAACGACTCAATTTTGTGGTTACACCATTCCAAAGGTGAATACATTGAATACGCTTTATGAATTATGTTTATGAGACTAGAATAGGCTTAAATCAGCATTGGGAAAATTGATTTTTCCAAAAAAGAGAATTTTGGTTTGCAAAAAATTTTTCCTCTTACTGGCTGCAGATCTAATTACGTCATAACATCTGGACTTAAGAACCAGAATGATCTAATAAGTCCTAATTTTAAGTTTTGAGACTTGTAGACTTTTCACGTTTTAAAAGTGAACTTAATTTCCTTATACATGATGCAGTTCCACCTTGAGTTTACCACCAAGCAACTTCAGATATAGAAACAAGAGTTATATTCATGTATGATAATTTGCAAAATCTCCAGGTGATAGGGGCTGTATAATGTTTCAATCATGACGTTTCACACAGACCAAATCGGATAATTAGTTTTTTAAATTGATTATACTATGATACTTACAGAAACTTCCAGTTTTTACACCCTTTGAAATAACATTTTCGAATATAATTTGAAAAAAAAATTGAAGTCATGTTTACGTCCAACTTTTCTCATTTTTATTCATCAATTTTCTATGCTTGCTTCGATTACTCTAATTTTTTAGACTATCTACATCATGGCGCAAACCGGAGTTTTTTTTAACGATCATAGTTTTGAATGTATGTATTTAAAAAAAAATCACCTGAATTGGTCTGACAGAAAAAATAATTTCAACTCCTACCAATCAGTGAGTAGACAAGCCATCATAAATAAATGTAACTCATGTTGCTCTACCTGCAGTTGCTTGGTGGTAAACTCAAGGCGGAACACCCTGTATGTAGGTGGAAATTCATGTTATCTATCTCAAAGATGAATGGTTATTTTACAACACTGAGTTTGTGGGATGAAAGTAGTCATTGATCCTATTCTGGTTCTCCGGGTAATAAACACATAATATATGAATAATACATGTTCTTACCTACGACCCAAATTTATTTTATTTTCGCAGGATACCTTCATAACGTTTGCATTGCGTGAAATTCTTATGGATCCTGAAATATTCGAGGAGCCCGAAAAATTCAAGCCCGAAAGATTTCTTGATAGAGAGTTGAAATCGAAATTGATTGCTTTTGGACTGGGTAAATACAGCTGTTGTTTTGAGAATGAATGCTATTCTTTGATTTATTTTGAACAAAAAAATTAAATTGTAAAAAGAAAAACATTAATACCTTTTAGGTAGTAAATTTAAAAAAAAGAAATTATATCTTACAGTCGCACTCCAAGAAATAGTTCGAGGAATCAGCTGAGTTTCAAATTTATTACCAAAAAAACAGAAATTATTATTTGTTGAATCATGTCATTTTTTTAAACGAAATCCGATATGGCTAGGGAGCAGTCTTCTAGCCCCTCTTAGTTATGTCTCTGAAAATATAATCCATTTTTCTTCAACAGATTTAAGTAGCCCATGTATTTACAAAACCACTGATTTTCTGCACAATAATGACTCATGTTTCAATTTTCAGGTAAACGTGCCTGCATTGGTGAGGTCATTTCTAAAAATACGTTGTTCCTTTTTACTACGTATTTCTTCCAAAAGTATTGCATCTCGCTACCAAAAGGATATGAAAATCCAAGCACAGAACCCGAACCGGGTTTCACTACCGGTGCAAGACCATTCAAAATTATAATTCAAGAAAGACGTTGATCCAAAAGTATATACGGCTTATTGTTAGAAAGTGATACATGTTTATAAAATATGCAGAAAATACACATAGCCGATGAAATCTATGAACTAGTTCAAGTCATCAAAACTAAATTGAGTTGATAATTGACTATGAGTTCTGATAGAGGAAGGTATTCTGAATATTTTATACAGAAAAATCTTCTCAATTTGTTGAAAATTGATTGATTGATATCAATTTGAAATTTAAAATTTAAAAATTTTACTTTTGAGAAAACCAATTTAATAATTTTCAAATATAAAATATTTTTCCTCTAGAACTATAGGTACTGAATTAATTTTAATGAAATTTTCATTCACACTTGTCTCTTCTCACTGTTTATGATAATCTGCACAGTTAATACTTAAACTTGGAGGAAAACATGCGAAAATTTTCGAAACCTTAAGCACATGCATTTTTTTCAAACCTGCATGAGATTTTTTGTTACAATTTTCTAACTAACTTAAATTACTTATATATTCCTCTCCGATCGCTACAAAATTTAGTTCAGTGAAGTACTTATAGAATGCCGGTTTCTCCTCAACTAGTTTATGCCAAAAATAAAATTTCGTACACGCATCTATAGTTTCTCTTTCTAATCTAATTGGTAATGGCGTAGCTAATACTTATAATTATTTAATAATACAAAATGATACTTAGCCGATAGGTATGTTTTTCATACTGACAAAAAAATGCATCTGAAGATGCTGAAATATGCAAAACTATTTTCCAAAAGCATCAAGCATGAAGTTGATGTGCAGAAATATTCTCTTGAAAGGAGAAAAAATGTACTTATCAATTTTAGTAAGTTAAATTATTTTAATTTTTGAGAAAATGCGAAGATCATAATTGGCTTATTTTACTTAAAACTGGGGTGGTTTAATTTTCTTCAAATTTGGCACTGGAAAACTACAGCCCTGGGTAGTACATGCCGACAGGAGAACTGGTAGACGACCAGACAGATGAATGCGAGGAAAATATATTGATCTGTATGGTTTTCAGTATGGTTGATGATGTATACATACGAGTAGTGTTTTTTTATTTCTAATTTTTTGAAATACCTTAGACTCTCTTTCTCTCTTCGCACAAGTTTTATAAAAGGGGTCAATTGTAAGGAAGATGATGGGGTAAATTTTTCGTCCAATTTTCATGGACTAGTTGATCAATTTTTTGAAAATCTGATTTTGGTAGTTTGTAAACCATTTTTATGGACTCGACAAATATTTTGAAAAAAACTGTGCGCTACGGCTTGGATATATTATGTTACTCTATAGGTATTCATGTCGCACCATCTTAACGTCACATTAAGACTCTTATCTCTTCCAAGTAATTTTCATTTTACTCGAATCCTCCACTCACAAATTAGAAATTATTCTAATGTCGGATACAAATTACCTTTGCAGTAGAAGAAAAATTTGGTTTACTAATAGAATACGACGTGTTATTGAATTTCTCATGAAATTACAGAACACTAATTTCATGAAGTGATATAGGCTGCAAAAATAAAGTTGACCTAGATTTTAGACTAAGTATATTGAATTAGAAAATATGAGAAGTTTTGTCGATAATATCCAAAAGAAGATTAATTCAGTATTTGATGCCCGTATTCTGATAATCATTAAATTCATATTAAGTAGAGTAGACTACATGCTACGTGCAGTTTACTCGTTCATCATTAAGAGTTACATGAGTAATTAATTCGAACGAATACCTTGTTAATAAATCAAAACATGAGTGGTATAACAGCTGATAAGACGACAGATAAGAAGATACTCTAAAACAAAAACTCCAGGTAACTGGTACAATGTAATACCCATTCATAGCGGAAAATTCAAAATTGTTTATTTCAAAATGTAAATCAGTGTCTTATATTAGTCATATCATACTTCCCCCCCCCCCCAACTGGGCAAAACGAAAAACAAAAACAACCTTAACAAAAATCTCTCAAACAAGTAGATTCGTCTAAAGTCTTCGTCACTGGTTCGACTCATCCCGCCCACTTTTTGATGTAAATCCAAGTCTTGACGTATTAGTCATATCATACTAGAAAATCCACCCCTCGTCCGTACCCTGGTACCTATTGTTCCGAAATTTTTGGAAATTTTGTTTACCACTTTTCTTTCACGTTCTTCGACCACTGGCCCCTCCCCTTTTGATGAGCCATATTTTTCGACCAATCAAAATCGAGGTCATAGTACATCAATGTATTTTGGGATGACTAATTTATCTGTTCCTCTATTCTTTATCTTTCCTTTGTTATTATGACAAACAACTTTTGAGCAAGTTTATGCGTGCTCAGAGCTTAGTTCTCGTTCAACCTTCAATCTGTCAACATCTCTTTATGAAATGGGTAGCGCAGTTTGTTTCTAGAGGTCTGAGAGGACAGTATGTTCGTTCGTTTTCAAGTATTCGTGCTTAATTTTTTTTTAATTGTGCATCTTAACGGATTTAATTTCTTTTTCTTAAATTTTTCCAATTTAATTCTGGATTCGGTTGTTTCTTAATATATTAATAGTGTAATTTGAAAATGCCGACAGCAAATCAGGTAAGAAATTTTATTTTACTTTGCATGATTTTGGAAATTTTTTCGATTAGTGTTACATAATATTATGTAACGAGTAATTTTTCATAAAAATTTAAACTAAGTAGAAAAATTAGTTGCAAATTTTGGTCAATTTGTTTTCGTGTGTCGAAATATTTTGTGTTGGAAATTTTTTCGATAGGTGTCATAGTAACCAGTAATTTTTCATCAAAATTTAGAGTATTTCGGTTGCAAATTTTGGTCAATTTTCTTTTTTCCGAGTTGAAATTTGTTTGGTTATTAGGATGCGAACTTTGAAAATTTCTGAATACTCTGATTTTAATTTCAGTAAAATTTTATTTCGTGTTAATTTTTACAGAGGCATATTTTTATCATGTTCATTTTAACATAAATTTACTATGTTCCAGTGTCAGGTATTTCAAGCCTTTGAATCCTTTTTAAAAATTGCGTGTTATTAGATGGCCAGTTGACCACTTTGCTATTTGTAAATTTGAATACTTCACTGCCTGCATAATCGCTATAAATTATAGTTTATTTAAATGTTAATTTTTAATTTTTATTTTATACGTTTCAGACGTGCCCTTCTGGTTATGACCATTATTCGTCCCGCATGTACGACCATAGTCACGTCAATCAGAGTCCAGACAAAACTCTTACAACAATTGTAAGTACGTTGAATTTTTCATTCGACTTATGTTTAAAATTTTCTGATTTTAATTATGTAATTTTCAGGTCGTGACTGGTACACCAAATTCCCAGCTACGAGACTCCACCGAGCCCTACTTTGAGCGGTCCGAACCAACAGAAATATACATCCGCGATTTTGAATTTGATTGGCAAAGAGAACTTGGGAATGACCTTGAATAGCAACGGTTTAGAGTCACCAATTGGAAACATGGTAAGCGTTTGATTTTTTTTAATTGACTTGAAAAATTCTTCTTTTTAGCATGTTTTAATTTTTTTTTAAAGTTTCGTATTGAAAATTTACAACTTGCAAAGTGCCCTTCATTAGCATGTTTTAATTTTTTCGAACTTTGTGTTGAAAATTTTCTCCAATCTCTTTTCTCGAAGTATTACTAATTTTTAAAATTGTTAATTCGACTGTTTTAGTGCTTTTATACTCATTTTGATTTTTTTGCTGACGAGTTATTCTCATGTCTTTTTTCAAAAATTTTAATTGTATTTGCAAGTTGAATAATATTTATCTGTGTTTTGTTCCAGCGGATGAGTTTTGAGTCCCCAGTCTGAGGGTATTCGTAATTCAAAACGCATGCTGGACTTATCTCGCATCAAAAGTTCAGTGTCCTCGCTTTTCAGTGACTCTAGCATTAGTAGGTACCGGCAGCTCAAATTCGGACACGAGTTTATTCCTAAACAGTATTCAGACGTGTAGATCAGATTCTCCTAATTCAGAGACGAGTAGCCATAGTGCCGAAAATGTATCAACTCATACAGTAAGTTTTTTCTTTATAGTTTTTTAATATTTTCCTCTCATTAACTCAAGACTTGAATGTTTGTTTATTTATTTTTTATTTTACGGAATGGAACGCTTCCTCAACTTACTGAACAGGAATTTGCTAACTTGTCGAAGGAACAGTTTAGAGAGACGATAAATGTACTTCACTCTGTTCTACAGTATCAGAGTGCTCCCATTGTTGAAAACGATGCGTTGGAATTGCAAGCAAAATACCACCGATCAGCACAGCAGCAGGTTAGTTTATAATTTTTTTTTGTCGAATTTTATTTTCATTTGTGTAATTGATTGAAAATACATTTAAAATTTTTAGGTAACGCTGTGGCCCAATTCGCATGGAGTGTTAAACTACCCAAACGTTCTTTCAAACGAGAACCGTACTCAAGCAAAGTAAGTGTGAAAAACTTCTCATTACTGTACATTTTTTTTTCTGTATTTATTGTCTTAACGATTTTTATTTTCTCAGGTTTTCCTGGGTGGAGTTCCATGGGACATTACGGAAGAAATGTTGATTTGTTCTTTCCATCAGTTTGGAAATGTAAAAGTTGAGTGGCCTGTAAAGGATTCGATCGCTCAGCCTAAAGGATACGCCTACATAATTTGTGAAAACGAAATGCAGGTAATTTATCAAATTTTAATCTTTTTCTCAAATTTTAAACCAACATTTTGCTGATTTTTTTCGATTTTAGATGGATTTGTATATATCTGTCGCTAACTTGATTTTGTTTTGCTGGTGAAATTGTTGCTGGAATCGTGCAGAGATGGAGTTGACGAAAAATAAGACAGATTTTAGGTACATAGGTTATTCCTTGCTCAGCAGCAACTATTTGGTGACAACATTTCAGAAGCTGGATCCATCGAAAACAATTTTTTATAAACTTTTCATTACTGTACATCATGAATTTTTTCCTATTTGACAATAATTGAAAATTTTCCGATTTCTACTTTCTTCCTCGTTTGATTTTGTAATTCGAACGAAATTTTCTAATTTTTTTCCCCCAGATGCAACTTGACGCGTATTTAGAAGAGACACCGTACAGTCCATGCCACATTCAATTGGGTTCGTACTTTTGCCGCGAAAATGGATGTTTCTGGTATTTCTGCACAAACTGGTGGTCTTTGCTATACGCGTCATTGAAATTTCGGGGAAACCACGCTAAAAAATGGTGTGGATTAGGGCTGTAATGGGGAATCACATTAAAAAAACGCGCCGCATACTCTACCCCCAGGGGTGGTGAGGAAATGAGTATAATAGGTAAGCTATTAATCACAATGCTTGAAATATCATTTTTGAAACAAAAATTATACCTTAATTGTAAAATGGTAGGAAAAAGATTTTAAATAGCAGCATTTTTTCAATTGAACAAATTGAAAAAACCAAATGATAATGAGAAATGGTTTTTAAAAGTTTTGTTCTTTCTCTTGTTTGCAGTCATCAAGAACCTGAGCGAAATAGCCGAATATATCGTCAAAGAACAGAAGAAGAAAGTGGAAGAACCAGCAGTCCGATGGAAAAATTCTGTATTCACTTTATCAGAACCACGTGTAAGTAAACTGATTCATAGCATTTTTGAATATTTTTTATTTTTCATAGGATTTTGTTTCCCCACTGAGAGACTCTATGGCAGATTTCCTATTTTATGGACTTCAAGTCAGTAAAAAAAAACTTTAAAAAATTCCGATTTAGTCAAAACTGCAGATTGAATCATTGCCATATCAAATCTGTATTTTTTGGCTAAATCTATAAAACTTTTTTCCTAGTAGGTATATCTACATACCCGTTCGAAGCTAATAAAAAGTTAAAAAATTTGGGTCTCGCGATGAAAGCTGAGAAGTCTTGAGCAAGGGATGTGTCCGACTTTTCCCTCTCATCGATGCTATAGTAATCAAAATTTTCATAAATTTCTTCTCGTTTGAATGTACTCAGAATTTATTACTCGGTTCCCATGAGCCAGCATATTTGTCTGCAAAAGATGGGAAAACAAAGCATAAAATTGTAAACTGCAAAAGTAGTTCCCAAAATCGTAACCTACATTTTTGAATTTTCCACAAGCACGATTCAAATAAAGGGCCTCGTATTAAACCCACATTTGAAACTTCTCGTGTATTAGGTGATGAAAGTGTTCTTATAAATTCCTTTGAAATTTGCCAAAATCGGAAAATGCATCGTTGTTATAACGTGAGTAGGCTAATCAAGAGATTATAAAACACGTGATTCAATACTCTAAAGAGTGAATGGCTTATACCAAATTATAATGACGTATAACCGACCAATGGTTGCATTTCCTGTGAACTAGTCGGATTACAAAGGTTTTTAATTTTCGAATTCACATCTGATATGGGCTTCAAAACTCTCAAAATTGACAAAAATGTGAAAAATAATTTCATTTTCACTGCAGTGCAAACTGACGTGTACTTGAAAATCCTTTTATGTAGCTCATTTACTCTCATTGCTCCAAATTTTTTACATTAATTTTCAAAACTTTTCATTTATTTTTCATCTGCAAGAGGTGACCTACTTTTTGTTGCATTGCTAGTCGTAAATTATGAATGTTCAGATGGCAGAGACCCGAATATTTAGAAGGCACGCTAATTGCATAACTGATTCGCCGTATATACGAATCACGAATATTATTTTTCTTTTTAGATTTTGCGATTATACGAATTTTTGGAGGAGCCATGCTAATTGCATAACCGATTCGCCGTGTATTTGGAATTCAAGCACGTGTAAGCCGGCGCAACGCTGTGCAAAGTGCAAACTGGTGAGAACCAAGCGATTTGTATCCTCCGATTGCACTGTTGCAGGAATTCTTGAAATAAGAACACGTGTCTTTTAAAATTCGATTTTCGTTATTGCGAAATGACTGCAGAGTTGCTGCAGAGTTAAAAAAGCGATCAAATTTTTTAATCACAAATTGATAAATACAGTTCAGAAAAATTCTTGGTCGAACTACTTGAAATACGACTTACTCCTACCAAATATTTTCCTCGAAAATTAGCCCTGGGTTCTCTTGTCATAATAAAATCCTAGTTAAAGGTCCGCTCACAAGCATTATTTTTAGAGGAAGGCATTCAATTTTTACTTTCTCATTTATAGTATCAGTATAATGATTAGATATTAGTTAATTATTGTCATTTTCATGAGTCCATGATATTTCAGCTGTTTTTGCTATGTAATATTCAAACAAAATAACTGAATGACACGAAACAATTGTAAGTTTCAAAATTATAGATCTCGAAAAGACAACTTGAATATTTAAATAGGTAGGTACCAAACTATTTACGCTATCTCTTGATTAGATTTAGTTGTAAAATTTCCAAATTTTAAAAGTAGACTGTAGTCTTTAATCTGAAGTCTGTATGGGTAATTGAAGCTACGTACAGAAATTCTTCTCTCGAGCTTTCCAAGACTTTTCGCTGTCTCCTCCATTAAAGGTCAGTGATACGCTTCCATCTCTTTTTTCTTCAGTTTTAAATCTGTTTTGTTTCCTCATAGATACAATGATATATATTTACCAAAAAACTCATCTGAACAAGAATCTGGAATCCATTTTTAGCGGCGGCTCTTGCCAAGCGAGATATGGCCAAAAAACAATAAAAATGGTCGAAAATTGGTCTAAATCGCGACGTACAGTAAAAATGGCTGCAGATTCGGATTCAGCGTGATGTAGATTCTATGCGTATGCATTCAAAATTTGGTATTCTTCACTTAGTTTTCAAGTCTCCTATTAGTACTATCTCTATGTGATCGAGTGAAATTTAATAAATTTTTGTTGCAGATGACACGATGAAACCGGTTTTGCTGCGGTTACTTTCCATTTGAAGTTTTCACTTTTCAGTTGCCTTTGGGAGCATAAAACCCGGATGGAAGATAGGTAATTATTTGTGTAGCTTTATAATTTAATTTTTTTTTCTCATTACTGTGTCGCAGTCTTTCATAATCCATATGTAAAGCCAGTTTGTAATTTTCAATTTTCATCCTGCAGCTTATTTTTAGTTAATTTTATTATTTCAACAAAAATTTTTCGAGATTAGCATTGTAAAAAAATGAAAAATGGTCGAAAGTGGACTTAAATGGCGACGTAGAATAAAATGGGCTGCAGATTCGGATTCGGCGTGAAAAACTACATACTGTGCACATGTCTCCTGGAAAATTTCAAAAATCGTCAATTTTTTTGAAAATGCGAAGGTTGACCCCTTGGTGTTTTTTCGATTTTTTTTCCAAAAATTTTTTTCGAGATTAGCGTCGATATGGGGGTTTTCGAGGTCGCTGAACCCGACGATTTTGGCGGCGACTCTCGCCAAGCGAGATATGGCCAAAAAAAATGAAAAATTGTCGAAAATTGGTCTAAAGGGCGACGTAGAGTAAAAGTGGCTTTAGATTAGGATTCAGCGTGATAAACTACATTCTGTGCATTCCAAATTTAGTGTTTTTCACTTAGTTTTTAGTATCTTATTTGTATCTTTATGTGATCCACTAAAATTTAGTACATTTTTGTTTCAGCTGAAAAGTGGGAAGCAGTTTTGGGTCCAGTCAAAAGACACGCTGGATATGCAAGATCGACTCTGTGTATAACAACACACTTTTGCCCCTACACGAAGGGAGTACCAATGTTCAAGATCCAGTCTAAAAACCATTTTCTTGAAAAATGTTAAGAATCAGTCAAGATTTATTGTAATAATTATACATTCAAAACTTGTATAAGCACATATGTGAAACCTATCTGTATAAAATATTTATTTTTCTTTGAAAATGAATAAATAATAAATTTTCGTGAATATAACTATCTTTCATTTACGAGCAAGCAATAGTAACTCGCTGAAAAATTGGATGAAAAAAATGAAAATTTATGTTTTCTGTTGAAAAAATACAAAATATATTCGTGAATATGGAAGAAAATCGACCTCAAGGCCCTCTATACTCATCTATGAGGAAAGGTGGAGACTGATATTTCCCTTTAAAGTTTTCAGATTTCAGGTGCCATAATTAATCAACATTCCGAATTTCATAGATTCATTTTTGAATATGTAGCATACTGCATAAATATAGCTGTATGTGGAAGAAATTCAGAAATTCTCGAATATGGAGCACGTTTAGGAACACGTGAAAAAAATTCGCAAATTGTCAAACATCGAGAACGTGGCAGAGAGGGGGGGGTACGTTAACTAAATTCAAAAATATTTATAAATGGAAGATGTGGGGGGGTACAGGAATTAAATTCGAAAATATTTGAAATGGGAAATCGTGGGGGGGTACGTGTTACTAAATTTAAAGGGAATACGTAGGGGGGTACGTGTTACTGAATTCAAAAATATTTGAAAAGGGAACACGTGGCTGGGTACGTGTTACTAAATTTAAAGGGAATACGTAGGGGAGTACGTGTTACTAAATTCAAAAATATTTGAAAAGGGAATACGTGGCTGGGTACGTGTTACTAAATTTAAAGGGAATACGTAGGGGGGTACGTGTTACTAAATTCAAAAATATTTGAAAAGGGAACACGTGGCTGGGTACGTGTTACTAAATTTAAAGGGAATACGTAGGGGGGTACGTGTTACTGAATTCAAAAATATTTGAAAAGGGAACACGTGGCTGGGTACGTGTTACTGAATTCAAAAATATTTGAAAAGGGAATACGTGGCTGGGTACGTGTTACTAAATTTAAAGGGAATACGTAGGGGAGTACGTGTTACTAAATTCAAAAATATTTGAAAAGGGAATACGTGGCTGGGTACGTGTTACTAAATTTAAAGGGAATACGTAGGGGGGTACGTGTTACTGAATTCGAAAATATTTGAAAAGGGAACACGTGGCTGGGTACGTGTTACTAAATTTAAAGGGAATACGTAGGGGGGTACGTGTTACTAAATTAAAAAATATTTGAAAAGGGAACACGTGGCTGGGTACGTGTTACTAAATTTAAAGGGAATACGTAGGGGGGTACGTGTTACTGAATTCAAAAATATTTGAAAAGGGAACACGTGGCTGGGTACGTGTTACTGAATTTTAAGGGAATACGTAGGGGGGTACGTGTTACTGAATTCGAAAATATTTGAAAAGGGAACACGTGGCTGGGTACGTGTTACTAAATTTAAAGGGAATACGTAGGGGGGTACGTGTTACTGAATTCGAAAATATTTGAAAAGGGAACACGTGGCTGGGTACGTGTTACTAAATTTAAAGGGAATACGTAGGGGGGTACGTGTTACTGAATTCGAAAATATTTGAAAAGGGAACACGTGGCTGGGTACGTGTTACTGAATTCAAAAATATTTGAAAAGGGAACACGTGGTTGGGTACGTGTTACTACATTTAAAGGGAATACGTAGGGGGGTACGTGTTACTAAATTCAAAAATATTCGAAAAGGGAATACGTGGCTGGGTACGTGTTACTACATTTAAAGGGAATATGTAGGGGGGTACGTGTTACTGAATTCGAAAATATTTGAAAAGGGAACACGTGGCTGGGTACGTGTTACTAAATTTAAAGGGAATACATAGGGAGGTACGTGTTACTAAATTAAAAAATATTTGAAAAGGGAACACGTGGCTGGGTACGTGTTACTAGGTTTAAAGGGAATACGTAGGGGGGTACGTGTTACTAAATTCAAAAATATTTGAAAACGTGGCTGGGTACGTGTTACTGAATCCAAAAATATTTGAAAAGGGAATACGTGGCTGGGTACGTGTTACTGAATTCAAAAATATTTGAAAAGGGAACACGTGGCTGGGTACGTGTTACTAAATTTAAAGGGAATACGTAGGGGGGTACGTGTTACTGAATTCAAAAAAAATGAGACATCCAGCCGAGAAAAATGAGACATCCAGCCCAAAAATGAGATAGCTGGACGAAAAATGAGACATCCAGCCGAAAAATGAGACATCCAGCCGAATAATGAGACATCCAGCCGAAAAATGAGACATCCAGCCGAAAATTGAGGCATCCAGCCGAAAAATGAGACATCCAGCCGAATAATGAGACATCCAGCCGAATAATGAGACATCCAGCCGAGAAAAATGAGACATCCAGTCGAAAAATGAGATGTCCAGCCGAATAATGAGACATCCAGCCGATAATTGAGACATCCAGCCGAAAAATGAGACATCCAGCCGAAAAATGAGACATCCAGCCGAAAATTGAGGCATCCAGCCGAAAAATGAGACATCCAGCCGAAAAATGAGACATCCAGCCGAACAATGAGACATCCAGCCGAAAAATGAGACATCCAGCCGAAAAATTAGACGGCTGGACGAAAAATGAGACATCCAGCCGAAAAATGAGACATCCAGCCGAAAAATGAGACATCCAGCCGAAAAATGAGACATCCAGCCGAAAAATGAGACATCCAGCCGAACATTGAGACATCCAGCCGAAAAATGAGACATCCAGCCGAATAATGAGACATCCAGCCGAAAAATGAGACATCCAGCCGAAAAATGAGACATCCAGCCAAAAAATGAGACATCCAGCCGAAAAATGAGACATCCAGTCGAATATTGAAATATCCAGCCGAAAAATGAGACATCCAGCCGAAAAATTAGACAGCTGGACGAAAAATGAGAGACATCCAGCCGAAAAATGAGACATCCAGTCGAAAAATGAGATATCCAGCCGAATAATGAGACATCCAGCCGAATAATGAGACATCCAGCCGAAAAATGAGACATCCAGCCGAAAAATGAGACATCCAGTCGAATAATGAGACATCCAGCCGAAAAATGAGACATCCAGCCGAAAAATGAGACATCCAGCCGAATAATGAGACATCCAGCCGAAAAATGAGACATCCGGCCGAAAAATGAGACATCCAGCCGAAAAATGAGACATCCAGCCGAACATTGAGACATCCAGCCGAAAAATGAGACATCCAGCCGAATAATGAGACATCCAGCCGAAAAATGAGACATCCAGCCGAAAAATTAGACAGCTGGACGAAAAATGAGAGACATCCAGCCGAAAAATGAGACATCCAGTCGAAAAATGAGATATCCAGCCGAATAATGAGACATCCAGCCGAAAAATGAGACATCCAGCCGAAAAATGAGACATCCAGCCGAAAAATGAGACATCCAGCCGAAAAATTAGACAGCTGGACGAAAAATGAGAGACATCCAGCCGAAAAATGAGACATCCAGTCGAAAAATGAGATAGGTGGACGAAAAATGAGACATCCAGCCGAAACATGAGACAGCCAGCCGAAAAATGAGACAGCTGGACGAGCTCGATTTTAAGCGTTGGCTGTATTTCCAACTTGATTTTAGATCGAGCTTAAAATCTAGCCACTGAAATAAAATATACAGGAATTCCAGCTAACGGTTTCAAACACGTGCTCTATTTTCAAATATTTTCGAATTTAATTCCTGTACCCCCCCACATCTTCCATTTATAAATATTTTTGAATTTAGTTAACGTACCCCCCCCTCTCTGCCACGTTCTCGATGTTTGACAATTTGCGAATTTTTTTCACGTGTTCCTAAACGTGCTCCATATTCGAGAATTTCTGAATTTCTTCCACATACAGCTATATTTATGCAGTATGCTACATATTCAAAAATGAATCTATGAAATTCGGAATGTTGATTAATTATGGCACCTGAAATCTGAAAACTTTAAAGGGAAATATCAGTCTCCACCTTTCCTCATAGATGAGTATAGAGGGCCTTGAGGTCGATTTTCTTCCATATTCACGAATATATTTTGTATTTTTTCAACAGAAAACATAAATTTTCATTTTTTTCATCCAATTTTTCAGCGAGTTACTATTGCTTGCTCGTAAATGAAAGATAGTTATATTCACGAAAATTTATTATTTATTCATTTTCAAAGAAAAATAAATATTTTATACAGATAGGTTTCACATATGTGCTTATACAAGTTTTGAATGTATAATTATTACAATAAATCTTGACTGATTCTTAACATTTTTCAAGAAAATGGTTTTTAGACTGGATCTTGAACATTGGTACTCCCTTCGTGTAGGGGCAAAAGTGTGTTGTTATACACAGAGTCGATCTTGCATATCCAGCGTGTCTTTTGACTGGACCCAAAACTGCTTCCCACTTTTCAGCTGAAACAAAAATGTACTAAATTTTAGTGGATCACATAAAGATACAAATAAGATACTAAAAACTAAGTGAAAAACACTAAATTTGGAATGCACAGAATGTAGTTTATCACGCTGAATCCTAATCTAAAGCCACTTTTACTCTACGTCGCCCTTTAGACCAATTTTCGACAATTTTTCATTTTTTTTGGCCATATCTCGCTTGGCGAGAGTCGCCGCCAAAATCGTCGGGTTCAGCGACCTCGAAAACCCCCATATCGACGCTAATCTCGAAAAAAATTTTTGGAAAAAAAATCGAAAAAACACCAAGGGGTCAACCTTCGCATTTTCAAAAAAATTGACGATTTTTGAAATTTTCCAGGAGACATGTGCACAGTATGTAGTTTTTCACGCCGAATCCGAATCTGCAGCCCATTTTATTCTACGTCGCCATTTAAGTCCACTTTCGACCATTTTTCATTTTTTTACAATGCTAATCTCGAAAAATTTTTGTTGAAATAATAAAATTAACTAAAAATAAGCTGCAGGATGAAAATTGAAAATTACAAACTGGCTTTACATATGGATTATGAAAGACTGCGACACAGTAATGAGAAAAAAAAATTAAATTATAAAGCTACACAAATAATTACCTATCTTCCATCCGGGTTTTATGCTCCCAAAGGCAACTGAAAAGTGAAAACTTCAAATGGAAAGTAACCGCAGCAAAACCGGTTTCATCGTGTCATCTGCAACAAAAATTTATTAAATTTCACTCGATCACATAGAGATAGTACTAATAGGAGACTTGAAAACTAAGTGAAGAATACCAAATTTTGAATGCATACGCATAGAATCTACATCACGCTGAATCCGAATCTGCAGCCATTTTTACTGTACGTCGCGATTTAGACCAATTTTCGACCATTTTTATTGTTTTTTGGCCATATCTCGCTTGGCAAGAGCCGCCGCTAAAAATGGATTCCAGATTCTTGTTCAGATGAGTTTTTTGGTAAATATATATCATTGTATCTATGAGGAAACAAAACAGATTTAAAACTGAAGAAAAAAGAGATGGAAGCGTATCACTGACCTTTAATGGAGGAGACAGCGAAAAGTCTTGGAAAGCTCGAGAGAAGAATTTCTGTACGTAGCTTCAATTACCCATACAGACTTCAGATTAAAGACTACAGTCTACTTTTAAAATTTGGAAATTTTACAACTAAATCTAATCAAGAGATAGCGTAAATAGTTTGGTACCTACCTATTTAAATATTCAAGTTGTCTTTTCGAGATCTATAATTTTGAAACTTACAATTGTTTCGTGTCATTCAGTTATTTTGTTTGAATATTACATAGCAAAAACAGCTGAAATGTCACGGACCTATGAAAATGACAATAATTAACTAATATTTAATCATGAGAAAGTAAAAATTGAATGCCTTCCTCTAAAAATAATGCTTGTGAGCATTGAAAATTATTTAATTTTATTGAAAGACGAAAAGACCCTAGAAATTTTATGTTTATTTTTTTATTATTTTTCATTTGATTGGGGTAATTTTATAATTTATTTTTATATTTCCTTTAACTAGGATTTTATTGTGACAAGAGTATCCAGGGCTAATTTTCGCGGAAAATATTTGGTAAGAGTAAGTCGTATTTCAAGTAGTTCGACCAAGAGTTTTTCTGAACTGTATTTATCAATTTGTGATTAAAAAATTTGATCGCTTTTTTAACTCTGCAGTCATTTCGCAATAACGAAAATCGAATTTTAAAAGACACGTGTTCTTATTTCAGGAATTCCTGCAACAGTGCAATCGGAGGAGACAAATCGCTTGGTTCTCACTTCTCACCAGTTTGCACTTTGCACAGCGTTGCGCCGGCTTACACGGGCTTGAATTCCAAATACACGGCGAATCGGTTATGCAATTAGCATGGCTCCTCCAAAAATTCGAATAATCGCAAAATCTAAAAAGAAAAAATATTCACGATTCGTATTTACGGCGAACCAGTTATGCAATTAGCATGCCTCCTAAATATTTGGGTCTTTGCCATCTGAACATTCATAATTTACGACTAGCAATGCAACAAAAAGTAGGTCACCTCTTGCAGATGAAAAATAAATGAAAAGTTTTGAAAATTAATGTAAAAAATTTGGAGCAATGAGAGTAAATGAGCTACATAAAATGATTTTCAAGTACACGTCAGTTTGTGCAGTGAAAATGAAATTGTTTTTCACATTTTTGTCAATTTCGAGAATTTTGAAGCCCATATCAGATGTGGATTCGAAAATTATAAAAACCTTTGTAATCCGACTAGTCCACAGGAAATGCAACCATTGGTCGGTTATAGGTCATTATAATTTGGTATAAGCCATTCACTCTTTAAGAGTATTGAATCACGTGTTTTATAATCTCTTGATTACTCACGTTATAACAACGATGCATTTTCCGATTTTGGCAAATTTCAAAGGAATTTATAAGAACACTTTCATCACCTAATACACGAGAAGTTTCAAATGTGGGTTTAATACGAGGCCCTTTATTTGAATCGTGCTTGAGCAAAATTCAAAAATGTAGGTTACAATTTTGGCAACAACTTTTGCAGTTTACAATTTTATGCTTCGTTTTCCCATCTTTTGCAGACAAATATGCTGGCTCATGAGAACCGAGTAATGAATTCTGAGTACATTGAAACGAGAAGAAATTTATGATAATTTTTATTACTATAGCATCGATGAGAGTGAAAAGTCGGACACGTCCCTTGCTCAAGACTTCTCAGCTTTCATCGCGAGACCCGAATTTTTTAACATTTTATTAGCTTTGAACGGGTATGTAGATATACCTACTAGGAAAAAAGTTTTATAGATTTAGCCAAAAAATGCAGATTTGATATGGCAATGATTCAATCTGCAGTTTTGACTAAATCGGAATTTTTTAAAGTTTTTGTTTACCGACTAGAAGTCCATAAAATAGGAAATCTGCCATAGAGTCTCTCAGTGGGGAAACAAAATCCTAGGAAAAATAAAAAATATTCAAAAATGCTATGAATCAGTTTACTTACTCGTGGTTCTGATAAAGTGAATACAGAATTTTTCCATCGGACTGCTGGTTCTTCCACTTTTTTTCTTCTGTTCTTTGACGATATATTCGGCTATTTCGCTCAGGTTCTTGATGACTGCAAACAAGAGAAAGAACAAAACTTTTAAAAACCATTTCTCATTATCATTTGGTTTTTTCAATTTGTTCAATTGAAAAAATGCTGCTATTTAAAATCTTTTTCCTACCATTTTACAATTAAAATATAATTTTTGTTTCAAAAATGAGATTTCAAGCATTGTGATTAATAGCTTACCTATTATACTCATTTCCTCACCACCCCTGGGGGTAGAGTATGCGGCGCGTTTTTTTAATGTGATTCCCCATTACAGCCCTAATCCACACCATTTTTTAGCGTGGTTTCCCCGAAATTTCAATGACGCGTATAGCAAAGACCACCAGTTTGTGCAGAAATACCAGAAACATCCATTTTCGCGGCAAAAGTACGAACCCAATTGAATGTGGCATGGACTGCACGGTGTCTCTTCTAAATACGCGTCAAGTTGCACCTAGGGGGAAAAAAATCAGAAAATTTTGTTCAGATTACAAAATCAAACGAGGAAAAAAGTAAAAATTAGAAAATTTTCAAATATTATCAAATGCGAAAAAACTATATACAGTATTAAGAAGTTTATAAAAAATTGTTTTCGATGGATTCAGCTTCTGAAATGTTTTCAGCAAATAGTTGCTGCTGAGCAAGGAATAATTTGTACCTCCGTTGGTCGGGTGCGGCGAGACGTTGGTATTAAGCAGTAAAATCTGTCTTCATTTTCGTCAACTCCTTCTCTGCACGATTCCAGTAACAATTTCACCAGCAAAACAAAATCAAGTTAGCAACAGATATATACAAATCCATCTAAAATCGAAAAAAATCAGCAAAATATTGGTTTAAATTTTGAGAAAAAGATTAAAATTTGATAAATTACCTGCATTTCGTTTTCACAAATTATGTAGGCGTATCCTTTCGGCTGAGCGATCGAATCCTTTACAGGCCACTCAACTTTTACATTTCCAAACTAATGGAAAGAACAAATCAACATTTCTTCCGTAATGTCCCATGGAACTCAACCCAGGATAAACTGAGAAAAGAAAAATCGTTAGGACAATAAATACAGAAAAAAAAATCTGAATAAAAAAAATCAAAAAACATTCAAGTTTTGAGTTAATGAGAGGAAAATATTAAAAAACTATAAAGAAAAAACTTACTGTATGAGTTGATACATTTTCGGCACTATGGCTACTCGTCTCTAAATTAGGAGAATCTGATCTACACGTCTGAATACTGTTTGGGAATAAACTCGTGTCCGAATTTGAGCTTCCGGTACCTACTAATGCTTGAGTCACTGAAAAGCGAGAACACTGAACTTTTGATGCGAGATAAGTCCAGCATGCGTTTTGAATTACGAATACCCTCAGACTGGGGACTCAAAACTCATCCGCTGGAACAAGAGACAGAAAAATATTAGTTAATTTGCAAATACAATTAAAATTTTTGAAAAAAGACATGAGAATAACTCGTCAGCAAAAAAATCAAAATGAGTATAAAAGCACTAAAACAGTCGAATTAACAATTTTAAAAATTTGTAAGACTTCGAGAAAAAATATTGGAGAAAATTTTCAACACAAGGTTCGGAAAAATTAAAACATGCTAATGAAAGGGAACTTTGCAAGTTGTAAATTTTCAATACAAAATTTTGAAAAAAAATTAAAACATGCTAAAAAGAAGAATTTTTCAAGTCAATTAAAAAAAATCAAACGCTTACCATGTTTCCAATTGGTGACTAAACCGTTGCTATCCAAGGTCATTCCCAAGTTCTCTTTGCCAATCAAATTCAAAATCGCGGATGTATATTTCTGTTGGTTCGGACCGCTCAAAGTAGGGCTCGGTGGAGTCTCG
Source organism: Parthenolecanium corni (assembly GCA_038050395.1). Classification (NCBI taxonomy): domain Eukaryota; kingdom Metazoa; phylum Arthropoda; class Insecta; order Hemiptera; family Coccidae; genus Parthenolecanium; species Parthenolecanium corni. Next base: position 3,227,322 of record JBBCAQ010000014.1, on the reverse strand, counting down.
TAGCTGGGAATTTGGTGTACCAGTCACGACCTGAAAATTACATAATTAAAATCAGAAAATTTTAAACATAAGTCGAATGAAAAATTCAACGTACTTACAATTGTTGTAAGAGTTTTGTCTGGACTCTGATTGACGTGACTATGGTCGTACATGCGGGACGAATAATGGTCATAACCAGAAGGGCACGTCTGAAACGTATAAAATAAAAATTGAAAATTAACATTTAAATAAACTATAATTTATAGCGATTATTCAGGCAGTGAAGTATTCAAATTTACAAATAGCAAAGTGGTCAACTGGCCATCTAATAACACGCAATTTTTAAAAAGGATTCAAAGGCTTGAAATACCTGACACTGGAACATAGTAAATTTATGTTAAAATGAACATGATAAAAATATGCCTCTGTAAAAATTAACACGAAATAAAATTATTACTGAAATTAAAATCAGAGTATTCAGAAATTTTCAAAGTTCGTATCCCAATAACCAAACAAATTTCAACTCGGAAAAAAGAAAATTGACCAAAATTTGCAACCGAAATACTCTAAATTTTGATTAAAAATTACTGGTTACTATGACACCTATCGAAAAAATTTCCAACACAAAATATTTAGACACACGAAAACAAATTGACCAAAATTTGCAACTAATTTATATACTTAGTTTAAATTTTTATGAAAAATTACTCGTTACATAATACTCGTATACTCGTATGTAACACTAATCGAAAAAATTTCCAAAATCATGCAAAGTAAAATAAAATTCTATACCTGATTTGCTGTCGGCATTTTCAAATTACACTATTAATATATTAAGAAACAACCGAATTCAGAATTAAATTGGAAAAATTTAAGAAAAAGAAATTAATCAGAATTAAATTGGACAAATTTAAGAAAAAGAAATTAAATCCGTTAAGATACACCATTAAAAAAAATTAAGCACGAACGAACAAACATACTGTCCTCTCAAACCTCTAGAAACAAACTGCGCGACCCATTTCATAAAGAGATGTTGACAGATTGAAGGTTGAACGAGAACTAAGCTCTGAGCACGCATAAACTTGCTCAAAAGTTGTTTGTCATAATAACAAAGGAAAGATAAAGAATAGAGGAACAGATAAATTAGTCATCCCAAAATACATTGATGTACTATGACCTCGATTTTGATTGGTCGAAAAATATGGCTCATCAAAAGGGGAGGGGCCAGTGATCGAAGAACGTGAAAGAAAAGTGGTAAACAAAATTTCCAAAAATTTCGGAACAATAGGTACCAGGGTACGGACGAGGGATTGATTTTCTAGTATGATATGACTAATATAAGACACGGATTTACATTTTGAAGTAAACAATTTTGAATTTTCCTCTATGAATGGGTACCACATTGCACCAGTTACCTGGAGTTTTTGTTTTAGAGTATCTTCTTATCTGTTGTCTTATCAGCTTTTATACCACTCATGTTTTGATTTATTAACAAGGTATTCGTTCAATAAAAAATGTCGAATTAGGTACTCACGTGACTCTTAATGATGAACGAGTAAACTGCACGTAGCATATAGTCTACTCTACTTAATATGAATTTAATGATTATCAGAATATGGGCATCAAATACTGAATTAATCTTCTTTTGGATACTATCGACAAAACTTCTCATATTTTCTAATTCAATATACTTAGTCTAAAAACAAGGTCAACTTTGTTATCGCAGCCTATATCACTTCATGAAATTAGTGTTCTGTAATTTCATGAGAAATTCAATAACACGTCGTATTCTATTAGTAAACCAAATTTTGCTTCTACTGCAAAGGTAATTTGTATCCGACATTAGAATAATTTCTAATTTGTGAGTGGAAGATTCGAGTAAAATGAAAATTACTTGGAAGAGATAAGAGTCTTAATGTGACGTGAAGATGGTGCGACATCGATACCTATAGAGTAACATAATATATCCAAGCCGCAGCGCACAGTTGTTCTTCAAAATATTTGTCAAGTCCATAAAAATTGTTTACAAACTACCAAAATCAGATTTTGAAAAAATGGATCAACTAGTCCATGAAAATTGGACGAAAAATTTACCCCACCATCTTCCTTACAATTGACCCCTTTTATAAAACTTGTTCGAAGAGAGGAAGAGAGTCAAAGGTACCTATTTCAAAAAATTAGAAATAAAAAAACACTACTCGTTTGTATACATCATCAACCATACTGAAAACCATACAATCAAGTCATATCTTCATAATACAGATCAATATAATATTTTCCTCGCATTCATCTGTCTGGTCGTCTACCAGTTCCTCTGTCAGCAGGTACTACCCAGGGCTGTAGCATATTTGGTAGTAAAGGGCGGTCAAAATTCCCATTTGATGGGGCCCCTAAATGGTGAGGATCGGTTCGACCGCACTACTTAACCCCCTAGGTGGGTGCCACTGACAATTCATAGAGAAGAGTTTGAGCTATTATTTCGAACAAATTGGAAAATATTCCACAGCCTACTCAAGTTTATAAGAATAATTCGTCAATAATTTAATAAGAATCATTGTGTATTTGTAACAGATTGGAAATCATATTTAACAATTGAAAAGACTTTTGAATGTACAAAAGAAAAGCTTAATTAAATGCAATGGATTAAATGTAAGTGACGGTAATTCAGCTTTTAAAATATTCGTTAACATTTCGTTTATTCAAAATCAGATAAAGAAGAAATCGATTATCATCCGATTATTTTTTTTCTACTTTAAAATTAGAATTGGAAAATTCAAGAATTTATCTAGACATTGTTTCACATAAACACCAGGTAAGTGAGTGGAATTCTTGTGGAATATTTATGACAATAAGTAGGCTATAGATAAAAATGTTTATTAGAATCTTTTTTTTTAGACGCACAAGTTAACAGAAGGAAAAAATTACTTTAATTCGATCTTCTTGGTCAGAAAGAAATTCTTTATCATTAATGAGGAAGAAAAAATTGTGATTGTCAAAATAGAGGTGCCCAGTAAATTCAAGAAATTTGCAAGGCAAAATATCATCAGCCTTTGCAAGTTTTATCTAAGATATGTGAAAGAGAAAAATGATTTCGCAATAACGAATTTTTTTAATTTGAGTGAATACCTAGGAATTCAAAATTAATTCTTCTGACGTTAAAAATAATGAATAAAATGAAAAATTAGGAGACAAGTGAAAAATAAAGTCAAATTATATTGAAAACAATTTAGGATGAATTTATAATTTTAAATAAAACGATTATTTTGTTCGAAGATTCGGCGATGATAGAGATTTTTCATGACTAGAGAATTGGCCTATGAATAACTTGAGTGTGTGTATTTACATAACTGCAGTGATGTGTAATTGACCTTAGACATTAATTTAAGCAATAAATTGCTTGAATTTATCATACATTCGGAATTTTATGTTTAAAAATATTTTAGGAAAATGTTTGTGTAAAAAAATTGGAATAAAAAAACACATTATTCATCAAAATAAATAACAAGTACGCATTTTCATGCTTAACTGTAATTTACATAAGGTCTCTATGTGCATGTTTTCTTCCTTAAAACAAAACTTTGAATGATGGTCAACATTTTCTTGTATATGTAATTTAATATTACATTTGTATTCTGATAATTTTTTACACTAACCAGTGGACAGGAGTTTTTTTTTTAAATGCCCACTCAAAAGTTGGAAAATTTTATTAAAAATTGGCAGTATGATTTGAAATCTGCAAACCACATTTTCTTGCTTGTGGAAATACATATTATACTAGCTCCAAATATCTGGAGAAGAGTAACAAAGAGGGCTCTAAGATTATAATTTTTTTTTAGGGAGCAAGAAGTATTCATCCTCTGTTGGACTGAGAAATTTCCTTTAAAAATAACGAAATAAATCAAAAATGATTACTCGGGAGACGATATTCAAACTAACAAAACTGAATTCTTGGGAATGAAGTATTTTGTCCTACGAGAAACTTTTTTTCCTCCCTTTCAACGGTAGAGCAAAACTTTTTGCTCCATTTCAATGTAAAATCAGTCGAGCGTAAAGACAACTTTCAAGTTTCAACCGCCATATACCTCGCAGTGAATTAAAACTTTTCGCAAATGCCAGCAAACAGAAGTGAACGCAAATAAGGCCGATTTTCTCTAAAGCGAGATTCATTTACCGGTGGGCATACTTTTGTTCTCACCCTGACAAAGACCTAATTTCTGCGATAAAGCTGCCGAAACAATCTCCTATTTCGACATTCAACACTTTATTTAAACGATTTACACATGCGATATGTTAGCACTGCCAAGAGCTATACTTACCTGCTAACTACATCTTAAAATTGCTCTGAAACAGAACTAAAAAATATTTCTCGAATTCACCTATTTTAGACATCCATAATTTTGAAATTGACTTAAAATTTGTAATTACTTCATATACAGGCTATCGTAATGCCACCGACAACCTTTATAAACAAATCTGCGATGACATTTTTTTACAATTACCAAGGAATGTGATTTTTAAAACTGAAATTTGAATTTCCTCTATTTATATTAGTGTACCAGTGGCGGATCCAAGGGGGGAGAGGAACCCAAATCCAAATAAAATAGACCGATAATCCACGAAAAAATCAATTTTCTTGAACCTCTCCCCCTTTATGCTGAAAAAAACACAATCTCACCATTTTAGCATTTACCATGCTTTGAAAAAATTTGGATTCCCCCCACCCCCAAATGGAGCTCTGGATCCACCACTGTAGTGCACTCGTATGTATCCTGACCTGATCTTAGATTATGATGGTGAAAGTTTTTTAGGACTTTTCAAAAAATTAAATCTCATATAAGTCTACTTTTTAAAATTCTACAGGAGAGCAAAAAAACGCTTATGTCTCATAGCCTTCTTATGGACCCCCTTAACTTATATAGACGTCTGTTTTCTCAGCGATGGTTGCATTTTGGGAATATTTTTACTGTAAGCAGGGGTGTATGCAATTACGTCTTAGAAGAACTCAATTTTTGGAAAAAGTGCGACTTATTCCATATTGTTGTTCATTTGCATTTGAAAGACAGATTAGTCATTGTCTGATTTCATATTTTCATAAATTTTAAATAATTTTTACGCTCTTATAAATCTGGATCTGAGAACCAGTTTGAAACAATTCCAAATTTCAAGTTCTGGAAAATTTGCATTTGAACTTTTCTAACTATACTCCTTTTCTGCATTTTTGGGAGCCTATTTGTTGGTTTCATGTTGAAGAACAACGAGGGGTTAAAGCTATGTTTTGCCTTCCTGAAAATTTTACTCTAGTGCCATACTTATCACTTTTCATAATATTCAAGACCAGCAAACTGAACGCCAATCTAAAAGAAATACTCACGAAAACGAGAGAGAAATTGATCTATGAAGCCGTGTATTCACATGAACATCTCCACCCGAATTCCAAGAACGAACATTTTTACTTGAAAGTAGAGGACAGTCAGAAAATATTTGGAAAAATTATAAATTTGTTACATTCGCCTTATTTTTCCTGTTGATTAGTTATTGAGAAAATGAAAATCTTGGAACATTTTCACCAAGTTTGGTTTGATGTCCTCATCAATTAATTCTGAACATGGCGAATTTGCTCAGTTTGGGGGAAAATGTTCGGATGATTACGAGACTTAAGATGTCAGTGAATCGAAAATAATAATAGCTTGAGGTAGGGGAGGAGAAGGGAGAGATTATTTAGAGATTTTTGAAAATACTCTACTTGACAATCTTGTTCACACTGCACTGCTTTGGCAACGAATTTTTTAATCATTTCAATTGCAACCATTAACGTGTGACCTTATGCTTAACAATGCATACATCATAAGCAACACATAAACTAATCTAGACCAAAAATGCACTACAATATCTCACACACCATATCCCATAGATATGTACGGATTACACTTTGTTGATAGTCTAATGTTGTTTCCATCTACGGAAAATTGCTTTAAAAATTTCCTAAAATAAAAAAACATTAGCCGATATACACATATGAGTAGAATACAAAGACTACAAAATAAAATGGCAAACTTGCGTTTGAAGTAGAAACGAGTTCGTTACATAAAAGTGTTTATCACAGAAGTATGAACTTAAAAAATAATAAAACGAATATCGACGTCTAGGAATCGATGAATTAAAAAAAGAAAAATTTGCTTGCGAATTTTACCAAACACAGTACAAAATGCGGAAAGAGATTAGAAACGAGAGGAGGGAAAGAGAAAAAGTTCACTAGGGTTTATTCAATAAAATGATTTCTTTTTTTACTTTGTTTGTGTTCAGGTTATTCGCATAACGTTAGGTCTTCTTTTTTCCAAGACAATCTTACGTGATAATCCGAGTTGAGGATGAAATCGGATATGCATCCTTTAATGCCTTTGGTGTAACGATTATGAGTTGTCGTGGCTATATCTTCTACACCACCTGAAAAAGAAAAGAAGAATGTAAATTTAAAAGTACCAATCTAAATTGAAAAATTACCAAAATAAGGACCAAAATATCTTCAAATTATTAAGTCAAATAATAAAGCGGGCATCACATAAACTCAATCACAGCCAACTTTGAAGAAGAACTTACATAAGTAAATATTATAGAGAACTACAGAACTACTGGGGGGCTTCAACCCCCGGTCACTTTACAGCCCGACTCCTATCGCTTGAATTTCCCCTGAGGCCTCTACTACTGTGTATTTAAAAAGAATTGAAAACATAATCGTATTTTCTTCTCTTCCAAATCTCTCTTCTACTTACACTCACAACTATACAGGGTGTTCCATCTCAAGTTCACTAACAAGCAACTGCAGATAGAGCAACACGAGTTACATTTATGAATGATAGTTTGCATACTCTCCGGTTAACAGAGGCTGTGTAATGTTTGAATCATATTTTGCTTGTACTGACATAAGTCTAGCATGTTCTGATTTTATAATATAGAGAGATTTTCAATTATGAAAAATTCTAAATCTCAAAATAATTATCATCAATTTGTTCTCATTAAGTTTTTGGTAGGTACCAGGTATAAAAACGTCATTCAATGGTAAGAAATTGGGTGATTGTTTTTTTTTAGACTTACCAGGTTTTAAACTTGAGCCACTAACATATGAGTCACCTATGATGCCTTCCTTGAGAAAATCACAACTTAATTAACAAAAGTAAAAAGAATACAATCGAAATGACTTTTTCATACCACTGTCAAGCCAAATTGTGAGGCAGTAGACTTCAAAAATGCTCTCCTATAAAAATTGTTTTCTGCCGAGTACTTTTTGCATTCTCCTTCTCCCAAATAGAAATTCAATTGTTATAACTTGAGACAATAGATTACCTATATACAGTCCTGAATTTGCATTGATTTGTCTAAATGATCCCCTGGAATGAGTAACAATTGCTTCTCCATTATCTACCATCATACTACCAGTAAACTCCTCTCTAGAAACAAACATTTCAAGTAAGAAAATTATCTTCAAAACAATGATCAAAGATAAGTGGTAGCTGAGTGGGACAAAATATTTCATCAAACCTGAATATGTTTACTCGGTGCCAGTGACCATCATCTATTCTGGTATGGTTGTATAATAATGAGACCTCGCCATTGCCTACATTATATGAAAGGTGCAGGTAACCGTTGGTGATTCCCAAAGAAAGGAAATCTTTATTGCGATGTTTACTTCCGTACCACAATAATAGACCCATTACCGATGTAGTCTTGAATCTCAAATTGATACTGACATTACTGCTGGTTATTCTGAAAAGTAAAAACAATAAACCATATAGCTATCGATATATTGAATTGAAAGCCTTTTTTTTTGATTTTCAAAATTTTAATACATTTTTGAAGCTCTTAAAAAACCATTTTGTTGAGACTTTACGAAAAACGATTCAATAAAATTAAGTTGAAAAAGCAGCTCGGTACGAGTTTAGAAAAACATATCAAAATTTGAGCAAATTCGGTGCCTATTCAGCAATAAAATGGCAAATTGTAGGTGCACTTTTGCGCTAAAAACCCATGAAAATCGTTATTTTGGCTATCAAAACGCAAATCCGCAACACATGTGTCAAAGAAATTGCCTGTATTTTGCCTATATTCAATATTTTCGTACAAGTACATATTTATAAGAGAGAGCCAATACTAAAACTAGAGAGCACTGTATATTTTCTGATGTGCGAAACATAAAATTAAGAAAATGGCTACGATCAATTCCAGTTTAATCCCAACCCCTTCTCCAAACCCTTGCCTTTATGCTTTTCAAAAAACTTCATTCTAGATACGTTACCTTCTGTTTACTTCTGGATCAGTGTAGTGTAAAAAGCTTTCTTCATTAAACGTAACGATGTCATTGGTCGGCGCTACTTCGTTATCCTCGAAGCCTTTGCGGCAGTTTCGTTCGCAAACGCATTTATACGAGTCGAACAAAGGCTGGCAGCTCAAATCGTTTTCAAAGCCACATGGTTTAGCCAAACACGGATGAGGACAATTATCGATATTTAATCCACCTAACGCTTCGGCCAAAATGTGTAAAGGTCGTTCGTTAATGGTTATCTGCAATTATAAAGTATCTGTAGTCTCTTCATAGGAAACTGGAAATGTGTATAAAAAATGAAAAATTCTTGCGCAGCGAGGTCCGCTAGAAAAGCAGGTTTTTCGAATGGAACTACGGGGGTCTCGTAAACCATTGAAAGTTTATACTCGTATTTTCGGATTACGCAAAAATTATGTAAAAATTGAATTTCTGTTGGAAACCTGCAGGCAAGTTCTGAAGAATTCACGTTCCCTTCAAAATCAATTTTTATTAAAACCGCAACCTCAAAATTAATAAAAAGTTTTCTGTCGAAAATTTTCTAAAAATATAGCCTCAAAAAAATCACTGTACCTAATACTCGTCTATATTTCTTTGAGGAGTTGAAAAATTCATTAGATATTCATCATTATAAGTGACAGCAGTGATTAAAAAAAAAAAAATTTAAGAAAGGCTTTCTCTGCTCTAACTTCTCGCTCCACTATCAGTTGAAAAATTTCAATTTTGCCATAACTTTCAAAATAATTAGGGAAGCTTTGTTGCACCACTTCTCTTCTAGTGAAGCGGGTAAGACTTGAGCGGAATTTTTCTTCATGAAAAGGAAGCACTTTGAGGGTGGGAGCAGGAATCGCGAAAAAAAACAATTCATCAGATAAATTGTATAGCCACTCTGATGGACATAGCACATTTTGGCTTAAAGGTATACATTAGAAAATGAGTCTTACAAGCTAAGTTCGACCAGTTTCTTACCTTTTGAATGCATCCGACGAATGAATTGCTCACTTTAATTTTTGGTGATATCAAATCAAAATTGGGAACACCGCCAACGAATAAATTCAAATGAAGGGAAAGTTGGGTGAATGCGCCGGGAGACATGATTTGTGCTACGGGTTGTATGTCGACTTGCAGCAAGGCGTAACGACCTGTTCTGGATATTCGTAATGTGTGCCATTCATCCAGTGCTACTGGATATGTGCTCCTGAAATTGACATGAAAATGAGAGTAAAATGAAAACTTATTCAAAAAGACATTTTGCTAATAAAAAACTTGTATTTTATCAGATTAATATTAATCTGTAATTTAAAAACTTTTTGTAATTACGAGTACAAATGAACAGTGATATGTAAGAACAGGAAAATCCACTTTTCTGGAAATTGAGTTCTTCTAAGATTCAATTTTTGCCCACACCAAGCCTTACTGCTACTAATAATATGTCCTAAAATGCAAAAAATGCTGAGAAAATGGACTGCAAAATTGAGGTGCAACATAAAAAGGTTTTTTATCTCCTGTAAAATTTGAAAAAGTGGTCTCATCCTTTTTCATGCATATCACTGTTTAAAAAATTTTTATAAAAATTCTGAATGGAAATGGGAAAACCAGCTTTGAGGGGCGTAGAAACCCTTACTTGAAAATATTATTTAAAAAATATCCAAATTATAGTGATATGAAAGAGTTATGATTAAGCTGGAATTACATACAAGGATAATTCCATTCTAAGAAAGATTGAAAATTTTTTTTTATCAAATACAATATGTACCTTATTGTGGCTGAGCCAGTGCCAAGATCGAATGTAAATGTGAGGTATCCTGCAGACATATACACAGCAATGAAATCACCCATACCATCAATTTTATGACCATTATACAGCACAATTCCATCTGGTGATGTGGGTTTCAAAATTATTTCCATATCCAACCATGATAAAGTACTATATCCGAGCCCATGGTATTTCAGATAACTTGATCCGTTGAATAACGGCACCTGAAAAGTAAAATTTATACCATTTTATTTAGAATAGTAGAAAAATTCAATTTTTAATAACTATTTGGGGAAGTGAAACAGGAAAGTTTCACAGACAGAAAATTAGAAACCAGGATTGAATGAACCAGAGTCATAATAAATTTGATTTTTAAAATAAACGTCGTTTTCCATATTTTTATTTATGCTCCTTAAATACCCAAAAACAATCTCGCAATATTATGTTTGAAAATTCTGGAAAAAAATTAACGAAAAATTCTCTCGAGTTTGGTTTTTCAACTGGATATTAAAATAGCAAGAGGAGGTTTAATTAATAAGCATTTAATGTTTCAAACCACCTAAATAACACTTTCCCTAATTTAAATGTTAAAAGCCAACTCGGCGTGAAACAAAGTCAGAGAGAAAGCTAAAAATATGCATTTTAAAAATTCGAGTATTTATCAACTCTACTACCTACTTTTTTTTTTCTTTCTTTAAATCTCTTTAAAACAAAGTCAGAAACTGGCGAAGCAAAAAAAGGTACACCGCATTTAAAATGGAGGAAAAAATGGAAAGAAAAACGCTAAAGGAACAAAAGGTCTCTTTTTTAACGATTTACATTTTTTTTTCTGTCCTGTTTACCTTTCTTTCATCCCCCTCGGAAAAATAAAACAATGAAACCTTTTGGTAATTCGCCATGAAATTTCAACTTAGAAAAGTACTCAAGCAATTTCTTTTTTTAAACATTTTCTTGGATTTCATTTATTTCGGGTTCGGGTTTATCAACGAAATATTTAGACTACCATTTTACAAAGATTTTTCAAACAAAAAAAAAACAAAACAGACCGTAATGGAGTTTAGGTTTTGAGCTAAATTTTTTATTGTTTTTAAAATTACTGCTAATTAGACTAATGAATTCTCAGCTCCGTAGGTAGTTGTACAGCAGGTAGGACACCTTATAAATTGGAATTAAAAGCTATTTCTCAAAAATATAAAAGAACATTAAGGATGAACTTGGACCCATAAGGAATTGTACTCTATGGAGAGTATGAAAAGGGCAATAACATATAAGTTTAGCTGTTATTATGAAGTTTTAATTTCATCATAAGAGATTGAGTCGGCATCCGGCATCCACAATATAAAAAAGTCAAAATTCCGAATTAGCTATATGACTACTCTTTCTGTCCGAGTTAATGTTGTATATTGTTCAAAAATTATGTAGCTCAAATATCTCATACCTGTAAGTCCAACCTTGTTTCGCACAAATCACCAATAAATCCAAGCGGACACAAACACTGAGTGGAGTCGTCGTTCGTAATGCACTTTCCTCCATGTTTGCAGGGCACGTTGCTACATTTGTCTGCGATGCATTCATCTGTAAATAATTAGCAAAATTTTACTCGTTTTGTGAAAATACCGCACACTCAGTACTTTAATCGCGTAGCAAAATCATAAACTAAAGGCTACAAGAACCGAAGACCCTGCTTCCCTGACCATACCCTTTTCTCTCTTCCCCTCATCATCCGTTCGAAAAGAAAATAAGTTTGAAGAGTCCTTACCCACATCGAATCCGGATACTGCATCTCCTGTGGGTGATGCGGCGAAATTATACAGCACTCCATTAATTTCCAGATATCGGACGCATCCCTTGAAACCTCGGTCTGTGGGGATTTTATCCGTTAAGACGGTGGTATTACCTCTGCCGCCGATAAAAACAGGTTCACGGAACGTTATTCGAGAAAATAATCCCTGTAGCGTAATAATTAAAATAAATTATACGGAATCGTTTTCTTTCCAACCATTTGTACGTTTACGCATCGTCTATCTACAATGTATTGTATATACAGACTGCACAAGTCGCAATCTTTTCTAAATTACAAGATTATACGAGACGAAAACGATCTACCAGATAGTTACTTAATAGCTTTTAAAAAACCTTTTAAATTGTATTTTTTCCTCATATTATCTTTGGGTCTTCGCCTTTCCAAACCCAATCTCAAAGCAGGGCTGCAGCCAAAAGGGGCAGGGAGGCAACCCTAATAGTAATGTTATTTGACCCCCACTGGGAAAATTTTCCCCTAAAAATGCGAAGGAGAGGGATCTATTTTGCCACCCTGTGAACTTGATTCATCCCTCCCCCACCCACCAAGTAGTGAAGACTTCACACATTGTTGGTTACTTGAAATTTTTTTGTGTATTATTCGTAGGGTGGGGGCACATCTTATGACAAGACGAACAAAATAAAATCATTAGTTCACGTTCCACACACCAAAATCATGAGAATAGACTTTAAAATAACATTAAAAACCACAAAAAAAATCCCAATAAAAATAATTAGAACAAAAAAAAATCAAAATTCAAATTTGGATATTATTTTTTTCTTCCTTATCTTGGCAAGCAAAAGTGAGAACTGCCTCCCTCCAGTAGCGTAACCAGGAATAAATTTTTGGATGGGCCAAGCGAGGGCCATCAATTTTCAGGGTGGGCCGGCCCATAATCATCAACTCCTGACACCCCCCCCCACCGCAAAAAAACTTCCTTTGGAAAAATTCCATTGTACTGAAATTTTTGTAAAGGGCCACGGGAGGGCTAGCCAATTTTTTGGGAGGGCCCGGCCCACCCGGCCCCCCTCTAGTTACGCCACTGCCATTCTCTTAAATAGCCCTCCAAAGATTTGAGAAGAATATGAAAAGTGTTCTATATACTACCTTAATTTATGGTATAATTGATTTCGCATTCTCATCTTTACCATAACATATGGATTTTGTTGTCAACGAATACATAGTTTTAAAACTAGTACCTTTGAAGCTATATAGTCAAATTCACTAAACTTACCTTCGAACGGCCTTGAATGTGCTTTCCTTTATTCAGTTGTATCCATGCATCCCATCGATGTCTGTAAAGGATTAACTTGTTCCATTTATTGAGCAGAACAGTTTCATCTGATCTAACAACTCCTACACCAGAACCACAATCAAACCTGTACCAAAATATTTTGATTAAGATAATTACGAGTATATATTCGGACACTGAAAAAAATTTCAATAGTAAATTTTACAATTTGGATAGGAAAACTGAGACAGTTCGAGATTTGTAGGTAGCAGAAATGACTATAAAAATAGTATAATTATGTATTATCCATAAGATAGTAAAAAGTTATATTAGATTAGGTATTGTCACCACTGTGATGAGACTTTTAATGGAAATTCTCCTCAATGAAGAAAGTTATAAATCACACCATGTACAAATATAAAATGTAGTTTAAAAGTTCACTGCAATAACCAAAGATAGCTGCAGCCTTCACTGAAGTTTCGTGAAGGCGAAAGATGAATTCTCTTTTACAACAGGATATCATAAAAAGTATCCGAAATTTTTTTTTTTAAATAAAATTGTTTTAATATGAAGCCTATAGAAAATAATAAAGAGTGAAAAAATGAAACAGTATACTACAAAATTTTTTCGAGAATAAATAACAAGTCATGACATGAAATAAATTATTTTTCGGATTTTCATTTTACTAACCAATTACGAGTATTTATAACATTTACGAAAATTATGGTATACTATGGGGTGGCAGATACAATTTCTTGAATTTCCTTGCATAATTATATAATTTCTGACGTCATATAAGATGTTATAAATAGGTATGATGACGTCATCATAACATTGGATTCTGATGATGACGTCATACTAACAATGGACTATAACGGAAGGACTAAACTAGAAGACATTATGTTTTGAACTTAACTAAAAAACAGTAAAAAGAAACTTCAAATCCTATGTTATAAGTATGTATGATGACGTCATCATAACATTGGACTCTGACGATGACGTCATCCTACCATTGGACTATCACAGAATCTTCAAATCCTAAGTTATGAGTAGGTATGATGACGTCATTATAACATTGGACTTTGATGATGACGTCATCCTAATATTGGACTATTGCATAATCTTCAAATCCTATGTTATAAGTAGGTATGATGACGTCATCATAACATTGGGCTCTCGTATAAAATTGGACTATCACGAAAGGACGGACATTATGCTTTGAAATTCTGGGATGCTGACGTCATCATAATCACGGAAGGACGGACATTATGCTTTGAAATTCTGGAACGCCCAGTACAAAGAATTCATCTTCAATATTTATTAATTTTGCTTCTAACGAAAATGAATCCAGTGAGCTATACGTAGAAAGGGGTGAAAAAAAGTTCAACCTCAATCTGTCTGAGAAAATTAATTTACTCAACTTAAACTGAAGAATGAAACGGAAACTACCCCACATCTGGCACCACGATATAAACTTTCAACGGAATTAAATGGAATTTTAGAGAGAGTGGAATAGTAGAAAACTGTGTATTTTTTTTATATTTTTTTTTTAGCTGTTACTCTCGTTTCCCATTTTGGGGTTAAATTTTACTCGTACTTTTCTCCATTCCCCAAGCAACAGCGTCATTAACTTGGTTTTTGTCTTTGTGCGGGTATGCAGAAATATTATAACCTCGATGCTTTGAGTTTATTCGCAGGAAAGAGAACAAAAAAAAAAAAAAGAAACACAAAAAAAAAAAGAAAAATAATTAACAGACCTGAACTCGACGAAACCTTCGTGCAGGATTATGGCTACGAAGTCACCAGCCAGGTCATCGCGTTCCCCGGTTAGAAATAAAACTCCATCCCAACTTTCGGGTCGGAACTCAATTTCCAATTGGATATGCTTGTAGGCTGCCCTCAGAACTGGAAACGCTAGCCAACTTTGGCCGGAAAATTTTGGTACTCGTATCTCTACGTCTGAAACAAATAGGAAGAATACAGGCTAAATAAATTTAGGGTAGAACTATATAGTACCTATCTATAATAGTCAAAATAAGGAGAAAACTTTGTGAAGCATAGAAGTTTTGTATATAGGTGCTGGAGTTTTATTGGTGAATAGGATCGTTCTATTTGTGCAAAAGTTTCGTATTAATAATTCTCAGAATGACTATTCTATTTGAAAAAGTGTAGAGCTTTTTTTTATTCAGGCGTTTTCTTTGCCAGTTTTAGATTTAGAAAAAAACTCTAGTTGTCAAAAAGTTCTGCATTCTTAGAACTCACTCTAGGAGTAAGTTCTACAGGTGCTGAGTTCTCAATTTTTATCTTGTTTATTTATACCATCTTTAGTTCATCACTCTATATTTATCTTCGATTACAAGAATTTGGGCTTTCCTCTTGGAGAGAAACGGTTTTGATGTTTAGACATTTTCGTTTTCATTACACAGGGGTTAATTGACTGCTGATTTCTTCGTGACGTCTTGCGAGTGATTGTTAAGAAATCTCTTGCAAGCTTGTAGCCAGATAATATTTTTCGAGGGGGAGCGGGGGCTCAACTTGGTAAAAGGAGGCTCACTCCTACGTAGCTCCTTTGGCTTCGGGTCTGATCCTCTGAGGAGTATTCATGATGCTTCAAATATGCAAACATTAGGTCAATATATGAACTGTCTTTTGCACGAAAGGATGAATCAAATTTTTATAAGTTTTATAAAAGTGATAAAAAACTTTCCATTCTGCACATACAGCTGAAACCTTTCATCTTTCAGCCAGGATTAGAAAACAATTCGGATGCAAATATATTCATGAAAAATGAAAACTAGAGCACCCTCATATGTCGGGCCATTACAAATGTTCACTTTGTGTTTTCACGTTCCATTTCTTTGTTTTTTCCCTTCATTTCCTTTTTCACAATATTGTCACCCTTCACAACATCCGTATTTTTTTCTGCAAATGAAGTCTACAATTTGGTCATTGAGAGGAAAAAAAAACCTTCGGAGCGGTTTTTCATTACAAAAGGTAAACAATGAATGCCAACAACTTCTGTTTGATGGTTGTTGAATGAGGGAAAAAAAGCAAAAATTCAAAGGATTACCCTCAAATAAATAAGAATCGCAGTTCTCATATTTTCAGAGTATTTTCATATTGTCGTGTACGTATAAAAATGTATTTGTTCATTTCGTGTGTGGATATTCATGTCTCGTTTGAGAGGATCAAATACAAGTAAAAATATTTTCTAGTCTTTCTCATTTACGCTTGTCTCTTATCAGTCGACAAGTTGAAAGGAAATATATTTGAATACCAGGAGAAATAAAAAGATGGAAAAGATGTAGGCATCAAAAGATATTCGACCTCATTTTCGTTTTCGCATAATTTTTCTTCGTGGAAAAATATCCATACTCAAAATCGTTCTAAATGCAAATTACATTATATTTGCAAGGAATTTTCCAATATTCAGAGAAATTTTTTAAAGGAACAAAAAAAAGGTTGTCTTTATTCAACACTCGCGGAAACAAGTGAAAGTTCATTTTAGAAAGTAATTTTCATGATAACATTTACGTATGAAGAGTAAAAAATTTTCCTCTATATTAGCAAGGGTGTTGGCCTACATTTCCCTCTAAAGGTTTCCTTTTGCCTTAATTTTCACCTTTAAATTGCTTAAAAATGAAATTAAATTAGTTTTTGAGAACTTTCGTGAGGAGAAAAGTTTCAATTGAAACTTACTATGAGCCTTAGAACGAATAAAAAACCTTTTCGTTTTTTTTTTTTTTTTGCATGCAAAGAATTTGTTTTGAGAAATTCGACTTTTTTTCCTTCATCAAAATCCACGGAGGTAATTAGGCTATACCTATCTTTTGTATCGTCGTTCAGTTAAAATGAAGTAGAATTTCAGCTGGTCTACAGAGGTACTAGAGTAGTTTAGAAGTTTCAACCTTTGTGAAGTGTGAACTGAATATAATATAGTTAGCCAACATCCTTGAAAGAAGAATCCTCTGTAGAACAAACTCAAGGATAATTTAACGATTATTTAGCAACACCTTTATTCGGTCGCTTTTAATTTTACCAAATTCAGTTAAAGAGACGGTTATTTAAATGCACAGCTAAGTTGTGAATTTTTTATTTTTTATTAGTGACAAAATTTAATAAGACTTATTGCCATATACCTAAATGCACCGCACAGTCTACCTCTGCCTTGAAACCAACATCCACATCTACAATAAGTTGCATGAAAATGCTAAATACAGGTAAAATGTACGCAATTACCTGGATAAACTTTTCCAATACATACGACCCATAAGAAATAAATACATAAATAACAATATTCAAATAAGATAAAAATAGCTAAAATATAGAACTTTCCAGTAAAAGCAACGCGAGTGATTTCGCTGTCGGAGTGAAATACGAAGCAACTTATTTTTATTTTTCTATCGCGCGTAAAATTACCAAGTTAAAATTTCACGCTTCACAAAAAATAATTTATTATCACAAATTTTCTGACAGCTGACTTAAGTTGACCGAATTACGATATATTTTTGCTGTCTCTGTGGACAAAAGTCAAGGCAAAATAGGGCACTCGTTGCATCAATTATCATGGTCGATTGAACGACTTGGTGTTTTAGTGAGCATTTTTATGAAATAATAATTTCAAGATAACGGTTGTTTGGTTTTTTTTAATGAATCAAATGAGAATGATTAATTTTTTCGCGAGTGCAGCAACTTTTGCTTTCTTCTTGGGCCACTCTATTGGTTAGTAGAATGGTGTTTTTGAATTTTAATTTAGCCAGAAATACTTATATAAAACATGAAAACCATATATACTGAGAACTCTTCAACTTCTTTCTAGAAAAAGTACAAACATTGCTTAGAGATTAGTGCAATCTGAAGACTACAAATGCCATCATTTCCAGCCCTAAATAATCCAGTATTCTAATTTGCGAGAAAAAAAATACTGAAAAAATACAGAAATTTAAACAAACTTCTTATTAGTTTTTCAAGATTTATTCTAATACTTTGGTTCCTAAAAGTAAACTCAAGATGAAGAAAAAGGTCTTCAAGTGTGAATTTTCTCAATTTTATGGGATTTTTAGATCATCAAAATAAAAGAGAAAGTGTTTGATTTAGGAATTTCTCGGCAGGTCTCTAATTTTGAAGGTTGTTAGAGCCAAAAAAAAATTTAACCTCACCAAATTGTCAAAATTCAAACATTTTCAACCCTTTTTTCTAATGGTACGGATATTCTACAATGCAATACGGAATTTTCTAGAACAGTTTTGCAAAGCTTTCATCAACTGGTGTATTCACAATAGGGACTACATTTTTTTCTTTCTTCATCGAGTACTTCCTTCATTTATTTCTCATAGTTATCTAATTATATTAAATTAAACATATCGAAAGGATTTTCCTAATGATTATCGTCAACTATATAATTATACTTAAATCCCATCCCCACTCTTAATTACCTGTTATATTAATATTGTATCTTCATAAATTTTATTTCAGTTGATAGCCATCCTCAATTCCTGCCATTTCAATTTCCAATGGCTGGCTTCTCACAACCGCAGCCTTCGCAGACGCAACCCTTGCCGTCATTTTTCCCATTCCAGTTCCCTCCGTTTCAGTTTCCTCAGTTTGGACAACAAGCCACAACCCCACAGCCATTCCAGTTTCCTCAATTTCCAGGATTCAGTCAACCAGCAGGACAGAACCCATTCTCGTGGTTTTCCTTCTTTCAGCCAACCACGCCACCAAACAAAGCTGCTGTCGATAATTTGGTTTCTCCAATCAAAAATCAAACTACCATTGAAAGTTTGTACCCCCAACTAACGCAGCCAGCTGGTAAGGTTCCTGTAACTGACACCGATTATTTAAATCGTCAGAAGGACGCTTCAAAACAAGCTCTTCTGCAGAAACTAGCGAAATACCCAGACTATCCACCACCAACCATACCTGTGAGTAAAACCTCGGTGCAATATGGTGGTCCACCAGCCGATAGATGGGGAAATACTGTAGATGAAGCTTTCGATCCTCAAACAGGACAATTACTGGTGCCAAACGAAAATCAGAATCCACCTCCGCTGATATCGCTTCCACCTAGTCCCGATGATATTACTCAAAATTTTTAATTGTAATTTAAAACAATGGTTAGAGACTAGGCTGAGCTTTAAATTAAGAATTTAGAACTCAGGCAAATTGATATTATAATTTTATTAAGACTGAATTCTTATTATTTTCACAATACCAAGTTCTATCATACGAGTATGCTGTATTCATTGTTATCAGAAACAGTGATTGAAAAGTTCAACTTGATACTGTTTACAATATTTCAAAAAATTGTAGGTACTTTTTCTTATCACCATTTCTTGAGAAAAGTATAAGACTAATGAAGATTGAAATATTTATGAACAATTTCTACATCAAATAATTTGTTCCAAGTTTAAAAAAATGTAAATTTTGATAAGTGACAACACTGTGTTATGCAATTTTATACTTATTCCAGGAAAATGATGATGTCGAATCATGATAACTCAAAATTGAAGGGAAAGCAAGATTTCTTCAAGTGATCAGAGTTTTTGAGTTATAGAAGTTCCAGTCATAGAGGGCAGATTATTAAACACTAGAAATACCTACTAGGTTTTACTCGATTACTCAAAGGACCAGATGGTGTCATATATGACACCACAAGAGTAACCTCAAAGGACCACCTGGCGTCATATGACACAAGTCAGGGGTTCTCAAAATATTGGTCCTTTGAGAAGTCTATCTAAAAATTTTGAGTCGTGTCGTATATGACACCATCTGGCACTTCTAGTGTTAAAACTTTGAAGTATAGAGGTTTTGATAGCAAATGAGAAAATTATTTGAAAAATAGAGAATATATAACTCTAACTGCAGGCAACCTTCTCCTTACCAATGTTGCTAAAGAGAAGTATGCCAACCTTTTCTCTTCACGAATTTCATCATAGTTTTGCTAACCATACCAGCTTGACCGAATATACTTCCCCTTTCAAGCATATTTTCACCCTAAGCTCAAATATAGGTCATGACAACAAAATATCAAAAATATCTCATTTTTATCGCATACATTCACTTCGCATAATAGGTCGAAATTAAATTTCAAACTTCACTCGATAATATTTTATACTAAAAAATATCGTACATTCCTGGCGTCAAAATTTGATTTCCTCTTTCTCTGCACCTTTCCCCCTTCCCAAAGATCAACATGCCTCGGAAAGTTAATAAATGGAGAGAAAAGAAAACCAATAAAAATACCTCGTTTACATACACTTCTAAGTTTTTTCTCCGACCTCACCAGTTCGAAATAAAGTTTTCACTTCTCGTCAAATACGAGTAGCATCGTTTATTAAATTTTCAATGCGAATTAAATTTTCTCACACGAAATTCCCATACTGGTATTTTCTTTTTGCTTTCTTTCAAAAACTGGTTAAAAAAAAAAAATGTTAGCTTGCAAATTCTCTATTTTTACGAAAATGCGATAAAAACGTCCTTGGTAATTTTTCATTTCTAAACGTGTCTTTTTTTCCAACAAAAAAAAATTCGATAACGGTATTCGGAAATGTTGCAAATTACGTACTTGTATGCTGTTCCATATAAAATGGTCGACAAGCATTGAAAATCGATAAGAGCCATATTCAGTATGGGCAAATCTTTACGAGAAAAAGTTTTGCACAGAGCATCGACTTATCGTGCAAGTTTTTTCTGGGTGAAAGTTAAATTATTCAACGATCTTCATAATGGAGAAATGATTCTCCTTATCCTAAGAAAAAAAGGATTGTTTTCGTATTATGAATCCTTAATGTTCCATGTTTACTACATTTTTATGAGTTCGACTAGGGGGTGATAACCAAAGAAAAGACGTTGGTATAAGAAATATTCTTTCTGTGAAACTTTTTTGCTTTTGAATTAAAAAAATTGGAAGGCTAAAAAGAGGAGACATTTTTAGAAAATTGATAGACTTGGAATATTACGATGGATCCGGTTGATAGAATTTTAAAATATATATGGGAGAGGGATAAATTTTTCACTTTGGTGCTCTAAAAGAAAATAGTTTTGGATAATTGGGTTATCCTAATCTGCGCTTTATTTCCTTCCGTAGTTTTTTAAATAACAGTATCTTGCTCCAACAGACTTTATTTTTAAATGACCAATTTATCAAATTTTATTTTAGTGATTTTCGCATAACTTACAAGGTATACATAACCCCCACATGAGCATATAGGAGCGAGTATGGGGTAAAAATAATCACAATTTAAATACTAAGCATGAAATTTAAATAACAAACAAATTTCTTTGAATTCTACTCAAAGATACGAAAGTGAAATAGTTTCAAACTTTCTGGAACAATAATTTCATTAAATATTAAGGGAATAAAAAGAAATAGGATTAGCAGGTTCTAAATAGTGGACATAAAATTTGTGAACCAGCGTGAATATTAGCATATTAGTGTATGAAACTACATTTTGAGCAAGAACTCATAATTTTGCCAACGCTTCGGAACACCTTCAAACATTATTATTGCCTTTTTTTTACCAAAGTTGCAAAACTTTCACGTACACATCATCGCTTTGCCCGCCTAAATTATACTGAGGAAAAACCAAAATGGTGGTCACACGAACTTTGCCTCTTATTAATGACCGCTGATTAAAGTCACGAGTAAAAAAGTGTCTTTAAGCTGGAAATAAGAATAAAAGTCACGCAAATAGGGCAAATAATGAGCACTTTTGAACGCGTACCTAGGTGAAATAATTAGATATTATTGAGGAAAAAAAAAAGAAAAACAATTAATCAAGAAAATCTGTCGGATAAGGAAAAATCCGAGAAAATTATAAGGCGTATATTTCAAATGCGAATAAATTTGTATATTTATAAATTACTTTAGAGACTTCACTCTCCTGAGGCCCTCGCTTTGCTCAGCCCTCCAACCCCTTCTTGCAGAAAGAGACTAAAGTGAAAGATCGATATTACCCTGAAAGTACGAGTACTAAAGTTTTTAGTAATTTTATACTTTAGAGTCATCGATATGTTCCTCAATAGGTAATATTTGAGAAATCTGAAAGATAAAATGTTATAGTTGGAGCACAAGTTGAATGCTCCGCTTGCAGCACCTTCAAAAACGTAAATTCTAGCCCAGCTCGACTACTGCAATATTCACGACAAAAAACAAACTGAGATTGATTTGATTGTGCAGTACTTTATAGATGATCCTGATGGACTTCTGAGTACAACCGATCTATGCAGTCACTTATCCAACTGTAATTCGGTAAAATAGCTATGAAGCTTAAACCCATTAAAAATAAATAAATTCAATTCAATATTTGTCTGAATATAAAAAAGTGCTGAAAATGAACAGTAAAAAGTGCTGAAAATTTTGAAAATCATGTGTTTGGATTCGTTGAGTTCCTCTATTCAGGACAAATCCAACGAGCCCAAACACATTATTTTCAAAATTTTTAGCACATAGAACGTATTTATCGGACCACCGACGAAAATAATTTTAAAAAAAAATCATTCGTAGCATTGCCCCCAAATTAAAAGATAATACGACGAGTATATTCAAGAATGATATATCTACATATTATATAATTATTTCACTACAATATCGTTTCGGAATTTACTTCATCGGATGCTACAATTTGTGAAACACTGGAAAAACACATGAGTCGACTACAACCTGAACATTCCATATTCACTTTCTAATGATATCATCAGAAAAATTCATTTCTGATTACAAAAATTCTAAATATAACGGGCAGTCAAGAAAAAAAGAAAACTGAAAATACTCGAGTCAAAATACAAGAAATATTGGTGGCTTCAGATCCTGCCTATTTTTCCAAAGAGCCTAACCTGTTTTTGAATTTTTATAATTTTGGGAATCTACTGCTGATATAAATTATATATAAGTACCAGTAATATGATTTAAGAGCCAACGGTTTCGTTTGAATTTTTATTTTATTTTATGACTAAAATAAAAGCAATCATTAGATGGTAATATCCTTGGTTTTTCCTTTTCCATGTTAACTTGATCAGTATAATCTCGTACCTAACTACTTTTTACGCTCGAATACGTTGAAACGAGTTTTGTAAAGTTTTCAAACTTTTTTTCACGCAAGCTTTCCGCATAACTAATTATACTGAACGATGCTAGCAAGGTGACTGAACAAAACTTTAACGCTATTTGCTACAATTAATAATTAGTTTTGGAGGAGAAAGGAAAACTTTTCTATTACTTTTGCAAAAGTACGCATCGTAAAATTGTTGTATCGTACTTTAACGATATAAGACTCTGCAAGACTTTATAGTTTGATGACAAGGAAGAGGCAATTTTCTTCAATTAAATTGGAAGATTCGATATTATATGAACTTGCTGGTGAGAAAATTTTGAGTAGTTCGTACTTTACTATTTTTTTTCTTTCAACTTTAATGTGTGGTGTTATGATTTCATGTTCAGCTTCAAGTCAGAAAGGTCATAAGTTTGAGACCAGCCACCCTCTTAACACTCTAAGTACCAGGTGGTGTTATATACCCATACAACGCCACTCAAAATTTTGAGATGGATTTCTCGAAGAACCAATATTTTGAGAACCCCTGATTTGTGTCATACGACGCTACCTGGTCTTTCGAAGTTATTCTTGTGGCGTCGTATATGACACCACCTGATCCTTTGAGTAATCGCGAGTAAAACCTGGTTTTTCTAGTGTTAAAATGCATACGCTGACTATTAACATGTGGTCTGATAAGGACAGGAATGAGTGTTAGAAATTTGTTTTTCCCCAATTAGCAGCATTGCTGAATTATAAGGAAGAAACCTGATTTGGCTTTTTTCTCCTCTTTCTTTCATACTTGTTCCTATTGTTGTTATGAACTTTTTGTTTATTGTCTTCGTATTAGTTTATTAAATAAAATAATAGAGAACAATGTTGTTCACTTGGACTAATCCTGTGGCTGACCCTTTACTTTTTTCATCTTAAAAATTTTCAAAATCTTGTTTTAATCTGTTCATTCTCATTTTAGAACTCTTCAATTCTCTGACGGAGCTCTTCAACTTCTATGTATCTATTTGATGAAGCATTTTTGCTAGGTACTTTTTATTAAATAGCAATGTGTCTTTGCCTTTTTACTTTTTTTTTTCAATTCGATTTTTCCTCTTAATTTATTTCAATATAATTTTCTTTATTATTTTCTGGTGTTCAATTCTTATCAATTGTTTATAATAAGCGTTCAAAGTATTTCCTTTGAATTTTATGATCCTGAGATTTTGAAACATACAATATCCCCTTAAACACTTCTTTCTTTTGCCAAATTCTTTTCACGAGACAGATGATTTGATAATTTGCGAACCAATTTCAATTAAATTAAAATTTCTCATAATACGTACGAGTATATAAAAAGTTTAAGGTCTTGAATTTTTTCATCTTGAAATTTTGAAATACCTCTATTTGACTAAAGTACATACTTACAAAATTTAAATCAAATTTCAACCAAGTCTGAAGTAACAGTAACTTAAATGTCTAATTACTATACTTACTAGTATTGATAATTTATGCCCAAAAGTTGTCTTTAAATCTTTCCAAAATCTCAATTCTCATTCTCCAGTGTTACGGGATTTCAAAATAAGCAACTCAATTTAAATATCATAATCCAGCTTGACAAAAACAAACCCCTTTACCCTCGAAAAAAAGGCAAGGGTAAAATTAAGTAAAAACGTTACCATCACCAATTTTCATATAATTTTGTGAAGCACGTACCACATTAAATAGCAGGAAATCTTAGCAGTTTACCTCTTCGTGTTTTGCTACCATTAAATAAAGGTAGCGCATTTTCCCTCGCTTTTTTTTTTTTCGTACACTAGAAACGTGTAATTAATTACAGATGATGAAAAAAAAAAAAGAGACGTCGCACCATGTTGAAAATGTTGCCATAATAAATTAAACGAAATCCAAAATGGGCCACGTTATTTTTGACGTCATCGTCTTCGTCTTTGACTTTTTTTTTTACTCCACCATTCAAATTCGAATCCATAAGAGGGTTTGGCTGTGGAAAAAAGTCTGTTTATTTTTCGGCTGCCATTAATAAAATTGAAAGAAATCAATTTTGACGACGAATCCGCTTGTTTTTTTCCTCGATTTCCATAGTCATTCATGATCCACGGGGGAAAGTAAAATGGCGGAATTAGCAGGAAAGCTACAAATTACCGGTGGCAAGGGGAGGAAAGCAAGATTATATTTTCAGATCATAATTCTCACAGAATTACGATGCTTTGTCCCATTCGTCGCATTTCTATCGATCTTTTTTCAACACCCCTAAATTATACAGGGTGTTCTGTGAGAGGTCAGGAGGAAATTAATAGAAATTTTTATAATTTTTTATTGGAAAACAGGGAAAATTCAAGATTCATTGTAGATATTCTCACATTTGTAATACTTTCAACCATTTTAAATGGTATATTTTGATCTTAAATGCATTCTATTATTTTTGTTGCAATTTCTACCATAAATCTTAAATTGTCTCAGTTTTCTCATAAAAATAGTAAAAATTAAGCTGAAATATTTTTCAATATAATATCAAAGATCGACAGATTTGCCAAATAAATATTTTTCTTATAATTGGTCTCAGAGTTCGATATTATGTTTAGGAATAATTGTTTCCAAATGAATTTGCTAAAATATATTTTTAACTTATTCTAATTTGTTTTCATTTTTTCATTCTCAAAGGCTCATTCCTGAAGTCAGTTTGAAAGATATACCACACAATGTGACACCTCATTCAAAAAGAGAGCTCAGAGTTGGAACGCAAATTGCCAAAAAAAGTAACAAATAAGCATACGGCTTGTCACTTTTATTAAATTTTTCAGTTTAAAGTTATAAACCCTTTTTCTCGTCAGCTTAAGTATCTCATGCAGAGTACTGTTTTTGTAATACCGGGTTATATCCAAATCTCAAATCTGATAACCTCTTCCAGAGCACCCTGTATAATCCTCTTCAGACATCACAAACGTGCAAATGTCTCACGAAATGTATTGTGTTAAAAAATATTTTTCCATCCATCGTCATTGAAGTAATTTGTCAACCCTATCAGCGTTTGCAAGTCTACATTTTGCAAAAGAACGTTATTGCTATCCATCTGTGGGACAACCTCGTCCTCACCCCTTTCAGGATGTCTTCGTTGATAAATGGTATATTCGAAACGATTTGCGAATTCGAGAAGCGAAATTTGGGGTTTACTAGTGGTTGAGCTAATTAAACGTGTTAATGAAGGGTTGCATGAAAAAAAAAAAAAAAGAAAAAAAAAAGAACCGACTGAAAGTGCGGTTATTGGATATTGGTTCCACAAATTATACCCATTAAACGCGGTTGGATAATTTGATGCCAATAATTACTCAAATTGTGAACTTACAGGTCATTTAGAATGCGGATGATTACTTTTCACGATGAACCCAAAGGTCCATTTTGGGGATATGCCGCTTATATAGTCGTACGTCAGTATTTCTTGCCATTTATTGTCATAGTGCTTAATGAGTTCAACAAACACTATTTTTCAAGTCCATAAAAATGATGACAGAGTTGTATGAAAAAAGACTTCCACGAGTTTCGTAGCTATGTTGAGTGGTATTGAAAAATTTCAACCTTGCTCAAGAGGTAGTGCAAATTGCAACAAAAGTGTTGTTTTAATCAGTGCACACGATTTTCAATTCATTGGCTGGTGTAATTAAAATATCATTGGTGACAGGAAAAGAATAATATTTTCAATTTTTACCGTATTTCAGCTTTTAAGAGAGTAATTCAAATGCATAAGAAACTAAAATTAATTTAATCGAAAATTTTCGCTAATTTTTTCTCCTGGAGCGATGGGAGAGAGGAGTCTATATTTTGCTGTCAGGCATTTGATTTGCCCCCTTTCCCCTGGGAATTCGATTTACCCCCAAACAATTTTCCTCTGGTTACGGCCCTAACTGATTATCTCACAAACATATGGAACGAAATAAAACATCAGTCTAGATTATACTCCCAAATCAGGCAGATTAAAATTGAGAAATAAAAGTTTGGTTTCACAAATCCGTGGGTCTATTGTATCGAAATTATGTGATGAAAGGATATGAGAAGTGGATCGATTGTGAAAGAAGATTAAAAACTGGTATAGAAGAGATAGAACGAAAAATTTGGTAGACCTATAGTTAAAAATTAAAAAAAAAAAAAAAGGCAATCCTATAAGCTGAGTAGATTAACTGATTGAATTGGTCGTGCGAATGTGTGTTTTAGTAAGTTGAGAGAGATTTTATTTCAAAGCATTAGCTTCGGTCGGTAATTTTAAAGACAGACACGAAACATCAAACCCAACTTTTTCCTCCATTAAAGCAAATAACGGTGATGGAAACTGATATTTTTTCGAAGGGGTGGATAAATTAAACGAAGCGAATACGAGACAATTTTTTGAAAGGTTTTCCGGAACGTTTTTGGGACAAAAAGCAGTTTTTTTTTTTTTTCATTTATTCAGTCTCTGAAATCGAAAGAAAAAAATATATCAGAACTTTTTTTTTATAAAACATAAAAAAAAGACTATTTTCTTTTCTAACGCTCAGAAGGTAACCGAATCGTTAACTTTAATGAGTGACATATAACCTTTTTTTGTTGTTAAGTTGAAATTACATACGACTTTCAGAGAGATATTTTTACAGCTAAAACTTCTCTGGATAACAATTAGGCAACCTCGATTCACTTCTCACAATAAAAGTGAGATGCTCAATTTCTTAGAAATTTCACTCTTCTCTAAAAGGGGCAAGGTTCCTATGTATTTCTATGTAAAAAAATCCATGAAAGTAAGTATAGGAATGGAGTCTTGTAACAATTTCTGCACAAGTACATATAATATATTTTACAAAAATTCACGAATACTTTTTTTTTGATAGAAATGTGTTGTAAAAATTCATTTTTCGATTAGTAAGGATGAGTATAAGTCCAACGAAATAGACAGAATAATTCAACAGGTATATTAATCAGTCGAGCCTTTTGTAGCTATACAATAAATATTTTACGGTTCCGAGTCATAATTTCTGAAAAGTTATCAAAATACTCGAATCTCCATTGCTGCAATAATTTCTCCAGCGAAAATAAAGCATCTTCGCACTTCGTATTTCTTTTTCTTTCTTTTCTTTTTTTCTTCTTCGAAGAAACCATTATGAGCCTAATACTATTATACGAGCTGTCAAAAAAGTTGAGAAAAAAGGGAAAACTTTTAGCAGTTTTTCCATCAGTTTTTCTAGACTCTCCCCTTTATCATTTCACGATTCCACATTTTCTATAGACGACAAAAATATTGTTTGGCTTTCCAGGAATTTTCATCATCTTTTACAATCTACCCTTCTTTTTTATTTTTTCTCAAATGAATTCTTAAATGTGCCAGTATATACGCCTTTGCAGCGGGCCTGAAAAGAAAATTTTCATTTTCTGCATGAAAAGTTTACCGGTTTGACGCTACGCGAGTATAATTTTATTCCTCATATATTTGCACAGAAAATTCTGTAACATTATTTTCCTAAGGTTTTTTGAAGTTGAAAGTCAAAGAATATTTACTTCAGTCATCAAAATCAAAGCTTTCTCTTTCATCTTTAAACGTGTACACAGACTGTTTCTTTAAAAATATATGAAGCACGTTGACAGTGTTCCTCCTCATTAAGATCTGTCGAAGGAAAATTATTTTGAGAAGTTGAAAAATTTACACATCAATAGTTTTTTTTAGAAACAAATCTCTTTAATTATTATGGAATGGATGCACTGCATTGTCAATATCGTTGGTAGCCCAAAAAATACTTGATAAAGGAATGTACTTTTTTCAAAATTCAATTTTTTGTACCTTTGGGAACCTTTTTCCACGCTGGATCCGTTGGCACGATCAATTTTATGATTCATATTTAACCACCTAAAAATGCCCTGGAAAAATACCGGCTACGAGCAAGTGGTCGGAAATATCTGCTACGTGCCAGGAAAAAAACTAATAAATGTGTGGTTCATTATTTAAAAAATGAAAATTTCATAGAATTTTGATGAAATTAGAACATGTTTCATCGATTTCTTTGCAAAAACAGTTCAGGATTGAATGCATATTAAAAATATTGAATAGTTTGCCTTTGAGAAATGCAATAAAGTAGAAAGATCTAGTTCAAAATAACATTTTAAAGAAATTGGATGCTGACCAAAAGTATTTATCTTTCCCGAAGGATTCGGCTTGATACTTTTTTTTTTCCATTGGGAGCCACTTCTTGTGACCTCAGATTACGCCATTCTGGGTCGTAAATTTTGATTTCGAATTGTAAAGATACGTGCTTATATGTTTTCCCAAACTTGCCAATTCGGAATGCTGTGAACTTTACTCACGGATCATTGACTATTGCAATGTATATTGAAGATTGGAACTATAGACACATAGAAACTAATAATGCAGTCCATAAACACATACAGCTGCGCTGTATAAAGTACGCCAAAAGAGCTTTCTTCCAACTTGCTTCTCTAATTTTAAACTACAAGTAAATAGATACTGAAGAGAATCTTGAACAACATTTTCAATGAGAAAACTGCAATTCTGTTAAAGAACAGTTTAGCAAAAATGCAAAAAATCACTCGAATGAACATTTCTCTAATTCAAAATAATAATTTTGTACACACAAAAAAAAAAAGGAGAAGAAGAAGAAAGAAAATAGCACCCAAGCACAGCTACATTAATTGGCAACTGAGTGGAAAAAGTTGTAAAATGAGATTTCAGCACCACCGTTGCAAAATGCAATTACGCAAAATGAAGGCAGCGCAACAGTGGCCTATAAAATTTGCCAAACTGCTTTCTCACGAACAAATATTTTCAGAGATGAGACTTGAGAGTCTGAAAAGGTGTTATGCGAAACGATTTTCATAATTTGAAAATAAACGAGGTATACACGTTTCGTTAATGGTAAATCCAATGAACTCCTTGCATTTTTAGCAGGTTTTCAAAGATAGCATCCAAATAATTTCAGTCTGAATTTAAAAAAATAGGCATTGGACATAGACGGAGACTGCTAGAGTAAGAGAAATCAATGTTTTTTTTCAAAGCTCTATGCACCATTAAAATATTTTTCAGATCCGAAGTAGACGAGATTGGCATGACTAAATCAAGGGGGAAAAAATAGAAACGTTGTTTTCTATGGCTTTTTGCTTTTATCTGCTGCTTTTACTTTTATTATGATACAATAATCAGCTTATATTGATTCGTTAATTTAAAAAAAGCAAATGGTCATGTAAAAGAGGCTTTACGATTCAAGGAAAATTTAAACATCAATCATAACTGAAGTCTAATTAAATTATTCCTCCAAAGAATTTTGAATTTTTTGTAACAAGTTATTAATTTTATTGGAATTTTTTCAATGGTTTATGTTATTTTAAAAGTCCATTCTCATGCTTTTGGTGTCCGGAACCTGCACTAAAGATTTTTTCTTATTTTTCTCGCCATATGTGTCAGAAGTGTCCAACCCCTAATTCTTACTATCAAAATTTCAAGTCGATCCCTTTGTTAGTTTTTATGAAAAGCGTTTTAGGAGGTTCAAAAATGAAGATTTTTCCCTACCACTTGGCAGCATTTATTTGAAAACCTGCTTCTTTAGCATGCAGTTTACTGCGCTAAAATTTTTTCCCTTGGTAAATGAAAGTTGAGAAGCAGTTGTAACATAAAAATTAAACTTCTTGAAGGAAACTGCAAGTACAGAGACATCTAAAGTCCACAAATGCTGTTCTTAATTAAAAATTCTTTATTTACTCTCATTTTTCTCCCGCGACTTCTCTTTCCAAGGTTTTACACAGCGAGTTCATTTCGAAATGAAGGAAACAGACAAGTTCGTAAATGCTTGGATGAATTTTAATTCTTACTGTCTCACTGTCTCAGTAATTATCTTGCTCCTCTTTCCATTAAGCATTAGGTAAAAAATGAACTTCCAGCATTTCTAGATTTTTGACTCGAACATTTTCGTAAATTGACCGTTTTCGTCTGACGTCACATTCATCATTTTAGCCAAACAGTGATACACTTCGAACACAAAAATTCACCAACTCCAATAAAATATTACCATCAAAAGCACGCAGCAAATCTCAGAAATTCCCAGAAAAACTTCATAACTTTTTAAAATAAAAATTACATGTAGACACTACACTAGCACTTAACACATCCAAACTGGGTCCTATATGCAGCACTTTCGAAAGGAAACATGACTTTTGTAAAAAGTATGGAAAAAATTTTTAACTAATAAGCTTATTACTCGGCTCAAAACGGGCCAATTTGCAAAGTTAAGGGTTCAAAAAATTTGTAGAAGCTTCTAGTTTCATGAAAAATGGTTCACAATGTTAACATTTGAGTTACCTTCGAAGAATAGCGGTTTAAATGAGGTCATCTCAGGTACAAAAAAATCACTTTTCGTTTTATATCTGTAAACCCTTATTTTTCAGTTTTTTTCCACTAAATTTGGTATCAAATTAATCTTCAAGATCTTAGCAATATTTTATTTTCAAAACCATCCGTAAATCTTCGGCACTGAGGAAGAAATTTTGTTCCAAAATGAACCATTTTTCCGAAAAAATGTAAACGAAAAATGCTTAGCTCAGTGTGTTACCCAGAGACATAATATGAGTATAAGCAACAAATATAGTAAAACAAATAATTCTTACCTGCTTGACAATTAGATCCAGTTTTACCCAGAGTACACTGACAACGTTGGCTGGAATCACTATCGCTATCCTGCTCTGCTATCTCCATAAGACAGATGCCTGTCCCACAACTTTTTGCGCACAGGGTGGAATCATTTACATGCGTGGCTTCGGTGGACGTTGATTGGTGTGAAACATTGGTATGTTGACTAAATTTATTTCTGGTCACAAATGTGACACTTTTGGTAACATTATTGACATTTCTGACTTCTTTGGCATCTTTTGGCACATCCAAGCTAGCAGAAAATGAAGCATCTTTTTGGTATATAATGTCGATTCTGTCGTCGACTACGGATGGATTTTTGGCGCTCAGCTCATTGCTGCTGTTGATAGCTGTAAAAATATAATATGAATAACATAAGTATGATTAAATTATGGCGTATAGCAAGTTTAATATCCGCAGAAATGAGCAGTAAAAATCTAGTAAATTATAAATACTACTTACAACTGGAAAACATATTATCATAATAATTATACTCGTACCTAGTCCTTTATAAGCACGACAAAAATATTTTTCGTAATTTGTATTGATATAAAATAGTAAAAAGAGGTCTGCGTGGCGTAGTGATAGAGTGCTCAGCCTTGCGATTGAAAGGTCTCGGATTTGAGACTCATCACCGACACAACCTGACCTACCTACCGAGATCTGGCGGGGGACTGACTTGAGTGCTCGGCGCATGACTGAGAAGTTGTGCGTCTGAGACTCTCCAATCACCCCCGCACCATCCCCTACCACGAGTTCCACCTCACCTACAAAAACCTACAGTTTCAAACCCCAACCATCCGCCCAAGACGTGAAAGATCTCTGATGTCATAATACAGTAGAAATCGGTTTAACGAACACCGGCTTGAGCAAACAGCCTGTTATAACGAACAAAATACCTAGTCCCGGCAAAATTCCATAAGGACGTATGAAAGAAAAATCTGATAGAACGAACATCGCATTTAGCGAACAACTAGTTATAACAAACCTAAAAATGATGGATGTTTGCTCAAACTAGCGGACAATCTAGAAAATTCTGTACAAAACAATTTTTTTCAGCCTATTAAGTCGAAACAAACAGATAAGTATAAAAAATTATTTTTCACCTGTTTGAAAGTAAGACTATGTTGTATTTGTATTTTAATTTCCATAGGTAATAAAAATTAATTCAAAGGGTCTAGTACTCTTTAATTTCACAGTGTTTCCATTTGAACGAACAAAAAAAAAAAAAAAAAATCGGTTTCAAAGAACAGTTCGCTGTAAGTGATTTCACTTTCAACGAACTCCTGTTACAACGAACAAAATTTGCGGTCCCCCGGAGTTTGCTATAACCAATTTCTACTGTACATCTATAAATAAACTGTAGTAAAAACTAAAGAAAAAGAGTTGACCAAACCTACAAGAAAAAATGGTGTATGTTACATTCGAGACAGTGGGCTAAGCCCTGTTTCACACGGTGTCGGATATCGGGCAATATTGGCCACTTTGAATCGGGTGAAATATTGGGACATGAGAATATAATGATAGCTCTGTATAGCAAAGAGGAAGGCTACAGATTATGAAACTGATGGATTTCCAAAAAGGGCCCAAGTCGACTGAGACCCTTCTTTGATATCGACATTCAATTTTCGAATTCTAAAAAGTACATATTATCATGAATCAACTATATACCAATCGATAAGTCGTTTATTCTCTTCTCTCTTCTATATAAAATACCTACTATCTGTAATAACTATACACAATAGATCTATCCTTCAACCCCTTGAGACGCTGAAATAAGAGAGTAGATATTTGTGTTAAAAAAAAAACCGCAATGCAGAAAAGTTTTTTCATAATTTTTTTTCCCCCGATATTATAGCTTGAAAAGGTTAGAATGAAAAAAAAATATATAGCAAGGGTAGAAAAATCAAACAATATACGTGCCTTATGTCGAACGTCGAACAAAATAAATGCACTGATAGTGTATCATAGTAATTTCTTTCAAAAGACTAGGAAAAATATCTCCATTGTTCACCGAACACGATGTCATATATTTTCAATTGTTCGTTGTAAGGCTTTACAATAGGCTTCACAATTAAAAAAAGAAGAAAATTATTTCCTTCGATCAAAATGAATTAGACTGAGACAGATAAAACTAGTGCACAAATGAGAAGAATTTTCTTGAGACTGAATATTGTCATTTCTCGAATAAAATCTTACTGTGTGACCAAGTGACAATTTTTTTTTTTCCAGTGAAAAGATTTGTGAGAATTTTCTCCATTGTTTGACAATACCTATATGAAATAATATGAAGAAGTAGAGTTATTAGACACATCACAAAGCTAAGGACTAATGCTAAACTTTTTGGAAATTAGCTCAACCCTCAGGTTTAGCTAAAATTCTTTCCCTTTATTTTTCCTCTCCAAAATTGACAAACGAAATTGAAACAGGAAACTGTAATATTTCTTAGCAAGAATCTGGGCTTAGAAAATATGTTCAAGGATAACATATCCTAATTTGAGAGAAAGTGCAAAACTCGATGAAAAAAATTGTAAATGGTAAATGTACTTTTGAGCTATTTGGCTGCCAAAACGCAAATACTTAACGCATGTGTCGACAAAATTGCCCACATTTTTCCTATATCATTTTCCTACACCCAATAAGACTTGGAAAAAAATACTCAATTTATTAGATGATAGAAAAAGAGCATAGTATAGGAAAGTGACATACATAAGGCAAAGATGCATGGTGGAACAGTTGCCTCTCTACATACAGCAAGGCTAATGATTTTGCCTTTAAAATATGATTTCTTAATATTTAAGGATTTAAATTTTTTATTAATTTAGATTCGATTTAAAATTTTTTAAATATCAATATTTGTACCTGATACACAGTAATTCATTTGCCATACTGTAAAAAGTAGAAAATTTATCTAGCTTACAATTCAGTCGTTTTTGCTCTCACCAGTTCATATACTCGTAATAAAGAAAAGGAAAAATCAATAATTTTTCCAGTTATTGTACATTCCTCAAAGTGATCACTCGTTTGAATGCTTTTAAAAATGTTTCCTCCAAATCTAGTTCCCCAACTGACTTAAACCTGAATGAAATAACTTTAAGTATGAAATTTTTAGCAGGTTTTCGTCAAAAATCAGCTCTTATTATTACCAAATTTTTTTCTCGATTTTCTGCCTCTAAAAGTTGGCTATCCGGGATGGTGTGGGATTTGATTGTACAATATGCCTTCTATTTTTAAATCACCAGTTTTAGGAGGAGCATGGAAAAAATGGACAAAAGCAAATCCTAATGGGGTCGTTTTAAAAGAGTTTTGTTCAAATTTTAGTTCTTCGTATCGCCGATAGGTGACCTTTATAAGTTGAAAGGTGGCAAAACCAAATTTGTTTTATATAGTAAAATTATTTTCAATTTTCCGAACTTGCTCAATTTTTTTCAACGAATTTTCAGCCTACTTTTCCAACAACAAATAAATCTCCAACTCCGCAGAAAAGCAGAGAGTTCAGCACAGCTGAATGCAAAACCGTAGGCAGACTTTTCAACACCCACCAAACTTTCTCCACACACAAAGAATCCGACCTTTTCAGCTCTTTAGAAAATAAGGTAGAAGGAAAAATCGAAATGGAAAAGTTTAAACCTAACCCCATTTTGGCTTCGTTTTTAGTCAATAAATTTATGGTGGGCTTTACAAAGAAACAACACAGCACGTGAATTTGGTAGAAGTAGTCGCGTTAAATTTAGATAAACGCAGGTCCGAGATCTCTGCTCAGCCCAAAACTGGCAGTACACCGGCTGAAGAAGGGGAAAAAGTGCACAAAAATCAAAAGGACGTTTTTAATTCGTTTATACATCGCAGTTTTGCTCGACTGTGAAATGAAATGGGAGACCCACGACTCGTACACCTATACAAACAGGCGTTTTAATTGTGGCACTCACCGGCAAGATTAAATTTCAACATCTGTTGTCTGTACCTTTAAAAAGTGTACCAACAGTGCGTGTGGAATTTAACACGACTTTCAATCTTTCTCGCACTCCACCCCTCCGACTTCGGCTTTTAATTAAAATTTAGAATATAATAATTCGTTTTTCAAACGATTTTTTCTTCATTTTGATTCTCAGTTTCTCATTCAAGCCGATATATAGTGTATGCATTATACAATTTCAAGATATCTATTTTTCAACAACCAGAGTATTTTGAAATTCGTTACTTATTTTACAAGTTTATAAACTTTCAACTTTGGGCAAGAAATACACCTACACACTAAAGGAGAAAATAAGCGACCAAAAAAGTTTAACAAAGAGATAAAAAAGTTAGACCCGCACCTACAAAAATAGCAAAAAAGGAGATAGAAAAAGATAAAATCAAGAATTCAGAAAAAAAAAAAAAGAATTCTTAAAAGGTAACAAAAAGTCACACAATAATTAAGTCTGATTTTTTCCCCTAAAAAAAAAAAAGTTTACCAGTTTGTTCGTCTAATCTGAAGTTCTTTTTAGTTTAATCTCGAAAAAGAAGGGAAAAAATTACTTTTAGTGTTTCCTTTTGCTTTTCACTTCCATTAGTGTTTGTATTAGTCGAGCCATTCGAGGGGTTCAAAATCGGACTGAGCAGAAATATTTTAGTCGAACGTTTTCGAATTTATTTCTTCTCTGTGTACATGTTTGAAATTGAAATTGCTCGCTTTACTTTGGATCAGTAACGGGGCCAAGTTTTTCAGCAAAGATTACCATGAGAAAAGTAAACGTGACTTGAACATTTCCAGCGTATAGTAGGTACTGAAAAGCGAATTTTTCTTAGTTTCGAAAAGAATCTATATAGTAAACCTGTAATGAGTGGTCAGAGTTGAAAGGCATTTTTACAAGATTAAATTATCGAAGAAGGTGAAAAATCCTTGAGAAAAGAACACTTTTTTCTTTCAAAAGATGATGTATTTAGATCTGCTACCATCCTGCAGTGTTACCAACTGGGAAAAATAATTTTATAAAAAGAAACCAAGGTGGTTTCTTCTGCCAAGTGATTCCTTTTGCCCTATCTTCCTCCATTCGGTAACCAGGAATTTTTATTTTCCACTGAATGGACTTACACTATAAAGAGTTCACATTATGTACAATGAATAAAACTCAAAGATCATTCCTTTCTCTTTAAAGCCTTTCTTTAATGGTGAACTTCAAACTCTTCATGCATGAAAATTGCAGGAAGATGCGCCAACAAAATATAAGCCGAGAAGAAAGAAAAGTGGGATAATATGTAGAGATTCGTCTTTTATAATATTTTAATATACGCTTTTCACGATTTTCTAGAATTTATTATTATATTACGTTATATTGTGTGCGGATGTTTATAAAAAAAAAAAGAAGAGCAAAATGATGGGGTATATGCGTCGTTTTTCTGAAAATCGTCCCCCAAAACTGTTCGTGCTCTCGCATTGATAATGATAATTGTTTGAAACGAGAATGCGAAAGAACCACTTTATGGATAAAGCTTTCTATTGTTTTTATGCATTCCGCATGAAATATATGATATCGAGACGAATAAAACCAACCCCCATCTTCGTGCGCCAATAACCCGCCCTCGTATTAGCAAAAATAATCCCATCTTCCGGCTTATAACGTCTTTTTTCTCCATATTTTTAGATGAATTCTGCTTATATTTTTTTTCTGATGCATTAGCATACTTGACGTCATCGTTAGGATCAGTTTTTTTAATGGTTGTCTACAAAAGCGCTGTAAGATTTGCATAAAGTCATATCTTCTATTTTCTATTAAGTTAATCTTGATAATGAAACAAAGAAATGTGGATGAAAATGGCTGTTCTGTTTCAATAAATATAATGCCAAAATGGAGCATTTTTCTTTACAGTGATGGATGATTAAAGGCAATCCATGCTGCAGTTTTTGATAACCGCATTGCAAGTTGACATTACACACTTCAACTGCCTATATGCAAGTGAACTTTGAACTTTGTTATCATTTCGCTCAACTTTCCCACTACCAAATATTCGTCACTCTAAGGGTGTAATTTACTCTCTACATAGGAAGTTAACAACAACGTCGAGGAAACAACTTGACCATGCACTAAGAAAAATTTCAGTAGTACTTTTTACTATTGTAGGATATGAAAACTGGGACAATTCAAAATTGTAGTAGAAATTGCTTAAAAAAATAGTTAAGTATACGATCATCTTTGTAGTACACTTCACTGTCATACGAGTATATAAGAATTTATTAATACAAAATAATAATGTTTGTCAGGAGTGCTGTGATCTCCCAAGGCTCACGAGGAGTGACTTCCCCCCCCAAGGTTAACTAGGAATGATCAACCCCTCCACCAGTGTGTGAGAAAAATTTTTTGTATTCGGTCATCTTTAAAATTCTTTTCTAAATTAAAAAAATAATCGTCCCCCCTGCGCCCAAAAAATAATAAAAATAAAATTCGTCAACGAGGAGTTGCTCCTCAAGATTGTACCCCTGATTTTCGTTACCTAGATGAGAAAAATTACTGTACTACGTAGTAATAAGTACCACACTTTTCTCTCAGAGTGTCAAATATAGTCAATTTTCCCCCAATTCCAAATAATATGTAACTATTATGGTATCATCTCTCTATTTAATATTTTTTTTTAAATAGTGCTGATGGGACAAATGAAATATCCATAAAAAATATAAAATGTCAGCATAAAAATAAGGAATCGCAAGCCGAAAAATACCTTAAGGCGAGAAACCTGTTTTTTTACCTTATGGTCCCTGCCTGAGAAAACAAAGGTAATCAAACAAACAAATGAAAAATTCTAAACAATTATTGGGTATTTAGACAGGAAATACGTGTTGGCCAAATCGGTGAATCAGTACTTTTCTTGTAGCAAGTATTATTAGTCAGAACTGTGGATCTAAATTCCATCATTACTAGCGATTACCAACTCTTTTTAGGTGGGAATGACGTCTTGTACCTTTTACTCGCATTTACACTTCACTGACTAATCTGTTCATGCTGAGTAAGCAAATTGTATATATTTTAAAATTTTTCATCAGGAAACTGTTATTAGAGTTGGCGCAGTTTGGTGAGCCGAACCGAAAATTCTTTCGCAGATACATTAGTCAGTCTTCTATGCACGTAAATACAACGAAAAGAAACATTTTCTCGTAAATTACATTTTCCTGCAACCCACTTTTTTAAAAAACCCCATCCTGCCCGTTTCTTTGTTTACCTCACCCTCTTCGTTTTCCCTCAAGAAGAAAGGAATTTTTTTCAGTTTGCACAAAAAGATTAATTTGCAAGGCTTTTCATTTTCTCCGACGACGCTTCGCCCTCAAATTTCGCTGCTTGTGCAGCACCCAAAACTAATCCGCCTTATTCTTATTCATAATTTCTTTTCTCTTTTTTTATTTTTTTTTTCATCAACATTCTCACGTTTTTTAAGAATTGTTGGTGTTTCTTTTTTTTTTTTTTGCTCCTGCCAGCCTTATTACCTTATCGCTTTACTCGAACTGAGTAATATTTTGCCTTTCGCTTGAATGCATTCGTTTCCTTCATTTTCACGGATGCTTTGTCGATGATGATGAATATGCCTTGGTGTCTTCTCAGTTGACCTGCAGCGAATGAAATTTTTTGCGAAGGTGCAAAAGAAGGGTTGTGACATCTAGTTTAAAGACTTGAACGGTAAAAGAAAAAATGTATACTTTTCCTTAAGTTTGAAAAAGAAAATGATGCAAAATGAAAGTACAATTGAGTAGTGGAAAGCCAGAAAAGGATTTTAATAAATATACACTTAAGAGAAAAACGCATTCGAAGTTTGCATTTAAGCAAAACTGATCTTAAAATCAAGCTAGCTCAATGAAATTTGGAACATACATTAGACTAATCATAGGACTTGAAGTATGCCAAAGGAAAAGTCTGTAAAGAGCATTGAATATGCCAGCAGAAGTTCCCTTCTTGATGTTCATTACTCAAGTTTCAGTTTGCGTGACAATATCAAGGGGACAGTACCCTTACCACTGACCCCTACAAAAGTCAAAACATGCAATCTAGATATTTCTTTTTCACTGAAAATAAAGTACAATATTCACTCACAAAATATTGCTCCAGCCTTTTGTCATTAGGAAGGAACTTTCAAAATAATTGTCAAGTCGAAATGGAAAATTACGAGCAATAAGTATAAAAAGTATCAATCCTTAAAGCTAACAGTTTAACAAAATCTTCGGCATTATAATCCGTTACTACTACTGCGTCCTATAATTCGATTTTCAACGTGCAAATATTTACAGCTCAGTTTCAGGTCTGTATTTCCAATCAGTTCTCTCAAAGTTGGAAGTCGAAAGTTGTGCTCATTTTCCAATTGTTAAACTTGAACAACGAAGTTGGTACGGATTTGGTTATAAATACAAAAGGAAAAGGTGACGCGATATTAGAGGGTAAAGATGTAAAAGAGAAAAAAAAAACCGATATTGGTTTTTCCTACCCTTTTTAAGGTGTCTGTGAGAAATATACAAAGAAAAATGAGAAAGAAAAAACCCTGTAGAAAAAAATAATCAATTTTACAATCTTATTTTCGTGTACTGGTAACCAACCCCTGCATGTCGATGAAATATGAAAACGTTTCGATAAATGTTGCAAAATTTTTAGTAAACTTCTGGCGATATTGCTGTTGAGCGATTTTGGGCGATTTTTTTCCAAGAAGGGACAGAGAAAGCCATAGGGAAAGAAGTTAGTAGCTTGGGGCGAAAAGCGGTTGAGGTGGAGAGGGGTCTAAAAGAATGTACTCTGAAATAAAAAAGACGCAGGTGTGTTTAGCATAATTTACATCGTTTTTGGTTATGTGACATTCTCACAGTTATAGATAAGACTTAAAAAAGAAATATACGCTTCGAGCTTTCGAACTTTGCAGCGTTGTTTTTCAAATACCTCCATTCTGCTCTCCTTTTTTTTTTTGCCCTTGTTTTAAATCCTTTTCACAATGGAGTTGCATATTTCTCATGTCTCGTGATTTTGGAAAATGCGGAAAAAATTCACATATTTTTCTTTAGTTTGACATTATTCAAATGAAGCTTATCTTCCGAAAAGCTTCGAGACATTTTTAGTGATTTTCAATACAGAATATATTTCATTGGGAATTTTATGTCAAATTGATTGGTTAGATTAAGGTTCCATAAAAGTCTAATGAACTTGGAATTTTAAACAGTTGGACAAAATTGAAAAAAATAATGAAAGACAATTATTTTAATCATTCCATTAAAATTTTCTTTATTGGGTACAACCATTTTGGCATTTCTAGATTTTTTTTTTCATTGTCATAAATGCGGTGCAGAAATACCAAAATGGGCCAAGACGTTTCTACGCGAACAAATTTTCTGCAAGATTTGGTGCGTTTACTTGACAATTTTTTGTCCAATTTTCCAGAACCACTTGGCCTGTTCGTATCATTAAATTCCAAACTGTGTAGTGATCAACTGCAGTACTTACTTAAACAGCTGTATCCGTTTGTATGCAGCACAAAACCATCTTTACAGTCACACTCGAACATTCCATCGTGTAATTCATAACACAGCTGTTCACAGGGACTTTCATGGCCACATCGACCTGCCAAAAAAATAGTTGAATTAGAACAGGTAAAGATTCAATTAAAATTATGACTAAACTAGATAATTAGTTGATGATTTTCATTATCTCTGTATATGTAGGTGGATGGACCCACTCTTTAGAAAATTCATTCAAAGTATTATTACAGAAGGTATTATTCGTCTTCCTCATCATTATTGAAAACAAATTATGCTGATAAATAAATGTTCCAAATTAATAGAAAAACTTTCAGACTTTTCGAATAATATCGGCCAAAAAAACATAAATTTTTCACCCTAAGGTCCCTTTCCGCTGAAAGGAGTTGGAAGACTGAAAAAAGATGGTCTTACGGGAGCGAAACTCGTAGTCAAGGACGAAATTCATCCTAAAATGTGTCTCCCACCCTGACACAATAAGAAAAGTTTCATACTTCCAAAATTTTTTTTCCCAATAGAACTGCATACTTAATCCGAAATTATGTCAGAACTTCTTTTCTCTATAGAGTCTATACTTAGTAGATAAATCAATAACATATAAATTCCATTGAAAGTTTGCAGTTACTACTTTGTTTTTGTACATTTACCCACCTGACGTGTCGTTTTATTAAAATCAGTGTGCACTCGTGTGATAAAATAAACTGAAACTTTTATTATCTTTTGGTCTGGAAAAACAAGACTAAACGAAATACAAAATAAATAATATCAACGTTTAATCAACAAAACATTTCGTTCAAGTTTTTTACTGCTCTTTTGTAGTTTTCAAAAGAAACTACTTTAGTACTTTTTGCCTTGAGGGAAAAGTTAAATTTTTGTGCAGATATTACCAATGCAGAAACAAACAACACGAAAAACTTTTTTTCTTTTTTCTTTTTTTTTTTGCTTGACGAAGTAACATGATATTGCTTTTATACAATCAAGATGAAATAAAACTCGAGAAGAAAAAAGATTGGTTTGAAATACAAAATATAAAGATTGATTTGACAGAGTCTAAATTATTTTAAATCTGTCTTTCATATTTTATTCTCTCTAATGACATCAGTGTTTATCCAAATATAGGAACTTATAGCACATCTGATTTTGTAATATTACGAAGCGAATCAGAGATATAAAAATATAAGTAACTAAAAAATAAATACTCTGTATGATAGAAACACACCCAACACTTACTTCAACATTACAGAATTCAAAAAAAAAAAAACTAATATCAAGTACGAGTATTATCTATGAAAATGAAGATGCTTTCGGCTGTTAGACAGAATTTTCCGTTCTGGACAAAACAAAAACTGAAAACCAGACGTACCCAGTTTCGTGTAAATTTGCATTAAAAGTTTAACAAATTCTGTTTTATTTTCTAAACGGAGTGACAAGAGTTCGAGAACAGAAGTAGGCACTAAAATGTGGACGAATGTACGATGAGAGAATATCAAATGCCAAAAAAAAACAAAAAACAGCTACCCCTCAAGCCGACAACTTTTATACTCAAAACATGGCCTTACTGTTGGTCTGAATATAAATCACGTTGGATTCTAAAGTTACCACCGGCTCTATTCGGCTGGCACAACAGATTACGACCTAAACATAAGAGAATAAAACGAGTACCTCTAGGATATAAAGGACGGGGGTGGGGGGGTTGAAAAAAGCAACGATGTTTCAGTCGTTTTTCTTCTGGCAACAAAATCGATTAGAGGACGTTAACATCCACACAGAACCATTTTCTTAGCCGAAAGCCGTCTTTAGCGAACAATGAACGTATAGGAAGTATAATTCTCATTTTTACGATTATGAGCATATTTTGCATGTCTGAAATGAAAATCATCGACACACCGCAGAAAGTGATATGCAGGCTAATAAAAAGGTCGAGCACTTGGAAGAAATGATCCACAGAAATAGGTTGAGTGCTATTTTTGTGGGTCACTTCATTCGAGAGATAAATTCTCAAGCTTCGCCTGAGGTTTTCTTTTGCCTTAGAAAACACAATTTCCTCGGGAAGCTGTTGGTTTTGTTTTAATATTTACATTGAGAGCTGACAATAGGGCCAAAGTTATAATACAATATACAAAATGTGTAGGAGGGCTTCAATATGGTCTCATATAAGCTTTTTACACTGGAGACAAAAAAGCCCGAGTAATTAAAATGAGAATAATTAATTTTAATTACCTCGCATATGACTCGTAAATTAATAAATCACGTACTTGAATACCCATTCCTAAATAATAATTTAATATAGCTGTAGCCTTCACTGAAGTTTCGTGAACGCAGGAGATGAATTCTCTTTTACAGCATATATGCAATAGTCTTTTTTTAAATATTTTCTACTATCGATTATTAAGTGAAAAATGGTAATGGAAGAAAAGCAAATTGTCAGAAATATTATAAGTTATTTGTCTCATTTGTGTCAAGTTATTTTGAATCAATAAAAGTAAAGAAAAAAAAATTATTAAACAAAATAGTCCAATAGGTAAAAAGTACAGCTTTGAAAAAAATCGCCAACTTTGTCCAAGTTCTACTAACTTTTGCAAAGTTCTGCCAACCACATCTAAAAAGTTGCCAGAAGCATAGCTTGACATAATATCTCATGAACTGAAAAGCAAAATTCAACAAACGGAGCACCCTAGAGACATTAATGAAAATTTCAGATCAATCGGTGCAAACGTGACTGAGAAAAAATAGCTTTTGTAAACGCTTTTTTTTTTTCACCCAGGTCATCATTAACCCCATTGATGACAAGGTCTTGAACGTTTCATTTCCCAAAATATAATTTTTCAGCACGGGCTCATATCGCTCATTTAATACAACAACGTCACATCTCAAAATTTTCAATTTTTTTTTAAAAGTTATACCATCTTAAAGCAGATATAAAAAATTTTTTTTTCATATATTTAACACACAAATTATGATTTTTTGAGTTGTGACGTTGTTGAATTAAATGAGCGATATGTATTTTAATTTTGATACTCAAATCTTTGGCTGCTGTTAATAATGAAAATATTTACTTAAGTTTCTCACTTAATGGTTCTTGGAAACAAATATTT
This sequence comes from Parthenolecanium corni, assembly GCA_038050395.1. Lineage (NCBI taxonomy): Eukaryota > Metazoa > Arthropoda > Insecta > Hemiptera > Coccidae > Parthenolecanium > Parthenolecanium corni. The sequence continues at coordinate 3,182,975 of JBBCAQ010000014.1, read as the reverse complement.
TGACTTTTTCTTTGAAATGTTAACAAAATAGTCAAATAGATATGTACACTGAGAGAAATTTCAATAGTACTTTTCACTATTTTAGGATAGTAAAATTAGGACATGGACACTTCAAAATTGTAGCAAAAATTGCTTTAAAAAATTGTAAAATGTACTATCTTTGTAAAACATTTTACAGTCATACAAGAATTTATTCGAATAAAATAATTATTTTTGTTTCCTCGATTAGAAAAATTACTATATTACGTATAGTAATAAGTACTAATACTTTTCTCTTAGTGCACACATGGTTACTTCTAACAGGTAGGAAAAGAAATGCGAAAATAGAGCTGGTACTACGTGCACAAACGAAGGCGTCAATTCGCTCTGAATTGTACCTAAAGAACATAGCGAGAAAAAAATAGCAACTTTTTTTCTCCTAAAAAGGGGGAAAAAGTGCCCTAAACTATATGAACCTATAGAATGTAATTTTGTTAACCACCACTGGAAGACGAACCGGAAGAAACTGAATTACGAGGGTGTAGAAAATGAAAGAATTCCAAGGGATTTGGTCGTTACACCGTGCAGAAATTTTTGTTTTTTCTCTTCATAATAATGTAGAGAAAGCGAGGAGTTGGCGGTGAAGAAAAAAAGTTATAAATTTAATTTTACTTTGTTATTAATAGCCAGTGCCTTTTTCTCATCCCGCAACCGCTGTAAGGTCTCACTTTCTGTGCTAAGTTCAAACGAATCTTTTTTTCTTTGGCTTCTGGAAAGCTAATTTTTATTATCGATTTTGTTTCATAGTAAAATTTTTGTGAAAAAATGTTGTAATCAAATCTATTGCATGAATCTGGACGTACCTATATCTTCTACCCTGCAAAATTTTTTATGCAACATTTCTGCTAAAAATATTTCAGTTCTCTCGGAGTGATAAAAAATAATATTTAATTTTGGAAAATATTATACTTTACGTGAACATTTTTTCTCAGTGTAAAATATCATCTTAGTCGAGAAAAAACAAATACATTAATATTCAAACACTTTTCTCCATAATTCGCAATCATAGATTAAAAAATTTCAGTACCGAAAACTTATCTTTGAAAATCAGAAAAAAACATTTTTGCATACTCATTATAGTTGCGTCGTGAACACACTCTGCCGGATCTACCAACTCGCGCATAGCACAAGACGAAAATTACGTAACGTGATACTACTTGCAGTACATCGCCGTAAATACGTAACGTGATACTACAAGCAATACACAATTATTATACGTATTTCAAACGAAGTATGAAACGTACATTTAGTATTTATGTATGTACGTTACGAATACACCCGAGTTACCTTACATGCGAGGGTGGTGGGGTGGGGGGGTGGATATTTATGTGGACTGAAATTTTTTACACGTCAAATAACGACATTTTAGAGAACAAAAGTTGTAGATAATTAATTTGATGGAGTGTATTTTTTGTTCGTAATATTTTTTTCAAAAAACGGAAACGTGCAAAAATATTTAAAAAACACATGTGGATACATTTGACCCCCTTTGGAAGATTGCGGCAGGTGGACTCTTGAGGAAACTTTTATAGAAAGTGAATCTGAAGGTCCATTGACGTCATTTTTGGGTCGGATTTTTTGCAATATGACACATCGATCTGCAATGGACTATATTTCGAATGCTTCAACAGCAAACAATTTCCATCAAATATAAATTGCTGGCTTAGTGTTTCATTAAAAATAAATGAACAGTCGTTTACCGCACATGCAGTCAAGTTTGAGAAAATAGAAAAATCGAACTTATTCGTAGGGCTTTCAAATTTCTCCAAACTTTTTCTTTCCCGCCCCCTTCCTCTCCGCAACGAACGATTGTTGCAAGTTTCATTTATCAGGTACCTATTTCCCATTAGTTTCACTTCCAACCCTCTTTTTCGTCGGTAAAAGACATCAATTTTTGGTTCCGAGATGCACGTCTTCTTGATGGGGGGAGAAATTCGGCGAATCTGCTACCCCTTTTTCCTTCTTCCAACCCGAGTACCATCACCAAACAAAAGATTTATGCGAACCAATCTTAAGCCCCTTCTGCATGCCTCATCTAAAACCATGAATCGACGTAAAAATGCTCGGAAGATTATTTTCTTTATTTTACATTTTTTTTTTTTCGTTTTTCTCTGTAGCAAAAACCCATGCAAAGGATGAAATAGTACTTCATTCGAGGTATTAAACATTCGGTAACTTCGCTTCGTTTCATAAAAGTTTAGAAACGGGAATGCAGTAGTACAAAAAATGTTAACTTTTTAGCTAAACGTGGAATATTTTATTTTAAACTTAAAACAGGGTACCCAAAGAAAAGTTTAACTAAGTTATCGAAAATTTTAAATTTCTAAAAACGTTTGCATTTTGTACTCTGCCAGCAATTTCTCTTGTGCTCAAAATAATTTTCACCGTGTTAATGCAAAAACAATCAAATTTAATGTCTGTACCCGAAAAACTGAAATTTCAGTCACATGTGAGGATGGGATTTTGGTATACTATACACATTTGTAAGAGCAATAATTGATCAGAAATCAAAAACCGAATTCTATAGACCTTCGGGTCAACATTAGCATATTTTATTGAAAAATCTTAATTTTTTATTGAACACTGTAGCCAGAAATAGTCGGGAAAAATTCCTCATTTTATGAAAAAAAAATTTTTTCTTAAATATCATCCTATGAGAAAATGTGAAAACAAAAATTCTTAATTTTGGATGATTTTGGCAAGTTCAGAAATTAAAATCATAATATTTTTCTATATTTCCTCATCAAAAAATAGCTTTATCAAGTTATATTATATACCCTTAAAGAAATTGAAATTTATGGGATGTAAATATAATGAATAATCAGTCCTACAAAATGTAAAGCAATTGGGAAACAAATAGGTTTTTTATGTTCAGAGTTGAAAAAAGTAGAAGAGTGGAGGTGAAGTTGCGCCTTTATTAATTTTCTCAAGTAATTTTTAAAAAGCTATTAAAATTTTCCTCAGTCAACACAATTTTCGAAATTTCTATAAAGAATTCAGGAACTCAGCTCCCAGAAGTCAAAGACAAGAAAGAAGCAAACCGATTATAATATTTCACGAAATTTGATTTGAAATCAACATAATTTGAAATTTTATTCGAAATATTTTCGGAGCAATTTCGTACATATATTAACTGAATTTCTTATAAAATTTCAACAAAAAAAAAAATTTCAAATATTTTATGAAAATTCTTCGTTGTAACGAAGGTACGGAAAAATTCGGCTGAAATTATTTGAATAATTTCATTAAATATTAATGTTCTTTCACAGGCTATATCCATAAATATTTCAGAAAATTGTGTTTCTACGAGAGTGTGCGAAACAAATCGTAACCCAGAATACTTTCGAGTCAGAGCTAAAATAAAAATAAAAATCGATACCTTGCCCTTTTTCTCCCTCTGTAGCCTCTTTCGAGGTTAAGGAAGGATTTTACCCGAGCACTATTCGTGAGCAGCAAAAGAAAATGTATACGAAAATGAAGTAGCCTACGGTTTTGTTCATGAAAATTAAATAAACCATTTGTACGCCCCTTTCGCGGTGATAAAACTTTACCTCGACAACTGGAACCTGGATACCAAATCTTTCTGTTGATAAATAAATTATACAGTCTGAGTTGGTGAATCTTTTTTCTAGTCCAGTACCAATGTTTTATAATGGTATTTAATTCACTTGTGCCATTAATGTAGACAAGGGAATTTTTAATTGGAGACCAATAAAAATATTCCTTCCATTCTAACGATTCTAAAGAATTACAAAGAGATACTCGAAGCTACTGAATGTAAAGAATTTGGCTAAAATAAGAAGAGTTTAACAGAACTTTTGCATATTTCGAATTGATTTCCAAAAAAAAAAAAGTCAAAGAACTTTCATCAAATTGACTGGGCAATATGTGGAATTATGTAAATTTCATTAAAATCGAGTCGTTAAAAATTAAGTATTTGGGATCTCTGAATTGTTGCACCTACCTTCTCACAGTAGAATTTCTACGCACTTGTTAATGATTCATGGATCTCATTACCACTTCTTTTTCATTGTTCAAAAAAAAAAATCTCACGATAAATCGGTGCTTTATAATTTTAGAAAAATTCGTTGCACATACGCAAAATAAACTATCTTCACAAAAACTTGATTTACAGCCCTCCAAAAATGATTCGTTTTAAACGAAATTTGTACCAGTCATAGCCAGGATTTTGTCATAAACCCTCCTTTTCGCGAACTCGCGTCAGTGTTGCCTGACTTTAGAAACTGAAGCGTGATACGTACTTTCAGAATAAGCTACGTATAACTAATTTCTGATATCTCATTTTTAAATAATTGATTTGAATTAGGAGCATAATGTGGTGATTGAATTTGAAAAAATATTATCTATTTATTTCAGTCAAAAAGCAAACTAGATTCGTTTACATGTGTCCCATACATACTAAAATTTGATATATGTAACTTCAGATATGAGACATCGACATTTTTGCTCTTTTTACTTGATGCTTGAACTATTTGACAAAAAATGGTATGCCACCTTCATAAACTTTCGCATACAACTTGGAGCTACCAGTTGTGTTCCTTCGAGCTGCATTCTCCTTCTCAAATAATTCTTAGCTTTCAATTCCTTCCAATATATACGCCTTCAAGAGAGCAGTTTCAACCCTTTTTCCTTTCCACACATAAGGTCATTGACATTATATGCAACTATTACGAAGATATTATTCCCTCAATAAGCTATATAATATAGTTGGTATGTAAAATACTTATCCGAATTGTGTCTCTGTATTTTGTATTCTTCTGCGAATAAATTTAATAAACATTGTAAAACGTCCACCCAGTATTGATATTTTCTGCAGAAGCATAAAAGTCAGAAGAAAAATCTGTCCAATGTAGGTACGTCTGCAATAGTTGAATCGTTTTTTTTTTCCTAGCAAAAAAGTTAAGAAATATGAGAATAAAGAAACTTTTAAGCTGGAAAAAAAGCTCGTTTCGGACGACAAAACACAATAGTAGTCCGAGTATTATTTTCTATGTCATTTCCGTCTTTCTCAATCCGCAGGCTCCACAAATTCACTCCACTCGTACAGGCAAAAATGCTAGCAAAGAGGTAAAAGGGAGTAATAGTATCGTAAGAAAATATCTTTTTTCGTTTCCTCTATATTAGGCCATTTTTTTTTTTTTTTTTGCTTTTCTCAAGCACTCTCCGCCATCCTCGCTATCTATATTTTCAACTGTCGTCGTTTACTTTTAAATTTATCCTCGTCGATTGAAATCAGAATTTTCGAACGTAAAAATTCATTTTCTGGAAAATAGCCAATATCTGGGTTAACTATATGGATTCTTGGGAGAGGAAAAAAGGACACAAGAATAAGAGGTGTTCGTATATGAGGATGGAGAGAATGAGAAAGATCGAATAGTTAAAAAGAGGCATACTAGTGAAAGAGAGAAAAACAAAAAGCGACATGAGCGAGAGGGTGAGGAAAAGAAAGAGAAAGTATGCATGAGACACAGAAAGAGAACGAAAGTCACAGAAAATGAGATTAAGTGAGGAAAATTTAAGGACTAACTATAGAGAGAGACTTAATATATATAGGACGTGAGTAAAGTAAGAATAAAATAGAAGGGAAGAGAAGGTGAAAACCAGGAAAAGTACTGGTGATTTGTTATACAGTATAGAAAATTAAAGAAAAACACTACAAGGCCCAGTGAGTATGGTAGATATCGTTGAAATGGAAATGTGACAGGATTAGATTTTAACAGCTTTTCAACAGAAAACCTCCTATTAATTCTAGTCTGATTTTAACAAATATAGGCATGGGACCTTCATATTTATATTCGTTTTATGATCTCAGAATTCCAAAAATACTCATCCTCGCATTTTCAAGTCAATTTTTTTTCTTTCTTTACACGTTTACGTACACTCAAAGTTCAAAGTTAAAAGCTATTACAGATGGAACTACTAATGGGAATAGAGTTGCGAAATTTTAAGAGAACATTTTATTGAAAGAGCTTACCATTCAAATTTGAGGGCAATTCGTTAATTTTTCAGAAAAATCGTTCTGATTCTTTAAAAACGGGTATTTTTCTTTTTTATGAGTTTTTTTTACATCTATTTCTTCAGAAGGCGCATAAACCTTTCACGGAGTGAACGTGCACCTTTGTAACCCGCCTTTCCTCGCCAGCTTAGCTAAAGATACCACTAAAACGTAAAACTATTCAGCCAGAAGGTTGAAATTAAGCGTTGAATTATTAATCTTACTCTTTTCTTCATTAGCATAATATTTTAAAACGCATCCATTTAGACGAAGTTTTCAGCTTGTTAAGTAATAAAGTTGATAAGTGAGGGCGAGACTCAAGGTCAATGGCACACGAATTCTGACAATACGACGACCTTTTAAATCAGTTCTATATAATCCGTGTACCATAAATACATTTTTCAAGTTGTTAGATATTCCATTTTTGGTAAGTTATACTGAATGCCATTGGACTGAATAATTAAAATATGTCACCAAAGTCATAGACTCGCGAGGAAACAAAAGAATGATGAATATATAAAACAAAAGTACCTAAAAGTACTTGTCCACATGAACTTATATTATGACCTCGACAAAATAAACATAAAACACTCATTTCACCATATTTTGACAGATTAATGAAGAGCACTTACAAAAGAAAAGGTTGAAAAGGTTTCAACAAGACGGGATGTTTTTTCAACTAGAATAAAGTTGTTTTGGATGATATAAAAGAAAGAAGAAAAAAAAACAAAAAAACATTAAATTTGAATGACGCCTTGACAATACTCAAAACTGTGGAGGAGAAAAGTGAAATATTGTCATGCTATGGCAGCTTTATTCGATGTTTGATATTAAAAAGTTGGCGTCATAACGACTTATAGTATTATAGCGTTTCTTTGTTTCTAAGAATTCCTTTCGTCCTTTTCAATTTCTGAATTTCAAACCCCTTTAAAAAGGTACTAACTTTTCAAAAATATAATTTCATCTTTCAAGTTACCAATATAAATTTTTTTTTTTAAAGGCACGTTAAATTCTCGTCTTAGGCGTAGCTTTTTCGATTTAAGTCCTTTTTTTTATGCGAACAATTTCAAATTATATTCTTTTTCCCTATACACTTCTTATGCAATAGTTACCCTTTAGCTTTTTTCTTCTCCAATTTCAAGACCGCCTTAATCGTTATTAGTTAGGAAAAAGCCGGCAACGAAAAGCAATTTAAAAATATGTTCGACTATTCCTGCACTGCAGAAAGAAAGGCTGCCAGAAAAAAAGGGGGTCAGCCCCCTCTGAAAAAATAAAATAAAAAAGAAACACGAAAAATGTAAGAACTGTTTGCAAAAGCATACGACTGTAAGGCGTCTTTTGAGTAATTGATAGACGACTATGCGTGTGTGCGCGAGTTTTTTCCCTTCAAGTATGAAATGTTTCAAAAGGAAATGAATAAAAACAGGGTTATGTAAACAGATTACATAATGTCAAAGTGCTCTTTTCTACAAAAAATATACTTCCTTATACGCTTCGTTATATTGTTGCTCAAACAGAAATATACCAAAAAAAAAAATCATGAAAAAATATGTTACCAAATACGAGAAAAGCTGTGCTTATTTTCAAGCATTCTTAAAAATATGCAACACTAGAAGAGAAGTTTGGTTTCAAGCTGAAATCATATTAATCAAAGAAATTCAGTTTGAACGATAAAATATGTATTAGTATATCTAGTAGATATTCACTTTGAGCTTGAGAGACAGAAAAAGCCAAGTCCAAATTCAGTGATGAGGAAAAGTTAATAATTATTTATGATGTAGCTTACTACATATTATAAGTACATTAATCCTATGAACTTATTATTGCATGATAACCTTTCAGCTGTCCTTAAAATAAAAACCATAATGATCCAAGATAAGGAAAAATTGGTAAATTTTGAAAACTCCAACTGCACATATCTTGAAAATAAAAATTCACACTCGGGTTCTTCTATCTCTCAGGTTCAAAGTTTCAAACCATAGCCACCTTCTTTAATTAGTTTAAGTATTAATTAACTGTGCAGTTATACTCTACATGTGATGTCGACAAATAAACATTCTACTTTGTTTTATAATGATGCTACACCTATAGCCAATATTTCAAAATATGTATAGGTGATTATTACTAGCAATTTCACCTGGTTAAAATATATACATGTACATGAGTATAGCTGGCAGGTTAGATCTAAAAATACCTGGTTCGAAACCAGGTAGGGTATTCTACACCATATAAACATTTTTTTTTTAGCAATTATAGGAGAGAGAATTTAAATGAAATTATTTAAAGAAAATAGGAGTTCTTGATTCACCTCAATCGTCATATAAAATTTATCCACACTGTAGCAAACGCAAGTATCTTGTTTTATACAGAACTAACAAAAATAAAATACAAACAAGCAATAAAATTCGACCAGATAACTTGAATGTGGAAAATTTTGAAATATGATACAGCATGGTATTATTCTCGTCGTATTGGGATCAATAAGTAAATTATAGATGTGCTAAAATAAACGATACAGGTATGGTTACACAATACACATATGTATATACCTACAAATTTAGTATGCTGGCATGTCTGCTTCCCAACTGAAAAGGTACACTAATCAATAATTTTATTATTTCAATCTCCAAAAATGGGATCATAAATGTCGACGTTAAGTCTGGGTTATATTTTACGTCGTAAAAAGCAGCTTTATCGTGCTTTGCTCAAATTTACACACGAAATATCGGCAGAGATATTTTACAGTTTTATACTTTTTTAGGAAAAAGTTGATGGACCTGTTTTTGGCGACATAAAATGTACGTATACCAAAAAGTTGAACTTGAAAGTCCATTATATGTCATGGCTTTTAAACTGAATCTTTCGTTTGATGCTTTTTGAAAGATGTAAATAAAACTCAGCGATGACCACACTGGAATTTTATCTCTTCTTTTTTTGTCAAGAAAAAAATATTATTTAATTCTACCTACGAGAATTTTATCTGTTTCAATGTTTCCATAATATATTAAAGATGAATTCTTTTTACTGGACGTTAAGTCAAAATTTTGTGTAGCCGTGTGTGTCTAATGTTAATGACGTCATCATATATAAGCTTGATAACGTCATTAAGTATACGTAATGTTTGATGACGTCATCAAAAATAAGCTTTTAGTCGATTTTGTGCGTGTCCCGGTGTGTCCAATGTTATCATATGATCACGTCTATCCAGACAAAGCTTTTTTTGGCTCCCAAACTGAACTATGAATTGAGCAACAAATTGAGCTACAAAATAAGCTACAATATGAGCTACAAAATGAGCTACAAATTGAACTACGAATTGAACTACAAATTGAGCCTCCAAATTGAGAAACAAAATGAGCTACAAATTGAATTCATTACTTTATACAAAAAATCATGAGTTTTTTCTCAAGAAAAGTTGAAGAAACTTTTTCATATACTCGTACAATTGATGTAAAAGAGAGTCGTGAAGGCTACAGCTATTTTATGGGTTCTTGGAGAACATTTACTTCCTAAGTCCTAACTTCTCTGACCAGACTCCTGTAACAGAAAACTTGAAATTGAGATAACTTATTAATTAATTGACATCAACATTTTGGTACATTGCTTCGAATGATAATCAATTATTTTGCACGGGGATGGAAACGTATAGCCATAGGTGAAACCGAATAACGCAACCATAATTTTGATTTCTTCATTTCTTGTTAACGACCATCGTCCATAATAATTTTATAACGTTAATTCTCAAGTGGGGTTCGTATGTCACGATACGAGCACACGCGGCTCTCTACAAACAATGCGAAGGTAATCAATATGGCTGGCATGCCAACAATAAACTACAAATTCCGTACAACCATAAATTATGAGGGATATTCTTCTAAACCTGCACGAATATATCACTCCGTCGTTCTCCAAATAACAATCTCTTTATTAGCAGCATTTTTACGTATTTGTTATTTTGAAATAAATTACAGATTCTTTTCGGGTTTCTCCGCTTAAGCAAACAGAAATTTGAAATACCAAAAATTTTGAAACCTGTGAGGAATTATTTGGGTAAACTACAATGAAATTCATTAATATCTTCTCATTGCAATTGGAATAGAACCTCTCTATAGTTTTCAGGTTCAATAATTTAGCAGGTAGGTAAATAAAGAAAAAACAAAAGTACACTTTTCTATTTTCTTTTTTTTTTTTACATTATTCCAATTTATTGGAAATTTGCACGTATTATTCAGAAAATTTATTGATTTCACCCTGAATAAAACGTTTAAATTATTACTGATTCAATTGCAGTCAAGTAAATAGGTACTTTTTAAATAAAAATTTTTTGATATTTTCTCATTTTGACTTATAATTTAGGCGAATTCAAATCATACCTTACATTTTAAAGCTGAAAAATGAAATTCCAAGTATAGAATACTGTACTTTTTTTCAAATGAATCTCATTATGATATGAGATATTTGTATAAAGGAGAGAAAAACGTTGAAATACAGATAATTGAAAAGGTATACACCTTCAAAAGAAAAATATAGGCTTCTCTAAACGTTACAATTTTTAGATAATGTTCAAGAGGAAAGTTATGTACAATTTATTCTGAAAGTTTTGATTGAATCAAGTACACGACCGGCTTAAAAGCCTTTCCCAATTTTCCACTCGATTCTCTTATAATGCGGTAAAAATGATGCGAAGCCAATAAAAACACAAAGTTTGTCTCCGCGTACATGTTTTATCCATCAGAATGAGCAAACACGATAAACTTTCAAAGTACGTTGAACTTGAAGGAGTTAAAAGGAAAATAATTAAAACTTAGGAAACTCCGTGCAATATAATTATGAACGTTGGAAGTTATGTAGCAAACCTCAATAAATTTTGATGAGTAATTATTCTTCTTTAGCGCGATCAGATGAGGCTGTGCCCTCCTGGCATAGTGTATTTCAAGCATACAGGGTTCATTGACTTTTTATTTCCAAGCTCATTAAAAATGAAAATTCTGTTTTTTTTTCAAGACACAAAAAATAATGAATTTATATTCCAGTAATTACTCAAAAAATCATGACTTTTTCCTCTTATTTTATAACAGGTCAGGACTTATTTGACCACCATCAAGATGTATATCCAAAAATCAAAAAAGGTGTCCATTTTCAATCATTTAAACGAAATTTGATGCAACTATTTTTGTAAATTGTAATGAAGACTTTAAGGGTGAACCTGAACGCTATCTCTGCTATGAAGTCAACATCGACGTCTAAAAAACTGCTCAGAAATGTTAAATGCAGGAAAAATATAGGCAATTTCTTTGACACAGTCATGTGTAGCGGATTTGCGTTTTGGTAGCCGAAGTAACAATTTTCATCAGCTTTTAGCTCAAAAGTGCACTCACGATTTATGTTGTTCTTTTTCGTTCAATTTTGCACCCACTGTGCTAAAATTTGGGTCATCCTTGAACATATTGTCCATATCCGTACGAAGCAGTCTAATCGATTTCATTTTTTTCCCAATTTTTTGCAGAGCTCCAAAAAAAGGCTTTTCTAAAACTCTCAAACAGAGTCCTACAATTTTGAAAATCTAAAAAAAAGTTTCATCCAGGTATAGAGCATTTATGCTCCAGTATAACACATCCAAATTTCAACAAATTCGGTGCAAAACTCAGCGAAAAAAATATCGTGAACCACTCAAAAAAAAACCAAAGGCAGTGTACACCCTTAATTAATTTTCTAATGATCCAAGTAGATAAAAACAGTGTTACTACCACAAAAGTGTGCAGAAATATTATATACATCATAATTAATGGTACCAAATATTTCATTTCTTTTCCACCCCGACCTTCTCAGAAAACCTGCGGGTAAAAAGAGAATTGTGACTCCCCTACAAGTGCATCCCTCAGTCCACTGAAAATTTTTTATTTGCCCTTCAGCTATCAAAAACCAAGCAGCCACCTTAACGTTCTTCAACTTGGGCAAATGCTGTTATAAAATAAAATAAAAAAATTAATTCTTATACAGCTGCACTCTACACAATCAGAATCAGCACATATTTGTTCAGTCCATGTTTTACTATTTTCTTTTCCGTCAAACTGTTTATCGGCCAAAATCCTATAAAGGTATTAACGTATAAATGGAAACACTGTGCACGAGTTTGTGAAACGAACTCCCCGCCAAACTCAATAATTGATTTTCTCAAAAAACGACTGCCTTACTCCACTAACATTTTACAGCCCTCTTGTTCGAACTTTTGCAACGCCTTCATTAAACAAAAGGTAAGCTCGTTGCGTGGAACAGCTACAACGCAACGATTTTTTACCTATAAGGTTTGTAAAAATAATAAAACAAAAAAAAAATTCCAAACTTTTTCACTGTAACGTACGCCGCACCCTTCATCGATAGACTACCATCGTTACGCCGGCGTGTGTACGTTTAGCAACGATAACTTAATTACCTATCTGTTGTTTTTCGTTTTCAAAAAATAAAGGCTGATTTTCAAGTCGTCATGCAGACATCCTTACCATTTCATTTACAATTTTATTTTCCCCTTTTCAATATGTGTGACGTGGCATTTTACTAGTAATTGTTAAATAAATGAATTTCGATGTAGGAAAATGGGCAGTTATGTGACCACAGAGGGTAGCTATCCAATGTGTCCATCAATACCTGTATCCGTAATTATTTAAATACAAAATGGTCAACGATGAACAATGAATTTAAGTAGTTTATTTAATTGATTAGCAGTAGCATGGCTGTCGTTAAGTGTAGTACAGTAGAAATTGGTATGGTATAGAGCACCAAATGATGATGGGCAAAAAATACTGTATTTTTTCATAGGATACAGCCACAATGAAAAGAGGTGGTCATCCATCAGCCTTACGAGAGGACACTTTGCAGTTGACCTTCTTCATAGTGATATTTCAAAGAGGCATTATACAGACTGAAGCCTTCCTCAAACTTTTATTTCGATCAAAAAGACTTAATTCGAAAAATATCGCACTTTGCGAGTATTTTTCAAAAAATATTTGTCTGGAAAGTCAAAAACGTTTCAAAATGGCTATTTATAGACTTGACAACGTCATCATACTGTTTCTTCAACTGATCTTGCTCCTCCTACTGCTCCCAATCCAGCTGCGAATTTTCTTAAAATGTTTTGAATTTTCTTTATGAGGTATAAATAGAGAGATTTTAATTCTTCGAAATTACACACCCACTTTTTCGATTTCAAATTCTTGAGAGAGCGCCTTTCAAAGGAAGAAAAAAAATTATACCTGAGGTTTCTATTATATGAGTAGGCCCATCAAAACACATTATTTCGATTTGAGACATTAAAGTAAGCCCACCTTCTTATTCACAATTCCATATACCCTCTTTTCCTTTCGTCTCTCTTCCAATCAGTTGATGGCAAAAGCTTCGTTACTCACGGCATCTACCTAATTTCAAATTCAAAGCATAAAATACACAAAGGGAAATCAATTTGTAAGACCCTCTTGAATACTTCCGCCTTTTTCTCTCTGTCGCTTTCGGTTTAAAAAAATTAAATTATCCATATTTTCCAACCACAAAAATCTACCCTGGGTTAATTTAGCCGCATTATTTACGCCTCATTTGGAAAATTATTGTTGACGAAGCGAATGGCACAAAAAAAAACCTTTCCTTTTTCAAGAACAAAATGAAACAAGCCACCAAAAATTACTCTCTCATTTGATCTGAACGCCATTATAATTAATGAAGCTTCCTCAATTTTTTTTTTTTTAATTATTAATTTTCCGTCACGTCGATTATATCATCTGCTCAATTTTCTCACATTAATTTTGCAGAAAATTAAAAATCCTTCAACTTTTATCGCTTACATTGTGGCCGGTGCCCGGTGGTATTAAAATATAAAACTTTTTTAAAATGAAGCTGATTTAATGAGATGGAAATAGTTCCACTCTTCAACGATTCTTTAACATCATTGATACGTCATCTTGCTCGATTTAAAAGCTCGAAGTGTTGCCTAATTTTATCTACAAAGGCATTCTATTGGTGTACTTATATTATTTTCAACAGGAGCAGTATGTTTTTCAAAATGCAAGAATCAGAAAAAATTCAGGTTTTAATAGAAACTTGTTTGAAAGGTAAAAATGCATGTCAGTACCTTAAAGTGAAAAGGTGCTATGTCCATTAACTAACTATCTCCATTTGAGTAGACGAATATTATGTATGTTACACTTTGTGGATTCTGAGTTATGAGTACTGCACTGTCACATACTGGTATCATCTTGGGAATAAGGCATAACGAAAATTTTTTAATCCTTAAAATTGGTAAAAGTCAAGGAGACGAAGTAAAATTATTTCCATATTGCATAGTTAATCTTGAAAATGACGAGGTAGTAGAAGTACACTCAGAGGAAAAATATTAAAAATTAGTGTGCTGCATACTAACTCAGGAACAATTTCTTAATTAATTTTTCATAATATAAAACCTGAAATGTCCTCCAGTTGGCAAACAGATAATTAAAATTCAATATGCAGTTTTCTCTCAGAGTAAGAGAATATGTGTGATAAAAAATTATCCATGTTTTTTCTGTCTATGAGATCTAAATGGTTAAAGCAACGAATCACACTTTCAAGTGGCAATAACGTCAAAGATTTCAATAGCATTTGAAAGAAACTCTTGAAACATTCTCATATTCGATAATTTCATTTTTTTTAAATATATAAATTCCTTTTCGCGGGTGTAGATACTAGAAGGGTTCTGTTTATGTCTTTTTCCAGGCGACACAAAAATGAAAGTATTCTAATTAAATATTCGTAATGACGATGGCAATTCTAAATGAAAACGAAAAAAAAACCGGAGCTTTCTTTTGAATGCGTGTTTCCAACTTGAGAGATTTGAATTTGTTTCTGCTTTGCAGAGTTGTATATAGCTTATTTAAAATATTTTTAACCTCGCCTCGGCGACACAAAACTTTTTTCATTTTCGATTTATGAAAACGAGAAGATACTATATAACGACCCATAACCCATAGTGTGAACGATAAAAACGAATATTTTTCACAATTCAACAACTTTCACGGATTCCAGCGTCTCATAATTGCTTATTAAAAAAATGGCATGCTTTCGTTTCAAAGTTGAACTTTGCAGATAAACATGAAAGTTTTGAGAAAAAATTTACTGCAAAACTAATTCATAAGGTGGATGATATTTATCCTTTCTATGAAAAGAGAGAGATTTTTTTTCTAGTAGGAGTAATGAGTACCTGCTTCAGCCATGTTCTCACACAAATGAATGGGCGAGGGGAGGCGTGTGTTTTGATCTCAGTCATACAGTAGATTTTTTTGAATACATTATACTAGTAGTCTATTCAAAATAAGAAACACCAAGGCAAACTGCTTATTTTTTACTGAGCACCTCTTTTTCATTTTTCATGCTGCCCTGACCAAGAGGGATAGATTATTGAGAGTTGCATGATTTGATTCTATCAGACACTTGTTAATTGACGTTCATAAAACAGCAACCTTGGTTTGATATTCTAATATCTGTGGGAAAAAGCGTCGGTTGGCTTATTTTCTGTTCAAATTAAAAGTTCCATGACGTCACAACGAACGCCAAGTTTATTTATAAGTAATTTCAGAACCCTCTCTTCCATTTATATGAAAACCAGCCCTTATTAAATAGTCACGTCATGGAACTCTAAACTTGAAATAAGTAAACTTATTGATTTTTAGCACAACTTTTCCAGTATTTAGAAGAAATTTTGTATTCAATTCTGTACAAATGCTTAATTTGATTCAAACGATTTTCAACTCCATTTATTCTGTTCTAATGCGGTCTAAGTAATAAGGAATGAAATATGTAGTTTTAATAATCTAATACAAAATTTTGTTTTCGATTCTTAGCCCTTGATAATATACTATGTCATTCTTCAAGTTTTTAACTATAAGTACGACGCCCTCATGTAATTTGCTAATTTCTACCAACGCTACATATAATTAGGGCCATTCCCATATACAGTGGACGACATTACTCCTCTCTCTTCAGAACAAGTCGAAAAGAATTTAATTATATTTATCTAAACGAGATTAAAACGTAATAAAAAATGTTGCGATTGGATAACGTAGGATTATTTGACATTAGGTTGATGTAGGTTTTTGAAAATTATCACGATTGAAGTATCTTATAAGATGATACAACTACGTAAGAAAGAAATCGAACCATCATAAATGTGACAGCAAAAACAATATTAGAGCACAAAAAAAAAAAGGATAATAATTACGTGACTTGGCCGGTTTTGGACTTCGACCTGGCAAAAACAAAACATATAAGATATAATCTTATTGTAAACCAAGCTTTAGGTAGTACGTTTCTAGATAGCATACCAACTCAGTATGCTACCGAAAAAGTTTGGCTTCTGAGTTATAATTAGTAAATCGTTCAAATTGGAAGCATTTCTTGCTGCCAGCCAGAACACACATAACATTGTTGAGAAACAGTTAAATTGCATTCATTAATAGAAAATCACATATATTCTCCCCAGTGAAACTGTTTCTATTGTTCTCTCACTCAATGACGTACTAACTGGAAATTTTCACCAATCGTTTGTTACCCGTATCACGAATGAGTGAGGAACATGGGAAACCGTAGCAGACAGAAAAAGGGTGAGAGTAGAGGAGAATAAAATCCTTTTAACGAGTACAGCTCTGACAGAATTTACAGAGCGCTCATCGCCACCATCGTTGAAGGAAAACTGAAACATTTTTCAGATCCCACGAGATATGATGCGCATAATATGGAGAAAGGGGTCGCAAAATATGTCACCCTAGCACACATTTATCTTTTTACCTGCCACTTAAACTATGTATGACAAACTAAAGGCAAACACGCCCGCTGCGTTTTGGCTGAATTCGAAAATAAAAGTTAGGACGTTGAGAAAAGGGGATGGAACTCGGCTATAGCATCGAAAATGTGGAGCAACTGCTTACCCCACTTTTGGGAGACAGGTAATATTAAAAAGTGGTTTTTCAGGGCGAACTCTAAAAACAAAAATCTGAATTTGCGATAGATTAGGTGCAGTGCTGAAGAGAAACAACTTTTATAAAGCCGATCATATTTATTGTGCGTCTGAATGAAAATATTAATACGCACGTAAGGGTTTTAGTCCACCTTTACTTTTTTTTGAGAGGTTCACGATTTACTTTTTTTTTTTTTTTTGGTTCAGTTTTGCACCGAATCGGTTCGAATGTGGATATTATGTTACTCTTTAATATGAATTTCTATATTTTATGCCCGGACGAAGTCCTTGTCTTGATTTTCAAAATTTCAAGGTATAATTTGAAGCTCTCGAAAAACCCTGTTTTTGAAGCTTCAAAAATAAATTTAAAAAAATTAAATTAAAAAAAAAAGATTCGTCCGAGCATAGAAAATAATATATGTTCGAGAATAACATTTCTTTTGAATAAATTCGATGCAGAACCCAGCAAAAGAAATAGTAAATTGTAGGGGTACTCTGCAGCTAAAATTCGTGAAAATCGTCACTTTGGCTGCCAAAACGTAAATTCACAGCACGTGTGTCAAAGAAGTTGTCAGTATTTTGCCTAAATTCAATATTTTTGTGCCGTTTTTTTAAGATAACGATGCTACCTTGGTGGCAAAGGTGGACTTCACCCTCAACCAAAACTATCAAAATGCACAGAAAAGTTGATAATTCATTTTTTATTAAATTTTAATGATGAAATATAAGTGTTTTAAATTAAAATATTGCTTCTTTTAAAACAATTTCCTAAAATTAAAAATTGTTAATCTTATAAAAACTCTATGCAATCCAAAATAAGTATGTGCGAAAAATTGAAAGTAGGGAATATTAAATTGTTTTTTATACTCTGAGCCCTTAATTTTGACTGATTTATCCGGAAATATGGTCGATAAAAAAAGCACAGAAAAGAATATTTGGAAATTTTATGATAGAACTGAAATCATGAAAATATTCCAGAAACGAATAAATATGATATTTACTTCTTGGAAGGCAATCTGAGAATAAAGGAAGCAATTGGATTTACTTAAACTTACATTTTTGCTATACTTCTCCGATAAAAAACCTAACAATTAAAAAAAAATTATACTACAAATCTCCTCCTCCGGTAAAAAAGATTTTTCATAGATCTGTTTAGAGGATTTGTAACCATCTTTCAATAATAGAAGCACTGCACATTAAAATAAAAGAAGTAGGAGTTTCACTCAAAAATCTGACTCCTGCGGTAAAATATATGGAGAGGGTCATTACCCACGTTATTTCTTTTAGCTTCAACTCAGAACTGAGTAATGTTTTAAAATACAATAAGACATAGGTTACCTTGAAATGCTGCTTCGAACTGAGTCGTATCTGCATCTTTCAGTGACACAAATGAAACAAAAGCACCGAACATCACAAATAACCACCACACCACCGACATTTTTACTTTTTATCCGCACGAAACAGGTAAGAAATGACGTACGTTTTGCAAATTTGCAATAGAATATGACACCGATTACATTCTTACAAATATTTTATCACCAAATAGTAACTCGACTAGCTTATGCCATCGAAAACCACACACTACCACACACAATAAAAATAATAAAGGTGTCTAAAGAAGAAAAAAAAAAGGTAGCAACGAAAATTACCAGACAGGATGAAAAGTTACAAAAGAAATCAAATTTCACAAACACAACACTGCGATGAATCGAAAATATTGTAGAACAAAAAACCAACCGTCATGCAACAAAAAAATTATCTTTGAATAGATACCTTTGAAGAAAAAAAAAAAACACGGAGAAAATAGGAGAAAGAAAATTGTGTTTTCCTTCACAATTCTTTCACTCGTGGAAAATTTATAAAAAGCGAAAGCACTTTCGAAAGCGAGAACGATGAACCGAACTGAAAGGATGGAAAAGCCAGCACAGGCAACAGACGGCTTTGCGCCAATAATTTTTTAGTTACGTTTACGTCCGCCAGTGGCGCTGCTGCGTACTTTGATCGAAACCCAACACGTGTTATACGTATTTCGATGACTCACGTAAGTTCAAAACCGAGCAACGAGCAAGAATTTTCCACTCTTCTCACGGACTGGGTCGTTTTCCTCGAGCAAGATTTAGCCAGCAGACCAATATAGTACTTAGTCTTGGAAAATAAGAATTTCGCCTTAAGGGTTTTGTGGCTGGAATATCTTATTTAATGGGATTAATGACCTAAATAGTGCTGAAAAAGCTCTAATACTCGAAAAGGCGAGCTCGAAGTGAAATCCGAATATAAAAATAGAGGTAAAAGAAAAACATGTCTTTATATTATTCTGCTTAAATTTTTGGTAATTTTACTAGAATAAAAACTTTTTTATCAATCATAATAAAGCTACGAAAAATAGCTACAGCCTTCACTGAAGTTTTGCGAAGGTGAAAGATGAATTCTCTTTTACAATAGTAGTATATAAGTAAACATAAGTATTTCTCTTAAAAAATTTCTTTGAATATGATGATGACGTCATCACCTGTGTTTCCTGATATAAGTATATATGATGACATCATCAATTGCGCCTCATAACTAGGTATGATGACGTCATTACCTACGTCTTAAATATTATATTTAGATATAACATTGAGGAATCACGGACGGACAAAATTTTGACCCAACGTCCAGTACAAAGAATTCACATTCAAAATTCATCTTCAATACTTCATATCAATAATAAAACTTACATTATTTGTAATAATTATTTGAAATCAACTTAATATTTTCTACTCCGATACCTTAATGCCAAAAAGTGATACGTCCATTTTAAAAAAATTACGAAAGGTAATAAAAGAAAAATTATTATAAGCATTACGTATTTTTGTAATAATACTATTTTTGTAAATTTGAATAAAGACATTAATAAATTCTCTTGAGATCCAACTTGCACCGAAACTAACAGTTTTTACTACTTTTTACAGGAAAACAGGTACTATTCAAGATTTATTGTAGATATTCTTTAGTTTTTATAGCACTTTTTACCATCTAAGACAGTATATATATTTTTTTTTCAGGTACTTTTACTATCGAAATTTCTGTCAGTGTGATTTGAAGCAGTATTATTCAACCAAAGAAATGTATGAAATAAAACTCTTTTCTCGTATTTCGTCAATTAAAGATGAATTCTGTATAAGTTAGATGATTAGTTGAAAAATTTCATTTTACAAATAAACTTGAATTTATATTATTTTCATATTCGTTCCTCACTCATACGAACGTTTTATAATGAGGTAACTGTCATAAACTAATAGGTACACATATCAAATTTATTTTAAACGTAATTCCTTTATTTCTTCTAACTCACTGTTTGCGCTCTACAAATGTATAAAAGCACTTCACGTATAAAAAGCCTTCGGGTCTCTAGTGCTCTAACAAGCAGAAAACATATAAACATATACTCTCGCAAAAGAGAATCGAGAACATTCCGTCATTTTCTGGCATTCCAGCACATACTTTTTCCAAACATACACCAACGCACGTCCCCAATTTATTCAATTCGAAGGGTATATAAGTAAAACGCACAGTAATTTCCACCCAGAAGAAAACACGTACTCGAAATTCATACCTCAAAATTGTAGAAAAACAGCACGTATTTGCTTTCGAATCATTCAAGAAATCCCTTCTTGTTTTTTTTTTCTGCGTCTATCTCTATAGGTACCCTTCACAAACTTCAGCAATGGAGAAAATAAACCTCACTTTTGCTCAACATTTTATCCTCACTTGTTTTTCTTCCGCCATTTTAGTTTTTCTTATGTTCGAATTCATCAGCGAGCAATGCAATTAATATTAATAAGGTAGCTGATTATTATGCTTTTTTCTTGGTTTGAATACCGAGTTACAAGAACACGCGGTTGAAAAAAAAATGGCGAGGAGACAAAAAAAAAACGTAAATATTGGTTGGACGTGATTTCCAATAAATTATATTATATCCTACTTACGAAATATAGCAATGAAATAGCAATGAATAATCATTTATGCAAATTAGAAGGAAATTGTAGAAACCAAACCATATTTTTATGAACAAAAGATAGTACGAATATTTTTTGTACAAGGAGTCGAGAACATTTTGTTATTGGGGTAGAAGAACAGAAATTTCGCCAGTCAATTTTTCCCTCATCCCTGTTGGATTCCAATTCAGGTAAGTGAATCTATTATTTTCAATACATCTAAATATACCCATTTTTACAGTTTTTTTAACCAGTACCTAGTCTAGTTCATCTAAACCTAAATATC
Organism: Parthenolecanium corni; assembly: GCA_038050395.1. Lineage (NCBI taxonomy): Eukaryota > Metazoa > Arthropoda > Insecta > Hemiptera > Coccidae > Parthenolecanium > Parthenolecanium corni. The sequence goes on along the minus strand of JBBCAQ010000014.1, from coordinate 3,161,682 downwards.
ACATTGGACAAAGAATTCAGAGCACGAAAAGGAAGTAAAATTTGAACATCGATATTTTCAACACTTTTAAGAGGTTGACATTACCCACACTGTTCACTGGTTCAATAGAGCGTTTACTATTGGACAATATTACCAAACACTCCACTAATTTATGAACCAGTGTTTGTAATACTAGCCTTTAATACGCAGTGAAAAAATTCGAGTACAGATTTCCACTGTTTTGGATGAGAAAATAGGATAATTCATGATTTATTTCAGATTTTACTACCAAAATGGAGAATATATATTTCTTTAAAGTCACCTACAAATAATAAAAATTGATGATATTTTCACATGCATATAAAAATTCAGTAAAATAAACACGAAATTTAAATTTGGACGCACTCTGTTGGAAAATATAGACTCGCTGGCAGTCTAGTGCTCTATGGTTTAAGACTTGAAGTTTGAGACCCATATGCCAAAAATTACATTAAGGGGGAACAAAGTTGAAAGTTTCTCAAATAAAAAGTGGTATTATGCTAAAAAAACACTTTGAATGAATCAAAGAGAAAAATCAAAGGAACGACTTAAGATTGGCTAGAAGATACTCGTACCTTCAGGAGAAAATTTGTGAAGGTACTATAAATGAAAGGAAACATTAAAATAAGTATTTCCACGGCGACCTGACGGACAGTAGACCTAGCGATGCAATGTGAGATTCTTTTGAATGCACCCATCTGCATAATTTTATACTATGCACCACCTACATTAGAAATATTCATTCAAAACGAAATCAAATTTAATGCAGATGTACATAATTATCATATTATAGAAACCTTAATCGCTTATGTCTGATCAAAAATCAGATCAAATCGTTAATTTTTTTTTTGAACTCATCGCTCTAATGGATTTCATTTATGACCTTAGCAGAAACGCTACATTAGACAACAGATGATAAAAGCATTATACACTTTTATGATGTTTCTTTCGAAATACAGTTAAGTATATAGGTATACTCGAATGAAACGACATATCATATAAAATAATGCGATCACTCAACTTTCAAAATTTACAAATCACACAATTAGCAGCCATTATTTCGTATATAGAGCTACAGACTGTAGAACCACGTGTGCCATTTTGATAGAATTTTATTTTCACGAGCAACGACTATACTTGTAAGCGAATGTATACGGTAAGAAAAATGAGAAGGTGTGATCCATTATTTGCACCGAGCACGTATCATATTGGCAAAAGAACATACGAACTACTAGAAAAAGTTTGAAAATGTTACCTAATGAAAGCGTACAGACGTACACTGATGGAGAGAAATCTGCAGCTGGTGAGACTAAAGCTTATAGCTAAAGTTATACAGCGGGTATAGGTTGCTGGCATTCATCTTACAAGATGATGAAATTTGGTGAAAAAAAGCATAAAAATGTTTCTCATTGTAGCTATAAAGCAAACACACTGCTGTGCCGATTCATATCCCAACTCGTTTCAAACCCTCCACTCCCCAAGTATAATTACTTTTATTATACATGTATGCATGACATGGATGGTAAAAATTGGTATACTTTCAGTTTTTAACTTTACATGCCAACCTTTAGCCAGCCCCTTTGTTTCCCCGATAATTGAAATTCCCATTTAGCCAGCCCATTTTTTTCCCCGAAAGTTAGAGTTCCTCTTTAGCCAGCCCCCTTTTTTGTCGAAAATTGAAATGCCCTTTTAGCCAGACCCTTTTTTGCGGAAAATTAAAAATCCCCTTCACCAGAGATAATCTCGTTTAAAAAATTTGAAAAAATATTGAAAAATCTCTATTTGCGACTTGTTAATCTAATTTGCCACTTTCTCAAAATTAGATTTGGTTTTTCATTTGTTTATATTGGAGTGTTTTTGACACTGTTTCGACGAAACGAAAAAAATTGGATATTGTGTAGGCTACATTTTTGGTGAATCAAATTGAAAGCTGAAATGAGTCCAACTTCAAACTGAGCTAATCAGTTTATAATCAGATTCATGAATTCAGTAGCTATAAACGGACGTACCTATTCTTATTACTTTCAGCAAAGTCAGAATAGTGAGGATTAATAATCTGACTTAAAACCCAATTATTATTATTGAACTATCATTTCTGAATTTTTCACGAAACCTCATACCACTGTTTTCCAACAGTAAATAATTATACGTACATTCCTCTTTTCAGCTCACAGTGGAGTAACTTATCTATCTTTTCGTAAGCCAGAAAGCAAATATTCCACCCAGCCCATTAAAATAAGCAAATATTCTGATCCACACAAATAAAATTATACATGAAATAAATAGTAAAATAGGTACCTTACCAGCAAACTGAGATACTGCTTAAATAATTTTTCCATCGAATCTCCTGCTCTACAGAAAAGAAATATTCATAATGCTGAATTCGGAAATTATTCCTGAAAAGCCGGATGATATTGTCATAACTGGGATATCAGGTTGTTTTCCAAAATCAAACAGCGTTCTCGAGCTGGAACAGAATTTGAAAGATAGATTAGATTTGATTGACGGTGAGAATTCACTCTTTATTGATCCTCCTTTATTTTTTGTAATTTCAAACAGAAGTAGGTCCTATACCAATTAGAGTACACTTATATGTAAGCTAATGTAAATTTACAAAAGATTCGTATTTATTTATGGTATTTTTAGAACCAAACAAAGATTCATCATTTTTTATCGGACGCATTCCAAATAAGAATAAATTTGACGCATCATATTTTGGAATAACTCCTGACTATGCCGATGCCATGGATCCCATGGCAAGGATTTTATTGGAGAAAACCTACGAAGCCATTTTTGATTCTGGTAAAAATTGAATTACTGTGAAAGCTAAATAGAGTATAGTGTAGTCAAAAGTTCAGACAGTTAATTAACTTTTTTTTTGCTGGTCGTATGGCTACTACCCTTCTTAAAGTCATTAATTATCAATTAGATCGTGATTATGATTTAATTTTTAGGTTATAATCCTGACAGTTTGAAAGGGAAGAAAATTGGAGTTTTCATCGGAGTGTATCTAAGCGAATGTGAAGTTGCATACTTCAGTAGTGGCACTTCTGAAGGTTTAGCCATAACAGGAATCGTCAGAAGCTTTCTGGCAAATAGAATATCTTATAATTTCGATTTCCATGGTAAAGTCAACACTCAATTTTACAAAACAACTATATATTGTGGATATGTCACATTGAGAATTCTTATACAGGTCCTAGCTTTTGCGTTGACACTGCATGCTCGTCTGGAATGCACGCACTTCATCTAGCATATCGAGCGATAAAAAATGGCGATTGCGAGTCAGCCATTGTGGGAGGATGTAATTTATGTCTGAATAACGCAGTCACGGCTATGATGATGAAACTTGGAGTGCTAAGCGTCGAAGGAAAATCAAGAATTTTAGATGAACGCAGTGAGTTAGATTGACATCTTCAATTTCCTACACAATTTTATTCAATCATCCTTTCAACCAAATCGGTTTAGTTTAGTACTTTTCCTATTGCGAAGCTTTCAAGTTTAAATTAATAATTGGCACACATATCCCCTCCTCTTCTGGGCATTAACAAACAATTTATATAAATAAATAAACAAAGATGTATGCGGCGGTGCACAGTTAAGAGGTCCATTTGGTTAGTATTTACTCATAGCACCATGGGGTGTGAGGTCATACTGGAAACTATAAGGAATCAAATGAAACCAACCAAAAGTTTCTAGCTATAAAAATGACTTAGCTATAAATATTTGAAGTTGAAATTTCAAAAAATGCAGTTTTCAGAAATGAAAAAAACAAAATAAGAAAAAACTGATAAATCGTAAATTTTGATATACTTGAAGGGGCTAAGTTTGCTGGTATGGGGTAGTAGTCTGTGTTACTGGTCAGACACTATACATGTATATCCATTTACCATTACCATATACTCAGAATTTTTTATTTTAATGACACTTCAGTTTAGTGCGACTAAAAATAGGCTCTCTTTGTAAAATCTTTGAAACACTCTCTCAGTAGCATAAAAATGATCAGTATGGTGCTATATCATGCAGTAAAATGTACTGAAGTATGATAAGAAAAAAACTAAAAATTGAAAATTTTCACCCTCCAACCCAATATTGCATATTATTATATATTTCGAAAACTAAAATCGATCGAATGTGCATTTTTTACCTATATATGCATGCAACGCTACAGATGAAATTGCAAGGTGGCTATTTTTAGAATCTGAAGATCTAGAAATGAAAAATTATTTCCCAATGTAATAAATAGCATGTTTTCTATTGAAAATCTACAAAAAAGAACCTGCATTAACTTTTTAAACGCACTTCATACATCCATAGATTATCAATAAATAGACGGTAATAAATACACCATTCAATGTTAAATAATTTAGGTGTCGAAAAAATTCACAAAAATATGGACTAACTTGAATTTAAATTTTTACAATTTGGATTCGTCATTTTTCAGTTGTTTTTAATATTTTATCCTGCAAATTCTACGCTCCTGCGCTTCCAGTAGCCAAAACCTGACCTAATAATTTTCATCTGTATTTTCTCGCAATAAGAAGTGCTCACCCCCTACTAATACACCAACTTGAAAAATTCTCGCACTACAAACCACCGCAGTATACTTCTCCCAAATGCCAAGCAATTCAATCGGCCAACTGATTTTCATCCACAAAGCGACCTACCGTCGTGGCTTTTTGTGCCACAGCACTTTTCGTGTCTGACGATGCCAACGTAGATCGATCCTCAAGCATAGTCTCCGCACTGTAGGTAAGAAAAAACCTTCAATCTGCATATAAATACCATCAACAACCACCATGTCCAACCAGTGCCGAAAATCGAAGCAAAGCGAATTTCGCAGTGACGAAGCGGTCAAAGGATCATCCGAAGGTACTCCAGAGTACGACTGCAACCTGGTCGAAGGGCCGACCAGCAGCGACAGCAGAATCTGCTACCCGCAGCCACCACCCAAAAGGCGACCACCTTGCCTCAATATCACCCAATGGCAAAGACGCACCCACGTGCGCGACCAATGCGGGTCTGGAGTCGTGCCAAAGCGTTTGCGCTCCAAATTAAACCATCAATTGTGGTGCCAAACCCCGATGACCATGTACCAGGCAACCATCGGTGACCTGGCCAAGAAGCTGTTATGCCGCGAAGAGGTGGTCGTCCGCAACGTGTTCCCAGAACCACCGTGTGCCCTCACTGAGGATATACAGCCTCCATGTTATGGCTACTACAGGAAGTACGACTGCCTGCGACCCTGCGAAGATGAATATGCCACCGTCAATCCCTTAACTGGCAAGAAAGAGTACAGAAATCGACTGGACCGATACTGGGATCCGTGCCCTCAGGAAGACATCACCGACCTCAATTCGTATGCCCCTCAAAATGCGAACATGGCGGCTAAGTTTCGCAGGCGAAACGACGACAGCTCTTGCTGGTAGTCCATTAATTCCGACTCGAAGACTTCCATAAAGACGAATATAAATCAGATTTTTTTTTCTTTCCAACCGAATCGTTTGATTTGAATTTTAAATGGAGGTACCTGTGCGAGTTGGTGACAGAAGTTTCTCGAATGTAAACGTTTGCGTTGTGGGCGTCTGGGAAGAGATTTGGAGAATGATTCACATTTTATGGCGTAAAATTATGTTCGAAAAAGTATAAACCGAGATATGGATCTACAAGAAACGATCATTCCTTTACAAGGCTAAAAAAGTAGGCATATCGTTTCCGATTTGCATAACGTCGGTCTGTGGACCACCAAAATGTGCTTCGAAGTTTGAAATTCTGGTCGAAGAATATTTCATGAACGCAGTACATTCGAGGACATTTTCGTGTTATCTAATTTAAAACTTCCTTTCACCATCTTTATACTAAATTGAAATAGCGGTTCTACAAAATCGAGTTAATACAAGTTCCATTTAATCACCCAATGCCAAGTTCAGAAGTCAGTGGGTTAAGGCTCTATGAAATTTAATCCAATAATGGTTTTTTATGATGATTCAAATCAAGAAATTCTCTCCAAAGTGATTTGACTGTGAAATTAAAGTGCTTGAGTCAGTGGTAAGATCGTATATATTGTATAGCTGTTACAAAACCAGCCATGTTTTTCCACCCACAAATAATCTATCGATTATGTATAGAACTGACATCAACCATAGCATTTCCAAAATGACCCTGATTTCATAATAACAATGTTAATAAGAGGAAATATTCGAAAGTACTCGCGTAAGTATATCAAACTCGATTAGAATGAAAAACTCTCATAAAGTACATATTTCGAGGTCATACTTCATTTACTCCTAAAAATCTGAAATCATATCTTATACTACGTGTCGCCAAGTAAAAAAATCAACCAGGAGAAATATCAACTGCAAAGTGACTTAAGTGACATCATGTTCTACTGAAAAACTCGTACCGCAAGCAGAGAATCGCCACCAAGTCTTCATTTCTCATATTTGGACATGCTTCATTCCTCCATCATTTTTGAACCACTAGATTTTTTCCCCCAATATATTCATGAAAATCCAATGGCTAGTGGGAATATCAAATATAATACCCTTTAGATATAGACAAGACTTGAAGCAATGCTCTGCTTATTTTCATAATACAATAGTAACAAAATTCATGAAAGAGCAGTTTTATAAAATTTAATTTTGTAATTGAAAATTTACGTTTGCTATAGGTGGTGGATACTGTAGGTCAGAGGCAATTTGTTCGATATTTTTGCAAAAACGTGAACATGCGAGACGAATTTATGCACACGTCGTTCACGTGAAAATGAACTGCGACGGCTATAAAGCCGAAGGCATCACATATCCTTCTCACGTAATGCAAAAGCAACTTCTGAAAGAGTTTTACCAAGAATGCCAAGTTCTACCAGAAACGGTCGATTGGATAGAACTTCACGCAACAGGAACTAGGGTAAGATGTCATTTATTTTAAAGCTACAATCCCGTTCAACTTTTATACGGAGCTAAGAAATATAATGAAATGTGAGACGGAGCTTAAGATGTTATGTCAAATGTTACTAAAATGTTGAAATAATCAAAACGAGTAATGAACGTTTCGAACATTTATAGGCACAGTCTTCAAAACTTAAAATTCATATAAATAATACCAAATGAGGTATCGAAGATTTACAGGGAGAAAAAAGTGGCAAAAGTGGGGGGTCAAAATGATCGATTTTCATTTTTTTTAAAAAAGGAAATCGATAGTGCAAAACCCTCCAGTATCAGAATCTATGAAGTGTTGATGCAAAGAGAATACTTCACAGATGGCACCGTATACCATTTTGTGAAATTATATTCTGTTAACGTTAATAAGTTCCATGGTGTACAGTTGAATAAGGACAAATTTTTAAGAAAGGGGAAAAGAGGGTTCTGAGATTCACAATAATATAACAAGCTTGAGAATCTATGTTTATTTCAGATAATTTGCTCTTTTTGCTTAATTTTGCTACATAATGTGGACGGGGGTTATGACGTCATATAACTCATGACTTGGATAGACTATACACAAAAGTGACAACAGACTATTTTCAGCTTAAATGAGAACCCTACCATCAAGTTCCACCCAAGATGATCCCATATTGTATTTGCCTTGACCAGATTTTAGTAATACAAAATGGAAATTATGGACAATCTCATTTTTCTCATAAAGTGGTTTTTCAAATTTTCATCTTTGAAATGCTGTAGCATCACGAATTTTTAAGATAAGAAGAGCCAGTTGGTCTCAAATAGGTGGACTTTGCTTGTTATGTGTGGGTGGGGGCGAAAAAAGTGTTTTTATCACCGATTAAAAAAAAAAAAACTGATAAGATGACTAAAATGGAAAAAAAAGAAAAAAAATATCAAGAGTTTGGTACAAATAAATCAAAATTTTAGAAAAAATATTGTATACAGACTCTGACATGGTATGCTAATTTTCCATCAGACCGACAAAGCGGTCGTATTTGAATGAAAATGCCACACACAAATATGTCTGTTTATACCATGCAGTTACTAAATATTGCAATCTAATTTACTTTTTCACACTCTCGTATTTTATAAATAGCAACAATAACTATACAAACAACAAAACGTGTAAGTCCAAATCTTCACATGAATGTGATTTCGAAAAAGTGATGTTACCTATTCTTTCATTTTCCAGTCCTCCACTTCCGAGTGAAGCTATAAGCTCCGCGTACTTTCCATAGTCGCAAAATTTCAGAAAGCAACCGCCATTAAAAAACTTTCAACTCGATTAGTCCTCTGCCATAATTTGATTTGTACCATCTTCGACTGCATAGTACCACAAATCAATCCTTCCACGTTTAACTTTTCCTTCTCGGCTAAGCCCACACCGAAATTAATTAAAGCAATTTTTGCAATTCCACATCGCGTGAAAATGGTTTACAAAATTGAGCACACAGCACTAAACTTCCTCACCCTCTGTTACTTTCTTTTGCCTACCACTGCTTCTCCCCTTCCCCGCTTTTTCATATACCAAATTTCATGTTTACTCTAAACTTTGCACATTCACACTGCGTGTACACAGCACACCCGAAACTCTCGCGCCTTCTATTTATCCTGCCATATCTGCCATAGAAAATGGGTTCCCATTCTCGCGTACACGTCTCTGTAAAATAGCACCCCTTTTTGACGAGAAAATTATATTTTGCCAGTTATTTTTTACACCAGGGGAAAAAAGTCAAAAAAAAAGTACATCTGCACAAAGAGCTATAGAAAACTTGAAAGCCAAAGTTTGAACTCTATGGAAACGTGTAACTTCTTGAAAAAAAAATTTTTTTTCAATTTCTCATTATTAATCCACTCGAACGGCTAATGTATTGGCCAGCCAGTATTGGAGAGGTGGCAAAAATTATGTTCCAGGAAGAATATAATAAAATTAAAATTTTGATGTTTTTATTTTATGACAGAATATCTTGAATAGTGAAGGTAACTTTTCAATTTCGAGTTAATTATTGAAAAAAAAAAATCGTATTAGTACAGATTCGTTTTTTTAAAAAACTACTGTTTTTAACGTATCATAATATGGCCGACGAACTATTTATAAGGTGCTCGGTATGACAAAAGAAGCTGAGAAAAAATAAACCATGAAAAACATTGAAAAGTGATTAAAATTTCATTAATAATGTTTCTTTTTTCCTCCTTGCAATTGCAAATTACGTTAATTTTTTTTCAATCTGACAAATCTTTAGTCTAAGAAAATGAAACCAAAAATTACCTTAAAAAAGAAGAAAAATCAAAGAGAACAGAACTTTCAGCTCTGGGCAGTTTTCATGTCCTCTGCTCTCAGAATGGCATTGAACACCTGGGTAAAAATGGTTTTCTGCTTATAACTCTTCATGAACTTTTTTTTTTTGATGTTATAAACAAAAGTTATTCATCAAATTTGCTACAACTATTGTTTTAGCCATTCTCATTTTACCTATCTTCATTTGTAACAGAATTGTTTTTCTTCTTCAGGAAATTTAATGTAATGCAATTTTTTCCATGCATCAAAACCTGAGGAGTTAAATTAACAATAATGACGTACTTTTTAGTGTTTAGAAAATGGTCCTTTTTTCAGTCTACTTAATCTTCCCTCTTAATGAAGATACAAACAAATGCTTCATATAAAAGTTATAACTAGGGAGAAACAACTTTTGTGTTGAACATTTTTTTGAAAAATTAATAGTTGAAGAGTTGTAAGCACAAAACCATTCATGATCCCCTTTATTCCTCTCCTGGGACGAGGTTCAGCACACCTTAGAAGAAGCAGGAATTTTAGTATGTTAATAAGGGATACAAAAGCTATTTACGTCCAAAAGTCCTATTCTCTTTGATTTTTTCTTTTCTTACTCGTATCTCGTATTTTTCCTAAAACGTTCTCGCATTTTCAAACCCTCCCTCTGATTCTGGACACTCAATACGTGAGGTGAGAAAAAATATTTGCCAATCTGAATGAAAAGTTCTCCATCACAGGGTAAAGAGGGAAGATATTGTCTACAGGACGTACGACTTTTTTCGTTTTAAGATAATGATATTATTCGTTATCAACGACCTACGAGAAAACTTTACTTGATAAATGACAAACTTACGCGCATGCGCAAGTTAATCAAAAAGCTGGCTGCGAGACGCTTCCATAAGAAAATCACAGCTGCGCCAGCAGCAGCTGCAACATTTATACCTTTTGGTATTTTGCAGCCACAGACCAAAAGACGAGTTTGCAAATTGGGTCGCTTCAGCAGAAGTGAGGGAACGAAAACTGAGAGAGGGTTTTACTCATTTTCGACGGCTCTGTACGCGGCGACTAACAATAATACTAATTAATATTTGCGTTCACTATATATACAGGCCGGGGACAGGGAAGAAATCCAAGCAGTAGAGATTTTGTGCGAAAATCGAGTTACACCTTTAAAAGTAAGCTCGGTGAAGTCGAACATGGGCCACGCAGAGGCGGCCTCAGCTCTGTGCGCCATCGCTAAGGCAATTATCGCCATGAAAAGCGGTGCCATACCACCTAACATTAATTACAAAACACCAAGGAACGATATCGACGCATTACACAACGGCTTAATCGAAGTAAGTAAACGCTGAATCCCCTCCCCACTGCCACCACCCTTCCTGCCATCGCCCTTTGACGACATTTACACGCACCCGAAATCGTGTTACCCGTTTAATAAACACTGACAAGTTCAAAAGTGGACGCTCGAATGTGACCACAAAGCAGCCCTCAACTCTTTTTTACCCTTTTCCAGACCCGTTTACGCCCACACGCCCCACATACATATTCCCTCTGCATTACAGGTGAAACACGTTTCCCAAACAGTAGCTATAAATCGTTGTTATACTGCGACATTTAAAAGGGGTTTCACTTAAAAACGTTCTCCTTGATAAACGATTGACAGCTCGCTTCATTGGCAAAGGTTGATACAGGGTGGTCAAAGAGGGTATATAGCATTTTAGCACCCTCGGCGAAAATATCGATGATAGACACCCTGGACGATGCTCCACAGAATAAAGGGGAAAAAGTTATTTATAAAAATGGAATCTTAAAGCGTCGTTCTGCAGGTCGCATACTTTGAAAAGCCAAATTCTTAAAATATAGAATAACATCAAAATAAACCCGTACAAATATCAAGGATATAACTTAACAGCAAATTATACATCAAGGTTTAGCCAATTTCTAGACATATGTTCTTTTTAATGGGAATAGTGTTTTTAGAAATCAGTTTTGAATTCGGCTGATGATTTGGATTTATATGAAAACTTGAAAAAGGCCCTTCCAGCCCGGTTTCATTTATAATTTTTCTAACCATAATTATACGAAGCGTATTCGCAATTTGTTCTCAGGTTATAACCGAAGACATTCCCTGGACAGGAGGACTTGTAGGTTTAAACAGTTTTGGACTGGGTGGAGCCAATGGTCACACTCTTCTGAAATCGAATATAAAATCAAAAGGAGGTCAACAAGACAATGATCTTCCCAGACTAATTACTGCTTCGGGACGAACGAAAGAAGCAGTTGAAACTATTCTCAATTGCGTATGTACAAGCAGTCTGCACTGATAGAAATTACTGCAGCATATTACATTTTAATCTCAGCAAACTTACTACAGGACAATTCAAGTTTTATATGAAAAATTAATAAAAATGTATTGAGAATTAGTAAAAAAAAAATATAATTAAAAATAATAATAAAAAATACTGAAAAGTAGTAATAATTATATTAAAAATTAGTATATACTGCATGGATACTAAAATTTAATATATTTGACATTAATTTTTCCACATAGAACCTAAATTGTCTCAAAGTAAGTATGAATTTTACTAATTTCTAATATTTTTTCTCTACTTGTGCGAATATATCAAAAATTTGTTTCACATCAAACACTATTTCACCATATTATGGTTAATATTAATCTAACTGCATTGTTCTATAGGTAAAACAAGATACAAATAACGCAGAGCTAGTTGGACTTCTTCATGAAATATTCTGCGAGGATATTGTTAGACATCTGTACAGAGGATACACAATTTTATATCCACATACGATAAAACCATCCGTCCAGAAAATTGAAGTACGTAAGCCATAGTTGATAATTTTATTCTCACAAAATTATTCAAACAAAAACAAAATCGACACGCTACACTTGCTTATTTTATAACAGAATTGTCCCATACTTCAACGACCCATTTGGTTTTTATTTGCTGGAATGGGTTGCCAGTGGCCAGGAATGGGCAAATCTCTTATGTCATTACCAGTATTTACAAAATCAATTGAAGAATGCCATGGAATACTGAAGACCAAAAACATCGACCTAATTTACATAATTACTCAGGAGGATCCACAAATTTTCAATTACGTGTTGAACTCGTTTGTTGGTATTACAGCTATACAGGTATGATATCCACTCCATCTTTAGATTGGATCTGAAGCTTTATGTTGTACATAAATTAGTTTGAAATTGGAATTTTCTTTAGTCACTTTGCTTTTTACATAGCTTCTATAATACTTCGATACTTCATGCTGTATTTTGTTCTGCACAACTCTAAAAGTAATTGCACTTTATCCCCTTTTAAATTTTTTCTTGAAATTTTAATTGCTACGCAAGAAAAGGATGACTTCTTGCAGTTGAAAAATTTTTCGATTTCTTCATCTTCAGAAGTAAAATACAAACTTATAATTGGTAGAAGTGCAAACTAATTTTTCATTTTTCAGTTTGGTAATTATTCCTGTACTGTTCGCGAACTACTCCTAATCTATTCTCATTTTGTACCTCAAATTCCAAAAAATTATTTAACTAGTCAGACTTTCTTTCCTTCAGTGTATTCATATATCACTTTTAAAATTTATCCTCTATAATTGATATACGAAAAAACGGTACAATAGTTCTACCAGTTTCGTATCTTCAAACACCCTCGTTATTTCTAAAAAAAACACTTGCATTCAAAAAGTGCAATATATCAATTATGCCACAATAATGCCCATTGTTTGGCTGGGAATGTTTAAATTTAGAACCTCCATTTGATAAAACCAACATAAGAGGCACCTATATAAACCAAAAAGAAAACAATTTAAAGTAAAGTATTTTAGTAAATAATTACGTCGCCAGTATAAACGTGCTTTTAATTTTTTTCTTCTTAATCGCATTTCTCTCTTCCTTAAATTGAATCTATACGTATACACTCGCAACAATGAGAAACAGAATTAAAGGGTGGTATTTGCGGCGTTCGGTTATGCAATTTTTGTTACGCGATTAACCGACAGCGCGAGTGCATCGTACCGTAGCCAAAGAATGAGAAAAACTTTTACCTCAAAAAGTCAATATATCCTTGTTTATTAAAAGAGAACAATTTTCCAAGTTCACATTTTACCGACGTCATTCGCTATAAACCGTTGTGAAACTCGTGAGTGAGAAAAAAGCTTTTGCTCATAATTAGAATTTTCAATATCGAAGATTATACGTAGGTATAAACGAGAGTTGGCCAAAGTCAACAAGTTTACCCTGCAGTTAGTTAAATTATCGAGAAAATTGAACTAGCATAAGAGAAAACTGAATGGAAATAGGTAAAATATTATTGTTACGAATATTCTAAAAAATGCCAAGTGCTTATTTTTACTCAGTTTCAAGATTGTTAAGGGCCAGTCGTACAAAAAGTAACCCTCAAGTATGAGGTATCTGGGAGTCAACTCCCAGTCGATTGTACAATTACGTTCACAGACATGGGTTACTAAACGCTACAGGAGGATGCTCATATCTCATACAAATGAATGACAAAAGTGAAATCATATCTATATCATTATTTGTCAAAAAATGCAAACAAAAATATATAAATATGAATGAAATCAAGAATTATCAAGGCTTACTATCCATATTTTGTAATAGTCTCAGTTTATCATCAACTGTTCTTAAAATCATTGAAAATATTTTTTCTTCTAATATTTCTCAGCAATATGTAAAATGAAAGCAGATATCAAAAAAGGACATTATGTCGATATAAGCCTTTTTTTTAAATATCCCATCAAGTTCATAATCTGTGAACTTTCCTCTTGCTACAGAGCTATTATTTAGCCCACTATATCTCGCAACTTCATGAATGTACAGTTTTTTTATTTTTTTGATGGCTGGGTCAGCTCTTTTTCTTCAGTTTTTACTTTTTTTTTTTTTTCAACACTCAAACGGGAAAAATTGTTGTCATACTTTCGAAGGACTTAGACAGGTTTTCCAACTATCATTTTCTTATAATTTACTGTCCGCATGAGATATTTAATTCAATACTTTGTTTTCTAGATCGCACTCATAGACGTCCTAAAATCTATAAATGTAGTCCCTTGCGGTCTTATAGGCCATTCGGTAGGTGAGATAGCATGTGCATATGCAGATAACTGTCTCAGCTTGGAACAAACTATTTTATGCGCCTATTATCGAGGTCTAGCTGTTTCGGAAACGAAAACTATAGAAGCCTCGATGGCAGTTGTTGGTAACAAAATCACGTGACATCGTTGTAATACAACTGAATCATAATTTCATTGCCATTTCTAACCTAGCACTACGTTGTCAGCAGGACTTTCGTATGAAGAACTTAGTGCACAACTTCCACCTGAAATAGATATAGCATGCAAAAATAGTCCAAACAATTGCACTATATCAGGACCAAGCCACTGTGTCAAAGAACTGATTGATAAATTTCAAAGCCAAAATATTTTCACACGTGAAGTTAATTGTGCAAATATTGCATTTCATAGTAGATATATTCAACATTGTGGACCCGTGCTGCTCAAGTATCTAAATGAAGTGAGTTTCAATAAATTGAATTTATAACTACAGTATAGTGCTAAGCTAGAACCAATTCAATCCGTATAGAATATAACCCTATAGCTAAAGGTGCATGAGGGGCTTACAAAAAAATAAGGTCTGGAATGTTTTACTACATCTGACATTATACTAACACGTTTTTGAAACATACCTGACCACCCTGAACAAAATTTCAATGCTAATTTCTACAATTTGGATAGGAAAACTAGGACAGTTCGAGATTTATATCAGAAATCACTAAAAAAATTATAGTAATATCATGTATCATCTAAGATATGGTAAAAAGTACTATAATAATATTAGATACAGTAAATAGTAATTTTCACAACTGTAAATTCTATTCATTTCTCTCAGTGCGAGCACGTTGCGATATTCACCATAGAATTTATAATATATTATCAATTTTTTTTTGTTAATAGAACTCAAAATTTTTCCCTATTTTTTTAAAATTAAAATGTTCAGCTCACCAAAGTGCGATGACCAGCAAATCTCTAGGCACACTTTTCCACCATTTATGATGATAATCTATCATTTCAAACGTAATTTAGTAAATTTGTACAAAAATTTGTACAAAAATTTGTACATTAAAAAAATGTTTAAAAACTGAACATAGATGAACTTCAGCAAAATTGTCGAAGAAATAAATTTTCATCTTTTGGGACTAAGCAGATTTTGTACTTGGTTCTGGACTTGGACCAACGAAATGGTTTTCATTCAGTGAAAGTGCGCGGGTAAGAGTGGGGTGATTTCGATCGAAAGCCAAAAAATATACAAAGCAATTTTAGATAGATCCATTCAATTTCCACTATCTTCAACCAAAACAGATCAACAGCTCGACGCATACACTCTAAATTTCCACCCTAAATATTTTTCTCAATTCGCCATTTTCATTGGGCACACTGTGCTCGGATCTTCGCCAAAAATATTTATAGCAGCCAACGAACGTGTCGACTTGGAGTATAATTAATATGTAAATTACGTAGGTAATACCGGAACCGAAATTACGATCTGAGAAATGGATTACAAGTTCGGTGTCGAAAGCAGATATTCAAACCGAAGATGCGAAATACTGCTCGGCGACGTATCAAACCAACAATTTATTAAATCCTGTTTTATTCGAGGACGCTGTCAAACAAATACCCGAAAACGCAATAGTCATAGAAATATCTCCGCACTCTCTGCTGACAGCTATTTCCAAGCCACAATTGAAGTCGGAGTCTATTTATGTGCCCTTGGCCAAAAAAAGCTGTCCCGACAGTATCGACTATTTACTCCAAGCTTTAGGCCAGTAAGTACTTCAAAATTCATAAAAATAGTATATCATAGGTCAGTGATCAAAAGTAAGGTATTACAGAGCAATAAGTGAAAAGTTAGCATCTAGCTATTGTAGCAGCCGTTATTTCGGTTCATGAGAAGAGGAAACAGTTTCACTCATTTGACAAAAAAGGGGCAATGCTCCTGTTTCAAATTGAAGGGCGCAAAAATTTAGAGAAAAATTAGAGGAAATTTTCAAGATGAATGAAAGAATAAGCGAAATTGAGGAATAATAAAACCATTAATTAAAATATTGCCAGTAAGAAAAGTAATTGAAGAATTAAATAGTAAGAACATTCAGAGCCGCAAAGTAGCCCAAAAATAGCTGTCTTCGTGAAGGCGAAGATAAATTATCTTTAAAATCAATTGTACGATAATACAAAAAAAGTTCATTAACTTGTTTTGAGCAAAAACATTTTCAACTCAAACTTGATGCATACAACTTTTCATGTCTTATATGAAATAGCCGTCATCATTATGATAAAATCGGACACACGAGGACATGCACAAAATCGACTAAAAGCCTTATTAAACTAATGTATGATGACGTCATCATACGATAACACTGGATATACACGGACACGCAAAATTTCTACTAAACGTCTAGTAAAAAGAATTCATCTTTAACAGCTGTAGCCTTCACCGAAGTTTCATGAAGGCAAGAGATGAATTCTCTTTTACAGCAGTAGTTCATAAAATTTTATAATACCGTCGAACGGGGTGACTTTACATTCAAGGGGCGACTTTACCCACTCAGTTTTAGCCCAATAAACAAATTGCCAGGCAAAAATTAAAACCAAAATACGATTTGGATCGAAGCAGGTAGAAGGAGGAAAAGAAAAAAAAGATCGCCACCCCACCCTCACTTCACCCAGTAACAGAACAAGAAAATAAAGCGGCGATATGGTTTTTTCCTTTTTTTTCTTATTCGTCTTTTTTTTTAACAACAGACACTCAAAATATTCAGTTCGGTTTCACACGGTTGAAGTTGGTACTTGACTAATTTCTTTTCAATCGTATGTCTGAGTACAAACATCCTTAAATTTTGCCTCCCCACCCATCAATAACCCGTCAATAACAAATTGATGGGTAAAATCGCCCCATTGAGGAGTGACTTTACACAAATTTTTTGAAAAATCATAAAAAATAGAAGGAAGGCTGCAAACTCAAACTTTTTTTTACAATTGTGTTGAGAAATGTTAGACCTAAATTTTAAAACCAAATTCACTTCAATAGCTTCAAAATTGGAAGAGTTATTAAAGGACAAAGTTGAAAAACATTAAAAAAGTGTGTAAAGTCGCCCCATTCGACGGTAGTCTATATTTTCTACTATCTATGATGAAGAAGAAAAAAAAAATTGCAATGGAAAAAAAGCAATTTTTTAGGAATATCATCAGTACTTTATCTCATGAGTGTTAAATTATTTTGAATCAATAAAAATAAATGGGAAAAAAAAAACAAAAGTAGAAAATAAATATTCGAATAATACGAGTACTATATGTTTCAAAAAAAAAAAAATTGAACTTTAAAAAAATCAATATAGGTTCAAGTCTATATACTGGCCTCCTTCCCACCTTTAACTTTTCAAAATTTGTATTAAAAATTCGGTTCGATTTCTACGATTACACTTTACAGACTATATCTGGCGGGTAAATCATTGAAATTGCAAAACTTATATCCAATCATCGAGTATCCAGTTAGCAATGAAACGCCAATGTTGGCTCCACTTGTCAGGTGGCAGCACGATGCCAGCTGGAGAGTAGTCTACGCATCTAGAGAAGAAATGATACCAGGTGAGCGAAGGATTACTATATATCCAAATGGAAAAGAACACAGTTACATTTTGGATCACATTATCGATGGCAAAAATATTATGCCAGGATTTGGGTTCGTGGTAAGTCCTATATATTCGTTGGTGTGTAGTTTACGTTTAAACAAAAGGCAGGTAGACCCACTGCATTATTATTTTCAGTTGAAATGCATCGCTTTCGTCTACCCAACATCAGCCATTTTGAGTATATTTGGGCGAAAGAAAAGTGAATTTCCAAACTCGAGCCCTTTAAAAAAAGTTCCCTCCATATTTTCGTAAATAAATTCCGGACACGTTCGATCCCTCCGGTATACGCTGATATTTTGTAAATTACATTCCTTTCTGCTGAACTACGACTAGAAATTGCATCGTTTAGACATTTACACTGGCGTGATCGACATTTACTGTCATCACAGTCATGTTATTGAAGTTTTCATATTTCAAACTGAAATATGTAAATGTAAAGTTTGCAGTTCGAAAATCGAGCAAGAAAATAGGAAAAGTTGCAGTCGGGTAATTTGATTAATTTATGGTAATTTTGAATTACCCATAATTTCAACTGAAATTCTGGGGAAGAGGCATGGGTACGTTAGAAAGGGGCACAGGTACGAGTCGTGTAAAAAATCTAAAATATTTCAATAAAAACAAAAATTGAGAAACAGAGCTCCTACAATAGTTCAGGAAAATTTGGAAATAAAAAGGGAAAATAATAAAGAGAAAAGGACTTTCGGACTTTCGGCTGTGGTTAGCTTTGACACCGCTGATTAACAAATCGAGATACTAATACTACATTCACAATTGGGGGTAAAGGGGACCAAAACTGGTTTTTCGTTCTATAACTCTTCAACTATCAATAAGCACCTATCTTCGATTTGGCAAGTTTCTCAAAGCTGATTCATTTTTTATCCTTTCTCTTTAATTTTTCCTCGACTATAAGTATAATACACCAAAATGTTAGTGAAAATAACATTGGAAATAAGTCAGGCAAAACATGCGCAGGTATTCAGAATGAATTATTGATATAAAAATATCTAGATTATTTCAAGTCCCATGGTTGATAAAAGTGAAGAAAATTGAATATTTACTTGAAAATGATAAACCAATTAAAGGAACTTTTGAAAAATGGCTGTAGCGAAGATAAAAAATTTGAAATATTTTTATTTATGAAACCTTTCAAGATGTGATATTCCGAAGACATGCAAGAACATTTTTGAAAGAAAATTTTAAATTTTTTAGATTTTTATCCCCCCTGGAATTAAATATATATTATTTTCATTTTATTTACAGCAACTACTTTGGGAAACAGTGGCACTATTGCATTCGAAAACGTTGCAGAATTGTTCTATAGTACTTGAGAAATTACGTTTTCATAGAATGGTTTATATAAATCGACATAGTGAGTATTTTTGTTTTTTTGTTCCTATAGTTATTAGGGCTGGCTGGGTGAAAAAAAAGAAGAAGATAATTTGAGATTGCAAGTCTACTGATGGCTCATCCAGTCTAAATCTTTTTGTAAAAGTTGAAATAAGAATGCAATGATATGTACCTACAAATTAAAAATGACCACATTGTTTCCAGAATTTCTAAAATGATTGTCGAGTTGAATTTTTATAGTTCATTTAAGAATTACAAAATTGCATTACCTATATATGTTACAGAAAACTTACACTTAATCTGTAACGTACAAAAATGCAGCGGAAATTTCGAGATTTCGGAAGGTGGATTGGTAGTAGTCACAGGAAAAGTGAGAGTACCAGAAAATGATGATCCTAAAGATATTGATATGACATGGAGACCACAGTTTGATGATTCAGATGATCATGATATTGAGTTAAATTCGGATGACATATACCAAGAACTGACGTTACGTGGTTACGGATATTCAGGACTTCATAAACAGCTTTTGAGCTGCAATTTTTCGGGTGAATAAAAAATTTTCCCATTAAATATAAATCGATACTTTTAGAAGCGCACAAGGCTACAATAATTTTTCGTAATTTATCGAAGGTAAAAAAAAAATTATGCATTTCACTCAAGTGGTAGAACTATTTTTTTAATGTTAAAAGACAATATCTGCAAATTATCTTGGGATTCAAGCCAATAAGTAAATTCTAAAGTATTACATAATGCAGAAAATTTTTTGGGGGAGCGTTGCCTCTTCTGGGCCTCTTAGTTCCGCCACTGATTACACAGCTAAGCCTTCTGAAAGCTGTGATTTTGTGAATTAAATCTAGACGATATTAATTTTCACCACAAGAATCAAATAAAATTCAATTATTATACCTTCAGGAACCAAAGCACGAGCACGCTGGAACGAAAACTGGCCAACATTTTTGGACAGTATGGCACAAGTTTTCATTCTGCAAACAGACTCTCGCGAGCCATACTTGCTGGCCAGTATTGAAAAATTAATTGTGAATACAAAACGACATCAAGAATGTTTAGAAAAGCTGGGTCATATTTCGGGTAAACTACATAATCTCTCATCGGTAGAAACAGCAAAACATGAATAAGAACATCGACACTAAAACATTTTTCCTTCAAAAAGGTTTACCAATAAGAGGTGACCGAGAGTTGGATATTTTAGAGTCTGGAGGTGTACTTATGAAAGGAGTAAGAGGTCATATTATGTCTCGAAGAAAACTTCAAAAGGAACCGCAACTGTTGATGCAGAAATTCACACCGTTCATTGAACCTGAAGTAAATAAACCGAGTGGATTCGAATGATTTTTTTTTAAATTCAATAAAACAAATAAAATCTATCAATTCTTCGAGAAACAACATTTCATAATAAAATAATGAATTATCTAAGGAAAATTCAAAAAAGTAAAATAGAAAAATAAGCTATAATTTTTTCTACTCTTTCATTAATAAATATTTTTTTTTTTTTGGCTACCCAGAATATCATAAGCATGATGGAATTTTCGTGTTTCTGTTCATGCATATTATGGCAAAACATTTTATCCACGTCGGTGAAAATGGTAGAATTTAATCGAAGCAATAAAGAATTTATGTCGATCTACATATGCGAATGTTTGAACGCCTATGCACACATTCAGGTTAGAAAATTTTTATACTCGTTGGTTTTTTTCGAAAAGTATTCTCTAAATCAGTGTTAGGTACGACTAAATTGACCATCAAATCAGAATTCAAATCAATTATATGACTAAAACTATTAATGACTGAATTGTAATAATATCCATTGTGATTGATAATTAATTGATTAAATTATAAGTCATGATTAAGTCATGACTACAATCATTTAATCGTTGAATAGATGACTAATATTATTCATAAAATATATTATAGTCGTGATTTGATTTTGATTAAGTCATGAATAATTTAATCATGTTTGATGGCTAATTTCAGTTATAATTTTTATTCTCCAAAGACCTGACTTGGGATTGCAAAAATCATCATACAAGGTGAATTTCACTCATATAGATAGACTAACACATAATAATGTCCTTTTCTTTCGAGGGTTCACTTTTTCAGTAGTTCTCTTTCTAATACCGCACTTTCCTTATCAGAAGTTCTTTTATTAAAAATCTTTCAGTAAATATTCTTCCAATAGACACTTTTCCCATAAGAATAACTTCTATAATCAGCACTCTCTCAATTAGGTTGTTGTCTTCCTATTACTACACTCTTCTAATTAGCACTTTTTTGATTAGAATGTTTTTTTTTTCAATCAATAATCTTCTACTTGGCACTTCTCTAATAGCCAGTTCTCTTCTAATAAAATCTTCTCTCCTTAGCATTTTTCAATTGGCTTTCTTCTACTTGCGTACCCTCTATTCCAGGTAACAATTTTCCAAAAAATAAAATCATATAAACACTAAAAACTTGTTTTTAATCAAACGCATCAAAAGAGTTGGAATCATTGTTTTTGATTGTAAAAGTTGATTTATTGATGCAGGCATCATCGATTATAGTGACAACAAATCCAACTTCTGATCAGAATCTTGAAAAATCTTATCTGAAATTCCAACAAGAACCAGTAACAGATGGTGAGCAACATTTAATCATCATTGATTCTCCAGATGAGCAAGTAAGTTTTGTGATATATTTTCAACGAAAATACACATCGAAGCAATTTTATCTACCTTCAGTCTTTTTACTTAAGTCCTCCCCACTGCAGTACATTTACCTCAGTGACAATATCTTGCTCGCATTCTCATCCAGAAAACCACGACTTTGTTCGATAATTACTGCAAAGCTCTCAGTCATTGAAACCGTCTGTTTGACATAGTTCCAAAATTTTCCTTTTCATATTTTGCCCCTCATTCATTCACAGTCTCACAGCTATACGCAATTTCAGTTTTCATATTTTTCTTCTTTTTATTACCAACTATAGAGAGGATCACGTAGAGTAACCCTTTTTAATAATGCCGAAGAAAATCCTCGCTCCAAATGCAATTTGTAGCTTTTCCAAGTCCGAAATGTTGCCAGATTTAAATCGGCAATTCTTTCAACGAGGGTGAAGAAATAGGAATTTAGAAAAACCCATCTACAAAATATTTCTAGACATTCGTCGATGTGATGGTGAAATATACGGCGAATATATTGAAGATTTTCCCCCCTTATTGAAGCACCTCTATATTGCAGTTGTTGGCGTAAAAGAAGCTTTTTGAAGTTGAAAATTTTAATTAAAAATTCTTGTAGCCCAAAAATCGTGGATTTTTCCCCCTTCTCAAACAATTTCGTTTTTTGAAACAGATTTTGGAAGATAATTTGCAAATATTAGCAGATGGTGGATTTATAATGGTTAGAACTGAACTTATTGAGAAGATTTCGCATCCAAATTTGAGTGTCTGCTCACAAGTTATTCTTGATGATGAAAAATTTATAATGTTTCGACACGTAAGTATATTTATAGTGTTTGATCAAACTGGGATGGAAGGGAGGGGGGGTTGGTGACAGATGAGCTATGCTCCCTAGAGCTGTAATAAGCACCCGCCCATCCCTGCCTCCACGAAACGTCAATGAATAAGCTTTTTTTATTTCGGATAAAGAAAAAGTTTTTTTTTTCTCAAAAGAAAATTCATATCAATTATTTACTTACATTTTATGGGTATATTAGGGGGGGGGGGGGATAGTGGGGGATATGTAAACTGTAAATTTCGACGATGAAAGTCGTCATGCATCTAATTAAGTAAGTATATATATATAGAATGTTCTCGTCCTATAAGATTTAGAAATAGAAATTATCAAAACAAAGTCACCATAGAATAGAGCTTTGAAAACCTGCTTTTAGCGAGGCTTACCAGGCACGAGTTTAGTTTTTTGTTTGTTAAGACACACACGCTCTAATGATAAACTGATGTTACGTTTACTCGAAAACTTGGCAAAACCATATAAACGCTTCAAGTGTTGAACGTGACATTTAAGCTAAAAGATGGCGAATATTTCATTAACAGAGAAAACGATTTTGCAGTAAAAGACATAATTGAGAACATTTTTAATCAGGGGTCGGTAAAGTAGGTGAGTATTTTTCAAATATTCCATATTTTATGCACAAGAGGGTATAGTTCCACACATGCATAAAAATAGGATTTCAGGGGCTTTCAAATCATACTTCGAGTTTTTTGATTTTATTGATTCAAACCCTTCAGGATATTACAGAGGAAATGAACACGACTTGTATCTATGGAGGTTTTTGAAAACACTGAAAACAAATCTGCAAACCATTTTTTGCTACGATGTCGATCCCAGCGAGATATATGGCCTCTAAATAGTAAAAAAATACTCCTAAATGCGTCAAAATTGCAACGGAGAACTGTAAAATCAATGACAGATTTTGATTCCCTATAAAAAAAGCTTATGCTTCTGCATGTCATCCAGTCAATTTAAATGTCACAATTTCCTTGACTGTATTTTCATTTTTCTGGCCTTCGAGTTCATAAATTTTGAAACTACACCCAAACACAATTTTATGAGGAAAAAATAATTTCTACTCATCAAAATCTATAGAAAGGTTAGCACTTTTCAAGGAGAGAGTACATAGCACATACACTTTTTATGAGAACCCTCACAACGACACACTCATCAACTGAGAAAAAAAACACTCCGTATCGGTTTATGGAGCAAAAAAAATAGGATTTTTTTGATTTAACAACCTCTTGTATGTCACTCGATGCGTAAAATGCTCTATCGAATGGCTTAGGGGAAAAACCCTGACATTTGATAAGAAAGATTGGCTCATTGTCGGGCTGAAATTTTTCAAACTGATCGATTATACGTCCTTCTTTTATTTTACGGGTAGATTTTTTTTTTTTTATATATTTTGAAAGCGCTAATGAAAAGAAAAGTTTTGAAAGTTTTCCCCATTTTTTTCCAACTCCCAAATGATTCGTCATCGTCAGTTTAAATTAAAATTAATCGTTTTTTATTAGTGAGCTAATTTATTACTCGCGGTTCCACCTCGTCGACCAGCAAAGTTTGTATAAATAATGCAGTGAAATAAATTTAGCTATATTCCTTGGCTTTCTACAACAAATTATGTATCATTTTGTTGTTTAAATTCAGTTTCAAAATAAATTAAGTGTAAGCTCAGCAATAATGATGATAGTATAAAATAATTATGGGTCTAAAAATTATAATTTCTCTTTTTTTTTTTGCAACGTAAACATCGTATTATTTATTTACAGTTAGCATATCACCAGTTGAAGTCCAAAACCTGTCAAGTCGCAGGAAATAAAAATTCAATTTTTCAATGATTTGACGTCAGTAGACTCCAAAACGTCATAATTTTAAAATGAAAAATTACCTGAAAGTTGAATAAATAACAAAATAATTGCTCCATTTTATAATATTGCAGATTAAAATTTTAAATAATCAACATAAATTGAAAGAATATTTTTTTTTTTTAAAGATACTGGTTTTGATCTCATCCAGAATTTTTCCAAACTTTTATAATACTGCAAAATTATGCTTTTTTTGAAATATTTTTTTGCTAGATTAGTTGGAGTTGGAATTTAAAAAATAAATATTTTCTCTAATATTTATGGACTAATCCATCCGATAATATAAATTTGAAATTATTAAATGTTTTTCCTCACAGATAAAACGGATAAGTGAAACTGAGGAAACAATTTGCGTTAAAGTGACAACAGTTGATTTCGAGTGGATTCGTCAACTGCAAATGGAAATTAATTCCCAAAAGAAGATAATATTGTACGCGGAGCAAGATTCTATAAGTGGAATTTTAGGATTCTACAACTGTCTGCGGAAGGAGATACCAAATAATAAAATTAGGTTTGTAACAGTTTACCACATAGAATATAACGTTTGGAATGGAAACGAGGACCATAAAAACAGTTCAGTAGCTGCATCTGCAGCATTAACAACCATAAGTTTTCTCAAAGTGTAGCTATAAATTCGAAGAATACGACAATGTACGTAGTGTGGTTATAAATCAAAGCTGGAGCATGTAAATTTGTCGAACATGCTTTCGATTCCAAGCTGGCAACTAAGACTAGGGGACTCAGCCATTTCCCTCTGCTGCGAATTCGCCTTTATACAAAATATAATTTTCCAGCTTGGTTACAAATGTTACTCTACGACCATAAATTTGTAGATTTACATTTGCGTAAAAGGAATTAGGTTACCAATACAGGTATAATATATGGAGGAATGGTACTAAAAACTTATACAGGTGACATTGGAGGGGAGCATATCTTTTCAGTAGAAGGGTATATAGCCTTCAAAAAAAAAAAAACTTAAAAACTGAAAATTTGAAAAAACCAGTCCAAAAAGTATGGATGATATGCATCGCAAGGATGACTAGCAAAGATTAGAATAGAAATCAGTTAAAAATTTTCTTATAAAGTGTAATATCATGAATTACACTTGAAAAAGCAAAAGTACATCGGCCAGTATACCCTTTGAGTGAAAAATAAGACTCATTTTATTCGCGTAGATCAAATCTACTTTTTCTATAAAATGAATTTGTTATTGGTCCTCCGAGTGCCCTAGAATAATGATTTTTACTTTCAATTTTTGGGGCTAATAGGAATACAGCTCTATACTTAGGTTCAATTTACATCTATTTGTGTATTTGAAAAATATTTTTAACCTTCTTCACACAGATGCTTTTTCATATTCGACCAAAATGCACCGCCATTTTCGCTAACACAGCCCTTCTACCGATCGCAACTTGCCAAAAATCTCAACGTGAACATTTTTCGAAACAACAAATGGGGTTGCTACGTGCACTACACCCTGGCTGAAATTCCATTAGCAAAAAGGCCGCACGCATTTGTAAAGGTCGGCCGTGCTGGGGATTTGCGAACGCTAAATTGGTACCAAGGAAATGTAAATCCATCTCTGTAAGTAGCGTGTATATAATGTCGTAATTATTATTTTCACCGGAGCTTAATTTAAATATAAGTCGAAGTAAATTAATCCGGAAACGCTTGACGGATCGTCGGATTAATAATATTTTTCGTTTAAGTCGCTTTTAGGGTAACTATGGCGACAAACGGGTTTCGTATTAATTTTTCAGCACTCTTTTCGCTTTCTAAATATTATAAATAAGTGGAATCAACACGAGCCAGTGGTTCGGATGTATAAACAAAATAAGGCAAGCGGGGGACTGAAAATTCAAAATTTGATACCTGATTATGACTCAGACTAAGCTATCGCCACATTATGGAGTTCATATTTATTTTACTTTATAATAACGATTCTTCTATAAATGGTTCACCATATTTCATTTTGTGAACTGAATTCTGAACCAAATTCACTCAAATTCGGATACATTACTCTCAATAATGTAGTTGTCATGCCCCAACGATTTTTTTTTCAATTTCTGTTTTTTTTTTTTTTTTGTTGAAAATTCTTGAAAAAAAAACCTAAAATTCTGAGAAAAAAAAAAACGAAAAAAAACATAGGGGTATAAAATGTACATTCGAGAGTAAAATATCCAAATTCAACCAAAATTTAATCAGAATTCTAATTCTGCTGATAAAATGCTTATTTGTGAACCATTGAAATAAACCATAACTACATCGAATAACTAAAGCCTTGTATAATTTCTCGACTCTAAATAAACCAACTTGGAAAAATTTTGCGTCAGTAAATAATTTTTAAATCATGATTTTGTTACAGAAGTAACCAAGACAAGGACAATACAGCATTTACGT
Organism: Parthenolecanium corni; assembly: GCA_038050395.1. NCBI lineage: Eukaryota > Metazoa > Arthropoda > Insecta > Hemiptera > Coccidae > Parthenolecanium > Parthenolecanium corni. Next base: position 3,134,603 of record JBBCAQ010000014.1, on the reverse strand, counting down.
TGATTCACATTTACTACTCGGCAATAAATTTCAAAGATGTTTTACTAGCTACAGGTGTTCTATCATACGAAAAATTCATTAGAAATCGAATTATGCAGGTTTGATACAGATTATTTTTCAGAATTATTAATCAACTATAGGGCTTAGGGAAGGTTCTTCAACACTAGAAAAATCAGGTTTCACTCGATTACTCAAAGGACCAGGTGGCATCATATACGACGCCACAAGAATAACCTCAAAGGGACAGTGGCGTCGTACGACACAAGTCAGGGGTTCTCAAAATATTAATCTTTTGAAAAGTCCATCTCAAAATTTTGAGTGGCGTCGTATATGACGCCACCTGGTACTTCTAGTGCTAATATGAACTGAGCTGAAAAGCAACAAAAACCAAAACGCAACTACCCAGTAAGAATATATAAGTAGTAATCGAGATATTTTAAGTATCCCACTTACTACTAATATTTAAAAATCCAAGAGACCTCATTTCTCTGAATTCAACTCACACGAAATGTGAAGCCAACTGAGGAATGTAAGAACTACTACCAGCAATGAATGAAGAATCCTTAATTATTTTTCATTCTTCAAAATTTAATATGATAAGCAAATAAAGGGTTAAAAGGGACTACCAGCCAAAAAACATACTTCTGGAAAACGTTTCTCTATACGTGTCCTAAAAATACATACAGCGTGTCACTTTCCAAACATAACGTTTTAATTAGACTTTTTTCATCCGCAGGAATGCCTAATCGGATGCGAATTTTCAGGACGTGACAACGAGGGTAAAAGGTACATGGGCATATATCCAGCCGGCGCTATATCCACCGTAATATTAGCGTCGAAATTATTTTTATGGCAAATACCGGAAAGCTGGTCATTAGAGGATGCAGCCACTGTGCCCGTTATATATTTAACTGTAAGACCTTTCGACCTCACCCACATCTCTGCCTTTTTTTCGCCTTCTACTCCATTCTCTCGACTTTTCTCAAGTCATTTTTCACATTCCAAACTTAAAACATTTTCGTCTCGGGTCGACATTTTACTTTCAACCAAGCTTTTTTGCGCTTGTTTTTTTTTTCTTTCTTTCTTTACTTTTAATGGGCATATATGTATACTTATCGTCTAGGTTATATCAGCATTTTTTGTGCACGGAAATTTGAAAAGGGGAGAAAGCGTTTTAATTCATTCGGGTGCCGGAGGTGTCGGCCAAGCAGCCATTAATATTGCCATTCGCTACGAGTGCAATATTTTCACAACAGTTGGTACACCGGAAAAACGAGAATTTATTAGAAGCCAGTTTCCCCAGGTTGGTATACGTGCAGACAAATCGAGAACCAACTTCTGAGGAAACTTTTCGAGATTTTCCACATCGAAGCGGGAGTGCTTTGATGCCCTTCACTCGCTGAGGAGTTGCCCTAAATTATTTTCAAGTCTTCCCTCTCTCACTTCTCAATAAATTTTTGTTGGAATTCTAATTCGAGATATTATGTTGTTTTATTAGGATTCAAAAAATCCCCTCCCCCTAAATCATCATTAATATGTCACTCGTCACAAGTAATACCATATCAAAGCAAAGATCATATTTTGTTGTTACAGAATGGTATTCTGCAGGCAAAACCCTGCACTTGAATATAGTTTTTAGCTCATTAGGACATTACTATATTTCAACACGAGACTAATTTATCGAAAATTTGGACACGCTACCCTCGAATGTACCACCACTGATCTTACTTTGCTTTTTTCTAAATTCATATTTCTAAATCATTCTTCAAAGTCAAAACATTTTTTAGAACCCTTAAAAAATAACCTAATTTGGGCTCTCGACCTTTATTGAGAATTCATACGAAATTTTCCCTTTATGAGGTGAAACATATCAAAAACTAACAACTTTCTTAGAACTCAAGGCACAATTCTGAGGCTCGGACATTTATAAAAATTCTAAATTTCAATAGCATCTATAAGTGCTCTAAATATCTTTAAAATAAATTTTTTTTCCAGATAAAAGATAGTCACATTGGCACTTCTAGGGACACAAGTTTCGAGTATCAAATACTAAAAGAAACCAATGGTGAAGGTGTAAATTTGGTGCTCAATTCTTTGGCCGAAGACAAATTACAAGCGTCAGTGCGTTGTCTAGCGAAAGGGGGACGGTTTTTGGAAATAGGAAAATTGGATCTCCTGAGAGATAATAACTTAGGTGAGTAGCTTACAGATGTATTTCATTTCTTCCAAAAAAAAAAGTCAATCCTGAAAATAAAGCGTAGATAGAAATACCAACTCAATTTTGAAAAATAATAAGATTTTCTGCGAAAACAATAAGCCAATAAAAAGTCCAAACCTTCAAAATTTCTGTAACATATACCAACATATTTTCGACCCTTATTTCCAAATATTATTTCAAAAATTCTAGACTTCTGTTTAGTAAAAAAAGAAAAAAATGGAACGTTTTTGATACATCGCATCAACTATTCAAGAATGTACGTTGAGACTTACATTTTCTCAACGCTTTCTTTACGCCAAGACTTTCAGCTGGAAAAGAATGTGAATCGATATCAGCACCAAAAAAGGGGGAAATAATCGAAAAACAATGAAAACATTTTGAATTATGGAAATTCACTCGGTATATATTGTGGAGGAGAGAATATTATTCTACCACGACTTATCAATTTTTTTTTTTTTTGTTTTTCCTACGCTAAAATCTTAGGCATGCAAATATTTTTGAAAGGCATCAGCTTTCATTGCATTTTATTGGATTGCATTCACGAAGAGGAGGAAACCAAACGAAATGCTATTTTTCAACATTTTCAGCACGAGTTGGATGCTGGTTCCATCAAACCGATTGTGAGGAACGTTTTCAAAGATAATGAAGTAGAAGATGCTTTCAGGTATGACTAATTTAAAAACCGAAATTATTTCAAATAGGTATTTTGGTTTTTTTTTTTTACAATATGTAAAAAATTGAAGGTACAAAAGTGCAGTGAAAACTAAAAAATGGAAACAGGATTGAGATAAGTACAGAAAATTCAGTCTTTCGTTTCAGATTTATGGGAACAGGCAAACACATTGGTAAAGTTTTGATAAAAATACGACCAGAGGAGCCAGATATAATAACACAACCGACTGCACTTCTTATAGAAGCCATACCTCGATTTACCTGTGATGCAGAGAAAGTTTACATCATTGTTGGTGAGTTCTAGAACTAAATTTGCACCTTATCATAAAATATAAAATAAAATAATGTTGAAGGTTTGGGAATAGTTCAGACTTCAGAGCTTCAGACTAACTAATAAAAAAGAAATCAGTTTTGGGAGGAAAAAATTGAAAAAAATTAAGATAAAAAATTTAGTAGTTACCAGTAAGCACTCAATTTGTGATTACGTTATAGCAAAAAGAGAGAAAAATTGTTTATAATAGAAGCAAGCGTACCAAAGCTTCAATAATTAAATTCAAATATTTGGACTATACTGGCAAACGTTCATTCTGAAAATCGATAATTACAGGTGGTCTTGGTGGAATGGGAATGGAATTAGCAGATTGGCTAGTTTTACGAGGAGCAAAAACACTAATTTTGACTTCGAGAAGCAAAGAAACGACAGGATACCAACAAATGCGAATGAAATTATGGAAATCGTATGGAGTCACAACTATCGTATCCAATGCCGATATAACAAATCAAAAAGAAGTGTATACGTTACTCACCCATGCCGAATATGTTGGTTCTATTGGAGCTATTTTCAATTTAGCTGGAGTACGTCTTTATTAGAGAGCAGAGATTTACCGTTTATAAGCCAAGAAAAATGAAAAAATATAATAATAGAGAATAAATCCAGAAAAATCGAAAAATGTAGAAAAAAAAATTCATTCAAAATAAAATCAAACCAATCAAAACGATAGATCTAAAAAATTTTGAGGTAAAATTGAAAAAAAAAAAAACAATGATACCAAAAACAAAGGTCCAAGATTGATAGTAAAATAAATAATTCCAAAAAATTTTCAAATAAGCCAAAGTCCAGATAAAAACTGATTGAATAAGAGTAGATAAAATGGGTTAAAAATTTAAAAAATTAAAAAAAAACTACAAAAGAAATTTTGAAAGCAATCGAAAATCTTTTTTTTAATAATGTTATTGATAAAAAAAAAAAAAAACAATCTAGCAAAAAAATCGACAATATTGATAGATCTAAGGAAAAAATGCAAAAAAGATCCAAAAAATGTTCAACTCTCTGCAATTATTTCCACACTCTTACCTTCCCCTTTTTACATTGCAGATAACGGAAGATAAACTCTTTGAAAATCTAGACGCCGAAAATTTCAGACTAGTAATGTCTCCTAAAGCAAAAGCCACACTTCTTTTGGACCATATATCGAGGAAAGTCTGCCCTAGTTTGGAGTATTTTGTGATATTCTCCAGCGTTTCGTCCGGATTTGGAAACACAGGCCAGACGAATTACGGCTTAGCCAACTCCATTTGCGAACGAATTTGCGAAAGACGACGTGCCTGCGGGTTTCCCGCTTTGGTTATTCAGTGGGGTGCAGTTGACGATGTTGGTATGACAAAAAATTCAACCAATATTGAAAAAATTTGTGAGTATTATGGTTTATGCTTGACTGAAAACCTACAAACAATAGTAACTTTTAATTTCTATTTCACCATCAAAATAAAGTTGGCCTGAAAAAGCAACCCATCAGATCATGTTTGCAAGTTATGGACACGTTACTTAACCAACCAGAAACCATCGTCACAAGTTTTATTACTGCAGACAAAAACACAGATACGAATAATAACTCCCTCAGTCTAGTACAGTCTGTAGCCAGCATATTAGGTACTTATTGAATCTGATTCTAATACAATTTTAACTTTCATATCAAAAACTAATGAGAGTTTACTTCAAGGTATTAGAGATATGAAAATGATATGCATGTATTCGCCACTTCCCGAACTGGGGATGGACTCGATAACGGGTTTGGAGATAAAAAATACATTGGAACAACATGACATATTTCTAAGTCCAAAAGAGATCATGGCATTAACCTTTGCGCAACTGGAGAAGATACAAAAAGAAGGAAAAACAGGTAAAGCAATATTTTCTTCTCACAAAGAGAGGTGCAAAAATAATTTTCACAAAAGTCATCGCTCATAAAAGAAGAAGAAATGGTTTCCCACAAACAGACACACTGGGGTAGACTTTTAGCTATGATTACCAGTTCGATACCACACAGGATAAATCTTTCAATGTTTTCTATTTTTCAGCCATCGAAAGTGGACAAAATGAATACAACTGCACTGCATCGATACCATACATTAAAAAAATGCTACTAGCAAATCCAAAATCGTTTGACCTCTCGAACTTAGAACCTGTAGTACAATTATCATCAGTCTATGATTCAACAGAATCGCCTGATGACATCATATTTCTCTTTCCAGCAACAGATGGTATGCATATGAACTCAAAATAAACTACATATACATACGAGTATAATAATAGCATATGTTTTATAAATTGAAAAGACCAAGCCAAGTCCACGAATTTAAAACGAGACTGAGTCTAAATTTTCAAATTACTTTTTCATTAAAGGAATAGCTGCTTCGCTGGAGCACCTGGCGTCTCATTTGAAAGGCAAGATACTATGTTTTCAATACCACAATCATTCTCAAATGGAACCATTAGAGAAACAAGCTGAATTTTACGCTTCTGTTAGTAACATTATACTACAAAAGGGACGTAAAAAAGACATCAAGTTTTAAAATTATTGTACTAATTCTATTTCAGATAATAAAGAACGAAATACCATCTGAAACCAAGTTCAAAATTGTGGCGTATTCGTACGGTGTGATATTGGCATTGGAGGTTATGAAAATTCTTAATTCGGAAAATATTCAAGGAAAAGCTATACTGATAGATGGTTCGATAAAATTTGCTCAAAGCTTGAGGCAATTATACTTTGGCAGTTCTACAAATTTTGAAAATTTTCAGACAAAAATCATCGTGGATGTCGTCAAATGTTTTCATTCGTCTACTGATACAACGCAGGTAAAAGCAATAAATAAATTAAAAAATAGAAAATGACAGTAAAGTAAAAACAGAATAGATCTTGTGAAGAGAAAAACATTTCCAAAATAATATTTCAGGGCATTAGTATTCGAGCTTGCCTATTCCATTTTTCATTTAATTTTCTGATGAGTGCCAAACTTTATAACCATTAGAAACTATAAAAATTACATTTTTTATTTGAGATATTATTTTTTAGAAAGTTCATAATTCGAATAGGTAAGTAATTAAAAAAAAAGAAAAAAAAAAAACTGAAATGCCATAAATTATTACTTATTTGAATAAATTCACTAAGCTATTGAATTTTTAGTAGATAAAAAAATTGCTAACCACCTAAGATAATTAAAAATTTAATTTCACTACCTGTAAATTTGATTTTATTTCAAAAAAATAAGAGCTCAGGCTGCCTTTACTTTCTATTTTAAAATGATACACAGCTTGATAATTCAGAATATCTTTTCCATATTATCTTTTAAATATTATTGAAGTATCTATTTTATAGCAGCGGATAAAAATATGAACATTCGAACGCGAAGTTTCAACGAATCGATAGAATTTTGTTCTCTTTTTTTTTTCAGTTACAAAAAGACCTAAGAGAAATTCAAAGTTGGGAAGAAAAACTGGATCTCGTACAGTCAAGAATGCCCGAGAACTCAGTTTATGGCAAACATAACTTAAGAATCGTTATGAATTATTTATACCACAAATACCGAACGCTGACGCATTATCACTTTCACTTGAATGAAAAGCTCGAAGTTGAAGCCACAATTTTGAAAGCAAAAAAATTAATATTTCCCGTACCAATAGAAATGGACCTTGAAAAGGTAAGCAAGTTGATATTTGAAATTTGTGAAAAACTTTCACAGAATCTAATATCTAATTTTGGAGTATTTTCAGAATTTTGTTTCAGCTCCAGCAGAATATTCCGTAGACGAAAATCATTTCACCATTATCGACAGTGAAAAAACAGCTGATATAGTGAATTGTATAATTCAAAGAAAACAATAAAAAAATCTTATTGAAAATACTAAAGGTAACTCATTACTCTCAGTGAGTAGCCATTTCAAATAGTTATTAGAAATGCATTCACGGGAGTATCAAATCAATAAAAAGTTAGTAGTTTCTACTGCTACTAGACAATGCAGATTTTTCTTAGAAATTTTTTTTTAAATAAAATATTAGTCAAATGGCATTATTCACAATAGCCTTGATCATTCTACGACACTTCGCACTTACCAAAATTGGTTTCACTTTCATTCTACCAGACACAAAAAATACGCCAATATATCACAATGCACTTACCTCGACAGTTTCTATTAGCTTCCCAAATAAAATCCAAAACCACGGATTAATTCTTCAAAATTATTCGATAGAAATACATCATCCAAGCTCTAATAATTACATAATTTCAGACCAATTCTTGTTCTTTCCGAGAGCTCGCAAAATGTCCAGCAGTAAATCATGACTAAGGTTTTCCAGTTTAGGCGACTTAACAACCTAGAGAAAAAATTAATTTATTAGCATTTTGTAAAATGAAATTAAAATAAAACGCCAGCTACATACTTGATCGTAGTTTTGAACAATCAAGTCGATAGCGCATAATTTTTCATGTCTACAATACGCATCGAATGAGCAGCATCGAAAATTTCCAAAACATTTTGAGGAGAAACATTCATTTCGAGATTTTCTTGGCAGAATACCTGAAATTAAATTCATTATAATACGTTATAATTAAAAAGGTTCCTAAAAAATTATGTCACTAAGAATTTCTGGTTTATTTACCTGTAAACGGTTGTTGGAGAAATTGTAAAAATGAGAAACGGTATACAGGTACAGAGAGTCCTCAGGGGGCATAGTAACATATTTTAAAAATGAATTAAAAGATTAAGGTACGACCTGCAGCAAAAATGTAAAAATCATTGGTGGTAAATAATTAAATGTGTTTATTCTTTGACAAAGAGATAGAGGTAAATACTTTTTAAAAAAAATTAGGAGGAACGGTTGTTAACTTCCGATGAATTTTTTTCAATATAAATTGATCATTAGATAATACACTAGAACGAATCAACAAAACGCACAGAATGGAAGAAAAGAATGAATGATGAATTGATAAATGAATGAAAGGGGTAAAAGGGTGAAAAGGGTAGGGAGCTTAGATCATACAGGTAGGGAGTCGGAACTCGGGAGTCGATCAGTCAAATATGATCAAAATCAATGAAATTGTAAAAAATTGAAATTAAAAAAAAATTTTTTTACCTCAACCTGGATTCGATCAACCGATCTCCGGCTTGCTACAACTACAAGTGTACCACTTTTACGAACATCTGCTATGATATGAGCACTTTGGCGTTTTGCAGTCTGCAGACGATATTTATCAGTCTGTCATTCCATCCCATTCTATGTATTTATTATCAATTATTAAAATTATTTTATCTGTGTGTGGAGTCAACTTCAGGTGTGAGTCAACTTCAATTCAGTATTCTTTTTTCAAGCTCATGCAGCTGCGGTTGTAGTGGATTATTGTTTATTGTTAGTTGATAGTCGACGACTGGTAGAAGTTCTTCGAGATTTCAATAGAATTCTCATTTTGTGGGCAGTGATAAGATTATTTTTTTCATTTTTGAAAGAAAAGTATGCCTCCTGCAAGTGAAAAGCCTTTCAAACGGAAAAGAACATGTTATGTTTGTGGTCCAACAGAGAAAAGTGTTTGTCGGTAAGTCTTCCGTACAAAATAATTTCAATGATTACATTTTCGTGTTGAAAAAAACTAGTCAAATGAAACTTTTCAGATTTCCCAAAGAGACAGAACGACTAAATCAGTGGTGTAATTTCTGTAACATATCTCCTGAGAAACTGCTGAACTCCTCTCGTTTATGTATTGAACATTTCAGAGAAACTGATTTGATGTATCCTTCCTCTGATCGGCCTTCTCTTAAATTGACTGCTGTTCCCACAATGTATACCGTTAATCAACTCAGAAGATGTGAGAAGCATAAACGGAAAAGAACATGCTATGTTTGTGGTCCAACAGAAAACAGTCTTTGTCGGTAAGTTTGTCAAACAGCATAATTCTGAACTTAGATTCAGTAGAAAAAAACTAATCGAATTTAACTTTTCAGATTTCCTAGAGAGGTAGAACGACTACATCAGTGGTGTAATTTCTGTCACATATCGCCTGATAAATTACTGAACTCGTCTCGTTTATGTATTGAACATTTCAGAGAAACTGATTTAATCTGTCCTAAGTCAGATCGCCCTTCTCTTAAATCTACTGCTATTCCTACTGTTTATACAACTAATCAACTCAAAAGGTAAAATTCTTGTTTATTTTTCGCGTAATAATCCCGGTTCGATTTCTGAGCTTGATGTCTCTTATTTTTATTATTATAGACTGAAGTTATCCTCTCCTGGTTTGTACGATGGCATCAAATGCACAGAGAATGATGTGGAACTAAGTACATCAGTTTCGAATATACTTAGAAGGTATTACTGTTTGAGTAGATGAAAAATTAATGAAATAATTATTTTTTGTGTTTGCAACTCATTTGCACTACCTTGTTGCTGAATATTAGTTGTCTTATGAGAGACAAATTAATTTTTCAAAAGATTTCATTTCTGTGGCTGAGAACCAGAATGATCCAAGTCCGAAATTAATTTTAAGAAAAACACTGCTGTTGAAGTTTCCAAAATACTCCCATTTCCGTTGTTTTGAGTAACGATCTGGTTTTCATTTGAAGGATAGTGATTAGTTAGCTTGAAACACTGACTGAATCCTCAGGATGAAAAAGCAAGGTAGACCACATCGAAAATTGGCTAAATCTCCTTATCACTAAATTTCAACTTGGATCGCTCTGGTTCTAAGACACGGATGTTTCAGTTTTATGAACAGAATTTGCAATAGAATTTAACTTTGACCATTAATTTTTATATTCAATTTTTAGTATCCTATCGGAGAATACTTCCATTCAAAATGCATATCATGTTGAAAATTTACCTGCCACATTTGAAAAAAAAGTATTCGATGATGAGACAACGCCTATGGTATTCGAACATTCCAGTTCTAGTCAGAGGTATATATTATTTTATGAAGCATTATATTACATGGACTAAAAAGGTTTAAGAAAATTAATTTTTAAATGAATAAATAAAGCAACATTCATAAAATAATATCTATCTTCAGTGTACATGAATTTTTTAAACGCTGTTTGCCTGTTTCATTTGATAGTACAAGAATTTTTTTTCAAACTTTTCTGGCTCACCTTAGGATTTTTTTTTCAAGAGGTGTTGGTACCACGACGAAAGAAAGCTCGTCTTTATTCTAATGGCAAAGTAAGCTGATTTTTCCATACTAGTTGCGCTGTGGCTCAAATTGATAAAAGCTTATAATAAAGTCAAAATATCCAATCGTGGAATATCAAATTATTTCTATAGGTTCATAAGCATGTTACTTTTGGCAGTGCAGATCAAGTTTTCTCTTTAACCATCGCAATGTTTATTATTTAGTAGAACAGCTCACTTATGTTTTTGATTTGTTTTCTGTGCAGAAGTTTTGCGAATGACGATGAATGTAATAGCTTTGCTTTGATGGCTGAAAATATTTCATCTGACAATAGTGAAATTACTCCAGCTGACCTTGGTGAGAATGATGTTCTTGACAATGGGGAAGAAATATGTATCGACGCTCGGTAACTTAACTGCAGTTTTTAATTTATTGCAAGTATCACTGCCCTGATGAGAAATAAAGTAAATGTAGTATGTTATTCATCATTTGCAGTTGTCTTCTCGAAGTCGAAATGAAGTCACATGCGCCAGCCTCTGACGAAATCACTAATTTGCCTCTCACAAGTACGTCACAACCCGTATCACCGTTGAATTCTCCGATTATTGAAAATTCAGTGATTATTGAGAAAAGGTAAGAACGGCAATTGAATATTTTCTGGGAAGTGAAATTTTATGATAGTGATGAAAAAATCTTTCATTTTTTAGTTCGGATCAACCGCAATTCACTCCAACTGTGAAGAATGTGTCCAACCAATCAAGATCTCGAAGATTACGTTTTATAGGTGACATACGAAGTCCGGATTTAGAGACGCCTCGACGCAGAAAAGAATGTTTGAAAGTTATTCGTTATCAAAATAAATGCTCAAAATCCAAAATACGTTTATTGCAACGACAAAATAGACGTCTGAAAGAGGAAGTGAAGACTTTGAAACAATTAGTCCGCGAACTTCAAGAAAAAAATTCATCATCAGCAATTAGCGAAGAAATCCGCTGAGAAATTGGTAGGATACTTTCTGAAATTTTCTGTCTTAGTTTTCGAATATTGATCGTTTTATTGTTTTTTTTTCTCTCTGTATCATTGTTGTGATTTTTAAGTCTTTCTTTTTTCTTTTTTTTTTCTGTCGATGTCTATTACAAATCTTTTTTCATTTAATTCTGATTGTTTCACTTTAATTATACATAGATACATATTTCTGTGTTGAAGATAAGCCTAATATATATATATATGACCCAGTTACTCAAAAGATTTATTTACCTGTTATTGTTTTTAGAAAAGATTTTATATATATCAGAGGTAAGGCTCCATGAATCATCCATAACACAACTGGCAAAAGAAAGAAGCACTTAAGGAATCACGAGTCACACAAAATTTTTATCTAGAAAATTAAAGAGAAGAAACAACACAGGAAGTAAAATTCATAAACAAAAAATGAAATTAACAAGAAGTTATTAGCAAGCAGGAATATGACAGGTGAGAAAATTCAAAAGAGAGTGTTGGGTAGGATCAACTTCGTACAAAAAGAAGCTAATGAAGACGTGACAAAATCTAACAAAAATAATAATATGGTGTTACGAGGGTAAAGAATGCAAGCGTTCACAATCGCTGAGTGCGAAAGAGATGGTCAATCCCTTTGTATTTTCTTCAAATTTTTTACAAATTTTTTTTCTCGAAATTGGCATTGGTATGAGGGTTTTCGAGGTCGCTGAACACAAATCCGGAAGCCGTTTTTGGCGGCGGCTTTCACCCGGCGAGATATGGCCGAAAAAAAGTAATAAATTCTCCATAAAAGGGCCAAATTGCGACATAGAGCAAAACGGGCTGCAGATTTGGATTCAACGTGAAAAATTACTTACTGTACTCATGTCTCCTGGAAAAGTTTGAAAATCGTCAATTTTTGAAAAAATGGCTAGATTAACCCCTTGATTTTTTTTCAAAAAAGATTTTTTATCAAATTTTAAAAAATGAAAGGAAATTTGTGAAAATGCCATGAAATATTAGTAAAGGTTGATTATTATTTCTTTTATGTAACAAAAATAATAGGTAATATAAAGACTTCCAGTGCCAATGAAACTTTCATTTTCTTAATATTGTGCTACAGGTAGATTTTAATATTAGACATTCTAAACATATTTCTAGGCTATTCACTAATATACTAATAAAAAATGATAATTTATGAAATAAATTAGGTTGACAACCTAAAAAACTTTATCTGCCTTCGTATACGTTCAAATAATTATTTACTTACAAAAGTACGTGAATGATAAAAAGAAAAAAAAGAAATATTTATCAGGTGATTGAACTCGAATAGAAATACGAATGCAAATTAGTCATTTCCTTCGCTGTTTTATATTTTTTCTCGCCAAATATTCCCAACTTTCGTAGGTCAGTTTTCATTTTCTCATTACAATCATATTATAATGCAATATTTTATTTTCATTCCAAATGTGACCTTGATTTTTACGCCAAATATTTGAAAAAGTAAGGCGAAGGTTATAAAGTTTTTTGAAGAGAGCAACTGACCTTGAAACGTGACTTCACAAAATGTATAACCAGATGTCGATTTATTTTCTTCCATGAATACATTTTCTTATTGGAATTTTTGATTTTTGTTGTCAAATCAAAATTTTAAGTTTGGAGGTACCTAGACACTCAACGACTAGGTATTATAGTTTGTGTTTTTTTTTTGTTTAGATAGTTAGTTGGTTAATTTTATAATAACGAATGTTTGGAGAAAATAAAGTTTATGTATATTTTATAACACATGAAACTGTTTTTCATTTCAAATGAGTTTTGGTTGGAGTTTTAATTCTGTGGTGAAGCTCGTTCTTGCCTTTCCTACTGAAGTCATCTGAAGTCGCTGAAATATTTTATGGTGGTGAGGTGGCAAGGGAAGATTTATGCGTGCCAATTTAGAGGATTCTATGGACGAATTTTGGGGTATTTCAATAATCTGAATGGATAACAGTTGAAAGCTAAAAAAAAAAAAGAAGATCGAACAGCAATAGGGGCAGGAAAAAGATCGAGGATTAGGCTATCCTTGTCTCACCTATTACATTTTTCAATGTCTTTTTTCACCAACCGGTTTTGTTAATAGACGCTACATTAGCGCTCCCAGTATATTTTTTTTAAATAAAGTTACCCATCCAATCCACCCTTCAGAAAAGCCAAAATTAGGCGGATAGGCCTTATTAGGTTTGTTTTGTATTCATCTCCTAGTTTTCAGTTTTAGATCTTATGTTTAAGCGAATCGATAGTATTTTTCTGAAGTTATTATGTATGAAATTTGAAATTGCATAATATATTTCCTACTTTATATTAAACCATTCGTCGCATTCGTCCGGTTAGGTCGTTCTTACCGATTCAGGTAATTTTATCGTTATCGCTAATGACTATCATTTCATTAAGTATATGTAATTTATCCTCGAGTACCTTCTCAGAATAGTTAATAACTCTTTGTTTATTTTACAGGACTATATGCGAGTATATCTGAAGTAATCGTCATGAGTGCGACAAGCGTTACCTACATGGCTGACAAAATGAATCCCACCATAGCTGACTATTTTGAATATTTGATTGAACAGGGATCTTTGAAAAAGCGCCAAGTACATAAGGAGTACCAATATCCTGCTCTAGTGGAATCCAAAAAATTATGGCCTCAGATCGGGCTTTTTTACGATTATCTAATAAGAAGAGAAATTAGCTGTAATCTAAAGAAACCGGCGACTGATAATCGAGCTCAAGATGGTGTGGATGAACTTCACACGTATTTTAAAGGAGGACTGTTTGACCGTTTCCCAGATCATGCTCGGTGTAATTATTGTGCGTATGATGTCACAAATGATGATCAGGGACTTCAAAATGTGCTGAATGCTAAATATTGTGATTCGATAATCTTACAATTACCTGAACCGATTCGTCAATTGTATTATCTAGTACCCAATTATTATATTTACAAAGATACTGCAAAGCCTTCTCTCGATATATTGGAAAATATATTTAAAACGTCGATGTTACATTTCAAAGATGATATTCGGCCTACTGAATTCAGTCCCGAACTGATCAATATGGATAACATCTACGATATTTTGACCTATGTTAAATCACGTTTTACTGAAGATCGCATTATGCTTAATCCAATAACTAATAATCTATTTTTTCGCGGTGTCGCTGACATTGTACTTACCGATTCCATCGTCGAAATTAAAACATCAAAAACCGATTATTTTGAATTTCCGAGAGAATCACCTCATTTCAAAAAAGCTATTTACCAGATGATTTTTTATTCCCTCGGACTCTACTTACGATGTGAGGGACAACCCAGAAAAAAATTTATTATTTACAACCCTCTGCTCGGAACCGAATACGTATTAAAAACGCCAAAGATTGATTTTGATATGATTCGATGGATGGTAGAGAAAAAAACACGCAATAATACATTGTGCACTACTGCTTCATAGATTTCTATTGTATAGCTACATACTTGATTTATTAATTTTATGAGAATGTTTATGTAAAATAAAGTTGATTAATTATTCACATGAAACTGTTTTTCATTTCAAATGAGTGTAGTTGGAATTTAAATTCTGTGTGAGCCTCGTTTTTGCCTTTCCTACTGAAGTCGCTGATATATTTTGTGGTGTTGAGGTAGTAAGGGAAGATGGCCATCTTTTGTAAACCTGGAATGGGCATTTGCTAACCTATCAGTATTGATAAATATTAATATTTAAATATCCAAAAATTATTTAACATTATCGTATCGATTCATCTTATGTCTAATTTTTTGTAAAGACGTAGTTTTGACTATAGGTACTACCTATTATGAATATAACTGTAAAATACAGCTACCGTTTACAGATGCCTATGAATTTTCAGATAGCTCTATTTTAGCTCCAGCTACGAATATATTCTACCAGCTTGAGCTCGGAGGTTATTCTGTTCAGTCACATTATAAATACCTGTATGACAGTTGTCAAGTTACAAAATTCAAAATTTTAGTTTCAAGGTCGAATGTCTTATTATTATTTTTCTGTTGACTTGAAATGATTTTCGGTTATGATTCGTGATTGGAATCATTTGAATTTTGAGCTAGGATTCGTGATTTAAATTACTATTAAGTAATTTGTCATTTAAATCACAAATTATATTTGCGGCTGATGATTAGTGATTTATTGTGGTTCGCGAACATCAAGATTCAGGATCGATCAAAAAACTCCGCTCTTGTTTCATAAAAAAAATCACAGAACAAACGATGGAAAGATCGACCACAGATAAAAATAGAACGGATAAAAGATCGATCTAAAAAAAGATCCCGAAAAATATGAAATTAATTATTTCAAATTTGTCACGTGGAGTAGTGTGTCCAATACGAACAATGTGAACTCAAAAAACTTTAATATGCCAAGTTAGAGGACTCTATGGGCGAATTTTGGCGAATTATAACCCAAATGGATGACAGTTGAAAGCTATAAAAAAAAAATGAATTACTGCAATAGGGGCAGGAAAAAGATCGATCAAAGGAATGCAATGCAGCGACGAAAAAGGACACAGAAATATGGCCTAAATCGATCATCAATATTTTTCAGATTCGTGCTTCGGGCCTATTACTGGAATTGAACTGGAATAAAAACAAAGAGAAAAGAACAGGAATAGGCTATTCTTGTCTCTTTTCACAAACTGGTTCTGCTAATAGACGCTACATTAGCGCCCCTCCGTATATCCTTTTAAAATAAAGTAACACATGATCCACCCTTCAAGATTCTTGCCACCCTCCCAAAAAGCCAAAAATAGGCCTAATTTTGTATACAATATACATCTCTTCGTTTTCAGTCATAGATCTTCGTTTTGTTTAAGCGAACTGATAGTATTTTTCAAAGTTATTTTATATAGTTGAAATTACATTCATTTCCTCCCTTATATTAAATCATTCGCCATTCATCCGGTTTGGTTTTTCTCACCGATTCAGGTAATTTTATCGTTATCGCTAGTGACTCTCATTTCATTACATGTAATTTATCCTCGAGTACCTTCTCAGAATAGTTAATACATCTCTGTTTATTTTACAGGACTACATATCTGAAGTAATCATCATGAGTGCGACAAGCGTTACCTACATTGTCGATAATCTGAATCCGACGATCGCGGACTATTTTGACAACATAATTGAATGTGGATCTTTGGAAGTGCGCCAAGTACATGAGGAGTACGAATATCCTGCTCTAGTGGAATCCAAAAAATTATGGCATCACATCGGGATTTTTTACGATTACCTAATAAGAAGAGAAATCAGCTGTAATCTAAAGAAACCGGCGACTGATAATCGAGCTCAATTTGGTGTGAATGAACTTCACAGGCATTTCAAAAAAGAACTGTCTGAACGTTACCCAGGTCATGCTAAGTGTCATAAATATTCATATGATGTCACAAATGATGATCAGGGACTTCGAAATGTGCTGAAAGCTGAATATGAGTTCAGTAATTGGATGATCCGAAAATTACCTGAACATATTCGACAATTGTACAACTTATGTCCCAGCTACCACGTGTACAAAGATCCAGTAAAACATTCTCTCGATATATTGGAAGATATATTTAAAACGTCCATGTTACATGTCGTGTATTTCAATGATGATATTAGGCCTACTAAGTTCAGTCCCGAACTGATCAATGTGGATAACATCAACGATATTTTGACTTATGTAAAATCTCTAGTTTTAATTAATTATCAGACTTTGCTAAATCCAATAATTGATAATCAATTTTTCCGCGGCGATGCGGATATTGTATTTACGGATTCCATCTTCGAAATTAAAACATCGAAAAATGATTATTCTGAATTTCCAAAAGAATCACCTCAATTCAAAAAAGCTATTTACCAGATGATTTTTTATTCCCTTGGACTCTACTTACAATGTAAGAAGCGACCCAGAAAAAAATTTATCATTTACAATCCCTTACTCGGAACAGAATACGTATTAAAGACACCAAAGCTGAATTTCGACTTGCTTTTGTGGATGGTAGAGGAAGAGTCAAACAATAATACATTGTGCACTGCTACTTTATAGATTTTTATTGTATAGCTATATAGGTACTTGATGTATTAATTTTACGAGAATGTTTATGGAAAATAAAGTTGATTAATTATTATATCACATGAAACTGTTTTTCATTTCAAATGAGTGCAGTTGGAATTTAAATTATGTGGTGAGCCTCGTTTTTGCCTTTGCTTCTGAAATCGCTAAACACCCGCCACAAAATGCTGAAAAATTTTGTCATGCTGAGATGGCAGAGGAAGACTGCCATCTTTGATAAACCTGGCGAGACGACATTCGCAAACTTATTGATAAGTATAGGTAAATTTTCATCAAAATGTCGATAGTTCAAAAGTATAGACATAAATTATTATTGTATCGATTCTTATCGCTTTCGGTGGAAGTAGAGTACTATTTCCAGCTGCTTTAATGGAAGGAAGAACGGAAATCTTGTTTGACCGTTGACTTTACTACCCAATATTAGGAATTTTCAGCTGTAATAAATCACTACTATTCGCAGACTTTTGATGCAACCAAAAGGTCAAAACTAACTGGGAAACTTTCAAACCAAATAAGATTAAAAACAATCTTTTCTTTTCACCGGCAAAGAACTTCTAAAAACACGCTCCTTACTACAAATAATATGAACTCCATAAATGATACAAGAAACTCCAATTTAGCTCCAGCTCCGATATATTCTATCAGCTGGAGCTCTGAAGTTATTCTAAAATTGTTGCCGAATGCTCGAACATAAATGAACCGCAATACAATTTTGAGGCTGGAGTCCTACAGAATTGACTCCCTGAAGCTGGTCCTATAGAGAGTTCAAAAGCGTCTGAGGATTTTGAGGCCCCTCGAATCAGCTCTGCAATCTTTTGTAGGTAGCTGTTCACTGATTTATATCCTCAAAAAGTAGCTAAAAAGCTCGTGAGAGCACTAAAAAAGTGTTTTTCTTCGCACATGCTCTCGAAAGCTCCTGAATGCTATAAGGCGCTCTTGCCTCGAACCCTTATGGTATAAAATTTTCTGAAATCTTCAACACGAAAGGTCGCCCGTATCTTCTTGATTTAAGGTAAACCTAGAGAAGATGGAATGGTTTTTACTTTTTATTTTGCTTTTTCATGCTTTCAAAGAGATTCTAAGAGAGAACGAAAAAATTTCTCAAATTCCCTGCCGAATCGCTTCAATGAAGAGAGTGTCACCGAAGGAAGATTACTCCTATTGCTCCAGAGATTGAATTCTGAGGCACGTTGCACGAAAAGCGATTTCCAAGGTCTGACACAGGCCTATATTCTCTGCAGGCTGTGTTAACGATTACTTTACCTACATCACAACTTTCATTCTCTCACCGCATTCCTCTTGTGGCTTCTTCATTCGCACATCTTATTTAAAATGCTGCAGGCTATCCGACCTTTTTTGCTTTTATTCGTCCTCGTAAAACCGACTCATCTTCTGTTTTCCATTTTCCTCTTCACTCGAACCAAGATCAAGTCCTTTTTTAGAGTTCTGCCTTTGTCTTTTTCTCTACTAATCCTTGTCTTCAAACAAAAGGATTTCCAATTCATACGTATTGAGGTCCGACAGGCTTGGTAATCTCAAGCGTAGCAACTGAGTTATTCAATTAATTACATGAAATCAACATAAATTTAGTCCATCGCAGATAGATATTTCAAAAGGCAAAAAATCTAAGAAAAAAATGTTGCGCAGAAATTTCAGAATCACTAATCAAAAATTTCTTCGTAACCCTCGGTAAAGGGGTTCAAGCGTATCCACATTTTTTTTTTTTACATTTTCTGAAAAAATACTTCAAATAAAAAACGTATTCTTGATAAAATTATTTGCCACTTCTGTCTTTAACTTTATTTTCGTACCTATCATAGGAGTAGAGATTTATAGAGAGCACCGAAGATAGGACTTCTTCTTTAATCGAAAACAAAAAAAATTCTCAAAATGTCGACTAAAATTTTCTGAAAGCTCTCATTTCTGAGACGGCAAAAAAAAAATAAATCGAAGCTGGTTCTTATCTTCGTAGAAATTCTTGAACTATTTTTTCAATAAGATTTAAATCAGCTTATTTGAAAAATCTGCAGTTAGGAAACAATTCAAGTACTGAAAAGTGGGTACTGTTCCTAAATTTTTCATGCAGAGAAGAAACAAGAAATACTTTGTTTATTAAATAGGGAGAACTTCTCAAAGGCATTTCTTGTATTGTTACTAATATAAATTGGTTTTGACTGACACAATTTCATAAATGTATTCGACCAATTATTATCGCATTAAAAAATGATTATCTTTCCACGAGATAAATATTTTTTATAAACTATAATTTTGTAACCATTTTTTGACAGCATTTAACCGCAATAGAACTGAACCACGATTATGAGAAGCCGAAAACCTCAAGAAATATTCTCATTTCCTGTATTCAGCTTATCGATAACATTTTATCATTAAATTTGTCTATTTAAATAGTAATGATTTTCTTTGCTATGCTGCCATCGTTTGTAAAACGAGCCTCCTCTCATCAAACGTTAGTTAGAAATTTCTCATCATGGCTAAGAACTCTGCAGGGCATGTAGATGCTATCGGCTATCTGTTTGATAGACCAACTGAACCTGTGTTCAATTCTAAAGGAGGCGATGGCAGTTTTCAATTCCTCATTCCAGATTCGTATTATGTAAGTATCGAATTTTGAATTTCAATGAAATTAAAATTTTCATACACTTAGTTTACCTATACAACATGTAAAAGGTTTATTTTTATTTAGTCTAGCTTAAATACCTATTTTCAAGTAGACTGGGGGGGGGGCAATTTTAGTTTATAGGTAAACCTTTAGCCGTATACTGAGAGGTTTCACTTGTCAATTTTATTTTCTTTGTCAAGAATTGTTGTTTTATGTTATTCAGTAAAGAGATATATAACCAAAAATATTATGAATTAACTAACAGAAATTAATTATGGTCGCATTTTTTTCAATTAATGATGGTGTCATGGGGGCCAATAAATTTTCAAAAGTATGATGTAAAAAAACTTATGGGACGTATATTTCTTTTGCTTTCTTTGCCTGATGTAGTTTTTTTTATCATGAAGCTACGAATTTGTTAAAAAATTAAGAATCCAAATTAACTTTTTTTCCCTCAATAGACAGATAAATACAAAGAAGCTCAACAAAGTATTGTAACAAAATTCAACTCTGCGTCAATAACTTATAAAGTAAAGGAGATGAAAACTTTGCCAGATATTTCGTTGCCAGCATCAATGTCTCGCAAACAGAATTTCTCCGTTTTCAATGATTATCATCGACAATGTGCTACCACCATCATCAATATTCTGCTAGGTAAGTTAACTGAATCTAAAAAAAAAACATTTCATGCTCTATTCAAGACGATCTCTCTCATGACATTTAAAATAAAAAATTTTATTCTATTCTCAAGAGTCCCATTTAAAATTAGAAAAAGTGCATAATTTTTTTCATTCAAGTACACTTCATTTACTTTTATTTTTATTTATTCATTTTTCTCAATAATGTTTATTTATTTATTTTGGTCTATTCATTTTTTCTATAATTATTCATTTTTCATTTATTTATTCATCAATATTTTGTTAAATTATTTATTTTTCTTTTCCCTGAAAATTCCTCGCAAACTCGTTTTTAACACAAAAATTACAAAATCTGATTTTTTTTTCCCTCAATCGTCAGTTAATAATTTCAAGAATTTTCTTACAAATAAATACATACAAATAACAAGGAAAAAAAATAATGATGGAAGTAATTAAATAAAAAAAAAGTCTAAATAAATTTTAATAAGCAGTAAACACTAATCACGTACCAATTTTACCGCCGAAAATAATAAATTATAGAATGGTACCTAATTTACTTTTAGATGCCAAAAGTATCGAAGATTTTGTATCTGTGGCTATCTACATTCATGACAGAGTCAACACATATTTGTACATATATTCCTTGTCGGTTGCCTTGCTTCATCGTAAAGACACTACAAGTGTCCCAATCCCATCACATCTGACCCTATTTCCTGAACTGTACATGGACAAGGCCATATTTTCACAAGCAAGAGAAGAAGAAAATATTGTACCAGTAGGATCAAGGGTAAATATAACTTGCTAAGTTTCAGTTTTTTTACATAGGTATCTAGCTGTTGTTTGAAATTCAAGCCTCAAGAACTGGGTATACTAAAGTTTTTTATAGAAAAGAAAAATTTGGCTTATGACAAGAAGGATGGCGGTAGTATAGAAGAATATTTCACTTTGTTGTAACGAATCAGAAACAAATATAAGTACATTAACAGTTGGGGAGGGGAGGAATGAACAAAATCCAGGGATGGCTTTTTTCAGTTTTTTCAAGTTCTCTTGCTTTTATGAATAAAAAGCCACATTCTCAGCCTTTTTTTTAACCTTTTTCATTTAGTGCTTAAAAAATGTTTGAAGGTTGAATTTTGAATAGCTTTCTCTTTATCTGTCTTGACCTTCAACCTCAAACTTTTGGCATAAGTTACTAAAGCATGAAAATAGACTCATTTTGGGACAGATTTATGAAGGTACAAAAGCTTCTAACTTTATTTTACAGATAATTCAATTACTTTTTTAAAATTAGGTATAAAAAAAATTGGCGAAAGATTCTCACATGGAAATATTTTAGTCATGCTCCAATATGAAATATAATTCCAATTAGAGACTCAAATAATTTTTTCAAATAAATTTCTCTATTTGATATTTTATTCAGAACGTCATCGACGTGCCTCAAGATTTCTCAGCATCGCATTTGGATTTAGAGCACCGAGTTGCCTACTGGCGTGAAGATGTTGGGGTCAATCTTTGCCACTGGCACTGGCATTTGGTTTACCCTTTGGATGGGCGACGAGAGGTTGTCAATAAAGATCGACGAGGAGAGTTATTCTACTACATGCACGAGCAAATCATAGCCAGGTTAGAGAACCATATTTTCCACTTTGACACGGGGCTGAGTAAAATGATACGGAAATATTAACACTAGAAAAACCAGGTTTTACTCGATTACTCACAGGACTAGGTGGCGTCATATTCGACTCAACAGAAAAAGATCCTCAAAGGACCTGAGAATGTCATATATGACGCCACCTGGTCTTTCTAGTGTTAAACTTCAACTTCACATTGTTCTACAAACAGGGCAAATTTCTACAACAGAGACTTGGGAAATGGCCTATAGTGTTAGTATGTATCCTATAAATACCCCACGTTTTAGTTCAACCAGTGATAATTATTACAGATATAACATGGAACGTCTATGCAATCGTCTTCCAAGAGTTCGACGTTTAGTGGACCTGAGAGACCCTATCATCGAAGGTTATTTTCCAAAATTAGATAACACAGTTGCAAACCGTATGTGGCCTTCAAGACATCCTAACAGTGTGCTGAAGGTCAGAAAACTCCTCATTTACATCTATTAGCTTATTCTAGAAATAAATAAATAAATAAATAAATAAATAAATAAATAAATAAATAAATAAATAAAAGAAAAAAAGAAAAAATAATTGAACCAGCTTCCAAAAAGTGCTAAGTGCGAAAAACCCTAAAAAACCTAAGTTTTCATTGTAAAAACCTGCTAAAGAATATTTTGGACTGCAGCTATGAATTATCATGGGGCTTACTTTATGTAAATTATTATAATGTGTTTCCTACATAAAGTTTCATTAAATACTAATTTTCAGAATATTAATCGAGAATCAGATCGACTGAAGCTGGATATTCAAGATCTGGAACGTGCCAGAGAGCGACTCCTGGTAGCTATTGATACTGGAACCTATTATGTAAGCCCAGAAGTTTCTATATTATAAAACTAAGTAGAATTCGGTAAGCTACATTTTATAATACTTTTGATCGTTTTTTTTTTTTTAATTTAGCTTCCAAATAATAATACTCCGCAACAATTTACTGCTGAAACTGGAATCGATATTCTTGGAAACTTAATAGAGGCTTCTATTTTGAGTGTGAATAGAGCTCAGTATGGTAATCTGCATAATGATGGACATAATATTATTTCTTTCATTCACGATCCTGACAATCGATATCAGGTGATTTACTTTAATTGGCAATAGTTTTTTTTTTTTTGAAAAGTCTGTTAGTCATTGTTATGATAGGCTATAAAATATTGAATTTTAGGTGTTAGTTTTATGTAATTATAGAGAATGTTTTTCATAATAATTTCAATGTGTTTTTCCAAAATAAACATGATTCTGATTTTTTTTTTCAGGAATTGAGTGCCATCATGGGAGACACATCCATTAACATGCGTGATCCAATATTTTATAGATGGCACGCGTACATTAATTATTTATTTGAACGATACAAAGATACTTTACCACCATATGAAGAAAAACAGGTAAATTTGATGGTTCAATATGAACTTATACATTAATGAACCTTCCATGAGAACAAAAATGAACTTTTTGTATAAGCATCGCAAGAAAAACTGTCCTCGACGAATCTTAAGAATTATAACCTATGAAGCTTTTCAACCTGAGATGTTTACGTATAGCAAAAGCATTGAAAATTTCAAGGTCAAATATTTTTCCCCATTACCATCATTACACTTCCTTTAACCCTTTCAAGAATATGTAAAAAATATATGTATTCAAAATATGCTTTATCTTCGAGCTAGAGGTAAAAAATCTGACAAAATATATTTCATATAATAGTTTTACATTGCTCTTATGGACAACCCCCCCGCCCGCCCGCTCCCCCGTAAGTATTCAAAATCAACGAGGAAACCTAATATAGTATTTTCTATTCAATTTAAAGCTAGTTTTCGACAACGTGCAAGTAACAAAAATTGGAATAAAAACTGACCGATACCCAGAAAATGAAGTGGCAACTTTCTGGCAAAATGCTGAAATTGATTTATCCAGAGGGTTAGACTTTGCTGATTCAAAAGGTTCGGTATTTGCAAAGGTCACACACTTGCAACATGCACCATTCCAATATAATATTACGGTAAGTTTTTGGGATTTGATAAATCGATTCATACTTCGCTGTTTTTTACCTTCATCATCATAAAACAAAGAGTATAAAACTTATATGCTTACCAGTAAAGGTAACTTTAGTAGAAAATTATACAATGCTCCCAGAGCTAAAACGAGCCCCTTCCCTTGGACAAAATTAAATTTCCAATTTTGATTCTCTTGTACCAAACTCACGATACATTTTTTTGGTTTTCACCCTAAATTAAATGTTATACGACACACTCTCAGCAGCGAATATCTTCCCCTTCTTAAAGCTTCTTGAGAAGTTTTTTCTGCCCTCCCCCCTCCCAAATTTAAATCAAGAACAAGTCCGTCTATATGGAAACAATGAATGTTTGGAACTGTAAAGAGATAATTATTTCATCATTTTTATATAACTTTACGTACCAGATACTTACTGACTATGAGAAGCAGGAGAACAATGGAAATATAATCTAAGTCATTAATTTTACACAAATTTTGAATTCATAAATTGTCTGATAGACTCTCTAATTAATATTTCACAGGTTGAAAATAAGGGATCTGCTCGGATGGGTACTGTCCGAATCTTCTATGCACCAAAATATGATGAACGTAACAGAGCATTTTTGTTTAGGGATCAAAAATCATTATTTATTGAACTGGATCGTTTCACATACAATTGTAAGTGGTAAAAATGAGCACAATTAAGTGGTCCAATTCCAAAACTTGATAAATTCCAAAAAAAAAAAAACTATCATTAATTTTTTTGGCTAATTTAGCATTACCTCAGGACGCAGTTACTGAGACATTATCTTAGCATTAAAATGGATGATAATTTTTGGACTCGGTATAGATTTTATTCCACACAATGTTTTTTTTAAAGTTTATAGCTAACTTGATGTTTCATATTTCAGTACGAAGTGGAACGAATAACATTGTTCGAAATTCGAGTGACTCCTCTGTGACCCTCCCCTACGAATTGACATTCCGCAGTTTAGCAAACAAACCTGCAGCTGGAAGTCGTAATGATGAGGCATTCAACTTTTGTGGTTGTGGCTGGCCCCAACACATGCTCATGGCGAAAGGCACGTCCAGCGGATACGAATGCCAGCTATTCGTTATGGTGTCAAACAATCAGAATGATCAGGTGACTCAATTAATCCGAATATGGCTATAAATTTCTAGACTATATAGTAGCAACTTGGTGAAAACACTTACTAAAGTTCTAATTGTTCATAGAGTTCATACAACTCACACTTACTGGAAAACCCTACTATGACTCACATGGAGGGAAAAAAAAAAACAGATCTTAATTATAGGAATGGGGAACGGTAGAGACATGTTATAATGAAGAGGCAAAAAATAGTTAAAAACCTTCAGCAGACTTTGACGAGTATAAAAGTAATTAAATTGACAAAAATTAAAGAAGTCAATGAAAATTATTTTTGTCCCATTAATTATCTGATATTCGAAAACAACTGAAAATATTAATATGATTATTTGTAAGTTCATTATGCCTACCAAGAAACATATAGAAGAGTAATTAGTACATGGTACAATCAAGTCACAATTTTAAAATTATACCTTTAATTATACAGGTTCAAGGAGCCAACTTCAGCAAAACTTGTGACGATGCATCCAGTTATTGTGGTTTAAGAGACAGCAAATACCCAGACAAACAAGCAATGGGATTTCCATTTGATCGTTTACCGCGAGCTAATGTCCAAACAACCCAACAGTTTCTTACACCCAACATGAAATTGCAAGATATGGTCATCCGCTTTACTGACAGAGTGGTAGCTCCTATTCAGCAACGACCAACTGCTGCTACCAAACGCCCCTAATATATCCCCTTATATGTAATAACTCATTCGAGAAAATGGTTTTAAAAAAATACAAGTTAATTGGCCTATGGAAAATAAAATGATTTCATTAAAATATTTAGTTAAGTATCATTTTCAATGAAAAAATGTTCTCCCAAGAACAGCTAAATTCATTTTAATTAGATTTTCGTATGTTATTTTATTTCACAATCAGTACTTTAATACCAGGTGCCATGTCAATTTTGAAAATTTTACGAGAGGTGAAAAAAGAAACGTTATTACATGTTTTTTTGATGGTACGTGAAATATAGCTTTTTGTCTACTTGGATGAAGATTATGATAGATTTTCTTGAAATCCTACTTGACTAAAGCAGTTGTTCAGAAACTTATTTTGGTGAAAATGAAGCCAATTTGCATATGATTGCTTTAATTATATAAGATCGACATATGAGTACATAAAAGTGTTTGTGGGTGACGACGACGAAACGTATACTGAATTTTGGTAGGTTGCATTCGATGCAACGACGAGTCAAAGTAGATAAACGTGAGCAAGATAGATTTACGATAGTAAAACCGGTTCTCAAAAACTCGATAATGCTTTGTAGCACAGCTACACCCAACATTCCCCTTCCTTTAAAAAAATTTTTACATAAAAATTGAAGGACAAACATAAAAAATTTTAAAATCACATACAACATAACATATACGAGCATAATAACTTTGTCAATAGTCAATAAGTATTTCACTTGATATGTGACGAGATCATTTTTAAACAACATTTAAGAATAAAAATACACTAAAAAAATGTGTGGGGATGGTGTTGAATAAAAAATCTGAGAAAAAAAATTAACACACAGAAACGGCATCTCTCAACTCACTGAACTTCTCCGAACTTAGAGCTTTTGTAAGAATATCAGCAAGCTGATTTTTGGAGTCTACTTTCTTAACAACAACTAAACCCTTTGCGACATAATCAGCAACAAAATGATATGCTACCTCTATATGCTTACCTCTCTTTGTGAATTTACCTTTATTTGCCAGTACCAAGGCACTAGAATTGTCCTCATGGACTGGTACTGGACCACAAATACTTACATTCAAACTTTTCATTACACCAATGACTGGAAACAATTCCGACACAGTGTCAGCCAGAGCAATATACTCTGCATAAGCTGACGCACGAGCTACAGAGTTCTGTTTTCTGGAAGTCCAAATGACTGGATTCCCAAATGTACGAATCAGAATGCCAGTAGTTGACTTTCTATCTATACTGTCGGCTGCCCAATCAGCGTCTGCCCATGCATCCACAGGCTCATTTGATTTACCATTAAAGACCAACTTCAGATCTTGTGTGTCCTGTAAATACTTCAGAATACGCAAAGCATAACGAAAATGTGTGTCAGTAGCACAGGTTTGAAAACGACTAAGGTAATTAATAGCATAAGAAACATCAAGTCTAGTCCCTGTACCAACAAATAACAGCGAACCAATCAGTCTTCTATAATCTGAAACAGGATTATCACATTCACGAAAATAAGGTAAATCAAGGTTCTTCTCCATAGGAGTCTTAAACTTACGCATATTTTCAACCTGATATTTCTTGGCTAACGAGTCAATGTACTCCTTTTGACTCAATTCCATAGTTCTTGATTTTCGATCATACTTCACTGCAATACCCAAGTAATTTTGAATGGGGCCAAGATCTGACATTCGAAATCGACGTTTTAGCTTCCCTTTTAGTTCGATGACCTCTTTTTCTAGCTGTGAGAAAATCAACAGATCATCGACATACAAAATTAAACCAACCAAGAATCCGTTATCGATTCTTGTGTATAAACAACAATCATAATCAGAGCAACAAAATCCTAATTCTAGCATAAATTCGTGAAAGCAATCATACCATGCGCGAGGGCTCTCTCTCAAACCATAGAGAGCCTTCTTAAGTTTGTACACCTTACCATCACCATTGTCATATCCTTTGGGTTGGCTTACATAAACTTCGCCACGCACCTGGCCATTGAGGAAGGCTCCTTCGACGTCCATCTGATGGATGAAGTATCCAAAGTGACATGATACAGACAATACAGTTCTCAATGTTGCCATAGCTGCAACAGGAGAGTAAGTTTCCATGTTCTGATCATATGGCTGTCGAAAACCAACTGCAACCAAACGAGACTTGAATTTTCCAGTGGACTTGACTCTGTACACCCATTTGACTGGAATGATTTCCTTTTTGTTTTCTGGTGGTGTGACTAGGTCCCAGACATCATTTTTCCGCAGAGTTTCAATTTCTTCATCCATGGAAATTTTCCACTTCACTGAGTCTTGACTGTTGATTGCCTCCGCATAGGTATCAGGGGTACAGACACAAGTGCACATCTTCAAATTGATGACGTATTCTTCCAGACGAGTTGGTATTTTCTTTTCACGTACAGGACGAGCAGGAGTTTCTTGCTGAATTTCCTGATTCTGCTGAATTTCTTGATTCTGTTGAATTTCTTGATTCTGTTGAATCTGCAAATTTTCCAGATCCTCTTGATCTTCATGAGCTTCAGGGGGTGAGTTCTGATTAATGCAGACTTCATCCTCTTCCTCATTGCTACTTGAATCTTCATGAAACTTGAAATTGACGTTTTTCATGTTTCCAGGCTTTACAGCCTTCTGCTCAGCAAGTCGAACATAAGGAGTTTCCTTGATAGTACCACCAACCAGCACTCGATAGCCATTTTCAGTATATCCAACCAAAATGCCTCTTTCTGCCTTTGGGTCAACTTTGCATTTTCTCCTAATTTCTGGAATTCGAACAAAAACATGCGAGCCAAACAATTTAAGGTTAGAAACATTAGGTCTTTTACCAAAGAAGATCTCGTAGGGTGTTTTCTGCTCCATTGTATTAGCAAGGAGTCTGTTACCAAGGTATGCTGCAGTCATTACACATTCCGGCCAAAAAGACTTCCCAATTCCAGCCTCTGCCAACAAACACCGAGCTCTATTCATCACAGTGCGGTTATACCTCTCTGCAGTTCCATTCAACTCGTGAACATATGCAGGAGATGGTTTTACTAAAATTCCACGGCTAGAACAAAACTCATAAAAACGTTTGTTAAGGTATTCAGTGCCTCTGTCGCACCGCAGCACCTTCACATTACCATCTAAATAGTTAGAAAGAGTATTAACATAATGAATAAATTTATCAACCACTTCTGACTTAGACTTGATGCAATATACACGAGCTAAACGACTATAATCATCAATAAAAGTAACAAATCCGATCTCACCATTTTTACCTTTTGGTGTTACCAAATTTACATCCGAATGCACAATTTCCAACACCTGTGTAGCTCTTGTTCTGACAGTTCCATGCTTCAAGTTACAAAATTTGTTTTCCAGGCATATATCACATGTAGCAGGTACTCCAGCAAGCTGTTTAGGCAAGCCATCCAACAACTGCTTCGAACACAGTATACCAAGGTCTTTGTAGTTCACATGACCCAACATTCTGTGCCATTTTTCCGCAATACCTATACCTAAAACATTACTTGAAACATCCACAGCAGAGCACACAACATTTTTAGGTACATAATAAGAGATCAATTCATAAAGCTTATTAGACTTCCTAGCAATACCAATTATGTCGTCTGAAGGGTTTATGATTTTGGCATTTTCTCCTTTAGCCAAAACGGAGAACCCTGCTTTAGTAATACGATCAAAGCTAATCAAGTTGGTGTCAAGTTCAGGAGTGAGATAAACGTTCTGAAGATCAATAAAAGTCTTCTTACCATTAACAAAAGTACACATATAAATATTACCAACAAAATACGCTTTCAAAATAAAACCATCCGCCACCTTTACGTTAGCAGGTGTAGTCAACTTAGATTTAGAATAAAAATATTTATCAGAACATACGATATGGTCAGTACAACCACTGTCAAGAATCCAACGAATTTCTGCACCAACAGAACCATTTTGTACAGCAGAAACTTTTGATGACATGACTTGAACATGAAAGGCACTAGCTTCACTAGCAGCAACCTCTGTTTTGTTGGTAGCTACATTTCCGCGAGCTGACTTCTCCTTCCAACCAAAATGACCAGCTTTTTCACTCGAACTTGAAGCAGCTTCATTTTGTCCCAAGTTGACTCTGCAGTCTTTCCGCACATGACCGGATAGGCCGCACCGATAGCATTTATAGACCCTGCGCTTCTTGCTAACTGCATTTTGCGCACCATTTGAATTTTGTGGACGATTTGAACGATTGAATACCTGCGCCTTGAGTACAGCACCATCTGACGTTGGTTCATACGAGCTATCCTCTCTGCAGTGATCAAACATCATTTTTCCTTTGACATAGTCAACTGTTCGTTTGTCCTCTGGCATGGCGTCCAGAACATCAATAATATGACTGTATTTGTCAGGTAAAATAAGCAACAGATAGGATAGCTTTTCTTCAG
The DNA here is from genome assembly GCA_038050395.1 of Parthenolecanium corni. Lineage (NCBI taxonomy): Eukaryota > Metazoa > Arthropoda > Insecta > Hemiptera > Coccidae > Parthenolecanium > Parthenolecanium corni. The sequence continues at coordinate 3,103,998 of JBBCAQ010000014.1, read as the reverse complement.
GCGTAACAGTTTCGCCAGCATCTTTCAGAGCACTGATTTGCTTTTCAAAACGGCTAAAAAAGTCCTGAGCATTTTCAGTCTCAGACATTTTCAAATTTAGCAACTGTTTCTTCGCCACAATACGCATCAGCAACGTTTTTCTTAGGTATACAGAATCCAAAACATTCACCATACCTCTTGCCGTCGTCTCATGTCCAATTTCATCCAGAATTCGATCTGTAACAGCATCAACCAGTGTACTTCGAATTTTAACATCATGCTTTTCCCAAGCTGCACCTTTTGTAGCATCAGCAGGCTTTGGTTCATCAAGAGCATTGTTCCACTCTTTTTTTTGAACATACAACATGAACCGCAGACGAAACTTTGAATAATCACTGCCATCAAACCGTTTCGTATTCCAGGTGTCAGTTGAAGCCATTTTTCAGCACGAACAGTCACAAAAAAGGAAAAAAAATTTTCACTTTCTGAGCAAAAAAAAAAAATTAGAAGTACGCACAAACAGCCAGAGAACAATAGGCTACGAAGGCACTCGTTTGAAAAAAATGGACGAATTCTGCCTTACTTCACGTTGAAACCAGAACGAATTACAATTGGACAACAAAAGATTTGTACTCGACACAATAAAAAATTTTCATTTCACTGAACTTTCACCACGAACATATTAAACAGGTGAAAAAAAAAATCGAACTATGCTAGCTACCATGTTCAGAAACTTATTTTGGTGAAAATGAAGCCAATTTGCATATGATTGCTTTAATTATATAAGATCGACATATGAGTACATAAAAGTGTTTGTGGGTGACGACGACGAAACGTATACTGAATTTTGGTAGGTTGCATTCGATGCAACGACGAGTCAAAGTAGATAAACGTGAGCAAGATAGATTTACGATAGTAAAACCGGTTCTCAAAAACTCGATAATGCTTTGTAGCACAGCTACACCCAACAGCAGTATTACAATTAAAGAAATGCATTAAATAACACTTTGATTTTTTTAATGGATATAGCACCTTTTGGCATTAGGTTATCGACATGACCCTAATATATCACGCATCACGAAATTTATCATAGGCAGTTTCTAAAAAGAACGAATCTTGGTAAAAAAAAAAAAAAAAAAACAGAGCCATTTTTAGTCGAAATGTACCTAAAATAAGGAATGTGACATTATTTGGTGGTGTATTCACTAAAATATTGCCATGAGGTATGTATAAGAATAAATTACGAAAATAAGACTTTTTCATTTTTTTCACCTGATTATCATCTGTTTGTCTGCTCAAGGCAGGTACCTTTTCAATTTCACAAATCATATCATATCACATTCACTAGCTGACCGAATTAGTTACCTGCTAAGCTCAGCTAACAGTTTTCAGTTTCAACACGGGCCATTATTTTCGACTTGACATACATTCTCCTCAAAAAATAGATCCTCAAACAGCGACTAAATAAGGCACAAAATCAAAAATCAATTATCCCCATCGAAATTCGTAACACTCCTCATAACCCAGTCGTACAAAATGTGGGTGAACCACACCTCTCTAATCCGAAGATACGTTTACAAAGTGACAAACCTCCTAAAAAATTGCTGAACTTTCACTTCGTCCCGCGCAGTGCTAAAGAAAAATTGTAACAAGCACAGCTTATACCATGGCTTATACCCACTCATCTTTTTCCCTCTTCGTCTTCGTTTGTTTTTGGGGTCAAGGAATATTCGACTTCACATAAACGCGATGAGATTCTTTCGAATTACGAAATGGGTAAAAAAGAGAGATGGAGCAAAAAAACGAAGAACATCTTCAAAGCTTGATGAATTTTACTTGATACTGGGTTAAGCGGGGAAAAGGTAAAAGAAAATTGTACTTGAAGAAACTCAAAATGAAAAATTATTCGAGGGAAGCTAAAAACGTTCGCCTTTTTACGTGGGTTCTGCAAATTTCAAAAATTCCGCGGTTGCGTCGATACACGCGTTCTCTTTGCTAGAAGACTTTTATTTCGACCATTCACAGAGCAGCATTTCGTATACAGGCTTGGATACCGATATCTGCACTACCACTAACCAACGGATCGCACATTTTTAAAGCGTATCTACGAATTTCTGGTGCTGTACTACGCGTGGATTTTGCTGAATTGTCGATTTTCTAGCTACCCTTAATTTGCTAAATATAATGTAAAATAAATTTATCAACTCTACGATAAACCTGAACTTTAACGGATCTTAATTTGAAGTAAGTTTATATTATCTTGTTTGTATTAATTATATTTCGTATCACCGGTGTACTTACAGGTAGCTGTCATCTCTTCGAGATCCTTATTTTCATCGTGTTGGTATCTTGGAATTCTCACTAGTATCTGGTATACTGGAATATGGAATATCATTGAATACGTTATTTCAATTCTCTCACAGTACATTCTAAACGTTTTATTTTGTTCGGTATCGTACCCAGGGTGTGGTGAAGGAACTCATTAACGAATAGTTTCGAAAATTTACTTCCAAGGCTTCATATCTCGGTATGCAAATGCTCATTTCTTCACAATTTTCACTACTTTTGATCTTCGATGGAATATTTCTGAAGTGGAAAAGAGAGTTTCAGAACGATCAACCTGTATATTTTTCCATTTTTCGTGAACAATAATTCATAAATATGACGATATGATCTAGCTAAACTAAAACGAAGCTTCGAAAATTATTCAATAGTTGGAAAATACCTGACAGAATACCTACATGCCCTTCCTTACTGGTTATTTGGTAGCTATTTTTTTGAAAAATATGTTATATTAGACTATGAGTATTTTTGAAATCTTACTATTTTCAATATTTTGCATTTTTTGTGTATATTTCTTGAGATTTTCCCTTCATTGCCAATCCGATTTTCCCATTATTTTAATTTTACAGCGATTCTTCGTAGTTTCGAATGTTATGGTTGATTTTTGGATTTTGTATCGACTATTGACCAACGAATAATTATTATTTTTAGTAATATTGTATTCTATCAAAATTGCGATGGGATCTATATTTTTATTACATCTGTATCATTTTTTCCCACAATTGTACGTGTTAATTATTGTCGTAATATTTTGATTGTGTAATTCTTCAAGTCATAAATCATATATTTTTTAGTAATGAGAAATTCCAAAAATTTGTTGCTCCGGAATTAAAATTGGATATTACCAAACGGCGATTCTGCCCTCAAGAAAAACAATTCATTTTCTTGAAATTTCATTTAATTTAATCATATTTCTAATTATGTTAAGTTCTCTTCGATTTATCAAAATTACGATTGATCAACGGTTCTCGAGCTCCTCCGTAGGAAAATATTCGCTAATTATGATTTACTCGAGTTCCCAAATTTGTCTTGTAATTTCGCCCTTCTCCCTTCGATCTTAGAAAAAATAAGTGTGCATGTCTGACCTTTGAAAATATCGATTCAACTCTAATAGTGCTTATTTTTCGTGATATTTTTCTTTTTTGAGCTTGTTTTTCATCCATCACATAGTAAACTAATATTTTCTCTTTCAGCTTAAACCATGTCGGAACGAAAAGCGGTCATCAAGAATGCAGATATGTCCGAAGAAATGCAGCAAGATGCTGTCGACTGTGCCACTCAAGCTTTAGAAAAATATAACATTGAGAAAGTACGTATAAAATGTTATCTAGAATCGTTTTGTTAACTATCATGAATATCTTTACTTGAGTAGATAATTGTCATGCGAACCGGAAACAATGCAGGATTATTCTGGCTCTGAAATTGAATTCAACCATTTTTTTCTGTTATCTTCATACATTATTCACTTTGAAATAAACTCTAAAAACGTTGAAGCTATACTGACTGCTTCTCTGTCATAATATTTTTTACGAAATTTCAGCTGTATACTCTCAATTTCTGTACTATTTTCGTAATACGTTATCTCTTTTTTTGTTTGACCAGGATATTGCAGCGTACATCAAGAAAGAATTCGATAAAAAATATAATCCTACGTGGCATTGTATAGTTGGTCGTAATTTTGGAAGTTACGTTACCCACGAAACCAGGCATTTCATATACTTCTACTTAGGACAAGTTGCGATCTTGTTATTCAAAAGCGGTTAACTTATTTTTCTTTTCCTAATGTCTTGATATTTTTATTTTTGAAGCCTTCTTCTGGGAAAGCTAATTATTTAAAAATTATTGTTTACCATGAACGGTTCTTGTTACGTTTACGTTGTTTCATGAAATTTTTGATGAATGAGGTCACCTTTCTAACATTTAACATTCCTTCTTTTACGTTTTTACTTATTCTTCATTTTGTACCTCGAGTAGATCACAAATCGATTAATTTTGTATGCATGAAATCTTAATATTATTTTATTTTTGAAAAGATTTAATTTTTATCTTCAAAATTCAATTTTACGTTCTCCGAATAAGTATTTAATTATTGGTCTAATAAATTTTTATTTTTTATCAACTTTCTTTTACTCTGTTTGTTGTTCGGATGATTTTTCTATTTGAAGCTTTTCTATTATTTTCACATCCCGGCGGTGACTGAATTTAAATAAAAACAATCTTTTGCTTAAAATACCACGAGAAAATGTCAAGTCATTTTAAACTTGGAGAAATATTTTTTCAAAGATTCTAGTTGCTTCGGCAACTTTTTCTAGTTTAGTGTAAGGCTGTCATTTTTAATTTTCGTCAATGTTCAAAGATATAGTCTTGCCTGATAGATCGATTCGTTTTTGATACTCGTATGTCAAATCCAATCTTATTCCGATTTCCTTTTAATTGCCTTTGAAATACTTCGCCTATTTGTTTTAAACATTCTTTTCTTTCTGCAATGTGTGGATTCTTTTGATTTTTTAAAACTTGCCAATCAGTCGTAATTATTAATCGTCTTTGAAAATTTGCTTTAATCAATGTTGAGAATTTAAAAAAAAAATTATAAAATTTGAAATAATACAATTTTTCAACAACTCCTTGTAACTTTTTATTAGCAGTAAATGCTAACCAGTGGCTGGTGAGCAATCGAAAATATTTTAAGGTAACATTAAGCCAGACAACTGAAAGTCGAACTTTTCCAACGAATTAAGATGAACACGAACTTCATAGTTTGAAACCACTATGAATAGCTACTACTCCAAAAGTGAGGTTTTCGTAAGTCACTGATCGAAATCCTGCATCTTCTATCATTTTCTTGAAGGTTTCCTGAAAATTAGCAATTATTGGAATAGTGAAGTGTAAAACATGTAGCCTTAATTATTAGGATGGCCGAGTTTAAGAAGCAGTAGAATCTGATCTTGCAGTAATGCAGTAAGGAAAAAATATAATGATCATATGGTACAAATTGAAGGGCTATGATACACAAATACTACGGGGCTCCACATTTACTTTTTCACTGACAAATGGCTCTTACAATTAACAAAATCCTAATCTCGACTGCTTTAATGGTAAGAGTAACTTTTTTCATTCCGTTGGAGCTGAAAGAAAATCAATTTTAATTACCCCAAGAAAGAATACAAATTTCTAAAAAAAAAATTTCATAAGATCACAGTACAAAATGTCAAAACATTGATAGCTACATACTTCTTGAGCTCAGTCTTTAATGTAAAAAATTTCACCTGATCAGGAAATTTGCGAATACTCTCTACTAAATACTGATACGGTTTCCACTGACCAGCAATTATTTGGCCCATAACAGGAATCACAGTGAACGAATACGAATCATACATTCTGCCAAATTAGAAGAATGATCATCACGAAACTCAAATCCAATATCCAAGAAACCATTATTTTTACCTAACGCACTTACTGCCTGAGTAATTCATTATTCACTTGGCTAAATTCCAAACACATAAATCTGCCGCCAGGTTTAAGGACTCGGTAAGCTTCATCAAGAGCCTATGAAAGGAGATAATTTAGAAATTTTGATCGAATTTTACAGCACGAAGAACCAGGTCTGTAGCTACGAACTCCAATGGGGAATCAAATAAGTTTTTACACGGAGTAAATAAAATTAAATAACAGTTTCTCAACACATTTTCCTTGATAAGGGAATCGTTTAAAAGAAATATTGTTCTTTTCAGCTACAGACCTGGAAAGTACTACAAAATAAATATTACTTTCTCAATTCTGGTCACATTTCTAATCCCAAAAGAAATTGTGTAAGCGGAGAAGGAGTCTGATTCAATGGGTAATTTTTCAGCATCACCTAACAGCCAATTTATTTGATTTTCATCAGTGTAGCCTAATTTTTTAGCTCGATTTATACCCACATTTAACATAGCTTCGTTGATATCGCAGACTGTTACGTGACTTGGCACATTATCTGGATTCTCTTGATTTTTCAAATATTCCAAAAAACGGAAAGCAATGTCACCTGCAAAAAATTCCACAAAAAGATTCATGCATAAGTATCGTTTTCAAATTTATTAAAAAGAAAGAATATAGGAGGAACAATCGGGTTTGTCAAGCGTATGAACAGTTTAAAATGTAGCTGAGTAAATAGTGAAACGATTTTCCTGGAGTTCATGAGAATTCTTTTGATTGAGCAACGTCTACTATCAAATATCAAGAATATGAAATAATTACCACTTCCTCCAGCAACGTCTAAAAGTTCAGTGCCATGGGGAGGATTTAGTCTCTGCATGAATAGATGTTTCCAGATTCGATGAACACCAAAACTCATAGCATCATTCATTTTATCATAAGAACTGGCTACTTTTTCAAATACTTCGTGAACTAGAATTAGAACATAACATACAAATAATACAAGAGTTTATACAATAATCATAGCATAAATGTGTCACTATTTTTACCTTTTTCTGATTTTTCATTTTCATCGACAGTTTCATAACCAAAATGAGTTTGATGTGATTGATCCGTGTCCTGGAATTTACTTTGGGTAGAGAATCTAGAAGCAAACTTACAGGTGACAAACGACTGACGAATACATTTAGTCGAGAGATTCTGGAAAATGCTCATCTTGATTTAAGGAAGATGATATATTGAAATAAACTTTGATAAAATTGGAAATCCGGAATAAAATCAAAATGCTATCACTGATTAGGTTTCATTCATTTTACATGACATGAATATGAATTGAGTAAGAAAAAGAACACATTCACCCATGAATTGATCGAATGTTTTTCAAACAATTCGCTGAAGCCAAAGTCTAAAATACAAATTAGAAATCAAACAAAAGCTCATCTCATTTGCTCTCATCTTATTTTTAAAGAAATGAAAAATTATTCAGTCTTTAAGAAAACAAGGAAAAAACGAAAATTATCAGGGGGCTAGGAGTTGTGATAATTATAGTCTGTCCCAATCCCAAATGAGAAGAAAAAACATGTGACTAATCACTCAATCAGTATTGGTTAATTGTTCAAATAGCGATTGTTCATTCGAGTATTTAGTCACGTGTATAACCTTTCTTATTTGGAATGTTAAAAACAACATTTTTCATACTAATCACAATTTTTTATCAATTGTCAACATTCAACATTGAACATTCGGCTTCTACTCTACTTAAATTTTTCTGATTTCGTCGCTTTGTTTCTGTAACCTTAGCAGAAATTAAAACTAATTCCAAATTCCTGATAATAGGTAATATATTCCACTATGTCGTTCAAATTATTAGCGTTTTCAACATCAGGTAATACTTTCTTTCAACTTTTATTTGATTTGAGGAATAATCGAGTTATTCGTATTACTAATATCGAATGAATTACTTCACATTATAGGATTTCTGAAACTGAGACCTGCCATTAGTTTACCGAATGGACTATTAAAATTGAGTCCTGCTGTTAGTTCAACGTATATGTATGCTGTGCGACATGGTGGAACATACTACAGAGTTAAATATTCCGATCCGATGCCAACATATGATGAAATTAAAAGCAATCTAGTTGTCACTTTTTTTCTTCTTGATATCGCCAGAGGTAACGTATAAATTTATGTATTAGTTTGAATTTTTAAACTTCTTCGACATTACTCAACGTTAATATTTTGCAGGATTTCTAGTCACCAACGCCATGGTCTTCCGAGAACCAGCTACTATAAACTACCCTTTTGAAAAGGGTCCCTTATCTCCCCGTTTTAGAGGTGAACATGCTCTACGCAGATATCCTTCGGGTGAAGAGCGTTGTATCGCTTGCAAACTTTGCGAAGCAATTTGTCCAGCTCAGGTAAACGTACTACTTGATGATTAATGCGTTTAAACTGTTGGGCCAAATAGCTTTGCTTACTGAAAGTTGAATTTCAGGCAATCACCATAGAAACGGAAGAAAGAGCTGATGGTAGCAGACGAACGACTAGATACGATATCGACATGACAAAATGCATTTATTGTGGTTTTTGTCAAGAAGCCTGTCCAGTAGATGCGATTGTCGAGGTAAGGTCAACCTGATGCGAAAATTAACATTTTCTCTACAATTGGCTTAGTTTTAGAATTATTTTTCTGACCCTGAGAACCATAGAGTGATCCAAGTCCGAATTTAGTTGTAGGGGATTTTGACTATTTTCGATGTTGTTTATTATGCACTTTTATTCAGTGAACTCAGTGTTCCAAAATAGCCCCTTTTATTTTAGACTGAAAGCCATAAGTATTCAAAATGAGGGAAATGAGAATATTTTGAATACTTCAACTGCGAATATCTTAGAACTTGAAATTTGAGAATCACTCTGGTTCTCAGACGTAGTACTAAAAACCTGTCGTTCACTCAAGAAGAGAAGCATTAAATACAAAAGCAGAGTTCATCTGTACCTGTTCGATTATTCTAATGCTTTTCTTGTTGGGGTAATATGAAACAGTCTTCGGTACATTTGTTTCAACATTGGAATGCACTTTTGTAGGGTCCGAATTTCGAATACTCAACCGAAACACGTGAAGAATTGCTCTATAATAAAGAGAAACTGTTGACCAATGGTGACAAATGGGAACCAGAAATCGCTTCCAATATTCACGCTGATCATTTGTACCGTTAAAATATCGCTGTTGTATATATTCGTTAATACATATTGTATAGTAGTTAGTATGTCTTCTCATTCGTCATTGAGTACTAATTTATAAAACCACCATCATAGTCTGTTAATCTCAAAATATCCAGAAAATCATTTTAAATAGTATTTTGTTCTGGAATATCCAGTTGTATGAAAAGAAAATTATTCAAACTCTCCTTATACTCGATAAGCGATGATACATATACAAAATCAAAATTATAGCTGGCTTATTCATTCAAATAGATAGGATTTGAAATCGACAAGATACCTTTTCCAGGAAAGATGAAATATTATTTAAAAAGTTTCAAAACTTATTTTAGGAAACTTACGTAAGTGTAAGTGGGCACCAAAATAATTGAAAAGTATTCAGATAACTTAAATTATGACGGATATTATGTTTTGGAAGAAAAAAAAAGTATTTCCGTACAGATTGAACTGCAGTTCTTACCTGGCATTAATAAGGTAAAGAAAAAATTAGTTGGCTGGTCATCCTAATGTGATGTAATGTGTCTCGAGAAGGTCTCAATAGCGCAGGCCTCATTTGCCAAAAAATGAAAAACAATTTTAAAGGGTTAAGGTACAGAATTTTTCACTGCATGGTCGATTTTTCATTGTCCGCTCATAACCCCCCCCCTCCAATTTGCCCTTGAAAAGTAGGGCTTAAGCTTGAAACATAAACAACGTTGAATAAAAATTTAAAAGTTTTTGACTATGAAACTTGATTCTGAGCCTTTCTAATTTCTTAATTACGTTCTTAATACCTTTCATAAAATTTTCATAAGAACTTATAAAAATGTAAAAATTGAAGAATGAATATTCTAAAATTTCCTACGAAAAATTTAAATTTTTAATCGTCTAAAATACGATGGTTCAAACTTGTTCTTCTATCAAGAAACCACGTGATCTCTTCGGGTCGTAAACTTGTATCCTTCTCCTCTCCCTTTCCTCGAATGGGATATTTAATTTTTCATAGATAAGTAAATTAACAAGTTTTATTTTCGTTTCTTTTCAAGTTTTTTCTATACTTTTTAATGTTTTAGCTGGTTTTAGCTCAAGAATTGTTTTCTTGATAATGTGTTAAATTGTGATCTTGATGTGCTCTAACCATCATCCGACATCCACTGTCTCCATGTTATTTTGATGATTTATGTGTTTTGATGTTTGATTCATCTCACTGATTCTTTTTCAACACCTGGTCAAAATGAAAACTGGTCTGTTCATCGGGAGTAATCCTGTCAGCGTGAGAAACCTTTACAAATTATTCTTTCAAAAAGATCAGATTAGTACACTGTATGTAAAATTACTTACAAATTCCGTTCTTGAGCAACTGCTTTCTAACCGTGCTCATAATATTCACACCAATAAAGAGTTATTCAGGAAGACAGTCGTCAGCTTTTATACAGAAGTACAAAGTATCGGTTTGGACGTCAGAATATTGCTTTCGAATCTTAGAAATCCGAGTCTTAAGGTGATAACCAATAAGCCTATTGAAATTGTGTACTTTGATTCATCATTTTCCACTCTTGCGGTTGATAAATACGTTCAAAATTATGTAGAGACTAGATCTGCTGACTATCTTATAGTCTCTGTTCCTTCATATGGCGAAAACAATGATTGCTTTGTTGCTGAAACCGTAGAAAATGAATATCAAATGTTCGATTACGTTGTATTAGGAGGGACCTTTGACAAATTACACGTTGGACATAAAGTTCTCTTGAGTGAAGCAGTCATGAAATGCAAGAAAAAATTAACTGTTGGAGTCAGCGGTGAAGAGCTGCTAAAAAGTAAGCATCAATTAGTACAATTATTTATTATTATCGAAAATTTGTGTGAAATTCTTTCATTTTCCTTTCAGATAAAATTCTTCCCGAATTTATCGATGACCAAGCTACAAGAATTGAAGAAGTGGGCCTGTTTTTGAAGGATATTGGACCCGATTTAGATTATGATATCATCCAACTAACCGATATTTATGGTCCTACTAAAACTGATCCATCTTGCGAAGTAAGTAACTATTGTACGAGGTATTTGGTCAGTGTTGAAGTTACTTCAGTTTGATATTTAGATACAGCTTGCTTCAACTTTAAGCCACAAGGTTCTCATTTTACTTATGGTTTGAAGAAGTTTTGATAAGTGGTGGAAAAATTTTGTAATTTAAGTTCCAAAATGGGTCAAGTCCAAAATAGACATTTTTTTCTTTGGCTAATTTATATTGTTTCTTTTTGAACAGTTAAGCTCGAATTGTTTTTTGTGACCTCATTATGGCATGTTCCAAATGCAATATTGGGTGCTTATTTATGAAAAAAATTCAGATTACACACTCGAACTTTTTCTTAATATTGTGTTGAATTTGAATCTAATCTAAAGTATGTCCAGCTACTCACCCTAGTCACCCAACACTCCTTATACTTTTTATTTCTCATAATTTTAATTTTTACGTCCACAGCTCTTAGTTATTAGCGAAGATACAAGGCGAGGTGCCGAAAAAATCAACGAGTACAGAGAAAGTGTCGGTCTAAATAAACTTCTAATTCATTCCATTGATTTAATCGAAGCACCCAAAGAATCAAATGACGAAGAAGACAAAATTAGTTCTTCCAATATACGAAGGCGTATGCTTGGCACGCTGCTAAGACCACCGCAGGTTAGTAAATTGATATATCTCGTAGATTTACAGTTTTTCAATACAGTAAAAATTAAATACGCCATTAAGACTTGCTAATTTGATCCGAACTTGTAATATTTTTTCCTCACCCATGAAAGGTTTTCTCAGCAATTTTATTTAGAAATATTTTTGTACAATTTTAATAATAGTCTTTGTATTCCAAGTTAATCTGACAAAATCTTTATTTTTTCATAGCCTCGACCTAATTTACCCACGCGACCTTATATAATCGGTCTGACGGGTGGAATTGCCAGTGGTAAATCGTCTATATCCGAACACTTACAATCGTTTGGGTGCGGATATATAAACTGCGATATACTTGCTCATAAAGCGTATGAGGCAGGATCAGCTGGTCATAAATTTATCAAAGAAACATTTGGATTTGGTGTTCTAAATGAAGATGGTTCAGTTAATCGTAAAGAATTGGCTGCTGTAGTATTCAGTGATAATGTAAGTACCTGTAAGGCTATTTCATTATTCCTTTCTAACGTTGAAATGATATTACTAATTCAGGTATTCGTTCGATTTCAGGAACAGCTCAATAAATTGAATATGGGATTATGGCCCCTGACCCTAGAAGCTGTGAAAAAAGAAATATCAGCAATCAATAACGAAGTAGTTGTCATTGAGGCGGCTCTTCTGATTCAAGCCAATTGGGTTGAAGAATGTCATGAAATCTGGTCTTGTATTATCCCCCCCGATGAAGTACATATAATTGCTTATATTTAATTTTGGAATCACTGGAGTTATTTTGAATAACAAATTTCTTTTTTTACAGGCTGTCAAAAGGCTACGAACTCGAAATAAACTTTCAGTTGAAGAAGCTCAGCTGAGACTTAATTCGCAGCCCAAGAACCAAGAGTACGTAACACATTCTAATGTGGTTTTTTGTACTTTATGGCAACCAACTTACACACGGAAACAAGTTGAAAAAGCATGGAAATTGTTGCAAGAAAGACTACCTACGATTATATGATTTAATAAGAACTGTTTGTATTCTTAATGAAGTCTGTGATGAGCTAGATTCAGCTTATTATGTTACCATATTATACATTGTTATACTATTGCAAGGGTTTAAAGATTTGCTTCAGAAATTTTAAAGAAAGTCAAAACCTATTGCTATATTTGGAATTAAATAAAGGTGCCTTTTGAAATAATATATTAAATAACCGGCACATGCATTTTGTAAATGTGTTCATTAATATACCAGGGTGGAAAAATCGTGTACTTTTTTCATTTTCTACCAAAAAATCTACTAGGTACTATACTTGGGTTAGCAAATGATTAGTTTAAAAAAGTTGAGGAAGGAATTCCAAAGGTCACTCCTAAATTCCATTAAAAAGTCAGTTTTCCTGTGAATGTATGTCAACTTTATTAGAAGTTGCATATTTCAGGGTATCTTCTCTCCCCCCCCCCCAAATCATCCACATCATCAAAAAACACCTAATCGAGAAGCTGGTGTTACAATATCAATGATAAAGCCTAATCTAAATATTTGACAACCATTTTAGCTACTGCTCACCAATAATTGCATTATACGAACCACCAAAAAGCTATAATCTGTTAATTCATAGAGATTAGTATGATTCGAAAATGATAATTTTAATATTCTGTTGAGCTGTCAGTATCTTCCAACCTTCAAGCTCAGATTACAAATAGAATTTGCTCATCTTTTGCATTGAATAATCAACCAATTAATACAAAGTAATTTTTTTCACTTCAATTGGTTGATCAATAAAAGCAAAAGACAGAAACAAAGTTCCATCGTAAACCAAGCTTACTTTACATGATGATACAGAAGTCTCGAATACACCTCAAAGAAATGCAACAAAACAAAAATGAAACCGATATGACTTGAAATCAACGATTTTTTTTTTTCTTGTAATTATTTAAAAATAATCAGCGCCGTCAAAATACATGAAGAAAATACTCAATTTCTTCAGCAACTATCTAAAAAATTCGTATTTCTAGGGTAATATCGAACGAAATTTCAGACGAGCAGGTTTTCGATACATTCGAAAAAATCTACTAAAATATTTACACACGAAAAAAAAAAAAAAAACAAGAGAAGTTATAAAACATTCTATCAGCGAATGTTAACACTACAAACGATATCGACAATACAAATGAAAAAACACTTCGCAGGAGGAATGATCTGTAACAAAATGGAACTAACTGGCATTGCAATTCCAAATTAAAGAGAGAAGAAAAATCGACATAGTCGACATAATATTATTTTAGCAAATCAACACGAATACAGGACTAAACTTAATAATATTCCTCCTTTTTTTTTTTTCAAAAAGAGGAGATAAATTTTCTATGATCTTGTTGGCACGGAATCTACAACTTAGATTTAACAACGGCTATTTTATAATACAGGGACAAAAAGTACAAGAAAATTAACTTAAAAAATGGTAATCACAGTGTATTAAAAAATAATAATAAAAAAACCTGGTAAGTTGAAATTTTTGATAAGCTAATCGATTACCTACGAGTACTCACTGAAGGAGATTTTTTTTCGTTTTCGACTTGAGCTGCTCTTTATTGATTCGCTTATGATAACTTTGAGCCATCGAATTTACTATTGACAAGACGAAATAACAGACCATGATCAAGACGAAAATATCGAACAACGTGGCTAACTTACTGGGGTTCTGAAAAAAAAAGAACAAAAAACAATCAGTGAATAACTGAAAGCAATTTAGTTATGATAATAACACAAATTTCGTTGAATACAAATATTCTGTTACTCTTGAAAAAATCAACATAATATTGCTGAGAGGTCATTTAGAAATATTTCTATTATTTTACATTTTTCTTTTTCGCGATTCTAAATATTTTAATCCAAATTGACGATTTTCGTTAGCATTAACGTATTCTTCAGAATAGAAACTGAGAATGGGTGCAAATGGGAGGGGCTCGAGTAGGTACAAAAACTAGGAAGGTCCTTATTTCGAAATTTCCAATTATCTACATCCTATCCTGCAGAATGGTTCCATTTCAGGGGGGGGGAGGACCCTGCTGAAAATTCATGAAAATTTCATCCCCCTAGGTTGGCAAAAAATGGTGCCTCAAAAGCGTTGAAAATCCATATACATGCAAAAATTAGCACAATTTTGCTATACAATGAACATTAGTTAAAAGACCCGCAGAACCTCAGAATCTCTTTAGTTTCACATTTCAAAAAACAATCCTAAATTTTATGTACCTACTTGATCATAATTCGTATTTTTTGCAAAAAAAAAAGAAGAAAAAAGTCTTAATTGAACTTTTTCATTAAATTTGAAGTGAAAACTAACTCTAATTGTGGCATATTTATAAAAATCGTGCCCGCTCACGAACTACTTTCCCATTTAAAATTTGCAAATGAGTGAACGAAATGCGTTCAAATTTTTCGACCTGTGCGATCACTACTTACACTGTGTGTGGCACCCTTTTCGTGCAACCTCTTCTTCTGATTCTGTAGGAACTGTACGAGCAACGGCTGCAGGTGTACGCCGACAAACGGTATCACACCCACATAATCGAGCGCAGTTTCGATTAAAACTTCGTTAAAGGCGATTATGACGAACAACACTTGTATCATCATTTTGATGACTGCTTTACCCAGCAGTGTGGCGCCGAAGAACGTCCAAAATGGTATGAGAAAATGACCGCAAGTGATACCGGCTAGGTCGAACAACGGATTGGGAATCTGAAGGAGGAAAAAATGCGTTAGAAATCTTCACCAAAGCCACGAATCAACGATTGCACGAACAACTAACCGAAGCACAAGCCAGAATTCCAAAGAAGCCGACTTTCTTGACAATACGTTCCATGAACCACTTAGTTTTTTCGACAAACGTCTGTAATAGGTGAAAAATACACGTATTAGATGTTATAGTAACCAATGGTAAGAGTCTCTCAGAATTTCAGCATCCCTATAATTGGCACAGTGCAAGCTCTCAGAATGCGCTGGCATCGAATCAACTGATAAGACCCCAAAAGCAACGTGAAAATGAGACAGTTTTGTAAATTTCTATTTCGTAGTATGAAAATAATAATGTTGATTTTTTCGATATTTTCAGATTATGATTCCTTTGAAGATGTCCTATAATCTATAATTTGATAATGTTTTTTACTGCAGAAATTATTTTGAAAGTATAATGATTGATTTGCGGGGTATATTTGGGTGAAAATCATCTTTCAAAATTTACTAGAATAATTGAAATTTAATGAAAATGCTGACGCAATCGTAATCAAATAAGAAAAAACGGATGAAATAGTTGCCAAAAATGTTGAAAAAATCAAATATGCCCGCATTAAATTATGGAATTCGAAGAAAAATCGAAAAAAACAATTCAAAAAACGAATGAAAATAGTATTACCATAGAATCGGGATCTTGCTCGCTCTTCTTCTGCAGCTCTTCGAACTCTTTCAGATCTTCTTCGTCATCCGGATCGTAGCCAGACAAGCGAGCAGCCCGAGCCATGAAATACGGAGGCAGTTCGCCGAGCGCCGTTCCGGCGCCCCACATCACCGATTCGATTTTCACCTTCTGCATAATATTCCACAAACTGGTTGCCCAAGCGCTAGATTCCTCTTCCGGACAAACGATTCTATAACGAGGGCACAAAAGAACGACAGATAGAAAAAATAAAATCGGCAAAACGAGAATAAAATTATCATATACTCGTACTTCCACCAATATAACACTTCGAAGCTATAGTCTCTATTGTCAAAATTTATGTACAACACCATAAATCTTATTGTACGAATACTCACTGATCCGGATACGGTGGCTCGGGGAAATTTAATGAACCGCATTCGTACGCAGCCAGCGTAACAGAAGCGATATGCGGCCCCAGGTACAATAGGAATGTATGCAGTCCAGTTCCCAGACCCACTGACGACAGCACGCCCAGTCCTAACCAGTAAAGGCACCATCCACCTTCTTTATACAAGCGTTTTAACATCTGCAAAAAACAAAAATAAACGAAAATAGGTTACCCTGATACGTTTGCTGTACTTCAAGACGAAAGTAAAAATACAAATACTTTTATAGTTTGACTAATGAAAGTAAGGAGTGACATTTTGAAAGGTTTCATCCATTATAAACCACGACATCGCTCCTTTCTTTTGTGAGATATATTTTTTCAAGACTCATTTTCATTATTAAATGCAGGGCTCTCTTGAATATTCCCCACACAACTGTAACCCAATGAACCCGAATTCTCCTACTTTAATAACTGAAATCGTAAAACCAACCCAAATTGGCGTTTGAAAGCAGAAGAGGCTGACATCATGCAGCAAACTTTTGAATTTCAAAAAAATGGAGAGATGAATTTGTAAATTTCATAGAAAGTTAGAACATTTTAAACAAGATTCAAGTTGATTTTCAGAGTTTTTAGGTTACTAAAATACATTTTTAGGTCAAGATATTGATTAATAAACTACAAAAATTGGTTATTTTCATCGTTGATTTCGGTCGATAAATTCTCGATTTTGCCCATAAAGCTATTCTTCGTTATGAAATATTCAGCAGCTATTTGTGAAAAAGCTGTAAAATTACACTGCGCTCGTTCTAGAAACCAACCCTCAAAGCTAAAGATTTCAAATTCAAGTTTGAAATAATGAATGTAAGGTAGAATGAGCAATCAGCTGTTTATGTTTTTACAATTCCTCATGCGATTATATAATTTTTTTTTCTTCTTTTTTCCCCCTACCTATCCGCCTCCCTCCCTCCCTTCCTTCCAAAAAAAACGAACTATAATTTATTTTACATCCAATCGAGTACTTACACTTTGATGCGGTCCTGATGTATTCAAAGAAATAAGGACGAAAATTGTGACTAGACATGTTAAAAATACCAATTTCTTATAAGCAAGTAACCTGAAATCAAGAAAAATACCATCGATTTAGTAATATTACCACCCAAGTGATAACTTGAATATTAGAAATCATTACGTGAACTTAATTAATTACATATTAACATTAGATACAAGTATAAAACTCAATCCGAGTTTCTCTATTTTATTTGAAAAAATTTTTTTTTGTAATTCAGAAATGTTAAAATTAAATATTTTACTTCGAGAAAAAAGTAAAATCCTGTTCTTCTATGCATTTCCAGGTAAATTTTGTCAGACGAGATGGTACAATACCAAATCTCAACTGCAAAAGCCAGACTTGACTTAACTGCACGGTAAATTACCCACGCTGCCGAGTTTTATAATCAATTTTTGGAGCGTTACCAGCGGCGAAAATCCAGAAACGTTTTTCGCCTGGCCAGTTTTTCTTTCGATCGAACATTTTTTTTTTTACGACTAAAGTTGAGAAACGAACGTAAACAAAATAAAGAAACAATAGCAGACGTTCTATTTAAAAAAATGAAAAACCATTGTGGATAGTAAAAACATTTTTTCCACTGCTTCATCGATTCTCAAAATATTCACGAAAAAAATGCAAATAAGAAACGAAATCTGCCCATAATTTCAATTTACATACAAGAGCTTATTTCTTTTTTTTTTCAGGACATTAGGCTTGAATTTATAATTGGGAAAAAAAAGCTCTATTATAACAAGCGCGAAATACGTACACAGACACTAATATAACGAATTTCAAATCTATGATTTCAAATTTTCCATCTCATTGCCAACAAAAAAACTGGTTATTTTTTTTTATTTTTTTTTTTTTCCAATGAGCAGTCGGTATACCTTTTACAAAATATTCGAAGGCAGAATTTTGTTGTTTTAAATATTCAAAACGAACATCTGATATTTATATTGTACGGCTATGTGCTCGTATCTGGACGATCAGAATTTGGATTTCCTTAGAAAATGTAATTTTTCTGGATTCGCGCCCAAAAACAAAAAATTGAAACTGACTGAATTTACATAATTTATCAGTTCTTCGATGCTTGCGGAAACGATAATGAGACCAGGCAAATTTTCTGAATAGCAGACAGAATCACGTATTCGAAGTCTAAAAGTGCAACAGTGCACACGAGTACCATCAAATAAGGCGAATAGGGCCAGGCGGAGTGAATGTGGTGAAAACAATATTCATGTGTAAGTTTCAAGCTACAGCTTTTTATGATTCAAACGATATTATAGTTGTAGAATGTGAAAAAAAAAATCACCATTAAAATAATTGAAGAGCTCGATATCAAAACGCAAGATGTTCAAAAAGTCAAACTTTCAGAAAAGGTAGAATACTGTATCTACGTTCTACGTGCACCAAATTTTCAGAAAAGCGTCTCAACATAAGCTTGATAGCGATATATTTCAACCAGATCTTGCTCCAACTTCATGGCTAAATATAGCTAAAAAGGTAAAACTGAAACGAACAACGATTCTTGAAGAATGATTTGATGGCTGAAAAAATACTCGCACAGTTAGATGAAAAATATATTATGTATGAAATGGATTTCCCGTTGCAGTAGCGGAACTAAGGGCAGGCGACGCCCCTCCCCCCAGAAAAATTTTACCTCACCACCGAAATTTTGTTTCTCAAAATAAACAAAAAAAAAAAAAACAGTAAAAAAATAAATTATTGAGAAACAAAAAGAAATATTAAATTCAGTATCAATTTTTTCATATTGACATTTTTTCGAATTATTTTTCAATCATGTAACTCATTTTCCGAAATTTTGAATATCTTGCGGTTTGATATCAAGTTCTTTGGCTATTCAAACACTTCATCATGAGGTCTAACGACGACTGACAACCATCAATCGTAATGACTTTCTTCAAAAGAAATCTTTCAAGGTTCAACTGAGCCATCTCTGTTTTAAGAAAGAGGCAGAGTGTTACAAGTTACAATCAGTTTGACTGATAGCTTTTCAACAGCAATTTTTTGAACTACAGGAACTGTGGCTCTCAAAGATCAATAAAGCAGATAACTTTGATAAGCTACTAGCGAAAATTGTACAATCCGTATTGAACAGAAATACCGTGTGACTGCAAATAATAAAAATTCTACGATCCTAACTCGCAGAGCAGCAGCTTATACGTTTCTAATTAATATGCTCAAATGGGCTTACGCATTACTACATTCAGCTCGTGCTTTAGAATAATTCTGCGTGACCCTGCACCAAATAAATTACATATTTTGAATAATTTTAAACGGGTTATTTACCTATTCACAAAAGCATATGTAACAATGATAAGCTCTTTGAAGAAATAATTCAGCGTCCGAAACGGTCTCCTCCATAATACCAGACTTTCTCGGTCGCGTTTCAGCTTTTCCTTCAGGTCGTCGATTTCGTGCTGACATTCGGTTCCGTTCAGCTGCTGCTGCTTCGTCTCCGGAGAGACCGTTCTTCGTTTTAACGTGTCACCGTTTGACGTCATTTTATTCACCAGACGATAAATCTGCAATTAAAAACGACGACGGACAATTAATACCTCAAGTTAGCCGAGTAACACCTGAATGGTAAAAGAAAAAACCAATTTTAATCTGGACTCGAAGCCAGAAGGATCCAAGTCCAAATTTAGATATTATATTAATGTTATTTTTGATCTACAGTTTACATTGTCGCTTTCAAGCAAATATAGATGGTAAGTATGAGCGAAAAAGTACTGTTTGAGAAAAACTAATTATAAAGTTTCTCATCAGCACCTAGCATTATATTATTTCAATTTCGATTTAATTCAATGGTGCATTTTTCAAATTTACAATAAAGAGGTAAATTAATAAAATCCAATCTATGTAAGGCGCAGGCTGCTTATAATAATTGGCAATGTAATACTAAAGTTCGCACTCTGGAGGTGGAAGTATGAACTGCACGATTATGTGATCGTCTTCATTGAAATATAAATTAATAACGTATTACTCGTATGCTGGACCATTTAATTTTTACATTTTGGATTTCATTAGTTTTTTCATTTTACTTTATTTTAAGGTTGGTAGTATCGACATTTTTCGTTTAAATAAATTTTTTCAATAATTATTTTTGAACTGCCCAAACTACAAAATGAAACAACAATTTTGAAACTGATTTTCGAACTGCACTGTTTCGCCTCCAAAATGGTAAAGGAGCATTTATAATGTACTTTTGAGTTTTGCTTTTGTTTTTTTTTGCTTTTGCATTTACTTTTTTTTGGGCATAGTTTACAGTAAATGGGTCAAAAAACAAAAGCAACCGTTAAGAATTGGTCCATTTTATTATACTAGTTCAACTTTTCTGAACATTGAAATTTTGGACTCACATCCTCCTGGCTCTCGGTACACAATCAATAGTGCAAAATGTAAATCAGAAATGCAATAAAATTCTAAGCCAGTGCCAACAAAAGAAAAAAAAGCTATGTGACATACTTCACGCACATCTGTTACATACAAATAGGAGATTTGCAAAGTTTGTGACGTCATTAGCCAGCCAGGAAAAGAAATAGTCCGTTTTTTCAACCCCAAAACTTAAATAGTTAATATCTCAGTTCCTCATTGACTGAGAGAGGTGTGGTTTGCGAGAATCCTCTTTTAACTTGGACTATAACATACTTTTTTTGCAAACGATTTCGAATTTTTTCGCAAAACCTTAATACATGAAGCCCCAACCCCACAATTTCAAAATTTTAAAATCCTGTTGCTTCGTGAAATTCACAAGTAGGAAGGTCCGGTTTGTCTTATTTTATATTACATGCTTCGATACTGACGTAAGTACCTACGCCTACACCATCTAAGCAGCCAATGAGGAGAGGTATATTGAGAGCTGTCATCCAGTTAAACAAGTAAATAGGTTTTACAATCAATAAGTACGATGCATTAAAGCTGTTTCTGCTAACTACATCACTAATTTGACAACTTTCATTACAATATATTATACGCGACGTTTACAAAATTAAAACACTTAATTTGTATTTTCATGCAAACAATACCAAACAAATTGACAGCAACAGAAATCATTAAAGAATAACGTCAAGTTTTTCACAATTTCTCAGAATAACGAAATAATTATCGGACGAATTTCATTTTCTGACACATTTTTCGGTCGCTTATACACGAGGCTGAGTGGTGATCATAAAAAGTTACTTACACAGTTTCAAATAAGGGATAAATCGATAGACGTAACCATTTAACCACTGCTTTACAGAAATGAGGACATTAAACAAAGACCAGTGCACGATGATGTAACTCAAAAAGTTACAAATCGACCTTTGGACTTTGAATGGATAAAGTGTAAAACTTGAACAAAAATTTGCTCGCGTATAGATACCGATGCAAATTACAAATTCAACCAAAAAATGTTATTTTACTCGACAACTATCCCTCATTCACAAATCAGCTATTGGTCTTACCAGTTTATGACAACTCACACTTCATTGATAAGTTCCACCCTCATGTAAATCAGAATTTCAACTAAGTGACAAACTGACTGTAGAATAAAAGCATATCAAAAAAATATAACGGTCAGCTCTACTTTGAACTTACATTCAAATGCTCGCAAATGCAAAGGGTCTACACTCTACAGACCAGTCAAATGAGGCAAAAAAAAATTAGCACACGAAGGATTCTGTTTTCTTAACACTAGAAAAACCAGGTTTTACTCGATTACTTAAAGGACCAGGTGGCGTCATATACGACGCCACAAGAATAACCTCTAAAGACCAGGTGGCATCGTATGACACAAGTCGGGGTTTCTCAAAATATTGTTCCTTTGAGTAGTTCATCTCAAAATTTTTAGTGGCGTCGTATATGACGCCACCTGGTATTTCTAGTGTTAATCGCCGATATGATTCATGTACAAAAAATACGGGATTTTTTTTCATGTTAAAAATTTGTTTCCATTTTTAATGCAAAATGACGGATGCAGTATCATCAGCCGGAAGAGGGTGTTTCATTCTTTTTCTCCAGTCAGGTGATCATTGGAAATATTTTTTTCTTTTCTCTTTTAGACGAGAAACAGAGCATGAAAATATGACGTTAAATATTTCCTTTGATAAAAAAAAAACTCAATTTTTTTTTCGTTCCATTATTTTTTCTTTTTTCAATAATAAGTGAAGAGGAAAAACAGACGAACACTAGTTTATTGTCACAATTTTTTGCACAGTTATCTTTTACAAATGCTTTTTCCCACTATTATACGAATTTATTGGTGGAGTTGAAAAGTACCTATTTGATTCACTTGCGAAAGGCATGGGCACTGAATTTTGTAAATACTAAAATGTAGATTTTTTAGTTGGAGGACAGATGACGCTGAGCTTCTGCCATTGTAGTTACGTATTATATTCAACAAAATCTTACGTTTCCAAAAGGTTGCACCACATTCATTGAGCTTAGAAACTTAATTACACATAGACTGTTGTTCTACCAGGCACAGGTTACATGATATGTGACTTAGGGAATTAAAGGATCAATTAAAATGAACCTATTTAACTGAAAAAAGACAAAGTTTAAGAAAATAAGCCCATTTTTCAACGCAATTTGCCTGTAATAAGACGTGAAACTTCACCAACATGTTGCCAAATGAATATTTATGAAAACATGATTTTTTCATTTTTTGTCCTGACAATCATTTTTTGCTTTTATTTTCAAAAAATTGTTGGCCGACTCAGGATACCTTTTCACATACCACATCGTATTTCAAAATCGGTTTTCCTCGACCTGCTGAAAATTCAAGTATTTGCGTACCTAACCGGTGACATGACGAAATTCAAGAAATTTATTACCTCAAACCGAGTGAGAAACTACACACCATCAAGAGACGCCATTAACGATCGGTATAATCACCAAAAATTATGCTTATGCACACGTCATTATGTCGCTTGGAATAGAGAGTGCCATAGAAAAAATTCTAAATTGAATACTAGCTCCGACCAAGAGCACGAATTAGAAAAAATAACATTTTCATGAAGATTTATGATCCAAAAAAACTCAATTCTTCGGAGAGGATATTCACAATGCCATACCAATACTGATCACAAAACTCTTTGTCTCGTAGGTTATGACATGACACTTTGAAAACGGAAAAGAGACAAAATCATTAAATGTTACACACTGATTACTGACAATTTTTTAATCGTCAGCTGCCGATGTCACGGTCACCGAGAACACAGAAGCAGCGTAATTATAATAATTAATACTATTTACACACTGAAGAATAAAAAGAATGAACATTTAAAAAAAAAAAGACCGTAATGGAAGAATAGTTACCGCACAAAGTAGTTTTTTCATTCTCATTCTTTATTTTATTTTATTCTTTCAAATACAAGAGCAGACGATCAAAAAAGTGAAAAATATAGGTAAAGAAAACTCCATGACGACCAAACAGACAGAACGATGACTTCTCTGCAGACTGGTGAGTTCGGTATGTCGATAACTCGGAAAAGAGGAAAAAGTGAAATCGTGAACAATGGGATATGGTTAACCAGTTCCACCAGACCAAATGATTAAATAATTGGAATCGAATCAAAGGGCGAACGAGGAGATTAATTCGCTTTTTGGTGCACAAATCAGACGATATTTGCACGGATATTTTAATATGAATATCGCTGGCCGAAGTCCCAAAACCTGCTAAGCTTCAAAATAATTCAAGATATATACCAAAGAAGGACCTCAGTCGACTTAGACCCTTTCTGAAAATCCAACAGTTTCATAATCTGTGGCCTTTCTGGTAGCTACAGAGCCATCATTTAGCTTTTCATCTTAGAAATTCATGAAACTACAGCAATTTTTTTCATAGCTGGGTTCGCTCTTTTCTTTTAGATTTTGCTGTTTTTTCAACGCAAATTACGTGCAATAAAATTTTACATGTTTTTAAAGGACTATTATATAACTGTCAGTTGTCAGTTGCTTATAATTTAGAGAATGTCTATAATGTTTTTCGCCAGCTCGGAACACAATTTCAATACTTCCATCATACATTCATTCTTTCATTTGACCCCGTAACTTCCAGTAGTCAATTTTTAACGATCGAAGAAAAGTTATGTTCTGGTTTCTATGCACTAAATATACAATATTGGGGGCCTATTCATGGTTTTTATAATTACAAAAAATCGCAAATTACTATTGAAATTTTTCTAAACCAGCTCAAAGTCATGAAACTCAAATGGATGTGCAAATAGGACCTACCTAGGGTTTTAGCTAAAGTGCTATAAACTCATTTCTAGGGATATCAAAATTGCCCCTCGTCAATCATCTAATAGTCAATAGACTATGAAAATAATATAAAAAAAATATTTTTTTTAAAAACACACTTTTATTTAATAGTTAAAAAAATTGAAAATGCGATACTTTTAATTTACATATTTTCTTTTCCTTCTTCTATTTTGTTTTGACGAGAGAAGATACCTGCTACCTTCTTACAACAAAAGCCGATGAAATTCTGAACTCCCTCTCATCCACCTTTTTTTTTTTGCTATATTGTTGTCTTATTTGTCTCGTTTTAATCCACAAAAACGGAAACTCGATCCAAGAATTCGATAGAGAGGAGGGGTAAAAATTGTTTTTAGTCATAGGAGGCGCAATTTTGATCTGATTGAGCTGATTAATGGATAATATTGAATTGTCATGCATAAACTATCATTTTGTAAAATTTCATCAATATAGGATAATTACAAGTCACCTAAATTGAGGTTTCAAGATTTGAGGACATCAACGAAGCAAGTGAAGTTAAATAAAAGTGTGTAAAAATACTAATCAATGTTTGGATTTCGCTCAGATTTCTCATATTTTCTGAAGTTATTTCCTATATTACTAATATTATTTCCCAGAAAAAGTAACTCGTTCTAATTTTTCCCCTCCTACGGCAGTCAGAGGGGTCCGTAGTGAAATTCCTTCGAGGTGAAGCTAGCTATAGAGTACCCACATTCTAAATTTCAAGCTTCTGGGCGGATTGAAAGTGAATAAGAATTGTTTTTTTTTTATTACTCAAAATCAGGATGAGTGGAATAAATCCGTTTTCGAAATGACAGGTTCAATTGGTTCTGTTCGTAATATTCTTACCTTTTTAGCTCACATAATTACCAAGTAGTCGTACATTCTTCAAGCAATACGAGCCGCCTCGGCCGAAATGATTTTCAAAAACAAAATCCAATTTCAATAAAACGTTTTTCACACATTCATAATACTCACTCACCGTATATGCGAGACAAATCATTGCCTTCTCGCAAGCGACTACCAAAAGGAAATCAACACTTAAAACATTATATGTAGCCAGCTGCAGCCTTCCTAATCGGAATGAGAAACCCTTTTGTTTTCATTGTTTGAAAACGAGGTGAATATAACAATCTCCAGCTTCGAAAAAAATACTGACGCAATTTTCTTCGAATTTCAAGTCAACAGATCAAACAAAACAATATCGTCAACTAACTACTGAATGGCAGATCGACTGAAATAGTCGATTCTAGAAACGGTTGGAAGGTTACCATCAGCGGTTATAGTTCTGTAACGAGAATTTATGAGACTGTTTGGATAAATAAAGTGTCATACAATCATGATCAATGTGCCGAATGAGCAGTTGAGCAATATGCCTTTGGTATACATACAGCTCCACCTATGCGAGAAACTAACTTTGTTGGGAAATATGATTTACTGAAGAAGACTGTGAATAACAATGTGTGAGCGTAGAAGAAACCAAGAGCAACGTCAAAATACTGACAATGAGAACTAATACAATTATACAGAACAAATAGAGTAGCTATAACTTGAAGACTTGTTTGCAGCACTGGGCATAACCGATCATGACTTAATTGATGATTTAATCAGAATCCAAATCAATCATAACTAAACCTTGACAAAATTCTTAAATGTGATTGATAACTAACAGATTGAATCATGAATTATGATTAATTTAGCATGACCAATTAAATTATCCCGTCACAGAGTATCCACTGTAAAATGGAAATGAAATATCAAGACTTCATCATGACTTTTTCACGACTTTATAAAAGCGGGAAGGGTGTCATGTCGCTAAGTTACCAATCAAAAAAAAAAAGAAAAAAACAGCTTAACCCAAAATATTTCAAATAAAAACATTTTGAGAGTATACAGAATAATCGAGGGCTACATATCCAACTGACATCGAAAGTCTGGTCTAAATAGAGGATTACGTTTAAAATCATCGAAAATTATGAAAATTACTTTGGAAAAGAATTTCCTAATATGGACTGTTGAGGTGTACCAAATACTTTGTTCGAGCAAAAAGCTGGTCAATGTTTCCTGAACGGGAAGAAAGACTTCATAGAAATTGTAAGATGTTTACTTTTTTTTACCAAGGCGAAATGAAAATATTTCAAGTGTCTCGGTTTGTTATAACTTTTATAGTATAAATTCTTATCTGCACGACTTGTTTTTTATTGCTATTTTGCAATTTACTAATAAATTTTAACACAAAAGATTCTCATCATAAAAGCATAAAACTTTTATCATAGCCATTTGATAAAACTTTCAACAAACTTCAAATTTTTAATCAATTTTAATTTTGTTCAGTTCGTATACTAACCTGGTTTTTAAAATAGTACAAGAAACTTTTTTCTTTTTTGAAAAGACTACAACAGAGCGCAAAATTAGATAGAGAAATTCTGAAGCAAATGGTAACTGAAATCATGATAACAAGTTCTACAAAAAGCTTGAAACAAAACCAATAAAATCACAGCTGCTCAAGTACTTAGAAAAAGCATAATAAAGTGAAGCATGTTACCAGTTAGTGCTAATACACATGGAACGCAGGCAGGCAATCTACTAGACAAAAAGCTCAAAATCAAGAGTACTCAAACTAAACGAGTTGTATTCCAGAAAAAAACGTTTATACCAGAGTTGATTTTTTGCCAGATGTTTTCAATCCTTCGCGTCTTAACTCCAATTTGAGACGACTAATAGGAAAAAGTTTATAAGTGTTAGTTAAAGCTTCTGATGTATTCATTTCATGTATATGTTCATCAGTTTGGTGTACGACATTCGATGGATGCAACACTTTTGAACTTTCGCTTTTGTTAGTTGATCGTTTGCGAACCATTTAGTGGCTTTAGTGGCTAATCAATTTGCATATCTAGTATTTACTGCTGAACAAAAAAATGAACAAAATCAAGATTTGTGTTATACAAAAAACTACTACAATAAAAAGAGTGATGAACGTGACATGATCACTATAAAGAGTTACCTTAAATCATATTACTATACAGTTGCTTGCGTCATAAGGTAGAAAAATACAAGTTTGTTCGAAAAAGAGCAAGTTCAACATTTCCATTAAAAAGGTATTATTATAATACGAGTATTATCGCAGAGCTTAGAACTGACTCGAGTCTATCAATACGCCATTATGGGGCTCACAAAGAGTGAAAAGGAAAAATAAATTATTTTAGCCAACTTACTCATCCTTTCCTTCAATACACGACATTCAAACAACATTTCCATTTTTGCATATTCCAACTGCGTGAATGAAATAAGAATAGTAAAATATATAATATACTCATCGCTAGTATAAGTCCAAAACCTGCCAAGTATCAAAAAAAATTATCACACAATTTTAGTGCTCAAATGATGTTTTAGTAACAAGAAATGAGATCAACCAAAGATAGATCATTTTTATGTGACTCAGCAAGTTTTGGACTTGGAATGACGTTATGGTGTCAGTACCTACAAAAGCTCTGATAAGGTTGAATTGAAAAAAGGAAAGTATATGTAAAACTACATTATCTCTTTATTACTAAATGTGGACTTGGATCAATCGTATTCTAAGGTCAAAACACATGTACACATCACTCTACGTAATTTTTTCAACACTCAACTTAGCAGAACTTACACTTCTTTATCAGGCTCGTTGATTTTGTGCGATAATAGTTGAAAAAAAAAAACTTTCAGAAAGTATATAGAGGTGATAATTATTTATTAGAAAGAAGCCTTGAAGATCAAATAAAAATGAAATAACAAGAACTTCCTACCAATAAAATTCGTAAAACAAACTGATGATTTGGATGACTTAATTCAGATGAGAAAATTTAATTTATAAATATTTATACAGCTGAACTATGCAGATAAATTTTTCATACACTTGTAACTTCTGGAAAAATATATTAGTGTATTTTAGCACATTTAAAAATATAAATAAATCAGTATTTTGCACACTGCAAAAACCTTATTCATCACATTCCACCATGTTAGATTTACCCACTACCTTCAAATTACTATAATTAAAGAGCTAGTAAATGAAGCAAGGCTTGAAATGACTGAATTTATGTAAGGGTTAACGAATAAGATACTGGAATTTCATGAAAATCAATGTAGTGCTTGAAAAAAAATCTTCAATGTATGAGTACTGCGATATCTTGAAACGTTTGTTTTCGAGCTGATTAAGTTACATTAGAATTTATGCCATTTTTGCTACAACTTGCTACATAATATGCTTCACCGTTTCTCGAAAATTCATTATCTTTTTTCAAAGAACCATTCGACAGATCAAATTACAGATCGAGTGAAAGAAATGTTTCTGATATCAGGTCAATGACCACATTCTCAAGCCCAGAAAAATTAACATACACGAATATGAAATTCAACGAAAGAATGCGTCTCACAGTTATTTGATGACTGAAATGTGAATTTCATTTTTTATTTATCATCATTCATCACAAAGGCCTTTGTCAAGTAAATACTAATCATGAAATACGCATTTACGAATCTTCGCAGCAATTTTAAAATATGTTACAATGATGATTTTGAGCAAAAATATTAAATAATAAGTGAGAACAAAAGATTTACTTGAAATTCAAACGATGAATGATTGGGCGTGAGAAAATGAAGAGTATCAAGAAATATAACTTGGGTTGCTCAGAAGTTAGAAATTGTGCTATGATCACAACTATGACGAGGAATACATCATGAAATACTAGCAGTACTATCGAAGACAGTTCTGTAAGGCATAAATTGAGATTCATCACTTACTTCATTAGTATCACACAAGCATCGATACAGGACACCGCATAGTAATTTTCATCGGGATTCAATCGTTCAGTGAAAGTGCAGTCAGCAGTAGACAGATAACGAAAAAAGTTCAGATTTTGCACATAATTGGAAAAGTTAATTAAAAATATTTCAACTTAAATGAAAGAATCCTCTGCACGAAATCATTCACTAATTACATAAAGGATTGAGCTCCTCCAAATCGAACTAAAAGAGTAAAAGTACTATAAGAACACGTTTAATGTTTTTCAGATTTTATCAGGTGATTTTTCACAGAGCACAGAGAAAAGGAAAATGTAAAAGGAAAGATTACTAGTTTCCAACTCCACAAATATTCAGTAAACACAACGCAACTTGAGATTTATTACGTCATCGGAGATTGGAATGTATAGGAGCGCTAACTATATGACCCTGTGAGTATAAAAAAAAGTAAACAAAAGTCAAAACCACCGACTACCGCCGACGAGTGACGACGAGACGACCACCCGACCACCGTAGAAAAACAAAACATGACAGAAGCAGACAGATAGTCAGGGTTTTCACTTCTTCTTGAATACTTCCATTCCTCCCCCACCTTTAATTGAGCTGAAAATGAGATGTGTTGTGTAAGAATATCCCTTGAGATAAAAAAAATTTTTCTCAGATTGACCAATCTATCTCTCTGTCTATCGTCTATTCTTCTATTCTATTACCTATAATAAAATCCAATTTCCGAATGTCTGTCCCACACTCGAAATTCGTAAACAAAATAAATTATTTTTAATTTCGTGATTAGTCAGCTTTCTACTTAACGTAGAAAGCTGAATTTGGTCTCATTAGAAAGAGGAAAATCTCAGAAATATTATGTTAATTATATAAATATTTCTGATGAGAAATTTGATTTCTCTGCTAATTATGAAAATATTTTCGAAAACTGTGAATCTATTCTACACTTCAACACATTTCAGAATGGAGCAATTCTCATTCATTCATTTCATGATAACGCAAAATTTGAGCAGAATTTGAGTAGGATTGAACGGAACTGAGCAAAATTTGAGTAAAATTGATGCCAAATTTTAGGGGGATTGGAGTGGAATTTGAGCAAAATTGGAAATTGGGCAATATTTGAGCAAAATTTGAGCGGAATATGAGTGAAATTTTAGCAAAATCTGATTGAAATTTGAGCTGAAGGGGGCCTATAGCCCCCTTGGGCCACGCTAGTTCTAACAATAAAACCTATAAGATATTGTTACAATTAGTCAATCTGAGAAAAAATTTTTTTCGCCACAAGGATCGTTCTTATATGCATGGCATCACAAAATATACAGTTCTGGTTCTGGTCTGAAATTTAAGATATGAGATCTCAATACCCTTTATAAACAATCCAAATTTCACAAATTCTTTTCACTATTTTGATTTTTTTTTTTTTTTCAATTTTTCGAAAGTTGGTATTCCTATACTCTGATTTTGGGGTGAAGCGGATCACCTATTAGACCAGGAAAATTAGTTTTAAAAGTTGGTGAAAAAATGAAAAATTAATGTAAAAGATTTTATGTCTCGAATGAGTCGAATATGTTGGGGATGGTCTAAGGAATCCGTGGGGAAAATTCTTGGTAACTCGAAAACTAAGCTAGGTCTCTATTCTGAAGCTTAATAAAACTCCATTCTGCATCTAATTTGCCTATCGTTTAAAAAAAAAAACTTTTTGTGGTGCCATAGAAGTGCAGAAAATGAATTTAATTTTCGAGTTATTGAGAAGAAACATTTGAAAAGTATAATGTTTCAACATTTCAAACCTATTTTCAATCTTCATTTACTGCACTTATATGGCACCAAATGAAGTATTTTTTTTGTTTAATCGATAGGCAATTTAATGCAGATTGCAGAGTAAAGTTTCACCAAACTTGGGAATGGATATGTAGCATAATTTTCGAGTTATAGTCGAAAAATGTCGACCTGATTTGTAGTAGCCAAAATGTAGCTTTTTTGTGGCAAAATTGTAGCATATACGAGGTATTACCTCAATATTACTCGTACTGTGGGTTGTAGGGTATTTGAACATATTATCTTTTGGCTTTCGAGGTACCTATTGATATAATTTTTTTCAAATTTTTTTGTGGCTTAGCTGTGTATTATTATGGGTTACAAGATATTGGTACATGTAAACTTTGAAGGTATTGAAGGTTACACGATTTTTTTTTTTTCCATAAAATTAGGCGAAAGTGCAATCCTTGGGCTTCTAGAGGTCAACTGTCAGATGCAGAACCTCAAATCAATAGAAATGTAATTTTTATCCAAGATGTGGGTTACGAGGTCTGAGAACATTATTTGTACCTAGGTAGCAGTCGATATATAGTCGTTGGTTGGGAAAATACCGTCCAAGTGTAGAATTGAAAATTTTGGAGAAAGTGGAAAACCGTATTTAAAAATCAAAAATACATTCAAGGAGTATGAGGATGAGACCAAGGAGTATAGAAATCACTTTAAAATATTTTGATGACTACAGGTTGTGCATTTGTAAGAAAATAAGAACAAAAGATAACAAAATAATAGAAATTCTTTGCACATAGCAGGTATTGGGCTAGTTTTGCGTCATTTTGTCTAAAAAATTGCACACATCAGTTATTCAGCCTTTTGAAACTCCTGATGTTTACTAACGTTTCTATCAAAACTCAAACTGTTTTTTCAAAGAAATTAATAAAATATGTTCCGATTTCGTAAAAAGCATATAATATGATTTCTTTTTTTATGATAAAACACATTTTTGTTGGTTTTTGTCTAGCACATAGCAGGTATTTTTCCATGGCATTTTTGGAGGCTAAAATGTGAACCAATCATAAAATTCATAGTGCCAATCAAGTTTGGTGCCAATCAATCAGGCTTTGGGAAAATGTATCCGCTATCCAGAGATGCAAAAAATTGGTTTTCAAAACTAGTGTCACATAGGTAGCAGGTATTTTTTCGACCAAAGACGATATTCAACATAATGATAATATTAAAAATGTTTTGTAAAAATCTTTTGATTACCTTTCAAATATTTAATAGGAATAGTTTTAAAATATTGCATATTATTAGAGTCGTATGTTTTCAAAATATTAAGCTGTAATATAACAAAGTTGGGTGTGCTACTGTAGGGTAATAAAAAACAAAATTGCTTCATTTGATTGATTCAAGCGAAAGCAAAAGACAACCAAAAGTACTGTAGAATCCACCTACAGAATTCATTGTTTCAATTGTGCTGGGCAAGAATTTAAATCGAAAACTTATTGGGTAGACGCAGGAAAAGAAAAAAATAAGCCGGGTTTTCGAGTGAAAACCTGCTAAAAATAAGTAACCGCTGCATTTTCAATTGAAATTCTTGCCTAGCACAGTTGAAACAGTGAATTTTACTATGGGATAATGTCACCCAGTGAATGTAAAGTCACACCTTTCTACGATACTTTGTGAACCAAGCTTAGAGGGCAAAACATTCAGCATGCATTGCAGCAAAAAAATAAAAATTAGAGGGGTGGTCCAATAATTGTATGATTTTTGTACTTACCTTTAGTTTTAGTAAAGATTTGGCTCAAAATTAAAATTTTTATGAAAACTTACTCGTACAAATGACACACAGTCTCTCGAGCCGACTGTTGGACGTCACAATATTAGGCATTTAATTTCTTTCAACTTTCCTTTGAATGGTCGATTTTTGACGTGTGACAGAATGAAAATCAAAGAAATTGATTTTTTAGGTTCCATTTAATCGATATAAAAAAATCGGTATTTCTATGTGAGCCTTTAGAGCTATCGGGAGAGTAATTGATATTAGTTTTCAATTAAGGGAAATATAGAACAAAAAGTAAAAAATATATAATCCAGCTCAGCTTGAAATCTGAGTCACAAAACGAAAAAAAAATTAAATCAGCTGTAACTATATGTTTTACTCTAGGAAAGTGAAATTCTACAATAATTTTCAATATCTTATAGGTGCCTATCCTAAACCTTTCAACTTAATGATTTTTTTACAGAGCTGATAGATTATTACAATTATGTTGAAATTTTAAGAATTTTACTTTCACTCATCTGAGCATTTATACAAATTGAGAAGATTTTAAATGTGGTTCACACTCCCATGAGTAGAAAAATGGCAGGGTCTTTGCCACAAACGAAAAATCGTTCTAAAAAGCTGAAACTCTACGAGGTTTTAAAAAAAGTTACAATTTTCGGATACATCTGATTGAGAAAAGATAGAAATTTTATTACTGGCAAGTAATAGAAAAATGTTTTGCGCCATAAATGGATAATTTATAATACAAGTGTAGGTGGCTAACAATCCTGATAAGGTGATTATTAAAAATGTTTTTATTTATTCTTTCTAATTAATCTTATTCGTGTAGGTGTACATCATGTTACTTGGGGTACCCGTTGAATTGACTTGATTTCCCTTGAATGTTTAAAGAGCTACATTTCCAAGAAAATTTACCTTGACTAGTGTTAACAAATAGGTACCTGAATTGAAAATAAAATGAAATTGATTACAGACCTTTAATGAACCGGAACTGTCGAATAGTATGTATTTTTCAAGAATTTCGGCGAACTACTGTGTGGACGTAACAATGAAATTTCTTCGAATACGAATTTGAAATTATTTTTCAAAAGCAGTTTTGGCATCAAGTCAGAGGAACTAATCAAATAAATAACCTAAGATAATTTTTCAGTATCGAAAAAATGTACTGATTAAAACCAGGAGTATTTGAAATTTTTTACTCATTTCTGCAGTAGGTACCTATTGAAGAAACGAATTTCCATTTCTTAAATTATAAGTTGGTCTACATATTTGATTTAAAAAAAAAAAAAATGTATTCCTTAAAAGTGTTTCTTCTTTTTGGTTCCTCAATACTTTTATTCCATGCAATTGGATTAACTTCGGCCAAAAACTGGGCTGTTATTATAGTTGGGTTCAGCAACAGGTGCTACTACCAATACAGTTACGCTTTTGAGGTAAGTATGTAACTTATTTAATTTATTTTACTTTTAAAGAAGCGAAAATCAAATAGCAAAAAATACTCCTATTATCACCCAGAAGAATTTTCTAGATTAAAATGGTAAATTTTTGTTGATCACAAGGGTTGTACGTGTATGGACAATATTATGTGAAAAGTGTTCTACATCAGTGACTTGAGGCAAACTCTACGTAACAATTCGTTATGTAGCCTACATAGCCTCACAATTTATTTACTCGCATAATTCAAATAAATTTGTCTTCCATTTTGTGAGTCACAAAGTGAAAAATCACCTAGATAAGAAAAATGTAGCTATAATGTTTATTTTCACAGGTTGAGGCATACAAGCAATACAATGATTTGGTGAGAAATGGATATGATCCAGAAAATATTATTGTCATCAGCCCCGATTCTGTAGCTTACTCTAGACGGTAATTATAATTTATACATCATTTCAAACCATTGTTATAGGTTTTTTTTTCAATCTTTCTTCACTTTTTTCCTCTTCATGCTGCTTCGTATGCATAGGTGTGGATATTCATGTAATGTCGCCGGCTTAAATTCAAAACCTGCCAAGTCTCAGAAAAATTGTCACACATTTAAAAGCTGATTTAGCATTATCAGGTCTTCGAATATTATTTAAGGGCTTAAAAATTGACATTTTTGTTTTTTTGTAGTACAGGTTTTGAATTTGGGTTGACGATACTGAACTTTAGAGTGAAAATGTAATTCGTCCTTTTTAGATAATTTGCGAGAGGAGAGAAAAAAAAAAGTTATTACTTGCATTGCTCTGATGGTATTACGACTTTTGTCAACCTAAATGCGAAGACTGTATAATCACTAAATGTCTCGAGGCTCAAGTTGATGAATAAAATATTCTCTGATAAATAAAGCATCATGAAAAATTCAATTTTTCCATCTCTATTCAATAATTAAAAATAAATATAAATTTTTTTGCTGTGAGGTATTGATATTCTATACAGAGAAGTTCATTGCAATAAATTAGTAAAGCAGCTAACCAATTTTCTTTAATATTGGTAACGTTGAAAAAGACGAAGCGAAACCTGTACGTTGAATATATTCAGTCAAAAAATCATTTAAGATTATAAATGGGCCTAACATTATTATCAGATCTCTACTCCTTACGCACTTAACAATAAAATATAAAGAAAAAGAAAAAATCTGACATCTGTTCACTCATTATAATATATTTACCAACTACTACCTAGAAAACACCTTATATTAATACTAACAATTTTAATATCACAAAGGTGCATTAATTTTTTTCAGGAATCCTATACCTGGATCGATGGCATATGCATACACTAAAGGAGAATTTTCAGCCGATTCTCCAGTAAATCAATTTGAAAACGTACCGATTGATTATACTGGCTGTGTAAGTTTTACCTACATTAAAATCATTCACGTACTTCTTATCCAAGTTTGGTATACATTATTATAGACGAGTGTTTTTTCCCTGTTTTCTCGTGTTTTTAGGGCATGGAAGTGAAAGATTTTTTCCAAATCCTTGCTGGACAATCCAATTCAAATTTAACTGCTCTTGGAAGTGGACGAGTAGTCAAAAGGTAAGTTTTGATTACTTCTGTGACACTTACTGGCTAAAGCACAATTGAAAATTACAAACTGAGACGTCTGAGATCTTTGAGCTATGATCAGTCTGAGCGTCCGGCATGTAGCATAAGCTGGCTTGGATGAGCCCACGGGGATACAAAGCTTACTCTGGTTGTCTTATTTTTCTGCTGATTTTGATGAGAAAGAAGAAGAGCTACGCCTTCTCAAAGTTGAAATAAGCCTTCCCCAAGAGAAAACAATACAAACAAAATGCTTCTGTTTGGCATGTAAGTATTTAAAACTTGTTATGAAAATCAGACTAAGTATCTCCTTTTTTTTTTTTTCAGTGGACCAAATGATAACATCTTTTTGCACTTCCAAACTCTCGGATACGCAGGGATCTTCCTTATGTACAACAAAGAATTCATGTACGCAGACCAATTTATTCCATTCATTGAGGAGTTAGCAGCAGCAAAAGCTTTTAAAAATGTAACACAATATAGTCAGTTATCGTCAATTGTGGTGCTATATCATTATATTAAATAATTTTTTCCAACAATTTAATTGCAGATGTTCATCTACATGCACTCTACTCACTCTGGATCTATGTTCGACAACTACTTGGAGACCAATTCGAGAAGTAATTCTAATTCTGATACTAAAAAAGAATTTTACAAGGCGAAAATATTGGATAAATTTTTAATGTACCCAAATGTATTTTAAAATTGTAGTAATTGCATATTCTATGGGTGGAAGATACAATGAATTTAGCATGTGCCATTGGAATAAATATTTAAAAGCTTATACCTCCACATGCCAAGGATTTGAGCACTTCACCTATATGGACAAGGTTAGACATCTGAAAAGCTACATTGTATGATGGTCCAAGAGGCATTTTATAGAAAAAAGTCGTGGGTTGTGAAAAATAATTAGAAAGTCAATTCAAAATTCAATCCTCTCTTCTGCGATTTCTTACCTCCCAGTCGCTCAGAGCCCATTAATCACCCTTGGACACCTTATGCATACCTATACTATGTTACATATACATATGTTTAGGTACTCGTATTTGATTCAACGTTATCATCAATTCTACATAATTATTCTATTCAAATGTGAAATAAAAAATTCGGTTTTTTTTTTTTATTACTAATCTTTGTGTTGGGCACTCAGCCCATCGTACTATGTAGCTTTTCAAATTAGACAACTAATAATTTTTCAAAGCTTCAACCAACTAAAATTAAATTTTTTCAGGCTATTGAAAAAAATGGCGCTAAAGAGACAGTGCTCGATTTGTACGCTGGCTCAGGATTGACCTCTTTCGACGAAGAAATAGTGCACAACTTGTACGGTGACTTCGATTTATTAGAAAAACCAATTAAAGAATTTTATGGTCCTAAAATGAAGAATTCTCAACCTCTTACTGTAAGGCATCGTGACTTTTCGTTTTTTAATCCTATACCGACGATCTACAATAATTTCGGTCTGTTTCAGCAAAC
This sequence comes from Parthenolecanium corni, assembly GCA_038050395.1. NCBI lineage: Eukaryota > Metazoa > Arthropoda > Insecta > Hemiptera > Coccidae > Parthenolecanium > Parthenolecanium corni. Next base: position 3,066,465 of record JBBCAQ010000014.1, on the reverse strand, counting down.
TGAAATCATGCAGCTTAAAAAGGAAGTCAGAGAAGAGACTAAACATAAAAATGACACTTCGATTATCAAATTATTGACTGAAGACGAAGTGCCAAAACATGAACAGGTGACTTTCATTCGTATTATGATTCATAGTCATACATAACCAGGGCTGCGAATTGAGTTGGTTGAAAAAAGTCAATGTTCTATTTTTAAGTGAGAGTTCATTTTCGTGTTCAGTAGTCGAAGATGATGTCCAGAAAGCGTCATATTTTACCTAAATATGGAACCACACATGCGGCTTGTTTGGCCTATTCGCCGAATAAAAGCGAAAAATTACCTCAATCGTATGGCATTCTACATAAAAAAAACCAACTAATTGAAGTCTGTTGAGAGTTTCTACTGTAATTTAACAATAACAGCAAATCAAAGATTTAAGCATTAGTTATAGGGACTCCTACAGAATAATTTTAAAAATATTTTTTTAATAGCCAGAAATAATTTAAAAATACGATACCTAAAATTTCATTTTACAGGATCGAGTTGAAGAAAGCATGAATAAAATTGTCCTCGAATCGATCAAGAACACCAAAATCTCCAAAAATCTTGTTGATGAACGGGTACAACATTTACCTCTGAAGAAATTTGGCTGCTATAGAAATGCAATTACATTGATGCGCTCGAAATGCCTCACAGAAAAAGTAAACACTTAACAGATTTATTGAACAAACAGTATAATAGTTTGCCATAAATTAATTTTTTTCATACACTTATTTTTTTTTTCTATTGTTTCGCTGTTTTTATCCTTGCGAATCTTTTTGCTAAAATCTATAATTTTATTTTTCAGAGTCACTTCTTATTCCTCAAATACGCTTCCAAATTGGCCAACTTATGCAGTTTAGATGTTCCAGAAGGAAAGATTATGTCGGCCATCAATAGTGCTTGTTGAAGAGTTTTTACAAAAAATGTCGCATATTCAACTGCTCATTATTATGATATAGGCTAACTTCATTTTTACAAAAATTTTTATGCTTTTATATCAAATCAACAGAATATGGGACTTCGAGTATAATATTTTGTTAGCCAAAATAAAACTTGGAGTGTAATTTGTATTGTAATTTCTTCGCAGAAGCTGAGCCTAGAAAAGAGAATGGCATTAAAAAATTCGACTCGAATAATATAATTGGAAGCAACGATAACGTCAACAAAGATCTAAATATGAATGGAAAATTAACGTCTTACCTCGAATTCTTCAGCGAATATAAGACATCATCGCTACGCAATTATATTGGTAGGCAGCTTTTTGCTGTATTTTGCACTAATCACTACTTAAATCATCGACGAATAACCTGGATGGTCTGTTATACATGACAAAATAATGCTGAACTCGATCAGGTACAGCCTTTATACTTTGCATTTTCCATTGCATTATTCGTCCTATACAATCTAACTTATGCGAGGTTCAGACTTCTGAACCAGATTCAACCTCAAATTGAGAGAGTATATCATAGAAGGGCCTGAGTAGCAAAACCGCATTTTGATATATTAATGTTTTTAAAGTTTTCGTTTAGTTCTCAAGTGACATACATGTGAGATGGAGTCCTAAGAGGGTAAGAGCACTTTTTTCTGATCTATAGACTGGACAATGCGCTATGTTTTGCAATTTCAATATCCATAGAAATAAATTTATTATAGCTACTTAGCTAAAACCCTACATAAGCCCTTTTTGCATATTCATCCAAGATAATCACTTTTGAACGAATTTGAAGAGTAGTTTTGAGTTTCCCATGATGAAAAATCATAAAATACCGTCAGAAACGGATGTATAGCAATTTGGCTAAAGCCTTATGCTTGGCCCTTTTTTCATATCCATGTGAATTAATCAATTTAGAGTATAGTTTACGATAAATTTTGACAGTAATATGTTGGGTTTCATGAAAAACCGTGTTTATGAATTGGAGGAAGGTTATATTAATTGCATACGTCTACTAAAATCATAAATACGTATGAAAGTTCATAGATAATAAATCTAGTGGATTTCAAAAAAGGGCCTAAGTCGACTTAGGCTATTTTTGAATATTCTCTCTCAATTTTTCCACCTTAATATTTAGGAGCTTTTCAACCGAAAATTTTCTATTTATTTTGGTCTGATTTTCAATCTTTCACAAATTAGCAAGGGACCCTCACAGTAATTCGTTTCATGATCTACCAAACTTGAAAATGGATATGTAGCATAATTTTCGAATTATAGTCGAAAAATATCGACCAGATATTACTTTCCAACATAGATTTTTTATGGCCAAAATGTAGCATTTTTGTGGGAAAATTGTAGCATACGAGGTATTACCTCAGTATTTCTGAGGATTACAAGGTATTTGAACGTATTACCTTGTGGCTTACGAGCTACTTATTGATATAATTTTTTTCAATTTTTTTTTGTGGCTTAGCTGTGTATTGTTGTGGGTTACAAAATATTGGTATAAACTTTGTAGATATTGTGGGTTACAAGATAGTGTTTTTTGTTGTTGTTTTTTTTTAAATAAAATTAGGGGAAATGTACAACCCTTGGAACTCTGGAGATCAATTGTCATATACAGAACCTGAAATCAACAGAAACGCCATTTTGGCAACCAAGATGGTAGTTATAAGGTATGAGAATATTGGTAGCAGGTCGTCGGGAAAATACCTGCTAAGTGCGAATTTGAAATTTTTATGAAAGTGAAAAAACGTATTTGAAAATCAAAAATCCCTCCAAGAAATATGAGAGCGAACCCAAGAAGTGCAATAGAAATTACTTTGAAATATTTTGATAACTACACAGGTTTTGCATTTGTAAAAAAAAATACCTATCAAAATAATAGAAATTCCTGGTACATAGCAGATTTTATGCTAGTTTTGCGTCATTTCGTCAAAAAAATCGTACATAGCGCAGTTATTCAACCTTTTGAAACTGCTGATATTTTTTCATGTTTCTATTAAAACTCAAACTGTTTTTTCAAAGAAATTGATGAAACATGTTGCGATTTCGTCAAAAATTGTTTCATTTAATTGACTAAAGTAAAAGCAAAAGACAAGCAGAAGTATTGTAGAATTGGGTGACTTTGCCCATCTACAAAATTCAGTATTTCAATTGTGCTAGATAGTACTAGGCAAGAATAATTAAATCGAAAACGAATTGGTCAGACGCAGGAAAAAAAAACAGATTGCCGCTGCATTTTCAATCAAAATCCTTGCCTACCACAGTTGAAACAGTGAATTTTGCTAGGGGATAAAGTCACCCAGTTCTACGAGCTTAGCGGACAAAAACTTCAGCACACATTGAGATAAAGAAATAAAAATTAGAGGGGGCGCCCACTAATTATATAATTTTTGTACTTACCCTTAGTTTTAGTAAAGATTCGGCTTAAAATTAAAAATTTACTCGCACAAATAACACACAGTCTCTCGAGTGGACTGTTTGACACCACAATATTAGACATTTATAGTTTCTTTTAACTTTTCTTTGAATGGTCGATTTTTGACATGCGACAGAATCAAAATTCAAAAAATTGATTTCTCAGGTTCCATTTAATCGAGATAAAAAAATCGGTATCCCTATGTGAGCCTTCAGAGCTACCGGGAGAGTAATTGATATTAGTTTCAACTAAGGGAAATATAGGACCAAAACTAAAAAAAATATAATCCAGCTCAGCTTGAAATCTAAGTCACAAAACGAAAAAAAAAAATTGAATCAGATGTAAATGTATCACTCTAGGAAAGTGAAATTCGACAATTATTTTCAATATCTTATAGGTGCCTATCCCAAACCTTTCAACATTAGTGATAATGCACCAGTTTTACTGATTTCAAAAACTTTCTTTACAAAACTGATAGATTATTACTGAAATATGTTGAAATTTTAAAAATTTAACTTTCACCCATCTGAGCATTTGCACAAATTGAAAAGATTTTAAATGGCAGTTTACGCTCCCAGGAGTAGAAAAATAGCAGGGTCATGGCTACAAACCAAAAATCGTTCTAAAAAGCTAAAAAAAAAAGCTAGATTTTGAAAAACAATAACAATTTTCAGATACTCTGAGTGAGAAAAGATAGATATTTTATTTCTCGCAAGTAATAGAAAAATGTTTTGCACCATAAATGAATAATTTATAATACAATTAGGAAGCTATCAGTCCTGATAAGGTGATTATTAAAATGTTTTTATTTATTTTTTATAACTTTTAATCATGTTGGTTAAAGTACTCATCATGTTACATGGAGTACCGGATATATCATTTGATAGATTTGACTTGATTTCCCATGAATTTTTTAAGAGCTACACTTCCAAGAAAATTCCCCTTGACTAGTGTTAACAAATAGGTACCTGAATTCAAAATCAATATGAAATTGATGACCCTTTATGAAACGGAACTATCGAATAGTACTTTTCAAGGATTTCGGTGAACTGTTTGGACAGGTAACAATAAAATTTCTTCGAGCACTTTTGGTATCAGCCAGAGGAACTAATTAGATAAATAGCAAAAATCGAAAAAATATACTTATTAAAAGCAGGTGTATTTAAATTTTTTTACTCATTTTACCAATTTCTGCAGTATTGAAGCAACGAATTTCCATTTTTCAAGTTATAGGTTGGTCTAGATATTTGATTTAAAAAAAAATGTATTCCTTAAAATGGTTTCTTCTTATTGGTTCCTCGATACTTTTATTCAATGCAATTGCATTAACTTCGGCCAAAGACTGGGCTGTTATTGTGGTTGGGTTCGCCAGCAACTGCGGGTGCTACTACAAATACAGTTACGCTTTTGAGGTATGTATCTTTTCTTATTTTTCTTTGACAAATGACAGAAATTTAAATTACATGAATGCCAAATCGCAAGAAATTCTCGTATTCGTATTATCTAACAAGAGAATTTTCTGTATTAAAAACAGAAAAAAAACTTACCCGCTTTCAAATTTGGCAATTACTTACCCCGCAAAATAAATGTATTAGTGGTAAGGGAGGCCAATGAAATTTCATTTCATCAAAATGCAACTTCAAGGAGATCTCATGCATTTATAATAATATGTAATAAGGTGTAGGTAACAGTGAAGGCTATATTCAACTAGCTCTAAGAATTATCAATCAAAACAATTTCCATTTCAATTAAAATGAAAATAATAGAATAAAAGAAAACAGATTTTTAGTATTTTTTGTAATTTGATATAGAAATAAAGTTTTCCTAAGATTATAAATCACAATGAGTATTCAATTTTGTTTTCCCCATTGAGTTTCCTCTTGCTCCAAGTCTCTCATAGGTGCAAAATATTGCATTGTTCTCACTTATTCCGAGTTTGGAGTCCTATCAATTATACTTTTCAAAAAAGTTCACTTAAAAATTCAACGCTTTAGTTATTTTGAAATTTTGGACACTGATGAAGGATACTCGAGAGAAGTTACCATCAAAATTTCAGCTAATTTGAATAGTAATCTATGTCAAATTTATAGAGTCTAAAAGCCAAATTTATGATTTCATGGGTCTCACTTACTTTGGTGGACTTTATTAAAATGTTTGTCTTCCATTTGTCACAAAATGAAAAGTCACCCTGAGAAAACGAAAATGTATGATGTTTATTTTCACAGGCTATGGCATACAAGCAGTACAATAATTTAGTGAAATATGGATATGATCCAGAAAATATTATTGTCATCAGCGCCAATAATGTAGCTTTCGCAAGACGGTAATTATAATTTATACATCAACATTTAAAATATTGTTAAGATTACAGTTTTTTTTCGTCAATTTTTTCTAATATTTTCCATCTTTATGCTCATGAGTTTTTAAAAATATAAGATTCTGTCATACCGCTGGCCTAAGTTCAAAACCTGCCAAGTCCCAGAAAGTTTCAATGAAAAAATGTATGTACGACTAATTACTCAATTTAACCAATTTTCTTTTGAAACTCGTGACTTGAAATAGATGAAGAAAGATCTACCTTAAATTTTATATAAAAAAATCATTAAAGATTGTAAATGGTGCCATTATCAATAGTATCTTAAGTCCATACCCACATAACAATAAGATACAAGAAAAAAAACTTCTAAAAAAGAAACTCGTGACATCTGCTCAGTCATTATAATAATTATATTTACCAACTACCTACATAACACCTTATTAATACCGACCATTTTAATATCGCAAAGGTGCATTAATTTTTTTTTCAGGAATCCTTTACCTGGATTAATTGCATATGCATACACTAACGAAGAATTTTCAGCAGATTCTCCAGTAAATCAATATGAAAACGTACCGATTGATTATGCCGGCTGGGTAAATTTTACCTAAATCAAAAACACTCACATATTTCGTCTACAAATTTTGAAATACATTTATAGACGGGTGCTTTTTCCCTATTTTCTCGTGTTTTCAGGGCATGGAAGTGAAACATTTTTTCCAAATCCTTGCTGGACAACCCAGTTCAAATTTAACTGCTCTTGGAAGTGGACGAGTAGTCAAAAGGTAAGTTTTGATTACGTCTGTGAGACTCACTGGCTCTAGCAGAATTGAAAATTACAAATTTATCATCTAAGAGGTCTGAAGCCTATAAACCATGATTATTCTAGGTGGCTTAGATGGAGCCACAAAAATTACCTTCTCTGCTTGTCTACTTTTTCTGCTGACTTTGATTTGAAATAAGATGAGCTATGCCTTCTTAGAGTTGAAATAAGACTTCCAAGAGAAAACAATCCACTTTATTCCTCCAAAAGGGATATTCAATTGTAACTAAAATTAACCATTTTCATTAAGAAAAGTACCACCAGCTTGCCCATCGGGTATAAACCTATCCTACAATTACGATAATTTATTTATGATGAGTGGTGGCTGGGCTAAGACGTTATTTTTTAGAAGTCTACAGGAATAGTCAGAATGAAAAGCAAGAAAAAGACAAAAATGAATGTCTAGTCAATGCATAAAAAGAAATGTGCAAAATTTAAACAAAATATTTCTGTTGGGTATAATAAGAATTTCGAGCGTGGAATGAAATTTACATTAAGTCTCTCCATTTTATTTTTCAGCGGACCAAATGATAACATCTTTTTGTACTTCAACACTGTCGGATATGCAGGGCTCTTCCTTCTACCCGACGATACCCTGTATGCAGACCAATTTATTCCATTCATTGAAGAATTAGCAGCATCAAAATCTTTCAAAAATGTAACACTTTACTAGTGAGTTATCGCCAATTATGGCGTAACAACATAATATTAAAGAATTTTTTTCAATAATTTAATTGCAGATGTTCATCTACATGTACTCTTCCTGCTCTGGATCTATGTTCGACAACTATATGGAAACCAATTCGAGAAGTAATTCTATTTCTGATACTAAAAAAGAATCTTAAAAGACGTAAATATTGGATAAATTTTTAATGTACCCAAATGTATTTTAAAATTTTAGTAATTGCATATTCGTTGGGTGGAAGATACAATATATTTAGCATGTGTCATTGGAATAAACATTTAAAAGCGTATACCTCCTCGTGCCAAGCATTTGAGCACTTTACCTACATGGACAAGGTTAGACATTTGAAAAGCTAAACATTGTAAGATGGTTTAAGTACCATTGTATCAAGAAAAGTAGTTGGTTCAAGTATGAAGAGAAATAATTTGAAAGTAAATTAAAAACTCAATCCTCTCTTCTGATTTCTTACCTCCCACAACCTCAGTGCCATTAATCACCCTTAGACCTCTTTTACTTACCTACACAATAAGTTCAGGTATTTGATTCAACATATTATCAACTGTACATACCCTGTTCAACTGTGGACCAACGATTGAAAAATTAAAGTTTTGTAATTCAACTGTGTATTGGGTACTTGGCCCATCGTATAATGTAGCTTTTCACATTTTATAATTAAAAATGTTCACTTCTTCGACCAACTGAAACCGAATTTTATTTCAGGCTATCGAAAAAAATGGCGCTAAAGAGACGGTGCTCGATTTGTACTCTGGCTCAGGATTGACCTCTCTCGATGAAGAAGTAGTGCACAACTTGTATGGTGACTTCGATTTGATAGTAAAACCCATTAAAGAATTTTATGGTCGTAAAATGAAGAATTCTCAACCTCTTACTGTAAGGCATCGTGATTTTTCGTTTTATAATCCTATACCGACGGTCTACAATAATTTCGGTCTGTTTCAGCAAACTGAAATCATGCAGCTTAAAAAGGAAGTCAGAGAAGAGACTAAACATAAAAATGACACTTCGATTATCAAATTATTGACTGAGGATGAAGTGTCAAAACAAGAACAGGTAACTTTTTCACTCTACAAATGATTCATAGTCATACCTGACCATGGGTTACGAATTGAGCTGGTTGAAAAAAGTCAATGTTTTATTTTCAAGTGAGAGTTCATTTTAGTCTTCAGTGTACGCGTGAAATAAATTCAAAAATATTTGAAAATGGAAGATGTGGGAGGGGGGGTACGTGAATTAAATTAAAAAATATTTGAAAATGGAATATGTGGGGAGGGGGGAGTACATGAATTAAATTCAAAAATATTTGAAAATGGAAGATGTGGTGGGGGGGTACATGAATTAAATTCAAAAATATTTGAAAATGGATCAATTTTCGTCCAGTTGTCTTATTTTTCGTCTAGATGTCCCAACTTTCTTCTAGACGTCTCAATTTTCGTCTAGATGTCTCAGGGTATTTTAAAATGCATTTTTAAATTACAAAAATAATTTCAAAATACGATGAATTTTCATTTTACAGGATCGAGTAGAAAAAAGAATGAATAAAATTGTCATGGAATCGATCAAGAACACCAAAATCTCCAAAAATGTTGTCAATGAACGGGTGCACCATTTACCTCTGAAGAAATTTGGCTGCTACAGAAATGCAATTACATCAGTGCGCTCGAAATGCCTCACAAAAAAAGTAAACAAAAACAGATTTATTGAACAAATAGTATATTTTTTAGTTAAATTTTAGAAGTCTTTATAGAACTTTATTCAGCATGTTTGTGTAGCGAGTTAATAAATCATTATAAGGGCAATCACAAATGTAAGTTCACACTTTTTTTGCCACTTGGTAACACTACTCAGAGAAGATTTTCATGAACAGTGTATAGCTGCCTCCCACAAGCTTACCATACAAATATTGTATCTCTGCTGTTGAAGGTGTCTACATTTGCTTTTTTTCGTGTGGTTCACAATTTTTGCTTTTTTTTTTGCTGAGAATTGCACCGAATCGGTTCTAAGATCACTAAGGTCTATGACCAGACGAAAACCTTTTTTTCGATTTTCAAAATTCTAAGGCAGTTTTTGAGGCTTTCATAAAATAATTTTTTGAGGCTTAGAAAAAAGGTTTAGAAATATAAAAATTGAAAAGAACAGGCTTCACCGGCGTATATAAAATATGTTTGAGGATAACATATCCAAATTTGAACCAATTCGATGCAAAACTCACCAAAAAAAAATGGTAATAGGTATGTGTATTTTTATACTAAAAACTTATGAAAACCCATTTTGGCTGCCAAAACGCAAATCCGCAACACGTGTGTCAAAGAAATTGCCTATATTTTGCCTATATTTAACATTTTCATGCCATTTTATGGGCGTTGATGTTGCGACTTTGAAGCAAAAATAGACTACACCCTTAACCATTTTCATTACACTCAAGTTTGAATATTGGGGATGTAATATTATTCAACCCTCCAAATCAAGGTCAAGTTTTTTATGTTTAGAGTTTGTGAAAGGGGAGGCTAGATGAAGGAGGTCAGGGCCCAGGGTATAATCGAATGGTGAGGGGAAGGGGAAGATAATGAGAAGGTTGTATGGGGATATCATTATGATTAAGTCCGTTAGGTTGTTGAAAATTTTTTTTTTTAATCGAGAAATTTATTCTTTGTACTGCAGTTACAAAAATTAGTTCACCGTTGATGTCTGAATTATTTTGGCAGCTAAGTAGAACAATTACTGGGTGGGGCGAAATGACTGGCTACGGTTGACCAAGTGTGACACTCTTGCATAGAATCAACTATTTTTTAGTCAAGTCTTTTATAATTTTGTGTTACATGCTTTCGAAAATATTTCAAGTAGAATGGTCAACTGTTGAATCAGCATACGTGATATCAAGGGATCAATGTTTATTTAAAACCAACCACATGACTCCTAATTTTTTTTTTCGAGTAACTGAAAATACAAGTAGAGCTAACTGTTTTAACTTTTACCCATCCTGTAATTTCAATGTAACAATATTATTTTTCCATCAATTAACTTTCTTTAATACATTTATATTTTTTCTCTATCGTTTCCTTTCGCTGTTTCTATTCTTGAATCGTTTTGCTAAAGTCTCTTTTTTATTTTTCAGAGTCACTTCTTATTCCTCAAATACGCTTCCAAATTCGCCAATTTATGCAGTTTAGATGTTCCAGAAGAAAAGATATTGTCGGCTATCAGTAGTGTTTGTTGAAGAGTTCTTACAAAAAATGTCGCATATTCAATTGCTGTTCCTTATTATGATATAACTTTATTATTACAGAAACTTTTATATCAAATCAACAGAATATGCGACTTCGGGTATAATTTTGTTAGCCAAAATAATTAAAACTTGGAGTGTAATTTGTATTGTAATTTATCCGCAGAAGCTGAGTTTTATAGAAAAGAAAATACATAGGCAATAGCAGATTTGCGTTATAATTTCCACGAGCTTTTAGCTCAAAAGTAGATTCTCTTACAGTTACCTTTTCTTTTTCTTTTTTTTCTTTCTTTTGCTTATATGAACAGAAAAATGGCAGTTCACCACATCAGCGCAAAAGCAATTGCCACAAACGAAAAATTGTTTTACATATCTCTAGCTTTAAGAGGTTTTGTAAACAAATATGATACAACTTTCAGATATTCAGAGTGAGTAGAGAATAGAGATACAAATTTTATTACTGGCAAGTATTGGAAAAAATGTATAATATTTTGCACGATTTACTGTTACAAGTAGGTAGAACGAGTCCACGACAGCATACACACGAGTAGGTATAAGAAATTTATCAATATTTTATACTTATTTGTTTGTTTATTTAGGTATGTGGGTGTACTCGACGTGCTATATGGAATATCGGATACACAATTTCAATGATTGAACTTGATATTTTCCATGAAGTCTTGAAGAGCTATAACTTCCAAGAATATTTTCCTCGACTAATGTTAAAGGTAACTGAATTCGAAATTTAATATAACAGATTGCAGATTTTTTGTAAAATGGAACTATTAAACAGTATTTTTCAAGAGTTTCGTTGAACTGTTCGGACAAAAAATAATAAAATTCTTCGAACATGAAAATAATTTTACAAAAGCAGTGAGGGTTTGAGCCTGATGAAATTTTTCAGAATCGGGAAAAGGTATACTGATTAAAAACGAGGGTACCTATTTAAAGTTACTCCACTAAATGATGTGCTTATTTTTGTAGCACAGAAGCAGCAATTCCTATTTCTTAACAGGTACCTGTTTGATTTTTTTTTAAATATGTATTCCTTGAAAGTGTTTTTCTTATTTGGTATTTCGATACTTTTATTCGATGCGATTGAAATAACTTCGGCCAAAAACTGGGCCGTTATTGTGGTTGGACTCGACGACTTCTGCAGCTGCCTCTACCCATACAATTACGCTTTTGAGGTATGAAACCGCATTTTTCTTTAAGTTGGCAGATGATACAGAGATTTAAACTAGAGAAAATCTATATAGTAAGAGATACTCGTATAATATCAAATCCACATTTAAGTAATTTTCTGGATTAAAAACAGTAAAAAAACTTACTTTTCGGATTTGGCAATTACTTATTTCAAATGTTTACATAAAAAATGAATATTTTTTTACGTTCTAGATTATACCAAGGCCATTCCAAAAGTAATTTAACCCCGGGTTCACTTAATTAATTCTCTTTGCCTCATTTTTAAAGGGCTGATTCAACACGTTGCCCACAAAGAAATTTAACAGTAGAGACATGAAATTTCCACAGTAAAGTCGGATAACATAGTCAAATATGTTCCGTGAAAATTGTCTCCCCAGTATTTCCAGGGTCCAAAATAAAAAAAATTATATGAATTTACTTTTTGGGACAGCCTTCGTAATTAGATATTTTACGGTTTGCATGAATTCAATTAAAAATTCCAAGAAAGAAAAAGTGAAAAAAAATTAGGGCTACCAAGTGAAATTCTCCCCTCACGCCATAATGGTAGCCAAACAGCTCCCCTAAATATGAAGTTACATTGATTTTACTAGATTTCTTGATTTTCAAAAGCAGTGGAATTTTTTATATTAATGAATTTGGATGCAGTAAGTCGATAGGCTAATGCCCTTGTTGATTTAATGGAATTCATAATGGTAGCCATGTTTGTAATACAGACTTGAAGCGGTGAGATGCAAGACGACTCGAGTCCCAAATTTGCAAATTTCGTTTTATTGGTGGGAAATATGACTTGAGTTGTTTAGCATTTCACCGGTTCACTTATAGTCGACTCCTTAACATGACACGAGCTTCAGTTCCACTGCACTTAAAATCTGCATTATTTTGTTGATCTCAATTAGGGTAGTATGGACAATATAATATGAAAAGTGTTCTACATCACAGACTTAGGCAAACTCTATGCAGCAAAATTCAATAAATGACTTGACAATTCATTTATAATACTTATTTCTTCCATTTTCTTAGCCACATAATGAAGTCACCCGAGATAAAGAAAAATAATGTGTGATATTTATTTTCCACAGGCCATGGCATACAAACAATACAATGATTTGGTGAAAAATGGGTATGATCCAGAAAATATTATTGTCATCAGCCCCGATGTTGTGGCTTACAATCCAAAGTAATTATTATTTATGCATCAAAATTTAATACTTCTTCATGACTTCATAGTATTTTTCTTTAATCTGTTCTCATTTTTATCATCTTCATATACTGCTTAGTTTGTGTTTGTATCACATGGGTATGATGTAAAGAGTGTTATATGTTATATCGCCGGATTAAGTTCAAAACTTGCCAAGTGCGAGAAAAATAATCACACAATTAAAAGCTGATTTAGCATTATGCCATCATCAAGCTTTAAAATATTATTTGAAAGCAAAAAAATTAATGCTAATTATTTCGGTACTCAACAGGTTTTGGATTTAGGGCGATATTGAACTTTGAAGCGAAAAGGAACTGGTGTCTTTTGTTTTGAATAATTTGCGAGAGGAGAGAAGAAAATGTCATTTCACGCATTGCTTCGGTGGCACAGGGGCCCTGTGAAGCAGAATCAATGAGGGGGAGGGGGTTTAACGGGTCACATTATGCGACAAGTTTCGAAAAATTTACTACTCTTGAAGATGAATTCTTTTGTACTGGGCGTTCCAATTTCAAAACATAATGTCCACCCATAACATAATGTCCCAATTTTTGTCCTTCCTTGATGACGTCATCATACCTATTTATTACATAGTAAACACAGATGATGACGTCATACAGTTAAAAAGCTGTTGATGACTTCATCATACACTTATTGAAGATGAATTGAAGATGAATTGAAGATAAATTCTTTGTACTGGGCGTTAGTCAATCAAAACATAATGTCCACCGAAAAACATAATGTCCGCCCCAGTTTTACGTCATCATCAGAGTCCAATGTTATGATGACGTCATCATACCCAGATATAACATAGGAGACGCAGGTCATCACACTGCTGCAAATGATGACGTCATCATACCTATGTATAATATAAGAACCGTAGATGATGACGTCATATATACGTATAACATAGGAACCACAGATGGTGACGTCATCATACCTACGTATAACATAGGAAACACAAATGATGACGTCATCATACACTTATAAGATTTCTTTATAGCTCAATGTTATAACTGAGTAGATGACGTCATCATACCTATGTATAACATAGAACACTAGTTATAACATTTCAAAAGATGTTGATGACGTCATTATACATTTACTTATAAGATTGGAAAAGTAACCAAGTAAAATTTTTCAGGAAAGAATTATGAAGAAATATTTATAAGTCCCTATGCGCTTCATATTCAAACAATTTTGTTTTTATAAGAAACATTTTTGGATACTTTTTATAATCTCCTGTTGTAAAAGAGAATTCATCTTTCGCCTTCACGAAACTTCAGTGAAGGCTGCAGCTATTTTAGTATAATATACATTCAAGATGTTTCCCCCATAAAATTAGGTCTGGAGGGTATCACCCCCTCCCCACACTATCGTCTCATTGGGCCCCAGTGGTTGTATTACGACTTACCATAATTGTCTCGAGGTAGTTGACAAATACAATATTATTTTCAAAATAAGTCATCATAAATTTTTCATCTCTATTAAATTATGAAAAATCAACGAGATTTAACCAATTTTGCTCAAAATTGGTGACTTGAAAAAGGTCAAACAAAACCGACCTCATATTATTATCAGTCCTAACTCCATATACCTCTATTCTAACATTATAATTATGACGAAAAACAAAAAAACAAGAAGTTTACTCAGTCATTATAATAATCTTAACCAGCTATACCTACCTAAATAAAACATTGTTAATACTGATACCAATTTAATATAATTATGTATATGCATTAATTTTTTTCAGGAACCCTATGCCTGGATTAGTTGCATATGCACATACCAAAGGAGAATTTTCAGCTGATTCTCCAGTCAATCAATATGAAGACGTGCGAATTGATTATACCGGCGCGGTAAATTTTACTTGCATTATAAATAACATTCATATTACAGTGAAAACCGCTTATAACGAAAATGAAGGGACTGAAGGTTTTTTTTGTTATAAGCGGTTGTTCGTTTTATCCGATGTATCGGATAAAACAAACTTCTCGTAATAACCGATTATAACGAACTTCTCGTAATAACCGATTACAACAAACTTCTAGTAATAACCGATTATAACAAACTATTTGTTCTAAGCAGTTATTACGAGAAGTTCTTGTTTACCTACAAAAATGAAGACACACCTATGTAGAGTATTTGGACCAAAAGACAGATTTTATTCACTGAGTGTTCAAAATTTTGTCTCTATTTTTCCAAATTGTGGAAATCGTTGAGGCCAAAGTCTTCCACTCTTTGGATAACTCACCATTTTTTATACCTGATTGAATTTTAGAAATAATTTGACGTTTTTCTTCAGTAGAAAAAGCACGGTGCAACATTTTTATCTCGATTCAGGCAAAAATATAATTTAATTTGTTAAAACAGGGGGAAAAGTGTTCGTAATATCAGGTATTTCGCTATAAAAGGATTCGTTATATCCAGTTTTTTTTAACATAGGGTTAATGGGAATTCAGCCGGGACTTTCGATTTTATTCGTTATAACAGATATTTTGTTTTATCCGGTTTCGTTATAAGTGATTTCCACTGTATATTCCTTCTCCAAGTTTGGTATACATTTAAAAACGGGTGTTTTTCCTCGTTTTCTCGTGTTTTCAGAACTTAAGAATGGAACATTTTTTCCAAATCCTGGCTGGAGAAAGCAATGTAAATTTAACTGCTCTTGGAACTGGACGAGTAGTCAAAAGGTGAGTTTTGATTATTTCTGTAACACTTACTGGCTCAAGCACAATAATTGAAAATTACAAACTTACAAACTGAGAGGTCTGAGAACTTTAAGCCACGATCAGTTTGACTATCCGGTATGTATAGCAAGGTGGCTTGGATGAGGGATTCGAAAATTACTCTGGTTGTTTAATTTTTCTGGATGACTTTTTTGATGTGAAATAAGGAGAGCTATGCCCTCCCAAAGATGAAATAAGCCTTTAATTTAAAATTTGCACCAATGAATTTTTTGTTGGATTTTATTTGAAAAAAGTCACTTCAGTCATTGCGCGTTTGCTAAAACATAAAGAAAAATCCCATATCTATAATGTATTTTCTGAAGGAGCAGTTTGAAACGCAATATCCTATGGATAACTCTCAAGTCTCAACTGAGTTTCGTTAAGTTAGCTCCCAAGATTTCTTTATGGCATTTTCGATGTTCTACAATTTGCCGAACTATCACTTTTTTTTTTCACTGATTTTATAGCCAAAAACCAATAAAAATTGTAGTTTTTTGCGTATTTGAAGATTTGGTACGAGCTTAAAAATTCTGAATAAAATAATACACGTAATGCATTATGATTTACTACGTATAATTTTTTGAAGGGACTTTTTTTTATTTTCATTTTAAAAAAAAGTCGCTTTGAAAACTTTAAAACGCTATAAAATCTCTCTTGATAATGAAATATCTATACAAAACTAATTCCACAAATGCACTTCACATAGGTCTATCATCCACCCAAGTTTCATTAATTTCCATCAATTTGAACTTCTATAAAAGATTTAAAAAAGTGTTTGCATTTTGCGCCCTTTTCTCTGAAAAGTTTGCACTTGGGGTATCTAAATTTTGGCAATGGCAATTGGCAAATGACATTGCTTATGAGTTATGATACTTGGCAATCACTGTGGGTAAAATAAAAATCCGAGTGGGGGCTGATTCACCATACTTATCTGAGTATACTCTTCAGGTGAAAATTAATGCCTAATCAAGGTATAAAAGGTATGTCTAAAACAGAAGCAAAATTCTTAAAGTAAGGCATACAGTAAGAATTCCACACTTGAAATTCAAATTAATGTCTCACCATACTTTTTTCAGCGGACCAAATGATAACATTTTTTTGTACTTCCACACTGTCGGAATAGATGGTTTCTACCTTCTACCTGACGATATCCTGTACACAGACAAATTTGTTCCATTCATTGAGGAGTTAGCAGCGTCAAAAGCTTTTAAAAATGTAACACATTGTATTTATTTCAAAATTAGTCGTAACAACATTATATTAAAGAATTGTTTTTCAATAATTTTATTGCAGATGTTCATCTACATGCACTCTACTTACTCTGCAGCTATGTTCGACAACTATTTGGAGAACAATTTGAGAAGTAATTCAAATTCTGATACTATAAAAGAATTTTACAAGTGGAAAATATTGGATATATTTTTAATATACCCAAATGTATTTTAAAATTGTAGTAATGGCATATTCCTTGGGTGGAAGATACAATGAATTTAGCATGTGCCATTGGAATAAATATTTAAAGGCCTATACCGCCTCGTGCCAAGGATATGAGCACTTTACCTACATGGACAAGGTTAGACATTTATGAAAAGCTATAATTATATTGTAAGATGGCTTAACTACCATTGTATCAAGAAAAGTAGTTGGTTCAAGTATGAAGAGACATAATTGAAAGTAAATTAAAAACTCAATCCTCTCTTCTGAATTCTTACCTCCCACACCCTCAGTGCCATTAATCACCCTTAGAGCTCTTTTACTTACCTACACTATAAATTTAGGTATTTTATTCAACATATTATCAACTGTATAGACCCTGTTCAACTGTGGACCAACGATTGAAAAATTAAAGTTTTGTAATTCAACTGTGTATTGGGTACTTGGCCCATCGTATAATGTAGCTTTTCAAATTTTATAATTAAAAATGTTCACTTCTTCGACCAACTAAAACCGAATTTTATTTCAGGCTATCGAAAAGAATGGCGCTAAAGAGACAGTCTTCGATTTGTACGCTGGCTCAGGATTGACCTCTTTCGATGAAGAAATAGTGCACAATTTGTACGGTGACTACGATTTATTAGAAAAACCCATTAAAGAATTTTATGGTCTTAAAATGAAGAATTCTCAACCTCTTACTGTAAGGCATCGTGATTTTTCGTTTTTTAATCAGCTATACAGACGATCTCCAATAATTTCTGCGTTTTTCAGCCAACTGAAATCATGCAGCTTAAAAGGAAAGTCAGAGAAGAGACTAAACATAAACATAAAACTTCGATTCTAAAATTTTTGACAGAAGATGAAGTGCCAAAAGAAGAACAGGTAACTTTTTCAAATGAGACTAACCAGTGGCAAATTAGACTTATCAGAGACAAATAAGACTAACAAATCGCAAATAGAGATTTTTCAATTTTTTTTCAAACTTTTTTTGCGAGATTATCTCTGGTGAGGGGGATTTTAAATTTTCCGCTAAAAAGGGCCTTTCTGAAGGGGAATTAAAATTTTCCACGAAAAAGGGGCTGGCTTAGTGGGAATTTCAATTTCTTTGATTCAGAGTCATAACTACTCAGGGCTATGAACTGAGTAAGTTGAAAAAATCTATTTTTTAGGGGAGTGTTCATTTTAGTCTTCAGTAGTCGAAGATAATGTCTAGTACGCTTCATATTTTTCCTAACTGAGGAACCACACATGTGGTTTGTTTCGCCCATTCGCCGAATAGAAGCGAAAAATTACCCGAATCGTGTTTAGTAAATATGGCATTCTGCAATAATAATTGACTCATTAAATTTTGGTGGAAGTTTCTACTGTAATTTAACTACAACAGCTAATCAAAGATTCATGAACTAGATTGGGGGCCACTACACGATCTTTTAAAAAGCCTTTTTAAATTGCCAAAATAATTTTAAAATACGATAAATTTTCATTTTACAGGATCGAGTAGAAGAAAACATGAATAAAATTGTCCTCGAATCGATCAAGAACACCAAAATCTCCAAAAAGATTGTTAATGAACGGGTACAACAATTACCGATGAAGAAATTTGACTGCTACAGAAATGCAGTTGAGAAAATGCGCTCGAAATGCCTCACAAAAAAAGTAAACGGATTTATTGAATATACTGTAAATATTTTTCCCCCAAATTTCAAGTTTTCTATCGTAGACTACACATCTAACCATTTTCACTTCAAATAAGTTTGAATTCTCAGGATGAAAATACGAGTATGATCAACCCTCCGAATTTGAGATTAGGGACGTGATAAGGTTTTTATACGTATTTCATCGGTCAAATGCGATAAGGTTCCTCAGTTGAATTTTTTGAAAATTGAGATTTGCATACTGTTAGAGGAAATGTTGTGCTCTTTCCAGAAGTAACCCAGATTTTGACCTGGGGTGACTTTTTTAGCGGTTAGTTCGTAAAATAAATTTTAAAAAAAAGTTCCTCAAAAGTACTTTGAAAATATTTAGAGCAAAAATGTTACTCAAAGAGAAAAGGTTCCTTGATAGTGGAGAATCAATACAGAAAACAAATAACCATCAAGCACTTGTAAAATTTTCTTTTTCCACAATAATTTTCCACGGCCTTTTTTTTTTTTTCAAAATTTCAAGACATGTTTTGAAAGTCTCAAAAAATCTTTTTTGTTGATGTGGGTGCGGGGAGGGAGAGGGAAGACTGAAAAAATATAAAAAGTGAAATTGAAAAAAAAAAAAGGTCCAGGCTGTGAAAATATGTTAGAATAAAAATCCAAATTTAAGAAATTTTCTGCAAAACTGAGAAGAAAAATGAATGGTACGTGTACTTTAGAGTTGAAAACTCCGGAAAATTGTAATTTTGGCTGCCATAACGCAAATCCGTAACACACGTGTCAATAAAATTACCTATATTCTGCCTACATTCAACATTTTCATACAGTTTTTTATCTGTCAATGTTGACTTTGTAGCAAAGGTATAACTTCTTCTCGATCAATGTTTTGTTTTTATGAAATTCTTTTGAACCTATGCTTTACCAGAACTAGAACTCCACATTTTCAACGACAAAGGAGGATGAAAAAGCAAAAAAATTCTACCGCAGCAACCTGCGCTAGAAAAGCAGGTTTTCGTCTCATCAAATCACTGATTGACTGACTCACTTACTTACTCACTCACTCACTCACTCATTCGCTCACATTTGCCTTCGTAATGTTGCGTTAGGCAATTATTTGTACTTGCGCAATTTGCGCAATACAAAATAGGTGATTACTCGACCAATACTGAACCGATCGCCACCAAATTTCTTTCAGCACATCTTCACTATAAGACCTACCCTCCATCAAAATTTCAACCCTATTGGTCCAGTAGTTCGTGAGAAACCGTGTGTACAAGAAAAAACCTTTAACTGCGCATAACTTGAGAACAAATTGACCAATAGGGCTGAAATTTTAATGGAAGGTAGGTCTTATCAGGTAGAATATATGGTTGAAATACATCTGTATAGTTATTTTACGTCACATGTGAGACCCAAGATAAAGTATGACACTTGCGAGACCCCCTTTATAAATACTCGGAAATGAAACCTTCGTCTTCACGTGGCTTAGTGGCTGTCTGTAGATGCCTTAAGGTTTGTAACGAAGCCCATAGCTGTTGGTTAGGTGTACAGTATAGTTTATAGGGAGTAAAATGAAATGAGGGAACCACAAGTGTACATACAATTGATAATTGGGGCACTTGCGAGTCCCAGACAAAAAATGCAGATTTGGGGTCTGCGGAGTGGGGGGAGTAAGAAAAACCATACATACACCTCGTGGACATGCGAGACCCTTTTGCGGGTCTCGCATTGTCAAAAAGGGTCTTGCAAGTGTTATGAAATATCTGTTTTGGGTCTCATATGTGCCCAAAACATCTCTATATATATATATATAAAGTTATACGAATCGCTAATTTTTGAGGGAAACATATTTTTGGGTCATGAAATGAAAAATGACCACACCCCCGACCCCACCTCTGACCATCAGATAGGCTGCAAAGAGCTGGTTTTCTAGGAAAACCTGCTAAAAAAATATGAAAAAATTTATCAAGTGCCCTCTCAAGAGTTTTTGGTCCTTAATTTTATTTAAAAGATTTTTTGATGTGTAATTATAATGTGGGTTGACCTGTTGGAGCTATGAAATTAAAATTTCAGATTTCATTCTTCAGTCATAATTGCGCCATTTTAAAAATGCACAACTTTGGGCCAAAATTTCAGCAAAACAAAACTGAAATTCAAAATTTTAACTCTTTAGCCCCAAAAGGCCATCTATTGCTTACAACATGCCAAAAAATCATAAAATTTTGGTTAAAACTTGAGGGAGAAATGCCCTAATGGGTAGGGGTATTTTTATATTTAAAAAAATCGACTGCTAAAACATATCCTTACACGAGTATGTTTTGTTTTTATTCCACAAGTACGTCAATTCAAGTTTATTGACTAACCAGTAACCACGTTTTAATACTTTTTTGAAATCTCTTATTTTATTTTTCAGAGTCACTATTTATTCCTCAAATACGCCTCCAAATTCGCCAAACTATGCAGTTTAAATGTTCCAGAAGGAAAAATTTTGTCAGCCATAGAAAGTGCTTGTTGAACCTGGTTCCTCCAAAAAATTTCTGAATTAACTGCTCCGTAATATAACATGACTTCATTTTGACGGAAATTTTTACATCAAATCATTAGAATACGCGATTTTGGATCGATTTTTCAGGTCCAATTTAATTAAAAATCGATAAATCGAAAAAAAAAAAAATCGGCATCCCAATGATGATAATCTGTGGTATACATGAATTTGTGGTATTGGTATTTTTAGAATCTTGAGGTCATGAATAAATGAAAAACTACATTTACTAGTTCTATTTTGTTCATGAGGGTAATCTTAATAGTAGGTTAGGAAGAAAACCCGGTGAATATATGTTAAATGACTATAAGTACGTATAGTCTAACCGTTCGTTAAAGTAAAGTATAAAAAGTTGGCTTTAATTAACTTCATGCAGTGGCGCCCACTTAGGGGGTTAAGTGGTGCAGTCGCACCGGGCCTCACAATTTATGGGCCCCATCAGATGGGAATTTTGACCGCCTGACCGCCCTTTACTACTAAATATGTTGAAAAACATCGAAGTGAACAAAATTATGAGGGGGCCACTTTGCTGAAAAGGGTCCCACAAATGATCTTGCACAACCTATTGCAAAAACATGTGAGACAGCTAAAGGAAAAATGAGACATCCAGCCGAAAATTGAGATATCTAGACGAAAATTGAGACGTCTGGAAGAAAGTTGGGACATCTAGACGAAAATTGAGACAACTGGCCAAAAAATGAGACGTCTAGACAAAAAATGAGACAACTGGTCGAAAAATAAAACATCCAGCCGAAAATTGAGACAACTAGCCGAAAAATGAGACATCTAGACGAGAAATGAGACAACTGGCCGAAAAATAAGACATCCAGCCGAAAATTGAGACAACTGGCCGAAAATTGAGACAACTGGCCGAAAAATGAGACATCTAGACGAAAAATAAGACAACTGGCCGAAAAATAAGACATCCAGCCGAAAATTGAGACAACTGGCCGAAAATTGAGACAACTGGCCGAAAAATGAGACATCTAGACGAAAAATAAGACAACTGGCCGAAAAATAAGACATCCAGCCGAAAAATGAGACATCTAGACGAAAAATGAGACATCTAGACGAAAAATGAGACAACTGGCCGAAAAATAAGACATCCAGCCAAAAATTGAGACAACTAGACGAAAATTGAGACAGCTGAAAGAAAAATGAGACATCCAGCCGAAAATTGAGACATCTAGACGAAAATTGAGACGTCTGGAAGAAAGTTGGGACATCTAGACGAAAATTGAGACAACTGGCCGAAAAATGAGACAACTGGACGAAAAATGAGACATCTAGGGGTTTCAAGTACGAGAATTTTTGAATTTTTTCCACTTATAGCTTCATGTTCTCCATTTTCGAATTTTTGTGAATTTAATCCCCGTGTACCTACAAGTGCCCAATTTTCAAATATTTTTGAATTTATTTCACGTTTTTCATGTTACATTATTACACAGGTATTAAAAATTAGTCAACGTCATGAGTGGTTTTAAAAACAAAATGTATAGGTAATTTGCAGCTAGCCAGAGTTGCGAAGATGAAAATTAAAACTTCAGCTTTTAGCTTGCGATTATGACTTCGAAAAATGAAAATTCGACTTCTGCTTTCAGCTTCAAGATTTCTTATTTTTAGCTTTAAGCTTTCAGCTAGCAAACGAAGAAAATAGGAAAGTGTGAAAAGCTGAAAACTCTAACATCTGCTTTCAGCTTCAATATTTTTGCTTTTCAGCTTTTGGGATTTTGCTTTTGAAGTGAAAAAACTAAAGAATTAGCTTTTAGCTTTTGGATTTGAGCTGGCTTAACAGCCTTGCAGATAGCTCTAAGGCGCTGTATTTTTACAATAGATGTGCTGGGCTGACAACAGGGTAATATTTTTACTATTAATTATCTGTATATCGATGGTATAGATATAATAAACCATGGGTCCTGTTATCAGTCCATAGCATACCTGTTGTAAAAATATAAAGCGACTTAGATAGCCGATATAAAAAGAAAATAGAATTCCTAATTTTAAGGAACCTAACGAATATCACTCAAACCGAAGCCAAATGAAAACCTTCATAAATAAGTAATTTTTAAAATTTTTCGGCCGAATACTTGATTTATTTTTTATCAATTTTATCATGACACTATGAAGTACCGGTATACCTCCTACACTGACTCCTACGTAAAATCTTTTGAAAGATTTGACAAATATACTTTTAAATTTTTAACGAGTTGTAACCTTCTAGGAAAATTTAAAGTCACTTTTTGAGAATTTTGTCAGACACCACTCAGATTTCCTCGAATATTGAAATAATTTTTCAAACAATCTTGATATCAGTTAAAGGATAGAGGTAGAGTAAATAGCCTCAATATTTTTCAGAATTGAACAATTCTTCCACAAAATACAGAACAATCCTTATTAAAATTTATACTCATTTACTTGGTACCTACTCATTTTTGCAACATTCAAGCAGAAGATTTTCATTTCTCACGTTGCGTTGTTAGATTCATAAAAAAATTAAAAATGTATACCTTGAAAATGTTTTTACTGCTTAGTACCACAATACTTTTATTTAATGCAATTCAACTAACTGCGGCCAAGAATTGGGCTGTTATTTTAGTTGGCCCCAACTGGTACAAATACACTTATGCTTTTGAGGTAAGTAATTTGAAGAGTTACATAATATAAAAGTCTAAGTGCCATTTTTAACAAAAGTAAAAACTTGTTTCATGTAATGTTATCCATCATCCTTTAAAAATATTTTGCTCAATTCGTTTGAAAACTGGTATTTTTAGCCAGTTTATAGAAGCAAAATCTGTACGTGTTCCATTGGTTTTTTCCGCATTTATATTTCACCATTTTGGTACTTACCCTTTTATGCAATAAAACTCTTCATTCATTTTTTTCCTTTCTTTCTTAATTTATATTATTTCCTTCACATAATTTCCATTCTTACAATTATTTTCATAATTTTCACAGAAAGGTATTAATAAGTAAAAGAAGGGTCATCAGAATTAAGTAAGTACCCATCTCAATATGTTTTTACAAAATTCAAGGTGAAATACTAATTGTAACTTGTAAGATATTAGACATTCTTTTTAAATTAACCCTAAAATTTCAGCTATTTGTTTCTGTTTAAACAATTTTATTTAACAAGATCTATAGGTTAAATAGGGGGTGAAGGGAGGGGGAAATTCTAATAAAAAATTGAATTCTCAATCCTTTACAATATTCAACCTTTTTCATAATTTTTTACAGCAAGTAACTAACGCATAATTAGCAGTTGACAAAATGACCAGCAAAATAAACGATGACCCAGAAATAAAAATTAATTACTCTTTACAGGCAATGGCGTACAAGCAATATAACGATTTGGTGAAAAATGGATATGATCCAGAAAATATCATAGTAATCAGTCCTGATTCTGCTGCTTACCATAGCCGGTAATTATAATCCATCAAATAATCATTTACTGTTTAAAATGTATTAATTTTCATTTTTGAAAGATATATTTCACTCACGTAAGGTAATTTAGTTAAGGATATAGTCTACCTTTGCTTTTTTCAAGTGGTTTACACTTTGTTACTCTTGAACATATTATTATTCTCTATACCTGGACGAAGCCTTATTAGCAGGTTTTCAACAGGAAACCTCCTATATTTATTATTTTCAAAAGTTAAGGGTATTTTTTAAGAGTCTCAAAAAAATCTTTTTTAGGGGCAGACTATACCCTTAATATAAAATTTTACTTACTTCAATTAAAAAATAATCATTTCTTAAAGAATAAGTTTTTTCAGCATTTCATATAGCACACTAATTAATTCTAATTTCAAAATTCAATAAAATTACAGAGACCTAGTATCCTTCGACTTTGTTTTGCTAAGGTTCCAAATGAATCTGTGCACATCTGAGTCACTGAGAAGTCTTCCCAAAAAAATATTTTGCTATGAAAAATTGAAGAATAGTATTTATATTATATGTTACAAAAACTCGAATACGTTTTCATCTATTTCTTCTGATCTGCATTTTCACTTCCCACAAGTGTTGAGTTGGAAATTTTCTGAGTGCATCATTATTCAGTGACCCATCAGTGGACTTTGCTCGATGTATTTGCAGGAGCGACTGAAAATGTTTTTGCCTGCCACAAAAAGAAAATTTGATCAGTATTTTAAAAAAAAAAAAAAAAAAGTACCAGAGTTTAGCACAAATTTAAATCACAACTGTATTAATTTTTTGTGCAGTGGCGGGTGAGGGGGAGCTAATTTGAATATTCTCTGGGAAAGGGGCTAGAGTTGAAATCCGCAAGTGCATTATTTTCGACCCAAATGAAAATCAAAAGGAAAATGAAATCAAAAACTTGGTTCCATCACTATTATAATAATTAATTTCTAACATTTAAGGCAACTATAACTACATACGAGTAAAACCATAATAAATGATCATATTCAATCACGAAGGTACTTCAATTTCTTTCAGGAACCCTATGCCCGGATTAATAGCATATGCATATGAAAAAGGAGAATTTTCAGCTGATAGTCCAATTAATCAATATGAAAATGTGCCAATTGACTACAGTGCCCTGGTAATTTTCATCAGGATTTAATGTATCAGTGTGTTTGTTTATTTAAAGAGATCTATTATTTTGTGGTTTTTTTTTCTTCTTCTTTTCAGATATCACCGGAAGAATTCCACCAAATCTTGGCGGGACAGGCAAATGTAAATTTAACTGCCCTTGGAACTGGCCGAGTTGTCAAAACGTGAGTCTATTTATCTCAGTGACATATACTGGCTCGAACAAACTTAGAGCTCTGGAGCTCTGAATTAGTTGTCATTAGAATATCATTAGTCTTAGCATCTGGTATATTGCTAGGTGGCATGAGTAGGAGAAGGGATGCAAAGAATACTCTAGTTGTCTAATTTTTCTGACAGACTGGGACAAAAAGGGTTTATCCCTACCAACACTGAATAATTAGCCCTTCTCGAGGAAATCTAATCAACCATTTCTCTGCAGGTTTCTGATTTTGAAAAACGATATCATGTCCTATCAAATAATAAATAATTATATTTTTATCGTGAGTGGATGACCTAAGTCATTCCTCGTTTTTAGAAGACTCAGTGTAAGTATAGGAAACGACAAAATGAAAACCGAAAATTCAGACAGAATTCCCAATTATGGAATAAAAATAGAACTTAAAAACTTGAAATTAAATTCTTGTGATGCCCATTTTTGTTTTTCGATTGATCGATTTAAATTGGTCCTGAAAAATCAATTTTTAGATCGATTGTCTAAATTTTAATTCGATCTCATCGTTATCCAGTGGCGGATCCAGAGCTCTATTTGTGGGGCGGGGAAATCCATATTTTTTCAAATCATGGTAAATGCTAAAATGGTGAGATTGTGTTTTTTTCAGCATAAAGGGGGAGGGGTTCAAGAAAATTTATCGGTCAATTTTTTTTTGGATTTGGGGAGGGGGAACTTTCGGGGTGGACGAAACTGCGACAAAACCAGCAAAATGTAGGTACAATGTTTGTATGACAAATTGCATAAGAAATTTTTACAGGCGTAATTCTTCACCACCAAAACACACTTAGCACTTTTTGGAATCGGACCCTTCAACTGTTTAATTCTTCTCAAATTATGTCTCTCTCATCTTTTTTCAGCGGACCAAATGATAATCTCTTTTTATACATGCACACTATAGGATCGGAGGGACTTTTCCTTCTGAACAACCGCTACATCATGTTCACAGAAAGATTTATCCCTTTCATTGAGGAGTTAGCAGCATCAAAAGCTTTCAAAAATGTAATATTTTTAATCATTTCATTACCAGCTGTCATACAATAAGAATTTTAACCACGTTTTTAATATTTTCTTTTACAGATGTACATTTTTATGCACGCTACCGACTCCGGATCCATGTTTGACAACTATATGGAAACAAATTTGAGAAGTATAATTCAGATTCTAATAATATACTTACTTCAATGGCTAATATTAAATATATTTTCAATGTTCCAAAATATGCTTTAAAATTGTAGTAATCGCATATTCTATGGGTGGAAGATACAATGAATTTAGCATGTGCCATTGGAATAAATATTTAAAGGCTTATACCTCCACTTGTCAAGCCTTTGAGCACTTCGCATATTTGGACAAGGTTAGAATTATATGGGGATAAAAAATTTTTCAATACGTCATCCAACTAAAACTAAATTTTTTTTCAGGCTAGCGCCAAAAATGGCGCTAAAGAAACGATGCTCGATTTATACGCCGGCTCAGGATTGACCTCTCTCGACGAAGAAATCGTGCACAACTTGTACGGTGACTTTGATTTACTACGAAAACCAATTAAAGAATTTTATGGTCCCAAAATGAAAAATTCTCAGCCTCTGACAGTAAGGCAACGTCATTTTTTGCTTCCTAATCGTATTCTACTGTGTCTAAAATAATAAAAACTAAACTGTGCAATTTAGCCAACTGAAATCACGCAGCTGAAAAAGCAAATTAAAGATGAGATTAAAAACAAGGGCCCCTCGATTACCAAAGCGCTGACTGAAACGGAGGTACCAACTAAAGAACAGGTAATTTTTCATTTATATCTTAGGGGTAGCGATTTGCATGCGATAAAAAAAGTCAAATGAAAGGTTGGTCTTCCAAATGACATTCAATTTTCTATATTTCTCAAAAACAGCAAGAAAGTAAGGGTGAATTTTTTCGGGGGTCACTACGGGATCTTTTAAAAAGCTTTTTTAAATTGCTGAAATACTCGTAATTTGAAAATACGATAAATTTTCATTTTACAGGATCGAGTAGAGGAAAGCATTAATAAAATTATCATGGAATCAATCAAGAACACCAAAATCCCTAGACCTGTTGTCAATGAACGAGTTCAACGTTTACCCCTGAAGAAATTCAGCTGCTACAGAAATGCAATTGAAACGATGCGCTCGAAATGTCTGACAGAAAAGGTGAACAAATATAATGGATAAATAACCTCACACCATTTCCATGTTCTTGTTAAAAACGTCTAATTTTATTTTTCAGAGCCACTTCCTCTTCCTCAAATATGCTCCGAAATTCGCCAAATTATGCAGCTTAAATGTTTCCCAAGAAAAAATTGTATCAGCCATCAAGAGCGCTTGTTAAAGCTGTCCCACAACAGAAATCTCAGAACTAACAGCTCTCAGTTAAGAAATGATTATAATTTAATAAAAACTTCCAGTCAACTGAGAACTTAATATTGGATGCCTTTATGTTAGCCAAAATAAAACTTAGTAATTTCTTTCATAATTTATCAGCAGTCTAAACTCAATCTCTTTCCTCGAAGTGATTAGTATCACAAATCATTGCTATTCAATATTGGTAACCTTCTACAGTAAAATGGGTATTTTATATATCTTGGAGCTAGGGATATCTCAACTTGGATTTTCTGCTAGCATCAAAAGTTCAAATTTCAACGCAGGTTTATAAAACTTCACGTAGAGTACCTACCTATGTGTACCTCCTTTTTTTCAATCGAAATCAGTCTATTAAACTGGAACAAACTCAACAAGGGCATTGTTTTCTACAACAAAAAAATAATAATAAAAAAATTAATAAAAGTTAAAAACAAACAAAAAATGTAATAATAATAATAATAGTAAATATTTTTCTAAAAATTTAAAAAAAAATGATAGGGGAGGATGAAAATGAAATAATTAAAAAATGTTAAATTCTTGTTAACCGAAAACTTGACTCAAAAATTTTACTTCTGCATTTTCTGACAGTTCCAAAATAATAAAAAGTTTTTTCTTAAAAGATAGAAATGAAACGGGGAGAGGGGGGGGGGAGTAATTAAAATACTGACACAAAACAAAAATTAATTATTCGACATAGCTTTTGAATTCAAATGCAATTCACAACCACCGGATGATAGAAATTACATTTTTGGAGAACCTAGTTGTAGAAAAATATTAGAAAAAATGTTTTAAGATTTACACATGAAATATTATTTACACAAATTAAAACCAAATACTTATACGTAATTTTTTCATTTTCGACTAATTCATTGCTCATAAGTCATGATTGAATACATATTCAATCACGTCAGACACAGTACCTTCACAATCTACAACGAAATGTATGTAATTGGAAAAAGTTTGACATAAATTCTTATGAATTTTCAAGGGCTTGCAATATTCTGAGAAAATTCACCTCGAATAACGTCGAAACATCCACTTGAATCTAAAATAAACGTAAGAACCGTTGCAAAATGATAGGATTAAAAGTTATTTTTTTAAGAATTTCGTTAAATTACTTTATGATACGACAATCACATTTCCTCGAACATTAAAATTGTTTTTCAAGAAGTACCACTGTCAGTCAGAAATAATGGTCGAGTAAATATACTTGTACCGTTTCTTTTGAAAATTCAATGAAATTTATAAATGAGGCGGCAACTATATTAAAGTTACTTCTACTAATTTAGGCATCCATTTTTGCAGCATTTGAGGCACACATTTTTTTTTTTTCTAAAATCGTTTTGTTTTTGTAAAAAAAAAAAAATGCATTCCATAAAATTGTTTTTGTTATTTGGAGCCTCGATACTATTATGCAATACCATCGAGTTGATCCAGGCCAAAAATTGGGCTGTTATTCTAGTTGGACTCAATTATTACAAATACTCTTACGGTTTTGAGGTATGTAATTTATTTAAATGTAATTTTCATCATAAAGCAATTCGCCCTTTTTGGGTTATTCGGCGCTCTATATATGTATTCTGCAAATTGGCAGAATGAAACAAATTTAGGGTTTTAAGCAATATAAAAGGCACTTATATCAGTACATACAGGATGTAGGACTCCAAAAGGCTCCATAGGAAAATGTACATAAGATTTTTGTTTTTGTTATGGCAAAAATGTGACTGAAGAGATAAGTGATTTGAAACTGACTTTTCCAACAAGAATTTCACTAAGAATTCAGTGGTGTAAATTTCAAATCGATCAAAATAATATTCACCAAGTAACACCGAATTTTACTATTTTAGACGAAGAGAAACTACAGTCGAAAAAAAAAAAGATAATAAAAGCATTGCAAAGAAGATAAGATAACTGTAAGTTTAATATTGCTGGTCTACCAACTTATCCATCAATAATTTGTTGGCTAGGTGTCAAGGTATTCCGAGCAATATTTAAACAAAAGGTTGCTTTAATCGTTTTTTTACTCTTACATATTATTTTTATTCTTTATATATTAGCCAAAAAGTATAACTTAATTTTTTATTAATAATTTGCTTATTATTTCTCCTAAGTAATGCATGGTCTAATTCACTGTAACTCCATGCGTACTGCTCAAATCGATTTAAAGCTTGCACCATTGAATTCTTCATTAAATTGCAATTAGGAAAGGTCACTCAAGTTTCAACCGGTTTCAACACACACACATTTATCCCTTGACTATACAAAATAAACGTGGATTGCTATTTGATTGAAAAATACGTATAAAATTTTGTCATCAATATTGCTCAAACATGGGGCAAAAAATTTAAGGTGCTTGGAAATGATTTCCAGTTTTATACCAATGAAAGAAGTCAAAAGAAGACATAAATGGCAGTGTTTGTGCAAAGTAACGTGGCTACCTTTCCCTCTTCTACCCTATTTTTATACCAAACTGCCCTTACCATGAGCAAGAGGCTTAAATTTTTTGTTCTATAGGTTCTAACGCTGTAACATCATTCTTAACACAAATAGCAGTCCATGAAGCACTTATCTCCTCAATCACACTTTTGCTTTAACAAAAATGAAAATCCCATGTATTTTCCTATAGAGCAGTTCGAAACGCAACACCCTGTATATTGCCTTATTAGACACCGTACTATAGCTGGATTAAAGTAAAAATCAGAATAATGACGTTTGAGTAAACTGCCTCATTTTCCATATCAGGTACATATGGGTATGCCTAATTAGCATTTAAAAAATACAAAAAGGAAAAAGGAAGATAAAATAGGATAGGAAAGTGGTTTTTCCAGAATTTAATTCATCAAAATAAAGACCGTTTTCCCAAAACGTTGTGAGCCCCGAAAATAGAGTTTTAAAAAAATCTAGAGTAAATATTCAAGCTGGAAGAAATGGTAGTTTGAAATTTTATGGAAGTGCCTTTAAATTGATGTGTGTGAGTGAAGATTGAAAGTTTTGTTACATAAGTAACAATTTTTAGTGCATGTAGATGAGTATTTAAAACATAGCAAAGGTCTGAGTTGTTTCTGACTGAGTTGGAGAAGTATCCAGTTTCATAAAATCATCAAAATAAACTATTTTCTATTTTCCAAAGCAGGTTTTCATGCTTAAAATCATTATGATGGTAATAATAGACAGAGCACATTGAGATGAATCAAAATGGTTCTCAGTAGGATAAAAACTAGAAACCAGTGGTTTTTTAAACTAAAACTACATCATATTTACTAAAATAATAACGGAAACTGGAGGTTTCTTATTGTCATAATAGTGAATTTGTGATTTAAAAAATAATAATTAGCTGAATCAGTCTCAGAAATGATTCAAACACTATAATAACCCCTATCAACCGGAGAATATGCAGACTATTATACATGAATGTAACTTGTGTTGCCCTATCGTCAGTTGCTTGGTGGTGAATTTGAGGCGGAACACCCTGTATAATCGAGCGCAAATATAATTTATCTGCTAGTCTCAAAATCAATAAAAATGAACTTGTCACATTTTTAAAAAACTCCTTTCTCATGAAAAAGGAAAGAGAATATTCTGGCATTAAGGCCAGCATTTTAGGAAAAAAACCACAAAGGCAATTTTGCTTTTTTTATTCGTCTATCTTTAAGAAATGTCTAGTTTACTTATTCTTCCTATAGAATTTTTGCCTTCAATTCCCGATCTCCTATTCTCACAATTTCTTAATTCACTTTTCTGCCATTTATAAAATTAATCTTAACTCGAAAACTTTCCACAGTTCCAATTTTTTTATTTTCCTTCTCCAATAATTTTTCAAACCATCTGAAGTGTCTTCTTATCGTCTTTCAAATAATCAACTTTTATGAATTGTATGATACAGAACTTTCGAATGAAAAGTACTCGATTGACATCGCGTCAATTTTTCATGATGTCAATATAGGTAGCTAAAATATTTTACATTCTGTCACCCATATTTTTTTCCTCGTTTTGTCAATGTCATGAATAGAACCGATTTTGTTAATAATTCTCATTATAAATTACTAAAGAGTTGACAGTCTCAAAAATTAAAATGTGAACTGCAAAATAACTGGACGACAACACTCCAAACAATCCATTATTTACTCTGCAGAAGGCGCATTATTTCTTAAGTGAAATGAATAGAAGCTATGAAGGGCAGAGAATCATCATAAGTCTCATTTGCCAAAAAAAAAAATCACTCTGGAGTATGGTTTCTGGGACAGAATTTTACACTCTACAAAGTGGCATGCCCAGTATTTCATTTATCTTACCCTTCACTCCCTCCCCAATTTGCATTTTAAAATTATGGTTGGAGTCAAAACTCATATTTTTCATTGGAAAATGTGAATTTTGACTCGAAAATTCATAAAAATTCATTTTAAAAAAAATTTCTAAAATAATATTTCTAATAATCTAATTCAGCTAAAATTTTTTAGATACGTTTCTATAATAGTCTTTATGGTGGTTCTTAATGCATTCCATCGTGAAATTCTTCTTCCATAAGAAAATTAATTAATGAGTTTAATTAGTTAAAAGCACGTTCTATCGCTGAACATTTTTTCCATGAACTATAAACACCATAAACCAATTTTTTAAAGCCGCATGTCACAAATTAATACCTTTCTGCTTCATCACTAACTTATTTTATATGGAATTTTATAATAAATATCTAAATTAGAGTCAAAACTCACATTTGCCATTTTTCCTTTTTTCTTCCAACCACACCAAACGGTCTCAAAATGGGTTTTTCAACTAAAACCTTATCAAATGGCTCCACTCTAATAAATTTCTATTTGAGGCATTTTTAAGTAGGGGGAAACCAAGTAAAAAGATTTTTTCACGTTTTCCTAAAAACTTAGTTTTCGGCAAATGAGACTTTTGATTCCGAGCTCTTTAAATATTTTCAAGTTTTGTTACCAACTTATGCCTCCACAAGGCCCGGTATCACAAATGTTGGGCGTATCGCTATTTCTCTAAAATTAGTTCAGAATTCAGCTCATGAAATACTTGATTCATGAAACATTCAAAAAAATATATGTGGACAATACCCTTCAGATTATAATACTCTTACTATGATTTCATGTTCATTTTTTTTTTTTATTAATGAAAAAAAGTTGAATACTCCATTAATAAGGCTACAAGGTCCATTTTTACAGGCAATGGCATATAAACAGTACAATAATTTAGTGGCGAGTGGAATTCCACCAGAAAATATTATTGTCATCAGCCCCGATAGTGCTGCCTATTATCCCAGGTAATTACCTCTAATACAGCTATTTGTTTTGTTTTTTATAAAAAATTGTACTGACCTATCGATGATACCAAATGGCACAGAAGTTATAGGAAATATTTTAATTTTTTTCAGCAACCCCATGCCTGGATTAATTGCTTTTGCACATGATAAAGGAGATTTTTCTGCTGATTCTCCAGTTAATCAATATGAAAATGTAGTAGTAGATTATACAGGATACGTAAGTTTCATTTATTTACTCTTACATATTCGAAATTCTGTACAGAGTTTTTAAAACAAAAAAAATGGTATCCGGTTTTTGTTTGTTTCAGGATTTAACAACGGAACAATTTTTTCATATCCTTTCTGGAAATAAATCAGATATTGGTAATTTAACTAAGATTGGAAGCGGAAGAGTTATTGAAAGGTAGACATTGATATTATTTCACTTTAGAAATTGAACCGGGTGAAATTGCGGTCAAATATTGAAGGCCAGCCAAAAGCTGAAAGCTAAGAAACTTTTCAAGTTTATTGATGGCTTTGTATCACTTTTTCATTATTAATTTCAATTCTGAAGTTCAGACAAAATAAGAAAAAAACTGTTGAAGAAATTCGGGGTAAAATTTCCTATTGAAAAAAAAATGATGAAAAGCTCGAAGCCGAAAGCTAAAACCTACCAATTTTGGCAAGAAAATTACAACAGCCAAAAGCTGAAAGCCTTCATGGAAAAAGCCAAAGGCTGAAAACGAAAGTTTTATTTTCAAAGTTTTGCCCAAGGTATTTACTCATCCAGCCACATAAATAAATTTCTCTCAAACATTGATATTATTTTTCAGCAAACCGGGTGATACGCTCTTTCTATACATTCACACTCTAGGATATGAGGGATTCTTCCTTCTGAACAATTATCATATTCTATACACTGACAAATTTATTCCATTCATAGAAGATTTGGCAGAAAGAAACGTTTTCAAAAATGTAAGATCTTTGATACATCTTCATGAAGTTTATTCAAGTAGATAATCTTAGTCTAAATTATAATTATTACTACCCATTATTTTAAATATTTTCATTACAGATATTCATTTACATGCATTCTTCCTATCCTGGGTCAATGTTTGATAATTATATGGAGACAGATAAAAGAAGTAATTTAAATTCTAATGATTGTTCATATAATGTAGAATTAAGAGTTGGGTTCCACAACTGAAAATTTCATTTATCAAATCGTGATAAGTGGTTATTCTGTTATAAGTACCTATAAAAACAATTAGCATTCAGAAGTACATCAGAATCCAGCATTTTCAACGAGTATTGACCCACTAGAAATTGATGGATTTAAATTCTCCCCAAGTGTTTAATTTTTCAGTGTCTATTCACATTTTTTTAATCCCATCAATTTAAAGTTCAGCTGTTTGCCACCAGACGTCAGCCATTTTGCTTTCAAATGACAAGGGGCTTGCCAAAATATTCGACTAAACCTTCATTAAGATATTGAAGAACCAATAGCTAAATTGCACAGTTTGAGCTTCTAGTGGAGCATACCCTTAATTAGAAAAAAGTAAGAAAAGTGTATTTCAGAGTCCTTAAAAACAGCGTTGAAAACTTAAAGGGGATATTTGGGGTAGGTATATTCGAATAACATAATTCAATTCAATTGAAATCGGTTCAGAAGTCAGCTCAGTACAGAATTCAGCGAATCAAAATACATCACAAACCTTTAAAAAAAAAAGCATACAGGCAAATATTGCATCCACACTTTTCATTCCACATACATGTTATAAAAGAATCTGACCGCAAATAGTAATTTATAATAATTAATATAGCAAATTATGTGTTTTAAATTGCAGTATTGGCCTATTCCATCGGTGGAAGATATAATGAATTCACCATGTGCCACCAGAATAATTTCTTGGGCGGCGTTTATACATCGTCGTGCCAAGGATTTGAGCACTTTTCCTACATGGACAAGGTAAGACAACTTCAAGAGAAATATACCAACTAAATTTTAAATTGCGGCATAGGTACTTAAACCCAGGACAATTAAGGTTTACATAAAAATTTAGTATAAAATATATTAAATTTTAGTAAGTAGCATAATAATTTTCAATATTTTTGTATTATTATACCAATTTTCAATATTTTTCAAGTCTTGATATTTTTTATTAATTTTTTATTTTTTTAATAACAAGATCAATTTTTATTTTTTATTTTTTTCACATTAAAGTTATTATCAAAAATTATGTCACCCGAATTAAACTCGTTTTTTTTTTTCAGGCTATTGCCAAAAATGGAGCAAAAGAGACAGTACTAGATTTATACGCTGGCTCTGGTTTAACCTCTCTTGACGTAGAAGCAGTGCACAACATATACGGTGACTTCCGCTTAGCACGTATGAAACTAAAAGAATTTTATGGTCCGAAAATGAGAAATTCTCAACCTGTCACAGTAAGATATCATTCTTCTTTGCTTTTAAAGCGCGTGTAATTTTATGCAGTATAACAGAAATATTGGAAAGTAATTTTGCTCATGTATTTTAGCCCGCTGAAATCTCGCAGATAAAAAAGGAATCTGAAAAGCAACGCAAAAATGGCACCTCAATCATCAAAGCGTTGACTGAATTAGAGCCACCAAAACAGGAGCAGGTAACTACTAGACCAGATGAGAATATGCCAGACTCTGAGCCACTTTGAAAAATATAATATGGAGGTGGATATCAAAAATGAAATCCATCAGTGTTTAAAAATCTGTGGCCTTTCATTTTACTACAGAGCCATCATTTAGCCCACTATCTCAATATTTCATGAAACTGCAGATTTTTTTCAATGGCTGCATCTGCTCTTTTCTTTTAGTTTTCACTATTTTTTCAACACTAATTTAGAACAATTTTCGATCATCTACCTTTACAACCAATAGTCAACATCGACGTCAACAAAACGGCACGAAAATGTGGATTATAAGAAAAGCA
Organism: Parthenolecanium corni; assembly: GCA_038050395.1. Lineage (NCBI taxonomy): Eukaryota > Metazoa > Arthropoda > Insecta > Hemiptera > Coccidae > Parthenolecanium > Parthenolecanium corni. Next base: position 3,029,902 of record JBBCAQ010000014.1, on the reverse strand, counting down.
TAAGCAATTTCTTTGACATGTGTGTTGCGGATTTACGTTTTGACAGCTAAAATGACGATTTTCTCGAGTTTGTAGTTCAAAATTACACTTGAGATTTACCATTTTTCCGCCAAGTTTTGTGGATATGTTGTCTTTAGACATTATATTTTTATGCCAAGAAATTTGATCTTCGTAAACCCTCTTTTGAAGCCGTAAAAAAGGGTTTTTAGAACCCTACAAAAATGCCCCAAAATTTTGAAAATTAAAAAAAAGTGTTTTGTCCGTGCATAGAAAATATATTTAAAAGTAACATATCTTCGATGGTCTGATAAATATACCTCTTATGTGATAAAATTTTAGAAAATTATGCGTTTGAGCTCGTTGGGTTTGTCTTGAATAGAGAAATTCAACGAACCCAAACACATGATTTTCAAAATTTTCACCACATAGGAGGTATTTAGCAGACCACCGAGGCACCGACGATATCCAAATTTGAGCCAATTCAGTACAAAACTCAGAAAAAAAATGGTAAATTGTGAATAGTACAAAAAAAGCAAAGGATTTTAGTTGTCAGTTTTACTGAACTTTTAATGTATTTTTATAGCTGGGGACACAATTTCAATAGTTTCATCTTATATTTTTTTAAATAAGACGATATAACTTGCAGTTGTCAATTTTTAATGATTTAAGAAAGTGTTGAAATGTGGTGGTGAGAATCAGTAATATTGACCTGAGCATGTTTTATAAGATTTTCCAAAAATCTGCTGATCGACAAAGTAGTTCAAATAATTTTTCTGTTCGAATGAAAATTTATTTTAACTATTTTCTTTAGAACAGCAAAAATTATGGCATCAAACATTGAAGAAAAGTATTTTTCCAAAACATGATGAGTTCATTTTCATCAATTTCGAGGTTTTTATACGCATAATTGAATAATAAGTTAATCATTTAGAGTGCCTACCAAACTTGTATCTGCAATAAACTTATGCCCCTTCCTTAATTTCGAAGACCTCGTAGATAATATCTCTAAGGGATTTTTAACTGAATATCATCCCCTTTGCCACAACAGCTTTACAAAATGTCGAATTTCAATTTTACAGGAACGAATTGAAAACAGCATGGACAAAGTTATCACCGACGCGATCAAGAATACTAAAATTTCCAAAAATGTTGTAAACGAACCTATGCTTTACTTGCCTCTGAATAAATTCGACTGCTACAGAAATTCTCTCGAAACAATGCGCTCGAAATGTCTCACAAAGAAGGTATAGGCAAGATTGCACAAATAATACAAATAATTATTATTTTCAATAATTTAAACTTGAAAAAATTTCTTTTCTCTATTACAGAGTGAATTCGTCTACCTGAAATACGCCTCGAAATTAGCCAAACTGTGTAGTTTGAATGTTTCAAAAGAGAATATAATGTCAGCCATCAAAAGCGCTTGTTGAAGATGTTTCACTAAAAAATCTCACAACTAAGGGCTCACAGTTGATATGCATATGAATTTTATCAATAAATTTTTTAACAACCTATACCAAAATTGTTACCTCCCTGATCTTTAAGCCTCATTTTGCAATCTAAAATAAAACTTGGTATTTTATTTGTTTCTCATTATTTTTCGATTGGGGCAAATAGGACTCTCTCGAGGGTCATACCGAAAATAACTACACGAATTTTGCTTCTTCACTTGTGATAACACTGATGTATGGAACCAACGGGAAAATATGAAATGAGTTTATCTCAATGTTTCATAAAAATTTCAAGATGATTGGTGCAATATTTGATGAGTTACATTTATTTTAGTATGGCTAACACCCCCTTGGAGCTGTTAAATTTTCAAATTGGGGCAAGAGTTGAATTTTTGAATTAGGAAATTGTCAATATCCGCACTCTCTAACACAATGACAACCATTCAACGTTCAAGATAGATGACAATAAATTTATTCCCACGCTGCACACAGTCTTCCAAAAATTATGCAGCTAGTGACCACTTATTACTTATTGATTTGAAAATTTAAAAATTTGGGAACTCAGAGGGGTGTCAGCTGTAATAAAATAAACATATAGCTCAACAAATACTGTACCAATCATCTTGAAATTTTTATAAGGCACTGAGATGAACCTATTTAACATTTTCCCGCTGATTAAATGTCTTCAGTGTAGCCAAAATCAAAGAAACAAAATGCGTGTGGTTAGTTTTGGTATGACCCTTGTAAAACTCAAATGGAATAATGCATATCGACACCTTAATGTGAAAAAATACCATGTCCATTTTAGACTATCATCAATTGTCTTGAGATTCAAGTCGAGTACATGTATTACTACCAAAGTAATACAAAATACATTTATGATGAAATTCCTTTTTCCACATTTTTATAAATTTTTAAAATCTATGCTGAGTTCACACATTCATGTAGGTACTTGGAAAGTATCCTAATATTTGCCATTAAGTGTAACAATTTGTGTGGTATGGTACTCGTATTTAAGTAGATCCTTGACAAGTCAATACTTGACTTACTTCACTGATGTCAAAAGATTATAAACACGTCAAAGGCCACAAGTATCCGAGAATGAATAAGCATACTTTTGCTTCAAAAGCACATATTTGCCTGCACATACTTGTCAAGCTGAAAGTAGGTAAAACTTGTAAAGTATGCTCGTCAAGTAATACATTACCAAGTACACAAATACATGATATGTGGACCCAACTTTAAAAACGAATACATTTCAAACACTGACATGAATTCTGATGAAGTTAAATTTAAAGGAGTTGTTCTATTCTCAGTAAATTTACGTAAAATAATGTCGAAAAAATTCACTAGAAAATTCAATTACCTATTTACCTTACTCGATCATTTGTTAATTTTCAGAAGTACCCATAGATACGTTATAGATATGCGAAAATATCGAGGCATTTCATGAAATGCATGGTGACGATCAAGAAAATCATAGTGTACAATTATAATTGCTTACTTCATAATTTGTACAAATAAATTATGAGTGCTTTTCTTCAAGAAGGGCGTTATCTCTAAAACGTCCATTTTGAGACAAATGCACTTGAAATATTCAATTGATCATAACTTTTTTTTCTACAATAACTTCGAGACGAATGGTTTTTTGGCTTCGATTGCTACATTCCTTCTCAATAAGAATTGCTAATGAGTCAGTAGATTACTTAGGGAGGGTAGAAATAATATTTTGCTGAAGGGAATGCCTAGATACGCCCTTCTAGAAGAAATCTACTTTTTTCTCACTTTTATGCCAGTACTTTATAGAATATGGAAGTTCATAATGCCAAATAAATATACATGAAAAATGCCTTGGGCAATATTGCTAGATACAGCATGGTAGTTTTTATGACCATAAAAAAATTGCTGATGTCATTTTTAACTCCATCCATTCCAATTTGTTGAGGGAAAATTTGTAGCTAAATGAAAAACCAAGTTTTCCACCGTTCCGAATATGAAATTCTCTATCAGAAACCATAAAAAAATTTGATTTTTGGCGAATGTGACCTTGGTTCAGATTCTGAGCCTCTCATAGGCTCTTCTTGAAAATTTGTATGCCATTAATTACAAAAATATGAGGATTTCTACTAATTTTTGGGGTAAATATCTTTACAATGACAATAGATAGAAGGATGTGGTTTTCACTGCCAGCAAGACGAAGCATGATAAAATAATTTTTTTGAATTACTTGAAGAAAAGCACTAAATTGTAATAAAAATATTTCGAACACACTATTCTAAGCATACACTACATAAGCCTAGCCTGATTTTGATAGCTAATATTATAATATTTTAGGATGTCTTTGATATCGATAGAATAATTTAATTGGCTACAGTAGGAAAATCTCTTCTTTCATCATACTTTCAGCAAACTTTGGTGGGAATTTATTCTACTGCTAGGTGTTAAAATTATTTATCGAATAATACATTACTACGAGTACTTACAAAATTCAGAGAAAAATGTAAAATATTTTGTGACTTGGCAATACATTTGTGAGCCTTTCTCAGTGGCCATGAAGAGAGATATTTGGCATTTCTACTCAACACTAATCAATTTTTGCCACAATGATGAAATTAAACCCTCAGAATATCAAAATAATGACATGCAATGTACCCCATCGAGATTATTCGGGGATGTAAGCACATAGTTATAGCTGTTTGTTATAAATTTTTACAACATTGCTTCTAGATGTATCAAAAATAAACTAGCACTAAGGACAACAAAAAAAAATGAAAAATAGATTTTCATATAAAGGCTATAAGTCATTTCAAATTTCAAATTAGTAATAGAGATGTTGTCGTCAACAAAAAAATTGTTCAGAAGAATTCAAGACATCGGTCTTAGAGGCTAATAATACAGAAGAATTCGAGTTATAGAGGATATCCCTCCAAAACTTCAACTTACACAGGCCGGATGTTCAACTTAAAGAGGTGATTTTCTGTGAGTGCCTTATAGAAGTGTGCAGTGAAATATGATTTTATTCGAGTAATGGAGATTTTTGTCTTATCGAAGTTCGATATGAAGAAACTCGACTGTATCAACGCATATGAAAATAAAAATAAATACGATTTTTAACCCATTTAAAAACAGTCTTTAAACAAAGAAAATTCAACAAATAGCCAACATTATCAGGTCCCAAAACATTTGAGCGCAAAAACAGGAATAATTTTTTGGGACTTGGCATATTTTAGACTTGGGCCAGCTATATATAGGTTGATATTATACCGTAGTTAAAAATCTTAGACTAAAATAAAATTCAATTTCATCTTACCTGAGCGTTTTCTGAAGGATATGATTTTTTTTTCATCCAATAAGCGAGTAGTTTCTCCATTACTGAAATGAAAAAAAATTTTTTGTACTTGAATACATCATCTATAGAGAATACTAAAATAAGCTAACAAAGCAATACTTACCGGAATTATTTGGCGCTGTTGGCTGATTAGAATAAGCCTTAAATGGAAAACGTTTCAGTTTTCTGACTAAAGGTGCCTACATTATTATATTTGTCTTGTTGCTGGTATTCGGCGAACATGGGCGAAAAAAATACCCGAATATCGAATGTATGGAGGGCTGTTAGAGGTGTATCGATGGATTGTCTTGCCATAAATTTAATTATTTTGCTAAGCAATCTATTATTCGTGGTGCGTTTCTATTCGTGGAATAGCCGAAACAAGACGAATGTGTGTAGGCTTCTCAAGACTGAGATTAAAATTAACCACTTGACTCAAGTCTCCATTAGGTTTTGACTTATTTCATATAAGCAGCATGATTCTTGGTAATTGAGCTAGAATTTCTAGTTTAGTTTTACAGTATTGTCAATAAAGTACTTATAATTCAACAGCTTCGCAATAAAAACACTTAATAATTTTACAAATTCACTCAATTATCTGTGGCAATATGTGGGTGATGTGGGTGTGTACTGTATCAGCGGGGGTACATGATTGCGCACTTGTTTTCGCGAAATTTCATTTTTTTCAAAAGACACAGTTTACAGCACTTTCAATCGAGCAAAACACGATGAACAGCCATAATAGTAGCCCATGTATTTAAAAAGTGGCTCAGTAAGATATCTAGTTCAGTAGCATTCAAAGCACTTTTTTTTAAATTTCTTTGGTTGTTTGATTTAAAAAAAAAAAAAAAAAATGTATTCCTTAAAAACAATTTTATTATTCGCTATAACGTTGCTATTATGCAGTACTTTAACTTTGGCTAAAAATTGGGCTGTTATTTTTGTTGGAATTGATGCGTACAAATACACTTATGGTTTTGAGGTAAGTATCTTAATAAATTAAGTTGTAAGGAATCAAATCTTGAATAGGAAAATATAATTTCGCAGGAAAGCAAAATATATGCGGTGTGATCAGTGTTGGGCACAAATAAAATTAGTCATGATCAACAGTCGTGACCAGTCGTGACTAAATGTTTGGTTATTTTGAGTTAACCATTAATTAGAACAAAAAAGACTAATTCAGTCAAGACTAAATCAGAGGATTAAATATCATTTTTAATTACAACCAATATTATTTGAGACTAATTATAGAAATTTAGTCAGGATTGAAGTTTAGTCGTCTATTTTATGACTAATTTTTATCATGATTTACTTTGTGATGACTAAAATAAGACTATCAGTCATGATTAAAAAGTTAATCATGACTAATGACGAACCAAACGACTATAAGCTGTGAAATACTTGATTTACATACTCATGACTTTTACATTCTATATTTTATTTCACTTTTTGCTTGTATATATTTGACGTCCAAAATTGAATAAGTAAATTATTTTGTACGTATATGTAAAATCCCAGCTCTGGTCTTCACAGAACAAAAAAATCTAAATAAAATTAGTTATCATTCATGATTAAATTATCCATAATCAATTAATCAATCATTTATGAAAATGATGACTATAATATATAATTTTTATTTTCTTGACCTGGCAATCATTTTTTGGCTGTTACTCATAAAGTCACATCATATTTATAGGCAATGGATGATTAGTTGGTTAAAAATTTATAAAGTTCAATTTTCACAGGCTGGAGCATACAAGCAATACAATGATCTGGTGAAAAATGGAGTTGACCCCAATAATATTATCGTGATCACCCCTGACTCGATTGCTTTTAATCGCAGGTAATCATAACTAATGGCTTGGTTTAAGAAACAACTTTATGTAAATGACAGCATAGACTGCAAAAACATTTTTATAAAACGTGTTTGAGGACCAATTTATGCGGCTTGAGGACTTAAGATTTTATTCAATAGGAAACCCAATTATCATTTTTTAATTCAAAATTGATAATTGTGAGTATGATCCACAGGAGGTAAATTTTACAGGAGAACAAAAAGAAAGTTTACGTTCTCTAAGGTATAATATGCAATAGAGTGATGTATTTTTGAATTTTCGTTTTCCTGTAGAAAGTTGGTGGTGTATTTTTTTATATCAGATGACAGAGCGTAACATTACCTATCCAATGATACCAAAATGTAAAAATCTCAAAAAAATGGATAAACCATTTTTTTGCACTGTGTTATCGATGTGAAATGAATTCTTTCATAACAATAAGGAGAAAATATGCAGTTTAATAAAGGCCCTAAATTTTCTCTCTAGTCATGATGTACCAACATAGTTCACTTTTTTCAGGAATCCTTTACCTGGATCAGTTTATTATGCATATAACAAAGAAGAATTCTCAGCTGATCATCCAGTCAATCAGTATGAAAATGTACCAGTCGATTATCGCAACTGGGTAAAATATAAAGGGCATCGAATAAATAAAAAATTCTATAGTAAGGGCATATTCTTATAATTGTTTTATAATCCAATTCTTTCTAGGATTTAGAAATAGAAGATTTTTTCGATATCCTCGCTGGAAAGAAAAGTGCCAATTTAACCGCTCTTGGAAGTGGAAGAGTTCTCGAAACGTAAATACTTAATTACCCATTTTATTATCTGCTAATTAACTCTATAACACACTTCGTCAATGATAATACGAGTACAAATTCTAAACACAATTTGAAAAAAAAATTTTCAGGGGACCAAATGATAATGTCTTTTTGTATATGCATACAATAACATTCCTTCATATACCAACTTACTTTCATTTTCAAAACTGGGAACTAATTTTCCCCGAGGAATTTGTCCCATTCATTGAGGAGTTAGCAGCAGCCAAACATTTTAAAAAGGTAAGATAAGCCTCGTTTATAATATATCCTTTTGAATAATAAAAAATAAAATTGCTTTCTATTGATTGGTTCGAGCATGAAAGTAAAAAAAGGAAAGCAAAATGATACTGTAAATGAGGCATTAGAGTTATTTCACACCCAGTTGTAATTTCACTCTCCAGAATGTAGGTACCTACAATTTTAGTACAATGTAAGGTTAATGCGAGGCGAACGCCGCATACTTTTCTGCCCAATGGTATGAGAGAAAGTTTGTGGGCATTACTCACATTTTTCCACTTTAAAGTGAAGATATGTAGCTGTCACACACGAGAGACCCCTTTATCAGTTGTCGAAAATTCATCAATTTACCCATCTTACAGAAGGCTCAATTTATCCTCATCACAAACTGCATTTATTTTCTTCACGTTAACTTCGTTTCAGATGTACATTCACATGCACTCTACCGATGGAGGATCGATGTTCGATAACTATTTGGAAACAAATTTAGGAAGTAATTAAAATCCTATTGATTTAATTATGCCAATGGTACTTCTTCGCCCTCTAATATGACTATATGGGGCAGAAATTTGCAACATCAACATCAAAAATATTGCAAGTGAAAGAAAATTGACGAGAAACAAGTTACAATAAGCCACATGACAATAACTTGAAGCCACACAATAGTCCAGCCAATAGCTCGTAAGTCACATATTAGGTACAAAAACCAATTCAATCAAATGTTTTGAGGCTCAATAATTGAAATATATTATTGATTCTCGAATCATTACTTAATTCGAACCTAAACTAATTTCAACAATTTTTACATGCTTCTGCTTGTTTTTGAAGAATTATTTTGTGGATATGAGGTTTTAGTGTAAGTATATTGATCAATAATTCAGATTTTACCTCCGCATCGCGTCATCAACATAACGACACAAAAATTCATTCTATATACAAAATAGAAGTGTATGTAGGTACCATTGGCATAATAATATTTATAATAATTTGAGGGTCGGAATTACAAGCACTAGTACCAAGTTTAGTAGAGTGTTAAGCAATACCAATCTTATGTTTAATGCTCAGTTAAACAAGTAACTGGATTTTGCAATACCGACCCCTAAAAGTACCTAAATGGTAAATATTGTTCAACGTTTCACAATATGCTGGGAATTTCAGTTGTAGTTTACTCATTGGCTGGGAGATATGGTGATTTCTCCGCGTGCCACTGGAATAAATGGTTAAAGGCTTATACATCTACGTGCCAAGGATTTGAGCACTTTACCTACATGGATAAGGTAAAATATATACTAATATTAAACTAATTGAACTGTGATGGTCAAAAGAAATAGGAACTGAAGACAGAATCGGAAAAAAAAATGTTTGAATAGAATGCACAGAAGAACAAATTAAATGGAAAAACAATTTTCAACAAATTGCCTTCCTCCGTATTTGTTATCTTCCAGAAGAAAATAGTTTAACACTAAGCTCCTTTTTTCGTTGACTTGAATCAATCATTCTATTCAACTGGAATTTAATTGTGTCTCAGGCTATTGCCAAAAATGGTGCCAAAGAGACAATCCTCGACTTGTACGCTGGCTCAGGATTAACCAGTCTCGACGAAGAAGGGGTACACAACTTGTACGGTGAATTCGATCTGATGATGAAACCAATCAAAGAATTCTATGGTCCTAAGATGAAAAATTCTCAACCTCTCACGGTACCGCTTAATCTTTGCTCCTTACCAAAACTTGTAATCTTATACGCTAACGGAAACTATACTGTACATTTCAGCCGACTGAAATCATGCTAATGAAAAAGGAGGTCAAAGAACAAACTCGAAATAGAAACTCTGAACGAATCCAAAGAGTGTTGATTGAAGAGACACCAATTGCTGAACGGGTAATTTTAAGCAAATTGTCGTGGAAAATTAGCTCTTTTCAGCTGAGAGGATGACCAGACTGAAATTGTAAATTTTTCACGTTTCAACACGCGCCTTTTGTTTTCACTGCGGAGGATCTATTAGGAAAATCTGGTCTATTTTTCATCTACAATAGTATAATAAGGAAGTGAGATACGCTAAAAATCTAAGCAATAAAATCCGCCAAAACTTGAAAATTAATTTTCAGTGATGACAAGCTATTAAACGAATTTTACAAGCTTTACTTTTCACTAACCTTCCGACACACTATTTCTATACACTTATGCAAATATTTAAAAAACTCCTTCTGATATTTTAGATGCAATATGTTACGTTTAGCATTATATCAAAAATTTCGTAATAACGAAATACTTCTGCTTTACAGATCCGAGTAAAAACCATTGTGAACAAAATTATCACCGAATCTCTCAAAAACACCGATATCACCAGAAATATTATTGACGAACCGGTTCCACAGCGTTTTCTATTAGTGCAAATAGACTGCTTCAAAAAAACTACCAAGACAATGCGTTCAAAATGCCTGACAGAACGAGTAAGCAGATTTATTACTAGAAAAATGGCATCCAGCATTTTAATTTATACGCTAACAATAATCTCTTTCCTGCTTCAGAATCAATATTTGATGTACGAACACGGTTCGCTATTCGCTAAAATGTGCAGTTTGAATGTTCCAAAAGAGAAAATTATGACGGCCATTGAGAAAGCTTGTTAAATATGACTCTCTCAAATATTTATCAACTATGTGTTCCCAGAACTGGAGACATGAATTTTGTATATGAACAGTCTTTTGCAAGAAGAGGATAAGTCACATTCTTTGGCCAATTTAAAAAATGTATCTAAAACCAATAGAAATGTCAAAACGGTTAAAATTTCAAAAATTGGACTGATCCTTTTACTTAAAAAACTGGTTTTATACTTATTAATTTTTGAAAGATAATAATAAACGGATACTCAGACTCGTGTCTTTTTTTTTATACAATTTAAAACTTAGTAAACAGGGCTGTAGAAGTGTGAAAATGCTAAACCAGAAAAATCAAATTCCAACGAGTGCAAACAGGACGCCTCTACCCTTCATTCTAAGACACAAAAAACTTTATTTGGATATGCCATTGAAAAAAGAATTTAAAATGCCGTACAGAAAATGTCAACGAAGTAAATACTTAATCCTCACATACGCTTCGTTACCAGACATTTCTTTCCAAAAAGACTCAAGTTCACCAGACTCATGTCTAATTCTGTTTACCACAAAGTCGATTTGTTTGGCAATTTTGTAAGAAAAAAGTTTAATAGAGAAAAACAAAATGGCACAAAAAGATTAGAAATGACAAACAGAAGGCAACGATATCCAACGGTTCCAAAAAAATACCTACAAATGAAAAATCAAAAAGAGTATCTACTTGCCTCGAATTTTCCAGCGAATACCTGAGATTAAAGCTAATACTTTATTGGTAACCTTTTCTAGCAGGGTATATTCTGTATTGGCCCACATGCCTAACCTCTGCTTCTCTGCTTTATTTTCAAGTTTCAGCAGAGATTGGTAATATTTAAGGTACATTTTTTCCTTTTCTAACTCGAAATCAAAAGGTTGAACCGAAGCAAATCCGAGTTTCAACAATTCTTCGGCGACATTCTTTTTCTGCACACAGAAAATTTATGGAAGGTCAACGTTTTGTCACATATTTTCATATTTTTCATCATATTATCAGTTATTGGGAAGGCTTCCGAATAAGTGATATAATTTATGATTTAACAAAGAGTGACGTATAGAGGTAAATTTGTAGTACTCTACACATTCAAATATATGATTCAGAAAATTTTCAGTTTAGTTTTTAAACGCATTCTAAACATGATCAAATGTATTCGTGAGAAAAACAATTTCAGCTTATCTGCCATGAAAGTATTTAACAATATTACTGAAATAGATCTGGTAATGTTTTAAATTATTCATCACCTCTAATAGCACCTAACTGATACACTGAATGAAACTGAATAATTTTTCAGGAAAGAGAGGACGGATTTTTTTTTAGCGAATCGGAAGAAAATATTTTTTTAAATCAATTTTTTCTATCTCAAAATCTGGAAACAATGGTAGTGAAAAAATGATCCAACTGGGATATGCTATATTTTCACAGATTAAGTCATAATTTCCCAAAATCACGAATTTTGGTATCGTTTGAAATACTATAACTATAGTCACCTGATGATAAACGATGCAGTTGACTTGATTTTCTACACGTTTTAGTAGTAGAAATTGAACATTCTGTTCCCGAAGCATATGTTGAAGCCAAGAAATACCATTACTGGTCACATTTACACTGCTAATACCAACCGCTAATCCAGGGGAAGCTTTTCTTCGAAATCGAGCACCAAATATAGGCTTGTGATCAACACGAAGGATAACAGAGGATTCACTCTGAAGATTAACCAAATTGGTATATTAACTCATCCGAGTGTACAGAAAACATTCTAAAGCAAAAGCTACTCACAGACCTCTATGTCAATAACACAGCCATTCAATTGCAACTTTCGATCAATGAAGGATTTTGGTATACTGGTTGCGTGTTTGAATTTTTGTAACTGTAACAATAATTAGGAGAAATAAATATGAATTCTTAGGTACCTATTTCTAAAAATCAGAAAAATTAATAAAGTACTTACTGGTCGAACACTTCGCAGGGCATAAAGAACACCAACAGTAGCTACAGCCTTGAACCCAAACTGAAAGAAAAAAGCATGAAATATTTTATACGTGAACCATCGAAGGAAAATAATTGCTCACTTGAACTGCTCTTTTATGTTCATCGACAAAAAGTGATATTTGACCGATCCAGTTGGAATCCATTTTCTTACAATTTATAATACTCAACTGATCCTTATAAGAAAATTCATTTCAAATGTCATTCATTTGGAAGATTCTAAAATTCGTGATGAACATCAACTTACGTACTTTTAAGTATCAAATTTCAGTTTCAAAGCTTAAAAGAGGCTTTAAAATCTTATTATTTATTTAGAATTCATTAGAAAAATCCTAAAGGAAAATCAAAAACTTCAAAGTTCGAAAAAATGTTATAAAATTAAAAAATGATAAGAGCGAAACCAAAAAGCAAAAACTGGATTATGAAACTTTTGATTTTCGTGATTTTTATTGTCAAAAACAGTGTTGACAAAAATTAAATAATATTAAAATTGTATTAAAACTAGGAATCGGAAATGAAAAATTTCTATAAATCTTCAAACCCAAGGTGAAATTTGTTTTTAAAGAATTCAATTTTTTTCAAAATCATCAAAACATTGAACTTGAAAGTCTGGGATTCCAACTTGTTGCTTAAATTGGAAAAATTATCTTTCAATTACATTTCTCATCGAAATTCCTCTGAAGGTAACACTGTTTCCATAAATCGTTTTTCGAAAAAAATTGAATTGAAAATTGAAATTATTTCCGTTACAAATTTAATTTGCAATTTGCATTATACTTGATTAACTCTTTCGTACTTTGAAGTTTGAACTTTTTAATGAAAAAAATATTCCCAATTACCACTTTATTTATAGTATAAGTCATCGTGATTATTCCATTTCATTCATTCCTTCACCCGAGTTGCTCCGGATGAACCTCCGAACTTCGTATTAAAAGTGTTTCTGTCAGAGCGATGAACAAGGAGATTCTTCGAAAGTACATCCAACTCAAAACCGAAGTCATGTATAGTCCGCTGGCAGAGGATGGAGAAATTTGTGAGAACTCACCGAAGAAATTTTCAACGCCCATTAGAAGTTCTTTATGGCGATCGAGTCGTCGTCTTTTCCAAAGTAATCGATCTTTCAAAGTAAATAAAAAAGATTCAGATGCTAAATCAAAGAAAAGCAAAATTCGATCTTTCATCAGCGAATTTCACACCAAAATTCAATCCTGGTCGGAGGTGAGTCACTCGAATTAAAATCTTATTTATTTCAACGGTTGTAATTATAATCGATTTTGATTTTTATTGAAGGAATTGAGAAACAATTTACAACGTTCGACAGCAGAATGCAAAACACCTAATTGTGTTACCCCAAATCGAAAAATTCGCTGCGTCCTCGGACGAACACCCGAAAAATTGTATAGTCCATTCGCAATTGAAACTCCTCCGAGTCTCAAGTGGCATAAGTTTCCCGAGTCAAGTGATGATCGGTTTGCGAACTTTTATGGATGGTTTGTATTGTCAGTTTTGAGTTTTACATTTATTTTAAACCCAATATTAATTTTATGGAAATTTTTCACAGGACCACTCCACCAAAAAGAAATTATAAAAGCAATAGATTTCGAACTGGGATCTGATGGATTTTAAAAATTTACACTCAGGACAATACTATTCAACTTTATGATATTCAGAACGTACTCATGTTTATTTTAACTGCACCTCTTTCTTTTTTATTTACTTATATTTTTCAATTCTATCTTTTCAAGCAACAAGTTTTATATTTTCTGTTTTATACTTGTTTTTCTTTTTTTACGTCGTCTAAATTATCAATCAATTGCGTTATTAAATTTTATATACCGAATTCTGTTTTAGTGTCTATGGGCGCGGAAAAGAAATATCGGCGTTCATTAAAGGTAATCTGAATTTGGCCATAATATTCTAAAAATAATTTATATTGAAGTGAAAATAAGTTTAAATTAATGAAACGTTAGCTCAGATTCGTCTTCACTTTTAGCTAGATAAAAAATGCTACTTGGAACTTTACTTACAAAGTTCGTAATTCAAGTCTTCTACTTATGCCTCATATTAGATACATTTTTTCATCAGTACACTTCTTTCTTCAACGATAGTTTTCTTCGAAGTAAACACCAAATTTGTTGAAGAAAAAAAACATGAGTGATATTTATCCTATCGAAGATCCTATCTTTAATTTTTTTCCATGAGGTCAACTCAAAATATTCAAAAACATAATACTTTTTTTTAAATGAAATTGACAATTATTGAGTTTTTAAAAGATTATGTAACCCGTAACATGATAAAATTTACTAAATCCTTGCAAGTTCTGGAAAATCAAAATGAAAAATTCATTCTGAATAAATGAAACATTGCAATTTCTTGATGTAATGATAAAAAAAAAAGAATCCATAATTTCCGCACAAATCACACAATTTGTCGAAATTGTATTTCTAAACTGTGATTTTTAAATTATTTTTTTCTCTAAACGAGGAGAAAAAATAAGAAATACCTTGTATAACACATTGTTTTTTTTTTTTTTTCAAAAAATTTTATCGAGTTTAGCGCTGGTATGAGGGTTTTTGAGGTCGCTGAACACAAATCCGGAAGCCGTTTTTGGCGGCGGCTCTCGCTCAGCGAGATATGGCCGAAAAAAAAGAAAAAATTCTCCAAAATTGGTCTAAATCGAGTCATGTGCATCGTTTTCACGCTGAATCCGAATCTGCGGTCCGTTTCGCTCTACGTCACTATTTAGACCAATTTTGGAACATTTTTCTTTTTTTTTTTGTGTTGAAAAAAAGTTGAAAAAATTTCAAGGGGGAATAATTCAACGGATAACCTAATTTTAAATTAAGAAATTTGAGTATTTTAATATTTTCTTGAAACGGCCATCCTGCCTTTAATAGAAATTCCTCAGGAAATGAATGCTCTAGCAATAATGTACTCGTATCGTTAAAAATTAAAAATTAGTTCAAGTATATCCACCCTTAATTTTTCATATTTTTTAATTTTCATCTGAAATATATCAACCATAAAATAACTTTTTTTTTCAATATTCTCTGCACGGTTAGTTTCTAACTAGATATAAAAAGGTCAAGAACACTATTTTTTCCGAAGAGATAAATTCGACAATGAAAAGGAAACTATTACAAGTAAATATTTCATTTCCTTTCATTATATAATTTCCCCTATCTTTTTTTTTTCTTTTATTGTCCATTGTTTCATCTATCGAAATTCATTGGACTGATTGTTTTTCATGATTTTTTTTTTGTTGCTTTTGTTACGACTTTTTTCTTCAAAGGTGTTGTTCGATGAGGCCACCACACTCACACGGCTAAAATACGTGATGACAGACGAATATAATTCATGAAAAGTTGAAAACCATTGAAAATGTTATTGTTTCTACAAATAAAAATCATCTGCTTCGTGGATTATGCAAACATTCACGACTTGACAGTTGAAAAATAATCATGATGAGAATTCCTAATACAATTTGCATTCTTATATTGTACAATGAATACATGAACGTTTTCTCGAATTGTCCAGAAAGGTTTCAGATTTCTGTAATGTACACTAACAATAACTTTATGGTATAAAAATCTTAGGTCATTCACTCTTCCATTGTATCGAAATCTTTTTCTCCATCTTTCAAGTGTTTGAACGAGGTTTTTTATCGTTTAAAATTTATGTCGATTATTTAACATTTCTAAATATTTCCTGGCATCAGACAATCAAAAAAAAATTTTCAATTCGTGACTATAGTATTTTGAGTTACTTATCAAAAATTTTTGTCACCCAAACAAAATTTCTGAAAGGTTTGCTATTGAAATTTAGAATAATACCTTCTAAATCTTTTTAAAAAATTATCACCAATTTTTTTGAGACTGCAGGTTTTGGACTTGGGCCAGGGATGTTAAAGTTTGGTTTTTATGAAAATCTGTTCGAATAGAATAATGGGGTGATTTTTGTTGAAAGAAAGAGCTCAGGACTTATATCTCAATTATTTACTCAAAGTTTAACAGATAAATATATATTTTTTAGAATAACAAGTATTTTACTCATGCAGAGATTCGTAAAATAAATTATACTATAAGAAAAACACTATGAAGGAGGAAAGAATTGTCATTTGAAATATATAGAACGCATGTTATGAGGGAGATAGACCAATGTCAAGCACCCAATAAGGCGAGGACATGTACTTAGGCGATTGTTATAACCTTAAACAAAATGATGGTGACTTTAATTGCAACACGTCAATTACCGTCATGCGGCTGTTTGTTTTCTTGTTTTGATTCAAATTTATTATATTACCAATTCCTTTTTACACTGTTACCTTTTTCAGATGTCATACAGCACGAATCGACTCATTTCCGCATTCGATTTCGACTGAATTGCGTTTATAGGTAACTCGACAAAAAATATCTAAAAAAGGAAATTGTTAAGATTATTTTCCTATTGAAAATGAGCGGACAATAAAAAATTATGATGACCCGAACGTTATTCTAGCAAAATACAAATGATTGTCGCAAGAAATAAAATCTTGAAAATAGCAAATGAAATTAAGTTTTAGTACTTGTACAATGAAGTAATTTTACAGAAACTATACAATTCCAAACTATTTGGAATGCTCGACAAACGGTGGTACAGCAAGCTTTTTTAAAAGGCTCCTCAAATATTTTTAGCAGTTCGCTGGCCCACGTTCCAAAACAAATTAAGTCCCAAAAAATTATTCCCTGTTTTCAGGATTGCATAACAGTGGCGGCAAAGTTGGCCATGCCCCCTACCCACCCACAAATGTTTCGAAATAAACTAAAGATAGCAGTAAAAAGAATGAATTATTGAAAAAGAATGAAGATCAGCTTCAGTATCAATTTTTTGAATGTTGAAATTTTCGAAAAATTTTTCTTCACCCCCCCCCCCCGGCCTAAAAAAAAATTGGTTCCACTAATGCTGCAAAAAGAAAAGATAAAAATTAAAACTTGAAACTTCAGCTTTCAGCATAAGACCTTCAAAAATGAAAAATTCAGCTTTGGCTTTCAGCTTCAAGATTTATAATTTTTGACTTTCGTCTTGTTCTACTATTCGTAAGAAAAGTTCTGCTCTTCTTGTACTATTTCGAAAAAGTTCTCGAAATGGCTTTTCTATTTGAAAACATGCGGAAATCTTTTTTTCCTAGTTAGCTATTCTCCTTGAATTTCGGCTCCAGAACTCAGACCTGAGAACTTGAGTTCTGGTCGAGTTCTGCACTTTTAGAATTCACTCAGTGAGTAAGTTCTAGGTTCCGAGTTTTTACAGTGGCGGATCCAAGGGGGGGGGGAATCCCCCCAATCCAAAAAAAATAAACCGATAATCCACAAAAAAATCAATCTTCTTGAACCCCTCCCCCTTTATGCTGAAAAAAAGATAATCTCACCATTTTAGCATTTACCATGCTTTGAAAAAATTTGGATTCCCCCCCTCTCAAATGGAGCTCTGGATCCGCCACTGAGTTTTTAATTGTATGTTTATTTCAACTTTCGTTTTTAATTCTATTTATCTTGGATTACAAGATTTATGGGTTCTTTTTTAATGAGATGTAGAAGAGAAAAGTTCTCTAGAACTCAGTTTCTGGTTCTGTTGTTGTTTTGAATTTCATCAGAACTTGACAAAACCTTAGAAAAGTACTGTCGCACATTTTTTACAAATAGAACGAACTTTTTGAGTCTGTGATCACTGGATACTAATCGAGCAGTTGATACTTTTGTAGCAAATGGTAAGCCACAAATAGCTTTTATCCCATAAGTGGCGGCATAAAATCCAAGCCTTTCAACAGTTGATCATCAACTAATATATCAATTTGACAAGTTATCTAATTGAAAATGAGTTGCGCACGCCAACTGGTTACAACTTGCACATTTCTTGCCTGACTTACAAAAAGAAGCCGACCACAAATTACATTTTACCAACCAGTAGGCTCCCAACATTTTGAGTACAGAATAATGTCTTTTTTTACGCATATTATATCGGTATTTTCTTTATCGCATCTTGAATATATACTGTACCAGATGTAATAACAATTTAAATGTTGGTTAATGATAAATGATGAAAGGGGGTAACTGACATATAATTCATGTCTATATTTAGTAAAGATATCTTGCAGATACTGAGCGTGCAAAAACATATCCGTATCTGGTCAAAACAGACTACAAATTATTCGTCGTGTAATACAATCTGATTAAGTGTGTTTTTTTAAATTGTATCTCCTTCTAAGTTGTAACTTACTGCATAAATCGACTTGTAAAAAAGAAAACAAATAAAATGGTGAACATAATCGAAGATGATTGCTACGTGAATGAAGGAAAAAAGTCAAGGTCTTAGAATTAAAAGAACCAAGATCACGGACGATCGTAACTTTTACGATGCTGTCAGAAGAGAAAAATGCAGTTTTATTGAGTAAACTGCACTTTTACTCTCTATACTCGATAGTCTATTAATTTTACCATTCATTTATCTGAGATTCTGAAAATAGGAAAATAGCCGAAAGGCAAGTGTTAAAATAAAAATCAACAGAAATACGAGCATTAAAAATGTACTTATGCGAATGCATTTTTCTTGCTCAATTTTGCATCAATTAATTAGAAATTTTCACTAATTTGTTCTCAAAGGATATCTCCAAAGTGCTCTGATGGCAGAATTTCGATTTTCAATTTCCTCCATTACTTATATCATGCGAAAAAAATACCAATTTTTGCAGCTTCCTCAAATTTCTGGGAAGTAAAATTTTAAAATTATATCAAGAGAGTACTCTGGAGACATTCTGCAGGAACAGAATGGTAAAAATTTCAGATCAATCGTTACAGGTTATTCTCGTAATATATCCTTTTTTGACGTACCTATTGGAATTACCACCTTATGTACTTTTTTGGAAATACCATCTCTCTCACTATTAGAGCGTTGTTCCAAAATTTACAAAAACTCAAATTTCAAAAAAATGAAAATGCAGTTCAGGCAGGGCCGGCGAACATCCAGGTGCCACAGGTGCATTTGCACCTGATGAATTTTTACTTTAGACAAATATTTTAGCCCCCCTTACTTTCCCCCTCCCCCTTATCAATAGACCAATTTCCCCTTAGGAAAATCTGAGTATGCACCTGGTGGGAAAATAGAAAAGTGCCGGCCCTGAGTTCAGGGAATTAAGATTTACATAATTTTTTAATTGAGGTCATTATAATGTAATTAAAATGTTTTAATTTTTAGTGCCTCCTTTGCATAAAGCAAAAATGGCTATTTGTCAAAAAAGGAGACTGTGATAAAAAAAAAAAACGAACAATTTTTTAACCAATTAGGTAGATGTTACAATTGATTTTGATAATTTTGACGAATCTGTAAGTGGCAAAAAAATGGCAATTGAATGACATTTTGGTCAAACAGCATTTTAGTAGCAATTAAAAAATCTGTCAGTCATGGCAAAAAGTTGACAATATTAACTTATTTTCTCAATTTTTCCTTAGACAAATTAATAATCCATAAATTTTATGATACTTAATGGAGCAACTGAGAGAAAAACAATGCTTTGATTTTAGTGAAGTAAAAAACTGAGAAACTGAAAAACCTTAAAGTTTCTATTACCACATATACCTACTGGTAAATAATAATTTATTTGGAGAGATTAACTCTTGAACTCGTGGGTAAACAGTTTACGTTTTTTAGAATGGTATAAGAAAATTAAAGACGAATAATGATGATTCAACGAAGAGATAGTAATCAGGAAAGAGAGAGAGGGGTGAGGAGAAGCAACACAGTCTCCATAAAATTAACCTTGTGATGTAGTTTCTATTGTGGTAAGAGACTGAAATAAACAAAGTGATAATATTAGCATTGGTTAATCCGCATATGGCAAATCGTTAAAGTGAACCAGTTCTTATATCCATTCTTGGTTTTCTCAGGGATTACCTACAATACGGACTAACACAGGTACTCGTGTGTGTTTACTCGAGAGGCACTCATGGCGAAAGTATGCATTTTTATTTTCATCCTTTCTCACTTCCTACTTGCTGAAGGTTGACGTGCAAAAAAACAGTGTATAATACCTTTAAGTTCAAGAAACACTTCAATGGCAATAAACTTATATCGATGGTTCAGTGCGTTAAGGTCATGTCTCCAGAAAAATGTAATCTTTCAAGACGCATATCGGTGTTTCAATTTTTATGTAGGCTACTGGTAGAAGATGGCTACTATTGATCAGCAAATATGCATTCGATGAAAATAAGCAATGCCATTTAAGGTAGTGAAGGAACAAAGGGAGGCAGGGGAGGTGACGGCTCCACTCCAGAAAAAAATTTTCTCAAATGAAAAAGTAAAAAAACAAATAATCGAAAAAAATAAAAATAAACCTTTCTTGATACATTTATTCATATCCTCCTCCTCCCCCCCCCCCGCGCCTGAAAATAAATATTTTCGCCCCTGATTTAAAGCAGTGTGAATGAAGCATTGGAAATTCACGAACCATTTTAAATTCTTGATTTAATCTAGAATCATTCTCATATGCCAATTAACCGAAGTAGAGGGAGGTAGGTCCTCCAGAAATAATTAATTTAGTTTCCTCCATTCTTGAGAAAATTAAATTTTTTCTAGTTGGATGAAAACAAGCAAAATTTACGAAATAAGACTAGT
Organism: Parthenolecanium corni; assembly: GCA_038050395.1. Lineage (NCBI taxonomy): Eukaryota > Metazoa > Arthropoda > Insecta > Hemiptera > Coccidae > Parthenolecanium > Parthenolecanium corni. The sequence goes on along the minus strand of JBBCAQ010000014.1, from coordinate 3,008,970 downwards.
CAGGTACAGGTCTCTAGCAGGATTTATATTGATTTTTTTTGTTTGTTTTCGTAACACGGGAGTAAATATTTGGAAATTTAACACTAAGTTAAAAATCGATAGTTGATATCGAGAATGTACAACAAAACATAATGATGCGCGCGCCGTTGTCAGGTGTCTTATCAATAATTTGCTAAGGATTAGTTTTAGAGCATTTCTACATTTTGTTGAAAATATCAGTAACACCCTTAGACTTCTAAGTGCCTTAATTATGATGGCCAGATTTTCAAAACAAATGTAAATTCTACAGAATAGGAATCGTTGAAAATATTTTGAATAATTGCAGCTCTTATGATATAAAACTGGACGCAAGTACTAAAAATGGAAAAACAAAATAATTTTCTTCAATCTTAGTGAAGAAGTCAGTAAGATAAAATAATTCACACATATATTTCTATTGGTACACCGAGCTTCTAAAAGTTTTCTAAAAATGTGATAATATTGAAGAAAAGAGATTTTTGAACGTCACCTCCATGGTAATTAAACAAAATGTTTTCTTAGGTGTCTGTCATTATGTTTCCATGAACCTGAAAAGCAAAATCTAGATCTCGGTGATGATCAATTATTATACAGTGCAACCGAAAAAGGAGTGTCAGATGTCATATTAATGATGTTAAAATTCCCTCGCTTGCGTTTGTCGGCCTGTAATATCAAAAGATACCGCAATATTCTAAACTCTGTCGTGGGTTGATGTCAGAAATTTAAAAAAAAATTGTCCGACGTTATGAAACACCTGAAAAAAGTTAATCTCAACTGATTCATTATTTTGCCGAATTCATGTAGATAATTAATGTTGACTTGGAAATGGTACAAAAACAAAGATGTAAAATTTTATTTTTTCCCTTTCGAGCCTTCTTCTATTATAAAGTCACTTCATCTGTCCTAAATTAATACGGGTGTCCTCCACCAGAAATCCAAACTTGGCAAATTGCCAGACATATTAAAGATATACCTACTTCTATTGCTGAAATCTGGAATAATATAAATATTCAGCTATGTAGTCAGTTAAAATCACAAAAAATTGAAAACTCTTGTCATCTGTTGTCTATTAAAATGGTGGTGAGAAACATCAATTTTCTTTTACTGTTTCTGGCTTGAATTTTAGACAAAACGTTATTTTTGAAAAGAAAATTTGAAATCTTTGCAGTAAATGTTAACACTATTGAATGATAATTGCACTGTAAACACACATAAATAACTTAAACATACAGTAAAAAAGTAAAACCGAATTTACAACAGCCTAAAAGTTGAATATCAGATAACACAAAAGGCATGCAAACATTTTCACTAAACTTTATTGATACAAAAATTTTACACAAGTATAATTATAAATGTACTTCCTCGTCGAATTCTATAAAAACTAAAAAAATAATGATTGAAGGAAAAAATAATCTATGATAAGCATCGACAAAACTTTTTTTTAGTTCATATATAATTCGTTGTAGCAAAATATTTTTACCCTACGAATCTCAGTCAGTCCATATAAAACGTACATTCGTGTACTCACATAATTCGAAATCGTCTAGTTAGTCGTATTAATTTTTTAACAGTTAAATTACTAGTATAATTTATGTAAAACAAAAAAGAAAAAAAAATGGAAAAAAAATAAACATAACCATTTTGAAGATGGTAGTAAAAAGGAGGTAAATAACAAAAAAAAAAAAAAACTCTGTTATTAGAAGAAAAAAAAAAGAAGCAGATTTTCAAAGTGAAAACCTGCTGAACATACTATTACTCACAAAAAAAACAAAAAAAAACAGTAACAATTGAAAATTCTACTGTTGACAATCATTGTGTAGTCTGCAGTTCAATCAACACAACTTGATAAGAGGGAAATCGATTGCTTAAATTATTCGTAAAAAATTATCACACGTCATGATTCTCAAAATAAAAGCACCATTTTGAAGTAAAAAAATTGATTAGTAGGTATATCTATATTAATCGAATGATGCTCGATACGGTTTTCGATTCCTCCTTGTATGTATAAATTTTCATAATATGGCTCATAAAATTATTTTACTCGTACTCGTCAAAAGTAAGATATATGTAACTTACTAAAGGCTATATTATATTGCTCAGCTTATGATATGTTTACTTAACTATTGTATAATTCAATGATTGAGCAAAAGAAATAAAAATAATAATGGGAAAGAAGATCTAAAAGGGCAGTGGTGAAGAAAAAACGCTGAGAATGGTAGATAAGTACAAACGTTCTTGAATTTTATCTTTTAAAACTGGATTTTCTTTAAATCAAGTAATTCTAATTTATTTTTTTTTAGAAAATTAAAAATTCAAACTTGAGCTAAGTAAATCGTAAACCTACGAGTACTAATATATGGCACTGTTAACTGTATGAAGCCACAAAGGTATAATATTTTCATCTGCTCTTATTCCAAAAAAAAAACCTTCAATTGTTATTCAATTGGGGAAATAGGACCAAATGTCGGCATGCTCGAGTTTTTAGATACTGGCAACACTGGATGAAAGACATTCAAGGCGGAACACCCTGTATTTATTTGATATGACTATCAGAACACCTGTTATAATCAGAGATGTGGAGGAAACTGGAAAACTAGAAGCAGATACCAGAAGGTTTTCCAATTTTTAGAAAAAATTCTGGAAGCCGGAAACTGAAAATAGCTTTCCTTGAATACTGGAAGCGGAATAGGAAGCTGAAAGATTTCCAACCTCCTGCATTTTTTCATTCTAACATTTTAAAAGAATTTTGAAATGAAATTTGAGAATTTGTTATCATGTGGAGAAAACAAAAGTTGGACAAATTGAATACAATGAAGCGGAAAGCCGAAGTTGGAAGTCGGAAGCTGAGTGCTGGAAGGTGAGAGAAAAATTACAAGTTAGAAGCTTATGGAGATGAAGCCACCAACTGGATGTGGAAGTTACAAAGAAAAGTCAAACCGGAAGCAACATTGATCAGCTTCCGCATCCCTCAGCATCTTCAGTCAAAAAATCTTGTAAAATTATCGATAATTAATGTAAAATCGATATTACTTTTCACTCTCGTTCGACTTTATTCTTAATTAGTCTTTACAAAACAAAAGCCCTTACAACTTTCATTTTCTTTTGTTTGGTTTATTTATGTTTTCGTTGTTTTTTCAGAAAATTTTTTTACTTTCAACTTTCACACAATGTTATTCGTCGACCGATACGATTGAATTCTTTCACGACGAGTAGCACTTTTCAAACCATTTTTCCATCCAAATTTTTCGCACACCATCCTTGTCACCGTCAGCGCACAATGGAAATGTGCGCCCGATTTGAGAATTCTATCGACACGCCGAAAAGGAAAGTGAAAACTAGCCATTTGAAAAATTTTAGCATCGCCTCTACCGGATGCTGCGATTGTTCGGAGGAACGTGTGCGAGTTTCGCACGCTTCTCTCTATTCCACACACAGCTCACTTTTGACACGCAGAGTGCCACATATACATACATAATAAAATAATATATTATACAATGTACTACACAACAGACCTTGACTTTTTTACGAACGAATTCTTTTTCATGTAACTCAAAATAAATAATTTTGATACGAGTTTTTTATTTTATTTTTTCATTTTTTTAAACATAATTTCTCGTGTTTTTCACGCCGGAGAGGGGAGGTGGGGGGGATGGAGGGTGAAAGCAACCTTCCTGTGCATCAACCAGCAATAGACGGTGCAGTAGGAAATTCCCGATATCCATGCCATTTATCACCATTCGATGTCGAAGTTGGGTGGCAAAAAATGACTAGTAAACGTCTTTTACCCGCAGACTTTTGCCTCACCAACTGAAGGAATCTACTTTTACTACAAGCTGTAATACGATATTATATTACGATACACGAATACAGGTGTACCATAAGAATGTATACTACTCGTATATAGTGTCTAACAACAATGAAATATTTCCAACGTACTTTGGCTATAAAGAGAAAAAGAGCCGAAACTGGTTTCCATTCGATTCATTAGTTCATTTTTTGGCACTGGCGGCCTCATCAATACCATCTACATAAAAACAAGGAGTAAAAAAAAAGCAGAAGATTTTAACGAGCTTTGTAGAGGAGAAAAAAAAAACACCTTCAGGAGAGAGCCTAAATAAAAAGGCAGTAAACAAAATCGAGTAATTATGGACTTACGCATCTGCTGAGCAGAAGTACAATATCTGTACGCACATGAATGGTAACGCGTACATTTAAAGGTGGTCGAAGGGGACGGGAGCCGCATAAATGAGCACTTGGATATAAATTAACCATCGAGAGGTGTAGTTCGAACTGCGCGAGAGGCAACCATATTTTATAGCTTCCTCGGGTACCCTTTTGCAGGCAGCCTTTTACCCACCATTTGAAACGGAAAATTATTTTTAATGGCTATTCATAGGCACACCAATTCGGAATTATACAGGAGATTTTTCTGCTCCTTCTCTTCGTCAAATTCATAGCTAGTCTTGCACTTCATTACTCAAGTATGGGTACTTTTTAGCTGTTACGTATATTAATAAGATCCTCCTGTATTGTTAAGTACCCCCTTTTTTTGGTCCTTTCCTTCTCCATAAATCCTGTCAATTCCTTGTTGGTTCTCATTTATTTTCTCCAATTTCTTCTCCTTTTCTTTCCCAAAAGTCACGTCCTCCTTATTCCTAATCCCTGTGCATGTCAATGTTTCCTAAATTATGATTTCCCGTTTTTTCATTTTTATGACTATTTATCGATCCTATTTTTATTTCTCCCCCAACTTCAAAATTCCATAATCCTACCAAAAACCAAAAACAGTAATCAAGATTTACTAACGAACTGGACTTGAAGACACTTACCATATCGTACCGACGAGAGTGCAGTTCACTTTTCTTTTCGAATTACTCACAAAAATTTTTTATACATTTTTTCTCGCAATCCGTTAATATTTTCGAGAGTTTAGTTTAATAATATTTTCCTCTATCGAGTGCAGTTCGTTGATATTTTCAAATTTATTAATACTTTACTTTTTCCAAGAGTCGTGTTGTGCTTTTTTTCATTATTTTAATTTTTGGGGTTCATAACATCACGTCCAGGCTCCCTAATTCTTATTTAATCCCTGTGCCTGTCAATGTTTCCAAAGTTATGATTTTCTAAACGTCTTTTTGCTTCCTCTCATTTTGTCATTTTTATTAGTACATATTTATTGGTATTGATTTTATTTTTACTCCAAAATATTCATCTCCTCTCCCAACCCCCCAATTCCATGATCCAAAAAACAGACGAAAGGTCCTGAAGGACCAAGTATAGTCACTTCTCAGAATCTTTTTTCAAGACTAAGTGTGCAGTTCATATTCTACCTTCTTCTCATTGGGGTCATAAAAGTGATAAACTTGAGTCAAATACTACGTTTGACGGTACTCAGTATACTGGGATTAGTCAAATCAGTTACACACATGTCTGGTGAAAAATCAAGTACAGGCAGTTGGCAACCCTGCTTGATAAAGGCAAATACCAAATATTATGCAATTACAAATTTAGATATTAACACGTTTTTTGAACTCACAAAATTTTCGCACTGTTACACAAAAAAAAAAATCTTCCCATAAAAGTCAGTATAAAAAAACTGGCAATGTTTTCCTGAATACACCATCTTTTTAAGGTCGTTCAACCAAAATGCAAGGTCAAAAAATGCGTTTTTCGTGTCATTATCATGTGCAAACCATCATACACGAACGTACAGCGAGCACGAATATATAGTTGCAAAATTGCAATTCTACGAATGGGCAATTTTCACGCCATTTAAAAAAAAAAAAAAAAAAAAGTCAAGACGGAGATTCCACTGCCGGTTTAAAATAATTTAAACAGCAATTTGTAGTTATTTATACGAGAAAATAAAAACATATTTTAATTGACGTTTAATTAGCCATGACCACCAAACGCTCGTTAATTGCACTATAATATATGTAAATACCCAAATACACGTTGGTCTGTGGAGTTCATTTTTTCTCTCCTTTTGTTTTTTTGCACACGCTAATATTGTATATTTTATACAAATTTTTCAAAGATAAAAGGAAGAACCGTTTCATATAATAATATTATAAAAGCTATGAGAATACGAAAACCGTTAATCGAGCGTGGGATAGTTTTTCAACTCTTTTTTTCATTTTATTTTCTCCATTTTACTTACTGGACAAAACACCATTTTAGGTATAGGTTAGCAAACAATATTTTAAACAACTGCGAAAAAAAAACTTAATAAATTAGCATAACATCCATCACATATTATAAATATAATAATCGGGGTATAATTTCCTCGTTGAAGCTCTTTTTATGGAAGAATTGAACGTTATTTGGTTAATTTATTTTTGTGTGTTCTACTATTGTCATATAGTGTCAGCGAGGTAGTCGGCTTAAAAAAAGGCCAACTATTACAGCAATAGATCATTTTCTTGTTACAAAACTATCACAGAAATTATAAATGAAATGATAGGGAAAAGATATGCGAAAATAAATTCTTTGTAGACAAAAAAGAACCCTTGCAAAATTGCTAAGTACAGTGAGCAAAAGACATAAATTATAAATTCCCTTCAACGATTTTACAGAAGCTCATTACGTACAAAATATATTCGTACAATATGTACATGGCAACCTTACAGTTACCATATCTGCACAACTCAATTTTTTTAAATTGAAAATTTGAAAATCTTTGGCTTTAAATACGAGAAATGCTGAAGCTGCATTGTGTGGGTGAAGATGAAGCATGCCCGAAGCCAGAGGTGGGGCTAAGCGGGGCTGAGCTCTAGTGGTCACGAAAAATCGATCATATTGAGCGATAAAAATCAATTTTCATCTGATCGATCATTGAAATAGATCCGATCGATAACAGGTCAATTTCACACGATCATTTGAAAAATTAAATTTCACAATGATCATCGTCCAATTTTACAATTTTTTCAAAAACACCTGCAAACTGCTTCATATAAAATTAGGCGATTTTCGTATAACTTTCATAAAAAATCATATTTTCATAAAAATGAAAGAGCTGGTTTTTTGTTTCAACTCCAATAATACAAATACAATACCCTGAAAAAATGATACTGTAACCTTTCGTCGATTAAAATACAGAAACTTATCTTTTTTTATTTATGATTTAACGTAAATTTACCTGAACTGATTTCACCCACAGTAAAGCAGCCAGCTACTTTGACGACCATCAATATAGATCAATTCTCTTCATATCCCTATAACAACCTCGAATTCAACCGATTAGCTGTTCCTTCGTGAAACAACCCCACTTAACGTTTGCACCCACAATACATTTTTCCAGAAAAAACAGTAGCCCAGCAGCAACTCCTAAAATTAAATCTCCACCTGCATTTGGCACGAACCACCTCACTGACCAGCTGTGACATACACACCCTCACAGGTTCACCTTTACGTCTTGTGAACTTTGGAATTTGTATACACGATTTTAAAAAAAAAAACGAATTTAAAAAAAAAAAACGAGAAAAACTTACTATTTCCTCAACAACAATAACAAAACGTCTACGATGAAAATAAAACGCAACTGTCCGCAGAAGCAGACCTCTGGGAAACGATGAAGATTGGCTAGGATGAGATATAAATCTTAAATAAAGCAAAACATACCTTCGAAGGGACGATCAGTGGACACCCGGAACGGGAGGCAGGATCTGAGGATTCGGCGAGATGAGACCAGCAGCACTCCTCTAGCAATCAGAAAACTAAATTCTTTTTTTCTTTTTTAATGGAAACGAAGCTGCAACTACGTTCGCTGGACTTGTACCGGAGCCGGTATTCTGGTCGAGATTCTAGAGTCCGGCTTCGAGTCCTTGCGCGGACTTGGCATCATGGCGGCGTACTGTTGCATAATTTGGGCCACCTGCTGGCAAAACGTGTCCTCCGTGATGACCGGCCGCTTCTTCTTGCCGGCGCTGCTGTTCCACGTGTTGAAGTTGCGGGCCGGACGCGGCGAATGCTTGGCGGCTGCGTGAAGGTGGGTGGGCGACTGGCGGGCCGACTGGTTGGCTTTGGCGTTGCGGCGGAACGGACTCTGCTGCGGGCTGGGCGAGTCCTGGCCGCCGGCGCTGCGGCTACGCGGAGGTCGCACAACGCGACTGGGTGAACCTGCGAACAGCAGAAAAGGACGTAGTTTTAGTGAAAATCTTCGCAATAACACTACCGTCGAACGGGGGTGACTTTACATTCGAGGGGCGACTTTACCCACTTCGTTTTAGTCCGATTAACCGGAGTTTAACCGGTTAACTGTCCCTTTTAACATCCAAAAAAGCTATCTACTTACCTGGTGGAGTATTTAGGTGTATTAATTGCTCAAGGCAACAACCAACCAGAATGTTCAAAATTTCGCGTAGAATCCGAAATTATAGCGCTGCAAGCACCGCTAGAAAGGCAGGTTTTCGACTGATAGTACAAGGGTGTCATGAACCACAACAAAAGTATTGATTTTTGACTAAATTTTTGCTAATATCTCCTTAACCACACAACCGATTAACTTGAAACCTATATCAGACCCAAAACTTGTCGAAATTTACTTCTGGTGCAAATTTCAGCCCTATTGGTTCGGTTGTTCGTCTCTTCTCTCATTCAAAAGAAATATAGCCCCAAAAAATCACAATTTTAACTACATTTTTACTAATATCTCTCAAACTGCTGAACAGATTGACTTGAAATTTCTATCAGACCTAGATCTAGCTGAGAGTGACCTCTGATGCAAATTTCAGCCCTATTGGTTTGATTGTTTGTCTGTTCCCTCATTCAAAAGAAGTATATGCGCACGGAGGGAGACAGAATAATAATAATAAAATAAATGAAGAATTATGAAAATGTGAGATGGATATTTTTGGATTCTGTAGATTATGAAACGAAAAATCACTGGAAGAATCATAATTTTGTTATTCAGTACTATATTTAAAGTTCGTCAGAAATTCTATCGAGCTTCCTTTGAAGCCACTGAGCTCTTAATTGAGTTCAGTGTTTGATTCAGTGTTTGAAGCTCGATAGGATTTTCAACTACAGGTTAACCGGTTAAAATCCGGTTAACCTGAAAAAAAAACCGGAGCAATAAAAACCGAACCGTTCCCACTTAAAAACCGGTAGAACCGGATCAGTTAACCAAACCTTAACACCACTAGCGGCGATATGGTTTTTTCCTTTTTCTTATTCGCCTTTCCTTTTTAACCACAGGCATCAAAAATATTCAGTTCGGTTTCACACGGCTGAAGTTGGAACTTGACTAGTTTCTTTTCAATCGTATGTCCCAGTACAAATATCCTCAAATTTTGCCTTCCACCCATCAATAACCCGTCAATAACAAATTGATGCCCATTGAGGGGTGAGTATACACACATTTTTTGAAAAATCATAAAAAGTAGAAGGAAGGCTGCAAACTCAAACTTTTTTTTACAAATGTGTTGAGAAATGTAGGACCAAAATTTTAAAACCAAATTCACTTCAGTAGCTTAAACATTGGAGGAGTTATTAAAGGACAAAATTCGAATAGATATATAAAATATACTCCTAACTAGGAAGCAACTTCTTATCTTTGGGTCACAAAAAATGAGCCACTTTTAAAATTGGGTTGTCATACACAAAAGTTTGGGAACCGCTGCTCTATAGTAGCCCCTTGAACTTTGAGTTTATGAAAAAAATTCGGTAACGAATTTCTATTTGAATAAATTTTCTTCACTGGTACCAACTTGCCGACCCAAATCGAGACACTCGACATAGTTTAAATTTTCAATTTAGAACCATAAACATGAATAACCTGCAACTATAATAGGTACTTATTTTATCAAGGTGAAAATAAACAGTAAATGAGTCCCAACAGTTATAATATTAGCTTTCTACAGTTTGTTTTTCACGTAGTACTTATAAAAGGTACACAAAACCATATATCTCCCATTTCAGTCAATACTTTGCGAGTACCCTACATATTTCACGTAGTATTTCACTGCGGCTGTAGTTATTATTTGTTTTGGTTTTTTTTTTTTTCTTCATTTTTAAAACTCTCTTTTACATGATTAATTAGCGGAGAAATAAAATTTATGTACACACAATGTACCGAAGCCACACGAGAAGGCACTTTCATCTCGACCACTCCGCAATAAAGACTAACTAATTGTTAAGAAAAACGAACGTAAGTTACAAAATGTAAAAAAAAAAAATCGTTTTTTTAAAAAGTTGATTTACGAGTATTGGTGTCGGCGTACAAAATACGGTTTCGGATTTGGTCACAACAATAGGATAATAGAATACGGAGTGCTGGGAACATTTCAAGAGAACGAGAAGCTTTATTTATTTCAAAAAAGACGAATAAGCTTGAAACTAGGATATGGATAGCAACAATGTAAACAAAAGTGTCTTCAAAGTCCGGACAACCTTTTGGTATGAATGAATTTCATTTTATGATGAATGGAGAGATCTTAAACCATAGGTCGAGTAAGGTCATGAACTTTGTCTACATAAACCAAAGAAGGTGAAAGTGACAGATAAGGGTAAAATTTTCAACGTATTTTTTTCTTTGGAGAGGAGAACCTTGAAATTTGGATTAGTATTTTTTTTTCAAATAAATAATTGAGAAAGAAAACTCTTTCTATACTATGAGAAGTTCAAGCTTGAAATTTCCTTTTTTCAGATACCCAGGTGTTAAAATTGTTTGAAAAATAAATCAAAATCTTATGTGCACTAGCCCATCTGTGAATAACAATAAATATCCAACTATTTTCACCAGCAGATTCGAAGATGAAACTAATAACAACTTACATCCAAAAAAAAAAAAATTACTGAGTACATCATTCTCAAGGTAGTTCAAAATTTCGCAACAAAACACGAGTAAACCATTAGAAAACAACGTAACCAAATTTTTACTTTGCTTGGATACTCGAAACAAACTGACACTCCCCCTACGCCTACTGCCTAATTGCTCATATATGGCGTGTGAAATACATTATTAAGACATCAAATTCATAGTCACGAATGGTATCGGTTTTTTTCTACTCGTGTTAACTGGCACTATGGAAATTAATTGAATTTTTGATTTACGCCCTTAAAATAATTAATAAATAATAATTGAAGTGTACGTGTAATGAGAAACAGGTTTTAGCTATACTTGAGCAGAATCTTTTTTCTCTTCGCATATCTTTTGCTTCTGTTTCTCGTTTTACTGGCAGAATATTTGCATTCAAAGATAAATTATGCGTACTTGGACAGTGTTATAAAATTGCACAGAAAGTAACACATGATGGAAATATAGACTTTTTAAACGGATACAGGTTCACCATAAAAGTGCATACAAAATAAGTGTTTGCAAATAATACATAACATATTATCAGCACTGTGAGTTCAGGAATTGAATTATTAAAGACGAACTCTTTTTACTAGACGTTTGGTCGAAATTTTGTGTGCCCGAGGTGTGTCCGAGTTGTCCAGTGTTATCGTATGATGACTTCATCAAGCATAATATGTAAGTTTGATGACGTCATCATACATAAGCTTAATGAGACTTTTAGGCGATTTTGTGCGTGTTCTTGTGTGTCCAATGTTATCATAATATGATGACGTCTGTCAGGACGAAGCTTTTTTTAGCTCTCAAATTGAGCTACGAATTGAGATTATGAAATTGAGCTATAAATTGAGCTTACAAATTGAGCCACGAATTGAGCTTACAAATTGAGCTACAAATCAAGCCTATAATTGAGCTACAAATTGAGCTTACAAATTGTGTTAAAAATTGAGCTTACAAATTGAGCTACAAATTGAGATTATGAAATTGAGCTATAAATTGAGCTTACAAATTGAGCCACGAATTGAGTTTACAAATTGAGCTAAAAATTGAGCTACAAATCAAGCCTATAATTAAGCTACAAATTGAGCTTACAAATTGAGCCACGAATTGAGCTTACAAATTGAGCTAAAAATTGAGCGACAAATCAAGCCTATAATTGAGCTACAAATTGAGGTTACAAATTTTGTTAAAAATTGAGCTTACAAATTGAGCTACAAATTGAGATTATGAAATTGAGCTCTAAATTGAGCTTACAAATTGAGCTACAAATCAAGCCTATAATTGAGCTACAAATTGAGCTTACAAATTGTGTTAAAAATTGAGCTGACAAATTGAGCTACAAATTGAGATTATGAAATTGAGCTACAAATTGAGCTTACAAATTGAGCCACGAATTGAGCTTACAAATTGAGCTACAAATCAAGCCTATAATTGAGCTACAAATTGAGGTTACAAATTTTGTTAAAAATTGAGCTTACCAATTGAGCTACAAATTGAGCTTACAAAATTGGGCTTACAAATCGAGTTTACAAATTATTATTGAATTCAGTATTTTATATAAAACATGAAAAATTGTATGCTTCAAGTTTAATTTGAAAATGTTTTTTCTGAAGAAAATTTAATACATTTTTCAAATATATCTACTCGTTCGATTGATCCCAAAAGAGAATTATTCATCTTCGTCGCCTTCACGACTCTTCGTGAAGGCTACATAGCTATTGTCTTATAAATCTAATTGAAACCGTATTTTTAATATAGCGTGAGGAGGGGGAAGGATTAAGTCGGAAATATTAAAATTGTTCATCGACGAAAGTATATCGACAGGTATCTATATTTCACTGAGAAAAATGGATAGTATTAATTATAAACAGAATAATAGTGTTGAGCAAAGTCACAAACTGATTTTAGTAATTTTTTTTCTCAGTTTATGCTTTGGGCATGAAACGCTCCGATTCGGTTTCACATCTAGAACTGTATTTTCTAGATTAAAATACCAAAAAACAAAACGAATAATACTTATTATTCGGATTGAAAGTTATTATGATGTAGGAAACCATATCAGTAACACATAAAAGCGATAATTTAGCATGTCGACAAATTAATACGTAGCACAGAATTTTGTGGCAAAAAATGAAGAAATTCACTAATATTAATAATTTGTTAGCACTTTTTTCTCTACCCGGCACTCTGTTATTACACGCCAATATTAACGGCTAATCTTACTTACGAGTATAAGCTACATCCGAGAAAATTACCAACAGGTCCATATAACTATCATCCAAATCATCACGGCCACCACCAGAGTAACGTACATGCCTTTAGGTTGTTTATGTACAATTTAAAAAAACACGTGTTTCTATTCCAATATAAGAGAAAAACATTTTATAAATAAAATGAACCTTAAAAGAGTACAGAAAAATGCTGTGATTTATTTGTCGGAGCCTTTTTTTTTTTTTTTTTTGCAAGTTCGTGGGAAGTAACCGGTTACTGCGGTGAACGTAAGGATTTAATATAATTTGTTAAATAATTACAACATCGATTTTCTACCGTACAACAAACCATAATAGTTTTTTACTCTTCGATTTTAAACGTAGGTGGAAGAAGTACAGTTTAAAAATAAATAAATTCCGATATGGTTTTAAGAGTACAACTATATGCAAATACGTATATCAGAATTAGATGAAAGTTAAGAAGACATGAAATAAACAATTGTACTATAAGAGAACGAATTTAAAGTTCAATGCTTTCAGTGCAAAGTTGTAAACCATTTAAATAGTACAGCCTAATGTGCAGTACTCTCATATTATATGCAATAATTATGCAAGAATACTTTAAAAAACAACAAGCAGTTGGGCACAGATCTAGCTGAGACAAAAAGCATTTTAAAAAAAATATTCTTATAGATTTGAACGCGGTAAAATAAAAATAAATTCTTTAAAACTACTTATCTAATCTTCTAATTTAAAATAATTTTTTTTCATTTTAGCTACCTACTACGCCATTATTATGATTATTGCAATAATTTAAGAATGTAGACGGATAAAACAAATTTACTCGTATTGTACACCCTTTTTCGAGTTTCATATTTCTTTACATTAAGTATAGGTACGTATCTATTATATATTTTATAACACTCACGCGACCCAAATTGAATTATGATACTTGCGAGAGACCCCCCCCCCCCGCCTTTAATTGCTTTAAAAATATAATAATTGATATTTAGGGCACGAGCAAGGGCCAGACAAAAAGATTCAGATTTGGAGTCTACAGAATAAGGGGTGTGAGAAAAATCAAACAAACACGGAAACAGTATAGCTAAAGTAAAAAGCAGGAGTGTAGAACACTTTTGATAAAGATTCCAATTTAGTTTCTCTTCTGTTTCTATTGGCTGAATCGGCACCAAGTCTAATAAATATGTTCTTTAAGAGTTCCCCCAAATTTCGATCAGATCTCATTCCAAGTCTAAATTGTAAAATTAGACAAAAGTTCAAGTCATGACTTTTCTTATTTGGATGACTCGAACGATTGATAAAATTTATGAGTTGAGACCCTTAGCCATTAAAGTATCGATTAACTTATAGGTCGATCCTGAAAAAAGCTTAGAAATCCAAACTCCGTGTATTTATTGGAAATTTTCGTATTTTTTGAAGAATATGGCCGTTTAATAATCTCGACTTTTATAGTATTTTCCTTATATCTGGCAACACTGTTATACAGGTTGATATTATTTTAGTTGCTAGAAAATAAAATTATGTTTTGTTGAGTGAACGGGTGAAGGGGGAGAATTTAAAGTGGTTGGTCAATCCGACATAATATTTTATAATATTAATCAGTGAAATTAAAATAAAAAAAATTCTGTACAATTTTTTCTTTCAAACGATAATTGACCTAGAACAATTGCAAACATCGAAAATCTAAAGGAATTTATAAAAAATTTTGATAAATGAGCATAATTTTTATTTACTCGAAAGTCATACTTCAATATTTACGAATTTCATCACCAATGTTTTCATAATAAATCTTTAAAATCATTTAATATTGATAGTGATGAAAATTTTAATAACATAAATGCTGTGTGGTTCATGATCTGATCCAGCAACCAGCACTTCTTTACTATTGCCTGCAGTTGAAAATAAATCAAGCCATTTACTTTTCGCTACCCATTCAATGCAGTATATTTCTCCCAGTTGGATATTGAAGTAGACGTGGCATAGAAAAAGCCTAGTCAGCGGGAAGCTGTTCGAAATCTAATTGAGATATTTGCAAATTCTAACAAAAGCGAATTATTGGCAATTTGTAAGCTTTCAAATACATCGACTATTGAATTTTTTTTTTTTTTTCATTACTGTTTCCAGTATATGCCTTAACAGCTTGACATCAGAAATGTTGAATCTAGTGCAGTCTGGGATACCTTTCTTTTTTTTTGTGATAGCCGAGCAAAAAAAAAAAAAAAATTGAAAATAATATAATTGTACGAGTACATGGCGAGGATCAAAAATGAATTATCTATTTCTGCGTGAGTACATTTTGCGTGGTCGCAACAAGTCGAATCCATTAATGTGTACCATATAACTCGACCTCGAATGAACTACTTTGGAAGCTTTTTTTTTTTGTCATCTCACCGTAGTTACAATATACATATTATATAGTAATAAGAGAATGACCCTTTCAGTGCAATCAAAGTATTCTTTGACCGAGTAATGATTTCGTGCTAGTCAATCATTAGCACTGTCCTTTTTGTGATTTTCTTGGAACGCCTAGTTCCATTGGGAAAATATGTAACAGTTGGCTTGTTTTTTTGTTTTTTTTTTCGTTTGTTTTATGTTTTTTTGTTTTTTCAAGAAATCCAAACATTTCAAAGCAGAAAGAAGCTGGTATCTGAGTTAGGACTTACATATTCTTGGAAACTGAAAATACAGCCAAAACATTAAAAAATATGCTGGTATAGAGATAATTATTATAGCCACTCGCGAAACTCAAAATCGATTTATCATGACACTTGCAAGACCCTTTTTAGCAGGAGCGTTACAACTGGAATTCAATCGGAACCTTTACCAAAACCTGAATCGGAACAGTTAAAAAAATAACTGTTACAGTAGCAGAATTTAGTACAAAAAAATTTTGCTGGAATCGTATTGAAGCAAATTGGGGACAAAGATTCTCAATTTTTGAAATATTTTTACACATTTTTGCAATTCACTAATGAAATATGGATTCTATTGAGAAATTTCACAGAACTTAATTTGTTCTACACTAAATTTTCTACAAAAACTATTCGATGCAATATTTTCGTATAGTGAAGTAATGTTGAGAAAAAGTGTAAATTCATCTTATCTATAAATAAGATGCATACATATATGTATATTTCGATTTAATTTTTATTTCTTCTTTTTTTGATAATTTGATGTTAGGAAGCATAGAATGTCAGTTAGATTGGATACATTTATAACACTGGATCTTGAATTTTTTTTTTTTTTCATGATAGAAGTGCTCTTTGTGAAGTGAAAGAATCATTCATTTAAAGGTCAATTGTCTCTAAAAAAGAAATGCTTACATGAACCACTAACTTCCTCGATAGATTCGGCTTTACAGCATAAATATTATTGCAGCGAAGTAACAGAAGAAATGGAATATGAAACCCACATTTATCCTCTAACCTCTCATAGGCCAGCTTAGAATAATTATACCAACCCAACATGTATGACTGCGCGATTAGTGCTTTTCAGTCACCCAGCAACTTCTGTACACAGCTCAAATTACCAACAATTAGCAATACTCGACACCAGCTGAAGGAATATTCAATTTCGATGTTATGCATCAACGCCACACAAACGAAATCTAAATCTGATATCTAGTATAGGTTTCGCATTTCACGCAACAATTTTTTCTCTCAAACAACAAATTCATGGTCACCGAAGCTCAATGAATTCCCACGGATTCGACTTTGCCAGTTTCGAAACTCAAATTCGACTAATAACCATAATGGGTTTGTAGAAAAATACAACAGAAGAGGGAAATAAGCGTGTAAATATACAATTTTATAATGCAAAAATACAAAAAACATCACCATTATTTACGTAGATGTAAATAAATTTTTCCGTTGAAAAAGCTCCTAAGCTCCTACAAATATTTTTTTTTTTTTACATTTGTAAATTATGCCACATTGAGTAGACTGAATGAATTCTTGATCGATAAACGAAGTCATTGTAAATATACGTGTATGCAGAGGTGTGAATGTCATTAAGCTATACTAAATAAGTACAACGTGTTTTCCATACACAAAATAATAAATCCGAAAGAATGATAATTCGGTTAGGTAAGAAGGCTACTACACATATACTGAAAGGGGAAAAACCATTTCGAATAAGAAGTAAAATTAAAAATTTCTTACTTTGGATGCAGATGGTACAGAGATGGTTATATTGTACATTTTGTATGCCATATATGTAAAGTAAATATCACAAAAATAGTTTGATGCATGTTATATTTACAATTTTTTGTCATCTGGGTAGCTGTTTTAACCATTTATTTCAAAAAGAGGATTCATTCCACTATGATCTTGATACTAAGTAAATACAAAAAAAAACCATTCCTATAGAACCTTGAAATGTAGAATATGGATACCCAACAGCATGCTTGATAGCCTCCTATACATATATATAACTCTTCTAAGTGGAATGAGAAATGTCGGGTCTAGAAACTGTTTAGGGGACAAAAATTACAAACCAGTAAATCAAAAAAATAAATAAATAAATGTTGGACACGTTTACTGAAAAAAATTTTGGTGGTGGTTTTCATAATTTGAATTGGAAAAGTGGAACAATTCAAAATTCGTAGAAGAAATTACTACGAAAAAAGTAAAATATATCATCGTATAATAAAATGTACTAAAAACATTTAGAAAGTCGCTACAATAAATAATTTTCTTCGCTGTGATAAGAAAAGTTACTATCCTGTTTGTAATTAATACATTTCATTTCTCTCAGCGTTATTGCTCTATATTTATTTCAGTGAGATTTGCAGATCATACACGGAACAAGAAAGTGCAAATTATCAAAATCAACTTCAAAAACATCCAATCTGTAGAAGCGAACGGAAAAATATCTGGGTTTTAAATGTTGACCAAGTCATATATAGATAAACATTTTTCAAAAATTATATTTACAGTTTGTCTATCAACTACTCCCCAAAATCGTTTGGACGCCTCCCCCCCTTACTTGTCGAGTATTTTATCTGCTCCTTATTTCAACACCTTTGTCCACTTATTCAAGCTATTTCTTTATATTTTTATGGCAATTTATACAAGCATTGCTAACCACAAGCCCACCCAAAAAATCCCTAGGTAACACTGCAATAAATGCAGATTCGCTTCCATTTTTGCAAAGTAGCTGGGTATCAATTTCATTTTGACCATTTGGTATATGTAGACGCTTACATCGCACCAAAACGTTTATTTGTTTTTCCACTTAGTTTGCAACGCATTGGCCAGTATAATTTATTTGTGTTGACAGCAAATTTGCATATGCAAACTGACAGATTCATGATACGAGATGTAATTTCGATGAAAGATTTGTGGGTGTGTGAATCCGGAAAAAAACAACAACAACAAAAAACAAACCACTCTCGCCTAATATAACGTCACTTTAATGACAATGTCTCATCAACCATCATCTTCCTCCGTCCATACTTAAAAAATCGTTCAGTCGTCACTTTCGTTCAAATTGAAAAACACAAATTTTCAACATCAACACAAACACCACCACCGCATACACACTCGAACACAAATTCATTGGCTAAAACCACCTAAAATCGAACACCTACACCGAGCGAATCAAATTTTCACTTCCTGTCAACCTGCGCGAGAAGAAGACAAAAAGAAAAATAGAATCATCCAACACAGAAAATTTCTTCTCAAGTTCCTGCCAACTTTGTAGGCCTACGTGTACCTGAGAGTTGAAAATTCGTCAGTCGTTTAATTAATTCGCACCGCAGCAGCCTCTCAACCGTAGAAATTCGAAGTGTTACAAAATCTAGTCGCAAAATTGCTGCTGGTCGATCGACCTTCAAACTGAGTCAAGGCTTCTTTATCATCAACAACGAAGGTAGGAGACAATGGCACACTAGACAGACATAAAAGGTTTGGCAAAAAAAAAAAATTGAAGCAGCAAGCTGTCACCAATTTCTTCGTTCGATAATTTATTTTTTGGCTCTGTTAATCCCATTGTCAGTCCATTTATATGATTTAATGGTGTCGTCCCAAAATTGAGAAATCCGAATTTTAAAACAACGAAAACACGCAGTCAAACTTTGTCAACTTTAAAATCGAGGTGAGTTACTGAGGCTTGAATAAGGGAAGTTCGAGTTAGAGGTTGATTTTCTTGAAATTTCAAGTTATGAAGGTTGAATAAATGTTATGAATACGCATATAGGTTGTAAATATCATGTTTTATGATGATTATGATGATCGCATAAAAAAAGTACTTCAAAGCTTCCTGATGCTTCCTAATTTCGAAATTAATTATTAATTTTGTTTGGATTTTTTTCAAACAAATATTAGCAGTTTTTTTTATTTATTAAAACCAAAAACCCAACTTTTGTAACTTAGAAAGGCTTGAAGAGTGAAAAAATACAAGTTATAGGAATCTCCTTTCGTCAGTTTTGAGTTTTGGGAAGTCCTTTATTCGAGGTAACGAAGTGGTTAACTCATTTTGCAAGCTCATTTTGTAAGTTCCTTTCATAAGCTCATTTTGCAAGCTCAATTTGTAAGCTCCATTAAAATTTGAAGAATTCATTCATTCAAAAACCCTTGGTAATCATCGATTTTTAGCTATTTTTTGCTAATATCTATATTATCTACTGAATTGCCCAACCGATCGACTTGAAATTTCTATCAGACCTAAAACTCGTCGAGATTCACCTCTTGTGCAAATTTCAGCTTTATTGGTTCAGTCGTTCGTCAGTTTTCGTTTCATAAAGAAATATATGCCGGTACACGGAGGGAGATACAAAGATAAAAATGAATGAAAAAAATAAATATAAATAAATATAAAAATGCGAGATGGGAATTTTAGGAATCTGGAGATCATGAAACGAATGACTGGGGGGTCTCATGCCCTATTGTGAAAGTCAGACTAAATTCAATAGAAAGATTTCTGACTAAAATAGACATGACACTTTAATACTTGAAGTTATGACCACAATAGAATTTCATAAGAATAGGTAAATTTCAACATGAGTACCTTTCGCAAAGAAGGATACCCTTTTAATAATATACTACATATATTTTTGGAAACCATAAAAAAAGCATGGGCCGCACATCATCCCTCCAACGCAACGACTCGCCTTAACTAAAATCAAAAGTACAGCACTTTCTATTCCTGGATTTCGAATACTTTTAGGACTTCTCGTTTCACAACATTTCATAGTACGAGTATTTCAATTACACCGAATCGAGTCGATTTTCGAAAAAAAAAATCATTTCGCCAATTCACCGCATAACTTGAACGGTTTCCTCTCTTTTTCTGTCCTTTTTTGTCGAATTACAAGGCATTTTTATTTTGAAGGACGAAAAAGTGCAGCATGAATCATCACGTCCTCAGGCTACTGCAGAATCTCAGACTTGGGAGATACAAAAAGGGGAGAATAAAACCGATATAAACACGTTTTGGAATCGCCTACGAAAAATTATTCGCCTCATTGATGTCGCTTTAGCTCAGAGCCACCTACTGAATTTGCTTATCACCTGACATTACACCTTGTAAAGAAGGAAAGACAGACGAAAAAAAAAAAGTAAGTATTATTTTCATGTCGCCAAGTGGTTGGGCCAGCATAAGGAGACTTCTCTGACTAGGTCGTACAATTTATTGGCATTATGGTGATTTACGTTTTCCGTTTTTGAAAGGCTGGAAGACGAAAAAAAAAAGAAAGAAGAAGAAGTAAAAAGTGAAAAAAAATAGGACTAACGATTATTTAGGCGCGGCGAGAGGCAACACTGGTAACCGTCATATACATTAAATTTAAAATGTGCTTTAATTTGAATATTTAAAAATTCATCGTTTTCTAACGGAAACATACAAACTTTATTTTGATATTATAATTTATTACAAAATAGTCGTTCCTTGTTGATGGCTCGTTTCTAAAAACGTAGATTCGATTTTCTTTCGCAGTGGGAAGAGGTGAGAGAGTGACAGTTGGAGAGTAAATTGGAATAAAATAATAGAAACGGTGTGCGACAAGATGATAAATTTCAATATGTTCGCCGTATGCAGTGAGGTTTAATTCTTCAAGAACTTAATTTAGTCAGTTCATAGGCGTAGACTTGAACTTTTTTTAGAATTATTATAAAACTAAAAATCTACCTATTAATTGTAATTACAGCAAAAACTTTTCAAATATTTTTCTTCTCTATAATCTACAGGGTGTTTCACTTCGAGTTTACCAACAAGCTACTGTAGACAAAGCAATTCAGGTTACATGTCTGATAGTTTGCATACTCTCTGTGATTAACAGGGACTGTGTATTGTTCGAATAATTTTTCCCCCAAACCAACAGATAATTATTTATAAAAGTTCATAAATTCAATAATATGACAGAAACCTCTAGTTTGCGCTATTATTAATTTAGCAAATATGAAGCAGTTTCTTAATCTCCAACATTGTAGCAATAGCAGCAAGCGAAGAAAAATGATGAATGAAAATGTGTGAAATTTGAGGTAAAAAACATCTTAAATTTTTCATTTTTATTTTCAACTAATTAAAAAAAAAAAGTGTTATTTAAAAAATAATCATCTGACATGGTCCGGAGGAACAAATTATTTCAACCCCTGCCAAACAGAGAGTAGGCAAATCATCATAGATGAATGTAATTCATGTTGCCCTATCTACAGTTGCTTGGTGCTGAATTCGAGGGGGAACGCCCTGTATATTTTGTAATATCCAAATGACAAACTGCAAGACAATTTTGTTACATTTGAACCTAATTTTAAATAATCAATGGAAAAGCTTTGAAATTCAACGAAGTGGTAGCTAGGTACATCATAAACTGGTTACTGCAGATTTGATTGAATAACAAACATAGGTCTAATAATCACAAGTACCTATAACAAACTTGAAAAGTTTAAGAATTTTAATTATTTTAATCCACTTAGCTAACTTTGAACCTTCCATAGAAATCCGACAGCAACATTAGTTAAATTGCGTAGCAACCAGACTCTGATTATTTCTTTTACAAAGAACCGCAAGTATCATTCAAAAAGAGTATATTTTCCACCTTTTAGTGAAATTTTTCTACAGGCAACACTTCAAGGCAAATAGTGAGCACTTTGTACTACTACAACCATTTCCAAAACAAAGCTGTACCCAACAATTCCAAAAACGTTTCTCATTAACCTCTGCCAAAGTACTTACACCACCAGTACTATTCTTCAACTGCTAAACCAACACCCATTCTCCACAGTCTCCCCTATCTAACTTACTTCAACAATTCTCGGCTAAAATAAACTTTTCCAGCACAAAATTCTCGGAAGAAATTATCAACAAGGGAAATCTCCGAATACAGCCTAAAGCAAAGGCGAAGGCAAAAAAAAAAAAAAACGTGCTTCAACTTCTGTCTCCCATTTAGCGACAGAATAAAAAAAAAAAAAAAAACTCCCCCGCATTAAACAAATCCATTTTTCTAAACATTTATCATCGAAATAGGCCACCAAAAAAAGAAAAAACACAAGCACGTCAAACTTAACCGCTCCCTTTTAAAGCGGCATAAAAAGCCGACAAAAAAGGCAGCATTTGTTTTCAACTTGCATTATTCCTAAAATTACTCGAGCAATTACGCCTTCCATACGAACAAATTTACCCACCACATCGCGCGTTCAGTAATAGTCTAATTTCTTTTCCTAATTTTTGTTCAACTTTTTTCGTTACTCAGGGATGGTTAAGAAGGCGGGTGGTAATACGAAAATAAAATCGTTCATATTTTTATTGATAGCTTTTGTTCGAATCCAAACCAATACCTTACCAAGTACCCGATGGGCAAAAAATGAGAAAATGATCCGTAAAATGAGAATTTTATCCGTTGTCAGTCCGTTTTTATTTTCGATCATCGGATCTGAAAATTTGCAGTTATTTTTGTCATCTTGATTAATTTTCCAAATTCGTTTGTAAAACGGATTTCCTGATTATAATCAGTGATAATTTTTGGGCAATTTTTCTAAATCCGTTTGTAAAACGGTTTCACGGATTATAACCCGGGCCAACAAATATGATAAAACAGCTTTCACGGAAAATAATCCGGACTCATTTCCGGCAAGACTGATTACAATCCGTTCGAAATCCGTTTTAGAAGCCGGAAAACAGGAAAATTCCGGGTTATAATCCAGAAACGGATTATAACCCGGAATAAAACGGATCCGTTTTCAAAATATTTTGCCCATAGGGTACATATATATATGTAACTGGGGGCCAAATAGATTCCTACACACCAGTCATAGCTTGTCACTTAGGAAAATTAGACTGAAATTCTCGAATCAAAATAGTTTATCAAAGGGCCCCCATTTCTTGATACCGAATCTAAACTTCGAATCAGTTTTCCCAAAATGGTTTTTTACCCGGATAGCTTTTCTAGCGAATGCTTTTTACCATAACTTTTTTTTCCAATTATCTTATGCTCAAATTCCTCCATCCGTCACCCCCTCGAATGCTGTTTTTATCAATGATGGCTCACTTGAAGTCTGCTGCTGCTGCAGACCCTTCTCCTTAGTCCTTACCCAAAGAGATGTTCAACTTTGTCAGATTTTCAACATAAGTACGAGTACTATGGAAAAGTTGAAAAATGTAAAATTAACCTTGTAACCACGTTTGAAATGAAGCCAAGCCAACAGATATTTTAATTCGTAATTTTTACAATTTAAATAAGAAAATAGGGACAATTTAAGATTTAAAGCACAATATTCTGACCAAAATAGTAAAATTCACTGCAAGTAATAAAAATTTCTACGATAAATGTTAGCTTTCATAGCTGCGTGATGAAGAAATTTCTCTCAGGGTGCAGCGCCGAAAATTGTATCAAAAATAGATTCTCAAATTCGGGTTGTTGTCCCTTCGGAGCAGAAATATTTAAGGGAAAAAATTCGGGCAAAAATTATTCAAGCGAAAATCAGTTCGGGAGAGTGAACCAATTGGCAGCGTTTTGATTCGGGCGAATGACCGGATCCCTATATTTCCCAATATTAGGAGAGGACCGAAACAGAGAGTTTAAAAAATACTTAATCAATTTTCATGGCAGACATAGACTCGTTCAGATTTGTTACCCAGTATTTAGAAAAATCTGCCATTTTGAGAAGGTCCAATATTGGCAACGAGAAACGAAGTAAATCTCATAACCTTTATTCAGCTATTTCAGTTACCCACAATATTTCATTTAAATTCGATTCTATTTTTAAGCCAACGACGCTAAAAATTAATTCACTAAAACTTACAAATTAGGGAATCAAGATGAATATTTCTACAAGATAGTAATTCTTAATCCGTTCCAAATTTATTCACATTTAAAATATCGAGATGTATAAATTATTTTGTTGCAAATATTCACACCGCAGTTCGAATTCCAAGCTACTGGATATAAAAGAATTTCATCTCCATCCTCTTATCATGTCAATTTGTCAACTGTTGGAAAATATTTTGAACTGCTTGTTATTCATACAAGGATTGAGAATTTTTTCTCACACAAATAATTTTGTCTATCATTCGTCAAGATTTAACATATTTTCCATAATTAAAACAAACAGAAAAATCGAAGTGAGAGACCCCTCGTGTATAGACTTAATTAGTGATTTTTTTTATCATGTGCCAACCAGTGGTGCCAACTAGTATAGGAATTAGTTTTCTTCTAATGTACCTACCATTGCATTGCGAACTTACCTATAAGAGATATCAGGAAAATCGATAAAGAATTATTATTCTCGTATCAGTAATTGAGAATTTGCAAGTTCAGTTCCGCAAAAGGAAACTGATTATGACGAAAAATAGCATCATTTTGCATAAAATACGAGAAAAAACTGTTGATTATACTGATTCGTCTCCGAGATAAATATATCGCAGACGAATTGATGAAGACGGAAGAGGTGAGGGGTACAGAGAAGAAAATATGCTGGCATGAAGGTGTTTACCTTCGTTACATTTCTCTGATGCGATTGAACACATCAATCTGTTTACGTCTGTAGATACATGTAAGTATCTTGAAAATACACATAATATAGGTAGCTAAAAAGTTAAACGCCATTGTGATTGTCGCAAAACGATTTTTTTCTCTCCTCATGACGCTCGTAAACATCGCGTAATTATAGACTTTTTACGAGAACCTTCCTCCGCCTCCATAATATGCATTCATAAAATCGAACCAGTATTCAAATTGAGTAGCAAGACATGTACGGTCCTTTTTTTTCTTTTTTTTTTCAATTTTCAAAGAATAAAATGTTCCAGCAGGTGTATGAGATATAAATATAAAAATAAAAATTACGAATCTACGTGGGCCACAATTTGGCTACGAGTTCTTCGTTTTCCATACTCACAGGTTTACCAGCCCCATTTTTATTAGGTGAAAAAGTTGGTAATTTTTGGGCAATATTTGGGTGTGTGTAATTTTTCACAACAATTTAATTTGAAGAAAATATCAATCTAGGGTAGTATTGAGAGATGTGTTATTTTTTACCCACGATTTTATTTGATCGAAAAATCTATAAAATCTATTAAATAGAATACTGAGGAGGGTTTAATTTTTCACGCACTATTTTATTTAACAAAAAAAAACAAAAAAAATCAATTTACGAATCTACAAGGGCCACAATTTCGGTACGATCGTTCTTCATTTTTTGCACCCACAGATTTCACAGCCCAATTGGGGACTGACAGAGAATAAACTCAAGGAGTTACCCATTGAAAATTGAAAAAAACAAAAGTAACTCATAAATAATGCAGGCTACCCTGGCAAATTATCTGCTACATACTTTCAAGTATATCTTTCTTACACAATTATCCAATAAGTGGTATTAATATTTCGGGTAATGACAATGATACATCATAATTGAAAGTATTAAGTGAGATATGACCCAGTCTGAGATTGCAAGAAAAGTCAATAACGATTTGAAAAATGGCTCAATAGGAACAAAATAAAACAAACAAAAAAAATCCATAACAATTACATTCAATTCATTTTCGGATTTTTCATCCCCACTTTGAACTAAGTACATCTACAAATATTTTTTTTTCTTTTCGGAAAAATTGTCTCTAGTATTCTAACTACAGTTGTCTGAGATCAAGTCTAATTAATTTTTCCAATGACTCTATAAACCTCGTTTAAGAATTTCTAATACTGGAACAGCATTCAACTGATCAAGCAGTTATAATTATTCACTTACAAGATTTATTGAATTTAGACCTCAAGAAACCAGAATCTAAAAGAACAGCAGGCCTATTTGTGAAAGTTCCGTCGAAATCAAAGCAATATAGTGTTCGAATAATATCAAACAAATAAAATATTATTAAACGAAATGAAAGAAACATGGCATAGCGATTTGTTTTATATCGTTTCTTTAAATTTATACACTCGTTTTCAGTGTAAAGCAACTCAAAAAAGAAGAAAAATTATGTAAATCGACACACGAACATCACATCAAAAATATCAGTGAAAGTGAGAGATATGTCTTTATTTTTAGAGTCATGATAGTTGGGAAAGATATTTTCTAAAAAATTTCCATTTGAAAAAAACAACAACTATATTTTATTATTTTAATAATACTCGCATGCTAGAGAAGTTTGGATTAAATGTCATAGAATTTTCATAGTATAGTAATACGTGAACTGTGTGAGACTGATGTACTTTTTTACGGATGCAATATCTTCAATGAAGAAAAATAAATAAATGGGTACCCTTTAAGGATTGCACATTTTTCTTAGGGGAAAAATCATTTTCATGAAAGTGTATTAAAACTAAAAAGCTATAAGTACGTAAAATCAGACTCATCTGGATTACTATACTTTTTCCTAGCCATAACTGAAAATGAGATGAAAATTTAAAAATTCTCTTAAATTAATTTAATATGGAATAATTATTCAATGGCACTATTCGTATAAATTCAAATATTAGAATGTTCGAAATTTAGACTCTCATCGACTTATGCATTTGCAAATACGGAAGCCCAATACAAAAGCGTTCGCTCAACTTCTTAAACGTTTACCTATGGTTACAAATGCTAGCCATTAGTCCAGTTACATAATGGATTTCGATAAAAGCGTATAAAATTATTAAAAGAGTACCGAGCCGAGATAGCAACCTATAGTAGGCTGCTGTATAGTCGATTACAATATGAAGAGGAAAAAAAAAATTAATGCTATCTAATTGACAACAGAGCCAAAATTTCTTTCTTCTTCCTTTCGACAATAAGACCAGGAAGCAGATAGGATGACGGGTAGCCAAGACAAATCGCACGTAGAACGCACACTCTTTCCACCATTTCATATTTTTCTCTCTAGTAGCCCACAACAATTATCTTTATTTTCTTTCTTCTTTAGCCCCACTCCCCCGATATCATTCACTCTGCTTCACCAACTTCCTTGGGCATTTCCTAGACGAATTATAAAGTCTATAAATGCGTTCATAATTGCATTTGCAACGGAAATTAAAATCGTTTTATAGCTTTAATTAACGAAAACGTTCATTAAAATGATTCAATTTTACGTGTATGACTCGCAGGTAGGGCTACGACTTATAGTCGCGCTAATGTCTTCGTTTTCCTCATATCTGCGCACAGCGTGCAACAGCCAATAGGCAGCAGATTTTACAGACAATAAATCATAAAATATTAATAAAATAATATATAAATGTAAAAGTCGTAGATGATTTTCTCTAAGGAAACGAGAAATTATACGGTAATTATGGCTTTCGAATAAAAAAATCGTACGACTCACAGTTTCAGGGTAAAGGGAGGCTTAGAATTTTTTTTGTTGAAACATGAAATAATATATTACGCAGTGACGAAACTAAAGGGATGCTTCGGTTTCCCCAGAAAAAATTCAACCCGTCTACCCCCAAAAAAATACCGGAAAAAAAACAGTAAAAAAATCGAAAAATACAATAAATGAACCGCAGTATCAAGTTTTTGAATATTAAAATTCTTTCTGATTTTTCTCCCTTTCCCCTTAGAATAAGCTGTTTCCGCCACTGATATTATGCAAAACTCACACTATATATTTGTCAAAATGAGCCAAAGCCCAAAGGGTAATACAGCAACCGATGCATGAGATAAAACATATCCATAGAGGGTTCATGTGGTCTTGATCACTCCTCAACGCAAGAACTTCAAACCATTTTTATTGAAAATTACTAAATTCTATTGACAAATATAAGCCTACACTCTCCTTTGTCAATATTTTTATAACTAAGGGGTCAACGTTCATCATTTGGATATTCCTCGGAGTGGGCTGACTTCTCTAATATAAATTACAAGCGTGTTAAGCATCTGCATTATGCATTCAAAAAAGAAACGCAAGGCGTAATAACAAAACTGAAAAAATTTTCGATTGACTAAAAATATTTCTCAACATTTAAAGAACCCCGTCAGCGGCTAATGGACGTATGCAAAGGGCCAGTACCTCAGATTCCTTTCGTCTTTTGAATGCTCTAGGTCGAACAAAAGCTGGCTCACATTTTTGTGGAACATAATTTCACACTACTATAGTCATAATTACGCACCACATCAAGCACACTCAACGAAATCGCGTGAATCCTCTTAAATTTTGAGGAATCGTAATGTAAAAGTGGTACAAAAAAACTTACCGGGCAATGGTGGCACAGTAGTCTGATGCGCTGTAGCTGGCGGCGTCGTCACTAAGCCTAAGCTTTTGTAGCCCTCGTCCGACACTTCGGAGCCACTATCATTGGGCTCCTTCTTCGTAATGAGGTCCAAGTCGTTGACGCTGGCGCTTGATTTACGCGACCTGGACGTGTTGCCGACAAAGTTTTCGGAGACCTTGGATACTGGCGTCGTATCAACACCACTTCTCTCGGTGCTGATCTGGGTGGCTGATCGCTGCACTACTGGCATTGTTGTCTGGTACTGTGGCCTCGCCAGATTGTCCGATATCTTGCACGCAGGTGTGGTGTCAACGCCACTGCGCTCGCGACACGGTGACACGCTGCGCCGGCTATCTTTGGGAGTATTGGTGTACAGCAAAGGGTACTGACTAGTGCCGACGAAATTGTCTGAAACTCTGGCCGCTGGTGTCGTGTCAATGCCCTGATCACAGACCACTTGGACGGCCTGCTGAACTGTGGGTGTGGAGACGGTAACCTCTTCAACCAAGGTCGATTTAGCGGTGCACAACTGGCTGGTGGCTTTGGCGATTTCTGCAATTGCATGGGTGGGCGAACAGTCAACGCTACCAGCAGTGCTGGTGGTTGCACTGTCGGTAGTGTTGTCAATGCCATCTCCGGCATCCTCGTTATTCGTCTCTTCGGTGCCATTTACTAGTGGCTCGTTCAGTCGTCTCGTCAACTCGTCGCTGTGGCCGTTTTTCAGTTCACTGTGCATTGTTTCAACGACGACCTCACTCGTCTCAGGTACGGCTCCCCCTTTATTCGAGGAGCTGCTATTGTGGCGCGACCTGCGGCCAACCGATGGCGACCGACTTCTGCAGATAACGCTACCATCGTCGTTGAAGTGCATCGTCAGGTCTTTGTTCGACGTGACGAAGCTGCGATCTTTGCGCTCCAATTTGCGTTTCTGGCTAGTCGGTGTACCGGAACGAGAACGTACTCGGTCCGGAGGGTTCGGTGTGGTCGAGCGCGATCTGGTGGTGCGACGCGAATCCGGCGCCAATGTTTGCAGTTTCTTGAGGCGGGGTGTGGGGCTGCGGCTGCGACGCTCCGCATTATTGGCAGCGGCTGACAGATTGTTGGTGGAGCGATTAGAGTTTGATTTAAGGGTGGCGGCTGTGGGCGTCGGTATGAAGGTGGTGCCGCCGTTGCTGCTGTTACTCGATGTCGAAGAACGACGGGTACGCGGTGGGGACCTGCGCAAAAGGGGGTGTACGTGCTCAGTTCTACATGCACTAGATAAGCTCTAGACGAGTTTTAATTTAAGCGAAAATCTGCTATAATATATGAACACAGAAGTGAAATTGGTCTATTTCAGAAATAAATGTCACTGTTATGGATAGTAAGACATGATGTACTTTACTAATAGACAATCCATAAAGTAAAGCTTACTAAGAAATCCGTTTAATATGGATTGGTATAAATAGTGATGTACCCAGGACAGTGGCAAAACTAGCTTTTTTTTTACAGACCAACCGAGGTGAAGAAAAATTATAGAAAAAAAGTCAATATCCAAAAAATTAATACGGAATACAATTTTTTCTTGTTTTGGAAATTTCAATTTTTTTATTGGTTTGTAGTTGATTCTGGAAAAAAAATTTTTTTTGGGGGGGCGTTGCCTCCGCTGGGCACTTCTTAGTTCCGACACTGATCCAGGAGCGAAGCTAAAGAAGACCTCCGGTATTCGTTTCATCCAAAAATAATAATAAATTCAAAAAATAGCACCCTTACCCTTGGCTAATTTGTGAGTAAAACCAAGTATTGCCATTTTATTTACATAAAATGCTGTAATATTCTTATCTTTCACAGGTTCGCAAGATTAAGACCAATTTCACACAGATTACAATGTTTAAGCATCGACCAATGAAGTATGAACGATCGATGTTACCTGTCATAATGAACTTGGGCGTGCGACAATTCCAAAGCTGGACCTCCGCTCTTAATGCCAGTAATTTTGGATGACACAGCAGCTCTATGCGCTAGTAATAAAAGAGGTAAAAGAAGCGTGAGATAATGGAAAAACGACACGAAAATAGATAGGCGCGCGTAGCCAACTCTAAATTAGTGCTTCTAAATAAAGACGTCAAAATGAAAGATCAAATAATTAACACTCACAAGTTCGGCACCTGCACGGATCGTGTTTGTCCAGATAATGGGATAAGGTGTTCCATCCGCCGCCAACTCTTACCATAACGTGACTGCGAAGGATCTGTAAAAAAAAAGATGGCCCAAAAAGCATTAAACTCGAATAAGGTCTATTCCCACTACGATTTTTTCATCTTTTATCTTTATTTTGCATAAAAGATCTGCTTAATTAGTATCACATGACAAAATATGAATATATAGGTAGGTACATTTTCTTAGAGCCACAAATATATACCAGAAAATAGTATATTTTTGACAATTTTTCACCACATTAGCACGAGTATCACGAATTCACAAATTACTATAAGATGAATTATGTTTCTTTCAAGTTAACCTTTTACGAACGTACAATAAAATAAGTCAGATTTTAAGCAGTTCCGTGATTCCTTGGTCATAGAACTGTAACATGTTTTGTTTCACAGTTATTATATTGTTGCAGAGAAAAAAGTGCAAACCTAGCGCAGTAATTAAAGTGTACACCAAAAACCCAGATTTTTCCATTCAATCAATTGTTCCAAAAACTATCATTATTCAATTAACACGAAAAAGATATTCATTAAAATCCAGAATCTATTGAGCTACCATTAGAGGTTATAGCGAGGGTTCCCTTCACCTTATTTCTCTACTACAGAACACAAAAAACACTGAAGTTCGCTAGTGATTAATACTGCAATAGAAAATGTGATGTGACCGATGAAAAGGTGCCTTAAGTTGAAAATTTCAATTTCGAACATAATATTGTTTATGAAAGAGAAAAGCTTTTAAGAGTATTTTGCAAAAAAGATATTCTCATGACATCTAATTTTTGAATTCATAAACCGTACTATTGAGAAAATCAACTGTTTAGAGTTTAAATCGTAATTTTCAAAAATAAAATAACTATTCTGAAAAACTGCTGAATTGATTTTAATTAAAGTTTTAAACGTCATTATCATTACACACATGACCCTAAATGTATCCTGCGAAATTGTGATGAAATTAATCAAATATTTTTTGTATTACAACAATTTAAAAAAATATAAAAAGGAGGAAAAGTAAAAAAAAAAAAAGCCCACTTTTCAGCGAATTGACCATAAATAAAGATTATAATATCGGTCGGTGGTGTGAAACTTCACCAAAATGATGCCAAAAAGAATACATAAAACGAAAACACGAATAAATGATTTTTTTCATTTTTCGACCTGGCAATCATTTTTTGCTCATTTCTCAAAAATATTGAAGACTGACTTAAGGCACCCATTTCGTAGATCACATCACAAATTTTTTAATTTTGTTAATGAGCAGCTAAAGAAGAAAAAAGAACTGTATTAATGTGAACAAATCAACTAAATTTCTTTGCAAATAAAAAACATAGGTACATCCTTGACCAAAATAAGCGCAGAAAAATCAGACTTTACGTCGCGTTTTTCAAGTGATGCAAATTTTGTGCCCACACTAAACTGATTCTACCGACAAAAACATATAACCTCACCTGTTGACAGCTAGTATTTATCAAGTTATACGCATTTCTTCCTTGTCAATGAAAAAATTGCTGAATTATTATGTTTTGATATTTCGAATTCGTTTTGCACCAATAAACATCCACCACCAGCTTCTATACAAACATCTTATATCTTCGTAGGCAGCAAGCGTGTATCTCCATAAAAATCTCATATTTCTTAAATCGTTCAAAAGTCCAAATTCAACGAGTGTTTTGAAGGTTTTTCCATACGTGTATTTACGATGCGGTTCTCTCCGATTTCCCAGATAAAGAATCGTTTGAATTTCCCGCCTCTCACCCAGTAATGAGGAAACGCAGTACACACTTGCAGGTGTTAAATTTTTAGTAAGATGAAAATCTTTATTTTTCTCTTCACTTTCGCCACTATTGATCGAGTATCTTTGGAACTGATGCGGAATTTTCGCCAAATACTTTTTGAACCCAGAGATGGTATCAAAATTTTATGAAAAATCAACATAATCCCAACGCCCACCTTATGGTCGAACATTTTTGAAACGATTATGCCTTGCCTTCGTGCATTCCCTTTACTATCGATGAGGTGATAATTACTTTGCCTACACAAAAAGTCTTTCTTTCTTTCGTCTTCAACTCATTTTTTTTTTTTCAATTTAATATTTTAGAAGGTTACTCGGTATACCTCGTTGACTTTAAGCCAGAAGGTCAGGATACGAGTTTAGCCTCCCTTTGCACATTCAGAAATTCATCAAGACTTTTTTTCTTCCTTATTTTATATGTAATTATGTATATATTGTTTTCCTCTACCAATCATGCAAAATGTTTCCAATCCCCCAGCCCCACGAAATAAGATAAAATGGTGTTGAATTTGAAAACCCTTAAATTTAATTCTCTAGTTTTTCTTCTTCCAGGAAGGTACAATGCAAATCGTTTTTTGCTGTAATCTTGACATGAAGATTATCTACAAAGTTCCCTTTATTTTGAGACAGAAAACTTAAATATTGTGTCAAGTGATACGAGACCTCATTCCTACAAGCAAAATTAATTTTGTACCTAATATTACACGCAATAAATATTTCAAAAATTGAATATTGTAATAATACACCTAATAATATTTTTTTAAATATTTGAAAGATACCTCAACCCTCCTAATTTTTGATATCTCTACATACAATAGCAAACTTTCAAATAAAATTAATATTTTGAAATATTGTAAGATTATTTCAGGAATGTTTTTGAAGACAACTTTATTGTTCAGCTAGAGTAAAAGTATTGTTGAGGAAGTTTTGAGAATATTTTAAAATATTTTCACAATTAAAAAAAAGACTTTCTAAGATGGTGATAAGTTGATATAGGATGCCTTCACAATATTTCCGAGAAAAAAAACCTATTCAGTGATTTATGATAATAATGGTAAGTGTCAAAACTGTTATACAGCACACAGAAAAAAATTTTCGCTTCAAATATCAGCGTACAGCACATTAATTTAAGGACAAATCAGTTTAGTACATTTTTTATTCGCAGTTCAAGCAGGAAGTAGGTATAGTAAGGTACTTGAATAAATTCTTATTCCGTGGAGGGGGGGGGGGCTCAAAACGAAAAGCACTGGACTACAATAAAGCAAACCACCATTTCCATGATCACTCAGCCCTGTATAAAGTGTAATGAGGAAATTTCTGTTCGATACTATTTACGCAATGAAAATACAACGGTTCTTCAACCCTACTCCATACTCCTACAACACGAAAAAACCGAAGGGTTATCTGCTGTCTAGACATAAGACGCCGCCAAATTTACGACCAACCAAATTTTACACAGCGAAATACGCGGCGATAAATTTTTGACAGAGAGAATAAAAGTTTTTCGCAACCCCATAAATTGAATTTTGCTTAACAAAGGTAAGCAAACATATTATCATGCCTGGTATCATTCCAAAAAGAAGCCGATAGAAAAAACCTTCGACCTTCTTCAAAATTTCACCTCTCCACAGCTTTCTCGAATGTATAATTCGGCATAAAATTTGTTTGCTCCGAGATTACATATTCAGTTTAACTTGACTGCAAATACCCCTCTCTACCCCACAAACAATACACATTGTGATATAACTGACCTTAAGTTTACCATACACACACCTATCTCGCCAACTGAATCATTTTACACCAGAATCACGTTTCAGCGAGTGTTTCCAGATCAAATATTCGCCAGCAAAAAATTCGAATTTACGTGACTAAATTTTTTCTCATTTGTTAAAAGAAAGTGTACCTATTCCGGCCGTTTATTTTGGAGACGAAAATAACTATACACAATTTATTACTTACTCGAACAAATATCAAAACTTTGGTATCACCGATGCGGTATTTTCCTTCGGATACTCGTATCATTGGGAACTGCGTTGGGCACTGACATTTTTCAACTTCGTCACGTACCTGCAAAAAGAAAGGAAGCAAATGTTAGAGTAAATACTGGCCCAAACTATAGACATAGTAGGTACTTATGGACACATTATTAATTATTGAATATCAAAATAATAACTCCGTAACAATAGAATCTCAAAATTAGAAGATTTTATTCATAGTCCTTAATCAATTAAATATTTGAATTATAAAATTTGACCGTTAAAATTTCGTTCGCAGATAGGAGCGAATCCCTATGGGCAAAATATTTTGAAAACTGATCCGTTTTATTCCGGGTTATAATCCGTTTCTGGATTATAACCTGGAATTTTCCTGTTTTCCGGCTTCTAAAACGGATTTCGAACGGATTGTAATCAGTCTTGCCGGAAATGAGTCCGGATTATTTTCCGTAAAGGCTGTTTTATGATATTTGTTGGCCCGGGTTATAATCCGTGAAACCGTTTAACAAACGGATTTAGAAAAATTGCCCAAAAATTATCACTGATTATAATCAGGAAATCCGTTTTACAAACGGATTTGGAAAAATAATCAAGATGACAAAAATATCTGCAAATTTTCAGATCCGATGGTCGAAAATAAAAACGGACTGACAACGGATAAAATTCTCATTTTCCGGATCATTTTCTCATTTTTAGCCCATCGGGAATTAGTCTCTCCAATTTGATGTAGAAAATGATAAAATATCGACGAAAATCAATTGATTTATTTGAACTAAATTCTGATGAATTTTTTTTTTTTTTCTATTTACTCATCTTATCAGCTTATTAAGGCCTTTTTTTTAGCAGAATTTTTATGTACAGAAAAGCAATTTTTTTTTTCAATTGACCTAAAAGATTTTTACATCCCCCCCGCCCCCGCCCAAATGTATCAAGCAAAGTCCACCTATAAGAATTATCACTAGGGACGCATTAGCTCATTTCCACGACACTCAAACTCTGAATGTACCTATACTCGTATTTATTCAGAAATTATAAATGCCTCATTAACGTACAACACTAACCTTTCCGACGACTTCTCACACATTGGTCACGCAAAATTATACTGGAGCCACATTTACGACTTTTTGTCGAGTATTTATCAAAATCGTGGGACACAAACAAAAAAGCACGAAAGAGTCATTCAAAGATTATTTTTGGTACATAAAAGCATGAAACGCGAATGATTCATGTTTCAAGAAATTAGCAAACGCTGACGTAATTGCAAGGGCTTAGTAATATTGTTTGCTATAAAGCACATTTTACGCACGAAATGACAATTTTTCTAATCGATTCTACGTTGATAAGCAGTTGGTTTGTCTTTGAAAGCATACAATGAGAAAAATAAACTTCAATTTCACTTCCACTTGGCATCCAATTGCCATCATGTTACTTTTTCAGCGAATATGGGTTTTCAATAATAAAATTTTATTAAAATGCTATTATATGTACTACTTAATCAATCAAAGGACTGCGGTCAACTTGAAGATTTTATACTGACGTTATAAGAAGGATTTGACCTTATAATTTCACGAAATTATTTTCCGACTATTTTTCATGAATTCTAAGGCTAAATATGACAGAGTGGAAACGAGTACAATAATTAAAAATCACCCGAGGGATCCAAAGTAGAAATGGGCGTTGAAGGACTTTAGAATGAAAATTTCAAAAATTGAAGAAAAAAAAATTAACTAAGGTCTTTTTTCCGCTTTAAATCCGCTGAGTGTTTTAGAATCGTTATGGTTGTACAAATATGGTGGTACTCTTTTATGAGCAGAAAAATTTTTTCAAGGGATCATCAAATGCGTTTTTCTATTGTGAAAGACCCCGTTGTAATCAGTTGAAGGCAGGCTTTGGGTCAACCCCTGGTTCACCAAATTAAATAAAAAATTTAACAAAAACACACAACACAAAAATTTGAATTAATATACCTATTCAGCAAGCAAAAATAGACTGTAATGTACACACAAAAAACAGAAAGAACAAACACCAAAATAGATATATATGCTCCGAATGCCACAAAAAGACTGAATATTGACTCGTCCACCAAAAGTCTTCTCCCTATAGCAGAAAATTAGAAGTCGAGGTGAATTGTCTTAGCTAAGGGTGAGTAGCGATGGTCTGTCAACACGTGTGCCTAAAATCAGCATCGATACACGGTTCACAGACCACCTTCACCACCACCTTCTCATCTTGCAGCAAGACACAGAATATGTATCGAGGGTTCTCTCGATCGCCTACATATGTGCAGACAGCACTGATGATCGAGAGAACCCTCTTTTGATTTTGCTTCGATGGCTGGCTACAAATTCGAGAAGTACTCGATACAAAATATTTACAGTAGCCAGCCATCGAAACCAAGTTCGAATCATTTAGATTCGAACACCCGTTAAATTGCCAACTTGATTTCTTGAAAACTGAAAAATATATATACAGCTTCTGTGAAAATCCCTCCACAATCATTTTATTGCTTGGCTCATTCATTTCACCAGACTTTGGCCCTACCGCTACTGACACACGATACCAGCAGGCCCGCATGTAATTCAATAAGATGAAATTAGCACTTTCGTGAAGTTTATTAAAATTCGCGGTTCATTCTGTAGAAAAGGTTTGAATAGAAACAAGAGAACAACCAAGTTTCTAGCTGTGCAAATTAACCACAAAAATTAATAACACTGTAAATACATTCGGTAAATAAGCCTCTGCGCTTTTTTTTACAACTTTCTACCCCTCAAGAATTTTACGATTAATTAAGTAACATGCGGTTCTATTTTTAACCAACTTACTCCCCCATCCTTTATTTCGAGGTATAAGAGACCGTATCGCTAACAGAATTAAGTTACATCGATGGTGTTAATTTCTTACACACACAAATGGAAGATTCTATTTCAGCCAGCTCATCCACTTTATATCGAAGACTGGAGTAGTCGTACAGTTATCCAATGACCTTATGCCTCATTATATGAACAGTCTTTTGCAACAAAAAAAAAAATAAAATAAATGAGGATAAATCCCATTTTCTTACCAATTTTTAAAAAGTGTCTAAAACCGTTAAGTTTCTTGAACACTTTACAGAAGTCTTATAAAATTAAGTCCTCGCAAAAATATTATATCTAATGATCAAATAATATCGTTCTTATGTGTTGAAATTATTACTTAAAGAAGCATCGAGCTCTCTACAATGGGTAAGTAAATGAAAGCGTATGATTTATGGCGAAAAAGTATTTATTTGCAGCTATAAAATCGACGTTCGTGTTCATAAAAATGATAGAATTTTTGCAATATTCGTCATAAATTCGTGGTTTAGTATTTTCCTTTCAACTCGTAACACCTCATCACCTTTATACTGCAGCAGTGCAGACTGCAGGTACAACGTATAGAACTCACGCAGAGAAGGAAATTTAGGACACAATTCTTTGTGGTATTCACGATAATAATTGTAAAATAGGAAAAGTTGAAGATTTTAAGCCGAAGCAAAATGTAAAAAATATTTTTCACCTATATACGAGTAAAGTCAAAAAATGCAATTTCATTCGAAGATCTGGTAAAACAGCAAGAAAAAATCACGTCTGGATCTTCGACTGACATCAGTGGGACATTTGAATCAAATGAGAAATATGTAAACCAAGTATGCCGAGGTATTGGAAATCCAAAGAAATATACGTACTCTGAGAAAAGAGAAACTCGAGGAAATTCAGGAGAATGGAAATTTTTGTCAATCACGAATTCACGTAGGCTTACTTATAAAAATGCATTCGCCACAGTCGGTACGTTATGATTACACGTGTGAAAAAAAAAATGCAGAGTTAGAATATGAAATTAACACCTGACGAGTGAGCCTGATTCAGTGATGCCAAAAAGGTACAAGCGCAGTCAGTGGCGTGCTAAGGGTATTGTGAGGCCTCAGCATGCTTTTACTTTGGGGCCCCTATTTTGCCCAAATTTTGCATATTTCAAGGAAAATTTTGCATATTTCAAGGAAATTTTTCTATTTTTCCTAAAAAATGACTGAAAATTGTGAGATGAAATTTTGGGCCCTCAGCATGTTGCTGAGTGAAAGTGAACTTAGCACACCACTGAGCCCAGTCGTGGCTGATCAAAAATTTCATAAGTCAATAATGGAATTTCACAGGATTTGTAAATATTGTCCAAAAAGTTGGCTCAGCGGGTGGCAAATGATTCTCAAAGACAACTTCATTTTCATTTATTAAGCTTAAATCTGCCCATATCTATGAAACTGCCACACCAACTCCATAAATCTGCTAGTCACATTTTCAATCAAGAAAAGTAAGAGAATGCTGTGGTGACGAAGAAGGAGTAGAGGGAGAAATCGAAAGAGGTGATAACAATGGATGGGGAGTTAGCTGTCGTATAAATTTCTGAATAATAAATTACCTAAAAAATTATCGTCGATTATTTATCGATTTTCAATTCTCTCCTCTCCGCACCCACCCAAATAATATTTGAATATATCAAAAAATTCAAAAATTTCTGTTTTCGCCCGGGATCGAACCGGGGACCTTCCGCGTGTTAGGCGGATGTGATAACCACTACACCACGAAAACAGTTGAAAGATGAATAGGGGAGCTCCCCTACCTTCTGAGATGAACGCATTTTTAAATAAAATATAGGTAAACACTTTTTTCCCCCCGTATATCCTCATTAGCATTAAAACTGCATTTTCAAAACTGGTTTTATTCCAAACATTCCGAATAATCAAAAGAAACGAGTTATTGACGATTACACTGATCTAATCTAAATCAGACTCTTTTTAAATAAAACATATCATGGTGGATAGCTAATATATTTCTTTTAATCATTTTTGAACGCAAATTAACAAATTACAATAAAAACGATTAGGTCAAACATTCATCCACAATGATTAGTTCAAGAACACTTATACAGTCATCTGAAAGTGTATTTTGTAATCTGCTTATACAGGGCGCCACAGCAAGTATTTCCTGTTCATTTTCGAATTTTTTTTTTTTCTATAATTGAGTCGAAACTATTCGAAAACTGTTTTTTCTATCGTAACAAATCTCTTTCCTTCCTAAGTAGTTCGTCCAAAAGTCAATATTCAGTATAACTGCAACGTGAAAATTTTTTAACATTGGTATAGAAAGTTTTCCAAAAGCACCACAGTTTCGAAAATGTAACTATTATATCGAATTATCAACGCCCAATCTGCTAGAATATATAGGAAACACGCTTTCCTGAATTTTTTTCTCACTCTTCTTGAGGGTGAAGTGTGGTCGAGGCGATTCGACCTCTCTCATTCGATAGCCGATAGCGAAGACCTCGAAAATTCGAATTTTATAGGGCTTTTATTCCGCGTAATAAATTCCGAATAACGATTAAATTGCACTTGACACTCGACCACGTGGAGAGGCTACAGATTTTACACCGTTCAAAAGGGATTCGAAAAATATCAACGCTGCTGGTTACCGAATGCCAAAAAGGGGAGAAGCCGAAACAGGAAAATACCACCATATAGGGATTATGCGGATACGTTCAAAAATTACTTCGCCAAAATAATCCAGCAGCATAGTCTGTAGGACCACTGCAATCTGGAGAATGCGTCGATGAAAGTGCGTGTAATTGTTAAAAGAGAAGAAGACAGAGAAGGGTATAGTGTGAAATAAAAAAGTAAGAGGGTTGATATATATTAAAAAGAATATAATATGGAAGCACTTCGTGCAGAAGCAATAAATAAAAACTTTTTCAACTCGATCTTCATCGAAAGTGCACCCCTAGTTGGTCGAAACTTATGTACAGCTTTACATTTCTAAAAGCAATGCATTCTCTTTCCACTGACAATTGGCAGCATCCAATGATGACATGGCAAATATAAAGAGAATAGTTTGTCTATATAGCGTACCTACTTGCATGAGTAGGTAGAACTGTCAGGAATAAAGTGAACATGTGGAGACCTAATTCCCATACATCCCGTAAATGTAGAAATTTGCAAATTTTATGATTGGCTAAAAATAAAGAGATAAATGAATAATGAATAGACGCAGAGAGTAAACGGAGAGCCAAAACCAACCATTGCCACTAGCTCCCTTTGTACGAACTGCTAAAAGCACTCAGTGTAAAAATCTTATGGCATTAGCATCATTATTAATGATACCAGATTAGAAAAAGAAAAAAAAAATTCTTAAGTAATTGGAAAAAGTTGGAAATAGGTTTGTTCTTTTAAAATTTTTATACCTACTTATTGAATTCAAATTTTGTTTAAAAATATTATTTGGGGATCTATAATAATATAATTAAGTTTTGATTGTTGAAAACTCATTAAAAAACTTTTGGCAATTTTTTTATAGCATTTGCATATAAGGGCTTTTTTTTTTGCTCCATCCTTCGGGACAAAGATCCATTTTTCCTTTTTTTTTTTTTTTTAAACAAATTTAGCACATATAGACATAAATTCCTTGGAATTATCCAAAATTCATCAACTATTATTGAAAAAGTTTATATTAATGGACTGTTGAAAACAAAATGGCCTAGCACAATTTACAAAAGAATTATGGGGCTACAAAAGTAAAGCGGGCGTTTTTGAACTCCCTTACTCTAAAAATAAATAGATGAATAAATACATTGATGAATGAATAAATTAAAAAAAGTAAATAAACGAACAAACAAACAAATAAGTGGCGGGGATTTAGATTTTTCTAGTATAAATAACCAGAATTTCAATTTTGATTTTTGATTTTTCAGATTAAATTTATAATACTTATTTCTTGGCAAAAAAAAGTTTAAGAAATATGATAATTGATATTATTATAGTTAATTTAGTCAATCCGAATAAAAGAGCACCTAATTTATTTTAATATCGGTTATAATCTGAATTTCTTATAATGTCGAGGGAATCGTACCAATTGAAATTCACATAGGACTCCGTTTATGTGACTTTTCAAAATAAGAAGAAAGAATATCAAAAAAGCTCAAAAGACTTAATCGATGAGAAAAGGATGTACAGATTTCGCGACACTTACAACAAATCCAACTTCCCTGTCTCGGAGCTTTATATTTCATAAAAATTCATTTCTCATTATACAAGGCCGACCCAAATACCTAAAGCTCATCATCGTGACACGCTTCTTTTCATTCCATACACTGAATAGAGATTCTTTTTCCCTACCACCTGCTCGATTACCCTTCGTCTCATTTTTCCTACATAAAATGATAAATTATACTGCTAGGAGGGTTACATAACGCAACCATCGAATGAGGAAGCGCGAATTAAATACCGATTCAAAATCTAATTAAGCGTATGATAATAGTTTTTGACGAGATAAAATATTACATTCAGGTAGGTACGACAATTTTGTTTTTTGTTTTTTGTTAGGACCTCACACTCACTCATCCTAAAAGCATAGTTGTCAAAAAAAAAAAATGAATAAATAAACAACGAACGCAGAGGTAATTAAAATCGTATTTTCGTTTGGATATTGGCTTGGGGGCGGAGGGGAAAAGGGTAAATCAAATTATAACCGATTTATTTATGTCTCTATTTTTTTATTTCTTTTTTTCACCTACAAATGTGTGAACTAATAACGCCTTCCGTCCGCTAAGCTGGCAGCGACAAAATTCATTCATTGAATTCCACGCGTCTTGTGTAGGCTACTATAAACATATTATAGGTAGCTACAATATTTGGGGGATACCTTCTCATTCACTCTAGCTCTTTCTCTGTCTCTCTGGGCAGCCAATATATGCGAATACCGATGATATAATATAAGGTATTTCAAGGACTTGCCGCGATGAATACACCGAGAGAGAATAACAAAGTAATTTTTGAAAGCCATGAATTCTTTCTTGCATCGCAAAAAATTCACCTCCTTAAGCCTTTGTCCTGTTCGTGGATTCCATTTCAGAATGCGTAGTTTTTGAGTATACCAGCCAACAATCGATAAAAAAAAAACTTATTGTTTACGAACTATATATCAAAGACAACAGTCGACAAATTAATTTCTAATGACTGAAAAGTCTAAAGCCACTTGTGACCGACCATGGAAGGTGGAGATCCATTAAGGTAGCGAAAGAGTATAAATGAGACTGAATTGCTGCAACAACTTAAAAAAGGAAAAAATATACCTCTTTTATTTCGTTACAGCTATACCAGGATAGGGGTGGTCTGCTCCAGAGCAGTCTGGATTTGCAAAACAGATTTTTGAAACGAGCAGGTTCCTGAAACTATTTCGGAGCGATAAAATCTGCTTCCTCTTTCTGCTCTGGAACCCGGAACAGTGTAAAAGCGAACTTTTTTGAATAATAGTTTCGTTTCTAGACTTGTTTTAATAGATCCCCAGTTTTTTTGTGGAATCAAATTGCATCATATTTCAATTAAATTTATACGAGTAAATTACACGAGAAGATTTTGTTTTAAAACTAAATCATTCGTGTAGTTCCAACAATCTCAAACTTAACATGAGTGCAGCATAAAATAAAAAAAATATCATTTCTTTCGACCTTCACTAAACGATAGCTATTCGAGTATTGATATTAACACTGGTAAAACCAGGTTTTACTCGCTTATTCGAAGGACCAGGTGGCGTCATATACGACGCCACAAGAATAACCTCAAAGGACCAGGTGGCGTCGTATGACACAAGTCAGGGTTTCTCAAAATATTGGTCCCTTGAGTAGTCCATCTCAAAAGTTTGAGTGATGTCGTATACGACGCTACCTGGTACTTCTAGTGTTAAAACTATTACTGCTGAACTTGAAATATTTTCCCTTAAAAATTTAGTTAGTGTGTATGGGTGTGAATCAGTACCGGTATTAATCCAAGACGATATATTAAATACGAGTATATCAACCGATTCCAATGGTATTTAAATTTTACTCGAATGGGAAATAAAAAGTGTGCAAGATTACAATACGTTTTAGGCGAGAAAATAATCGATTAAATTTAAGGGAATAGAAAAGGTTTGTACCAAGTCGAACGTTCATTTATTTGAAAATGAAATCGAAATACGGTAGCAGACGAAAGTAAAAACCAGACTCATTAAAACATAAACTACCGCGAATGTTAAGTACGGTCGTATATTTCCAGACGAAGTGCATTCTAAAACTGTATAAAATAGTTGAAAATCAAAAAGTTCACAGACATCAACTCGTAATTTAGCATTTTAAAAAGCTTTACGAAAGAGCACACGAGTCAAAGGGTTATAGTATGAAGGGCGAGGAGGGTACAGCAAGTGGGAAAATGCCGAAGCCTTTCAACACGGCAGCAACATCTAAGCCTGCGATTCCTTCAAAAC
This sequence comes from Parthenolecanium corni, assembly GCA_038050395.1. Taxonomy (NCBI): domain Eukaryota; kingdom Metazoa; phylum Arthropoda; class Insecta; order Hemiptera; family Coccidae; genus Parthenolecanium; species Parthenolecanium corni. The sequence continues at coordinate 2,965,036 of JBBCAQ010000014.1, read as the reverse complement.
CATTCCACAATGAGAGGCACAAAAATGTGCATCCGCAATAAAATATCGGATAAACACGAATGAAAGATAAAAATAAAGTATACTGTATGGGTTAATGTAATTCCAAAAATGCGTTGCCTGAAGCTCCATATGAGGAAAAAGATCATGAAAAAATTTCTCCAGGGTAAGCATACAGAGAATTACGTCTCTCAACGCGAGTGAGAAATTCCCTTATTTAACAACCCAATTAGCGGATGTTTATAAGTTTGATAAAAAAAAACTGCTACCGAGGTAATAAATATAAAAAAGAACACGAAACCGATGTTTAAAAAAACCATCAAATCTTTCAAACAATTTGATTGAAAATGGAGTAAACTTGTAGGAATACTTCATCAATGAAAGCAGCAACAAGTGAATTAGATTCGAAATAAATGGTCATGTGTTACAAAATGAACTACAAATCGAGCTACAAAATGAGCTAAGAAATGAGTTATACAATTCGAATTCAATATATTTTTATATAAAACATGAAAAGTTATATGCCTCAAGTTTGATTTGAAAATGTTTTTTCTCAAGAAAATGTTATGAATTTAAAAAAAATATACTTATTCATACAATTTAAGTAAAAGAGAATTCATCTTTGCCTTCACGACTTTTCATGAAAGCTATACAGCTACATTTAAGTCAGTGAAGTTGATAGAAAATAAAGAAGCATCATAATCGATAGACCAATTTGTTTTTGCCCATGAAAAGTGTCTCATCGATTACAAAAGTCTGTTTTTTTTTTATACTCTTAATTTTTTTAACAGACAAACGTACCTACGTATCCATAGAGTACAATCGAGTCATCGCCTTACTACACCATTCATAATTTGAATTTTCAATGACCTCATTCAACAAAAAGTACTTCTTTTTTCTTCCTATTCGTTTTCTTTCACTGGGTCGTTGGGGAAATAACAAACAAACAAAAAGTAACAAAAAAGTATGCACATTTTGCAACAACTAGATTCTAGATTTGAAAAGAACATAAATCATTCGACACCAAGACGATAGAGATATTTCGGATAAACGAATAGGTATATATACCTTGTTTTTCCTTTCTTTCATTAAGTAAGAATTATTTCTTCTATTCATTCATTTATAGGATTGCGAAAATCGTCGCTATCTACAGTCGAACTCGGACATAGCCCACGCGAGAGACATTGTAATAACCGCTTATTAACAACGATTCATGTTCAATATGACAAAATCGTACTGTACTTTTCTCCCATTTGTTGAGAGAAAATTTAACTCAGCCAAATGGATCAGCGTAGCTGGAGCTGTATGAATGAATTCGGCATGGAAAAAGTCAAAAAGGACCACTAATGAGCAAAACTGTGTTGGGTTTATGAAAAATTTTCGACATAAAAAACAGGATGGATAACCAAAATATATGCAAAAATGGATGAACAGACACAAAAATGAATAACCATTTATAAACTATATATAATGCTATGAAAGAGAATTCATCCTCTGCCTTCACGAAACTTCAGTGAAGGCTGCAGCAGCTATTTTTCATTTCCTGTAAGTTTGATTTGGGCTCTTGACTGATACAATATTTTTAATTTCTTCTTTTTTTTTTTTAAATCAGAACTTAGACGTTTTTTATTCTGACCTGGTAACCAGCGAAGAAATAATGTTGGAGAATGTACGTTCCGCTAGTATTCATGATTTAACACTTGAAGTAGACCAGGTGGTGTCATATACAACACCACTCAAAATTTTAAGATGGATTTCTCAAAAAACCAATATTTTAAGAACCCACGACTTGTGTCATACGACGTCAGCTGGTCCTTTGAGGTTACTCTTGTGGGTGTCATATATGACACCATCTGGTCCTTTGAGTAATCGAGTAAAACCTGGTATTTCTAGTGTTAATTTAGATTTATCTGTCGTTGAAAATTTTTATTTTGTCTATAACTAGGTTAGATTGAGAAATTCTTGATTCATTGAAACAGCAGCTGCAACTGCATTCAGGATTATTTTATTCCACGTACTGAGCGCACACACCTTCCGCTCCGATTGCGAGTAAAATAACATTTTAGGACACGTCACAATATCATATCATTCCGTCACCGAATTAAATTAAGAAAGCGATAAACCGAACTTATGACTAATTTTAAACCACCTCTTCGATGTACCTTCACTATCTCGCTCTTTCTCACTCATTGCATCGTTTATATACCTATATACGAGTATGACTTCACGGGAACACGATTTCACCTTTTCAAATTCGTAAATATACTAGAAAAATTCCAAATTCGCGAGTGTTTACCAAATGAGGAAATTCGAGAGTTTTTTATTCATTTCCTTCGTCAAACAATGTATGACGAGTATATGTGTATTGCTGACAAAATTAAACAGTTTTTTCAAGTATCTCAATCTTTTTTTTTTTGAATCAGGCTACTAATCAGAAAGAGGTCAGAGGAGCAATATTCTACCGAATACTTCAACATTAGCTTCCTCGTAAATCGGTTTATTTATTTTAAAAAATGGCACTTTTCAATCAAAAAGGTACACCACATTGTTCGTTAATTAAAAATAACTGGAGTACATATATACCTCTCCAGGAAATAAATCAATTGTCTAGGAACTCAAAAATTTCATTTTTTCAGACTGGAAATTTGTTTCTTATGCGATTTACAGGTATTCAAAATAAAGGGTTTAGTCATTTGACTCTAGAAATATGAGCAAGAAACAGAGTTCAGGTTAATTCCGTCTAAATGATGAAGTGAAAACGAAAAAAGATGATATGAAAAACAAAAACAAAAAAAGAAAAAAAGAAAGAGAAAAAGAAAAAAAGCATTGTTATTACGTTATTTTTATTTTAGTGAGTAAAAAACCTATACAACAGAAACAATATAAACATAATACACCAAACAATGGGATACAGTTCGTTGACTACAATGCATATGTTCAATTAATTACTTCGGATTTTCTTTTCTTATTTTTTTCATCTTTCGTGTGTCTCACTTACCGACTAATCAATACTATCCCTTAAGCATATCATCTTTTATTCTTGCACCGAATTATTAATTCGCCTTATTGGAATAAAATTTTTAATTACTCGTACAATTTCTATACCATGCGCCTAAACAGCATTTCTTCCAACCTCCTCCTAGCAGTTTCCATTTGACCGACAGACGAGCCTAAGCACAGCTCAAGTATATCTTCATCTTCTTAAGAAAGCACCAAAATAATTTTACGACACTTTTTTACGAGGTTGTTCGATGTCAACGATTCGAAATTTAGAGAATCCAATAGAGAAGGAAAATAATGGTTGATGTCGAAAAATGGAACATTAACGACCCATTTATATTTTCTACTGTAAATTATACATATAGAAGATTGAAAACCAAGGTTGGGTACGGAATGAGTGGCGCTCACCAAGTCGTATAATAAAAACTTCACCAATTCTAAATGAAATCATTAAAAAAGAATTATTACTGGGTAAGGATGAATTCTATTCAAAATTTAGGTAAAGTGAAGAAATCCAGCCGATGAATGAAGTAGAAAAAAAAAAATTCAAAGACCCACAGCAGAGTAGTTTGGACTCGATCTTCTAGAACAGTTGAAAATGACGAATACCCAAAGAGATCAGCAAAAATATCAATCGGCCAGCTTCAATTAAAGTCAACGTAAATTTTAAATCTTCGGATAAAATTTGATCAGATTATAAGTTTTTTTTTTCAAATTCGGTCCACCTCGAAAAATATGAGAAAATGTGTAAGTACGTTTCGGGGGAATGATTTTAATCCCCCATCACCAACAGAAAAAAATAGATGGGTAAATTTCATTAGGTATAATTCAACGAAAATATTTCTCAGTCAAGATTTAATACTCTCTTTCGTTCTTTTTTTTCTGCAATATTCAACTTTCAAGAACTTCCCCTACTTCGAAAGCTCTTCTAGTTTCTAATTTAGGTTAAGCACTTGGAGTAGATACTTGCTTTTTCTCATTTTATTACGATTATATTCGTCAAAGTTACAAAAAATTTCACTGAAAATTTTACTAGGTACGGCATACACAATCGTAAAAAATTCGCTGTTTTTTTTTTTTAATAGCTCATTGAACTCGTAATAAAATTCACAAGTGGTTGATGTTCTAATTTTTCATATCGGAAAGGTAAAAAAAGAGAAAAAAATAATTTAAATTAAATAGGCGAAAATATAGGTGAAAAGCTCATTCAATTTCAACTTGGAGCATGAAATAATCCAAGAAGCCGAGAGCTGGCAAAAGGGCTCGATGAAAATTTTAAAAAATAAAGATCGATATCGGAAAAAATTTGAGGTTTATTATTGGTTAAAAATGAGTTTTTATGTGGAATGTACTACATCATCATATTCAGGGCAAGAAATGCAGATTTCTTGAAGCCACAAACGTAAGTACGTAAATATTTTCTAACTGAACATATTTCATGAGATGATTGTTTTCTCACACTACATTTTCTAGTCTTGAAACACACTTCGACGCTAATTTTTTCGTTGAAATATTTCCTTTATCGCCAATCCGAAGAGAAAAGACCAACGCGTCACTTTAGCAACTGGGTAGATTATAACTCGAATGAACCATTCGAATGACGTCGCAATGATATATTCCATTAAACTATCAGCTGATTTGACCAATTCGGTGGTTTTGCGCATCCTCTAGATCTTATAATTAGCCTATGGTCATCCCGCGCAAAAACTGTTTAGCTACTCACAAATTGTGTCTTCAGACTAATTGATATTCTTCAGAAACAAAGTCATTATTTTTCCGACTTATAGCAGAGGGGATAAAAGACTCGAAATTTTTTTTCTACCGGTTTTTGTACCCACAGATTCAACCTCAAATTTTCAACGCGTCTTTTTTTTAACTTGACTAAACCCTAATTAAGCCAGGACTATATCCAAAGGATAGATGTACTAGCTTAATATGATTAAGTACCACGCAACGTATCAGCTTTGATAGTTAATTTTAGAAGGAAAATATTGATTCACCTACAGAGGAATATACAGGAAGCCCAGAAAAGTGCTTCATGGCACCATCGATGCTTCCTATATATAGTTGCTCTATGCATCATTTTGGGCTTCAAAATGTCTTTAGGTATGTCAATAAATGTGTCCAAAGCGGTATACTCGCTCATCGAGTCACGTACAGACGCATGCAGTAACTTATAATGAATCTAGATCACTCACCATTTCATCCAGACTTTTCAGATCATTGGTAACGATTTGCGGAATGGGACCGTACTCGACGCAGTCTTCGCCGTCGCTCAGGTCGCTCTCCTCGTCGGACGCCTCCTCGTAGTAATCTTGGCAGCCGCCGAAGCGCAGTTTGCGCTTCTCGGCCGCGATTTCGCGGTCGATTTCGCGTTCCAGGTGCACCAGCATCGGCGCCGGCATGCCCAGCTTGGCGGCGCGCCGCGCCACCTCCAGCAGGCACAGGATCACGTGCTTTTCGTTCTTGCGCAAAATCAGATCGTCCGTCTCGAACAGCAGACACTCGAACACACCGAGGCCGTGCCGGCACCACGTGATGAAGTTGGATACGTTGTCGCGGGCGAAAAACGTACCCGGCTTCGCGCCCGGAAACGATCGGATAGGCTGCAAGCGCAGCGCCGACGTCGCGATGCTGTGCACGTTCGTCTTTCCGGCCGCCTGACGTCGACTCACGTATTCTTCGGCGTATTTGCGGACGTTATTGGCGTGCTGCAACAGCCCAAACAAAATCGAAGGTATATAATTTGAAAATTCGTCGACAAATTTAATGAGAACATAATATTATACTCGTAATATAGAAAATGAGTGACTGTAACGCAAACATAGATATTAAAGTCCCAGGGTGTTGGAAAATTATCGCTTCAACTCTTGGACGTATGTACTTCATAACATTGCTAAGGAATATAAAAATTTGCAATAACCGAAAGTTCGGCTAATGCCCCCACGCCCCACGAAGGAGGGAAGTTGATTGAAAAATTTTGGCCCGATCTATCAGATTTTTACCCCCCCCCTCTCCTCCTCCTCCTTCACCACCTCCTTAACAATTTCAAATTTTCTTGAGAGCGATTTTATTTTCTACCTCTCTCACGCCCCCCTCCCAAAATAAATTCATCGGCTCGATTTATGTTAAAACTGATAAATCGTGGATAATTGCAGCTAGTCTTTTGCGTATGCAGGACTTTTAGGGTAATATCGGCTTTACGCCCTGAGGTCCCTCACCGCTGGAAAGGGTTATAGGGTCGAGCGGAAGGGGACGCTGAGCAAAGCGACGGCCGCAGGAGAACGAAGCCCCTAGTAATTTATAAGGTACGCAGGTTTATAATAAGTTTAAATAATAATTCATGAACATTTAATTTGTTTCACAGTGGGAATTCATTTTGGCTTTTGCTTCTATTAATCAAATAAAAAAGTGGGGGAAAAAATGAAATTGCTTCTTACTGATTGATTAAACAATAAAAAGCAAAAGACAAAAGCAAATTATCCTATGGTAAAGCAACCTTTACAATAATAAATGAGACATAGAAATACTCTTCAAATAGTCAAAACGAGAACATAATTATCATAATAGATATTCCAGAGGTGGAAACTAACTCTGATGTAATACGTATTCACCCAATCAAAAAAAATTAGCGAGTTCTATTACCTACTTGATTTTCAGCGGAAATGGATTTTAAGATTTTGGATACCAGCCATGAAAATTGCCTTGAATTTGAATTCCTTCGCAGAGTCCATCAACCCACATCGTATACATTTTTTGGAAGATAATTCATTTTTTCCACGATAATATATTTTCCAAGTTATAAGAGTAATAAAATTAATTGACTTTCAAAATCATCCCTTTCAAAAATATTTCACAGTATAGTCAAAATGGGAAACTCTAAAATGAAATAAAATGATTACGTACTGTAGCACAATAACAGAATTCATACGGCAAAAGTAATTGTATCGGAAAATGGCAACAGAAGTGACGAATTGGTGAGGTTTATTAATTTATAGACACAAATAAAAACTGATGTGAATGAACTTTTATATCAGATAAACGGGTATACAACACACATGCTTTTCTCCGTAGTGAGAGAAATAAAAAAAAAAACAACTACAAAGGTAGATGAAAACAAGATGAGCCATCGATGACGTGATCTCTCCAGTACAATATTATCACAGTTTATAGTTGAGATACCAAAACATTTCAAGTTAATTCATGGTTTCAGGCTTAATTCTGACTGCTTTTGTATTGGTGCCTCTTTTTTAGAGAATTTTTCAATATCAAGTGCTGTATTTTCAACCTGGCAACCTTCGCATCCATCGAGAGCTCCCAAAGAACCCCACCCCCAAATATTCTGGCTACGGGTCTGAATAAGGGTTACTAACATTTAAACGTATAAATCTTAGAAATCTGCGGTTTTATCTATGAATTTGAAAAATGAAACGAGTTTTTGTGGAATAGTTCAATAATTTTTTTTAAATATTTTTAAACATTTGCAAAGGTATTTTACAATTTTCATAAAATAATTGCAGGAAACGGAGAAAAAAATCTCATTCCAAAAAATTTTTTCAGCACATTTTGCAAGCATAATATACATTTATTTATTTATTTATTTATGACAATATTCTAAAGAAAAAAGATTTTTCAGTATACCATTTTAGCATAGGATATGTCTATTCGACTAACCCGGGCATGTAGTTCAATAATTAATATTGATTTCATATTATTATTAACATTCACCTTAGCAACTCTTAAGTGATTCCAATTTGCACTCGACATGCATTCTACTTCAGTTTTGGTCTAATAACTTCTTTCGTAAAGCATTATAGACGAATCCAATGCTGCTCTAAACTTAACCTACTCAATACGCATGAAGTCATAAATCAAGTTGAAAATGAGCATCAGTCTCTTCACCTTCATCGCTTTGGCCCACGTCAGTACCAATTAATTGTATAGGTACCTGGCAATATTTGGCAGGCATTTTTGAATTCGGTCAGGCGTACTTTCGGACGAAATAATTATTAATGTATTCCGCGAACGTCGACACAGGTACGACTGTCGTTCATTATTTCTATAAATTTTTTCTTTATAAATTCAGGATGCATTTTCTCCAACTGACAGAATGAATCCACCGATTGCGAAACTCGTCAACTACCAACCTATTTGACGTAGTAATTTCCTTTCGAGTGGTTTGACGTTTTGAATGACGTCACGATTTTCATATAATTTTAGCGACAGAAAAAAAAAAGCTAATTTAAGTTGGAAGACACTCTAGACCGTCAACAAAAGGACTGTAGAAATAAAACAGGTTAACTAGAACGGCTCAAGATTCAACCCTATGAGCAGGTGAAGGGTAGAATAATTTCATTCAATATACTAATTCCGATTACTACAACCACTACTGTAATCAAATATTGTTGTAGATTAACACTAGAAGTACCAGGTGGCGTCATATACGACACCACTAAAAATTTTGAGATAGATTACTCAAAGGAACAATATTTTGAGAAACCCCGACTTGTGTCATACGACGCCACCTGATGTTTAGAGGTTATTCTTGTGGCGTCGTATATGACGCCACCTGGTCCTTTGAGTAATCGAGTAAACCCTGGTTTTTCTAGTGTTAATCCTGTGTGAACCAAAACTTAATTATTTGTACACTTTTTTAAATATTTTTCTACCAAGCTACGCTAATTTTACAGCTTATTCAGAATCTAATACAAAATCTATTCTATACACGTATTTGTATCTTGCGACAGGCTTTTGTAGATATTGCTGAGTTATTATACACTGAGAAAAATTTAGGTATAGTATTTTTACAATGTCAATTTGAATAGAAAGACATCGACGATTCAAAATTTGTAGCAGAAAAATTGTTAAATATAATATCTGAGATAGTAAGAACTTCAAATATTACCGATTACAATAAATAGTAATTTTCATATCTGCGATGATAAAATTTACAGTGCTCTTTTTCTATTCAATTCTATTTATTTCTTTCAATGTAAATACACATAAGTGTAATCTAGTTATTGTTGGCCATTGCCCTATCTCCGCGCAATTTTAATGAAAATTCCTAAATTAAATTCAAGTATGAAATTGTAAGACTAGGAAAAACTGCAACTCATTTAAAAATATTAGGCAGCTGCCTAGACAGCACTCAAAATTTGCGCCATAAATCATATATGTACAATTTACAAAAAATCTGAACACACCTCTGCGTGAATTTCTTCACAAACACAAGTCCAATGAATTGATCCCAATCGCACAAATACCATACGAACCCTATTAACTTCTGCACGCGCAATTGTAAAAATTATTATAATCACCAATCGGGAAAAGGTAGCCAGCAGGCAACAAAAAGTCGCCATTTATAAACGACAGCATGGGCTGAAGAAATTGACGCCAGAGCCAGACTATAGGCCAACCAATTACTTATTTTGTTGCAAAATTTATGGTAGCCCACACGAAAAATCCATTGTCTCAGGTATTCGGAACGTCGATTTCACGACCTTCATTACGGAGCTCAGTGAACCATTTCGTGCCCTCATCATCTCTGGTACACAATGTCAATAGGTCGCATAGCCAGCTTGCTGCAGTTATACCTTCCATATTATACGCATGTACTTAGATATTACCTATAGGTACCCAAAGCTTTCATAGCTCGTCGACCTACACCGTCGAATACTGGACCAACTTCTCCCATAAACGTTCATCAACATATATTAGGAACGAGTATATCAATCAATCACAATCATACCGGACACAGCAAAATGGACAGCATTCGTACAATTATTCACACAAGTACAGTTACAAAATTCGTTGAAATGGCTGCTAACGGTACCTACTTACAAAGTTTTTTTTTTTTTTTCAAAATAAAAATTTATTGTGCTCTTGGAACGTGCGCTCAGGACAGAGCGAACGATTGAATCTGATTTCCATAATCTGATATATACGACTAAGTTGAAAATTATCGATGTATGAAATTCGCATTTATTATACTGCTGGCAAATATCGAGTATATCCAGATATAATATATACATTAATTTCAACTATACCTACACCGTGATATGGAAATTCGTTTTGCGAATTTCTAAAATGGAAAAATCAATTTTTTATTCAACTATATATATGTTAGCGTAATAGTGAATAATGAGGAGTTTTTAATAATTCCTGGTCGATTTAAAAATGACGGCCATTTGAATGATTGAAAAATTTTATAGGTTTTGACTGGCCAAAATTAGTAACAATGAAAAATGGCGCCGTTTTACATTATACCCATTCGTTGCGGGAATACCTTTTTTATCAATATGGTTTGGCTAGAAATTATTCAAAAAATGTCACGCATCAAACCGTCATTTTGAAAATGTAAAGTAAATGTAAAATAGATAGAGAATCGTGTCAAGTATGCAATATGATGTAGACTATTCGGTTATTATTGATTATGTATGTCGCAGTCAATTTTGAACAGTTTATTAGATTGTCATATGTAGATTACCTAGTCTGTTTAATGTGGGGGTAGGGGAGGTGGGTGGTGACAATTTAATAACGTCTAGGTATTATTAAAATAGTCTAGATAGTCTACATAATGATGACTAAGTTTACATCCGATTTTATTTCTAGATAGTCTACAGATAATTTTATAATTTACATTTTCTGAGGTTATTTTTCATTTCTTAGAAATGCCTATTGGTTCCGGACATTTTCTTCAGATTGACTTATTTTTTAATAAATTCTGACCGGATCGTTTGGTCATAATTCAAAATGGCGCCGAAATTTATAACTAGTTGCCAGAGTTAATAAAATTTTTCAATCATTCAAATGGCCGTCATTTTTTAAATCGACCCGGAATTATCAAAAAATCCTCATTATTCACTATTACGCTAACATATATATATATGTACACGCGTATATACAATCGGAAATTCGAATCTGGCCACCCAATGGAACACCAACGAGGAGTATGGGTAACTAAGTCTTTGTAGGAGCTCTGACGTTGAACCATGATTTTCAATTAATTATTATGGCTACACTCCCCAAATGAATGGCAATCTTCAGATGTACATTAGCAATAAACAAACAGCATCGAGTTAACATAGCTGAACCTGATGGCAGCTAAGAGAGCTACGAGTATAATAGGAGTAGCAAGTAGCAACTGCTTCACAGAATAGCCAAGACAGTATGGTTATCCCTATAGTGAATATCCTATACGATAAGAAGAATAAACACTCTCTGCTTGGTCAAAAGATAGATGGACGGTCATTGTTTATGAGAAGTGTTTTTTTTTGTTGTAATTCCCGTTCCCTCACCCAAACTGGTTTCATTTCATTAAAAAAAAAAAAACTTTACTCAAGTTTCACCCTCTAAACAAAAGTGGAGTAGCGTCTCAAAGCCACCCTTTATTGCAATTATGACAAAAATTGGAATTTTTAAACTGACGGTGGTAGGAGAGATTGGAGCGAGAGAAGTCTTTTTTTTTTAAATAATTCATTTTTCGATTAAATCCACTCATAATAATAAATAAATTATTTTTTCAATACTGCAAACTAAAAATATATAGTGATTTTTTAGTAATCTCAAGAGTATGTCAAACCCTCTCAAATCCCCTCGACCTATTCTCGAATCACCTCACTGGGTTGTAGTGGTCAATGAAGGAAAAGAATACACATTACCATGTAATGCTGCTGATTATAAAGTAAAAAATGCTAATTTTTGCATGCACGGATTTTCAACCCCCATGAGACACCACTATTTTTCAACCAGAGCTGAAATTTTTATGGATTTTTTTTTTGTTCATCAATTTGCTAGGTGAAAGGTAAAAAATTCAACACTTCAAAATAAGGATCATTTTAAGGGAGACGTTGACTTTGGAAAACCTGATTTGAAGATGAACTGACTCACCCCATGAATAAAATGGTTATGAAACTCGCATATCATAAAGGATTATGAAATCTAATTTTCAAACGAAGCAGGTACATGGATGTTTGAAATCAGATTAGTTTTCTCGCCTCAGTTTGTTCAACGTCTCATTCAAGTCACTTTAATGACGCAATGAACACTTTTGCAAATCCAATTACAGGGAACATGGCCAAATTGGTACTCGGTACCTACATCGAAAGATTTTGCCAATTATATTCCAAAGTGTACCAGTAATAGTTGAATAATATAGTTCAAGGCAACATTAAACAACAAAAATGATTCAGAAGCTTCGCTTCCAGAGGTCAGCTGTGACATTTTAACAAGCTCAAAATCGCTTATAATTCTATTGAACGCTGGCACAGCTGTACATCTCTTAATTTTCTATCACTTCCCACACACAATCCAAATTTTGTGCATATACACACTTTTACTAATATTTGTTAGCAACTGACTAAACTGGACTTGCAATGACTGCAGTAACAAACACTGCAATCGATTTGCACATTAGTCTCTCTCGAATAGTAATTTACTTGACTTCCCACATCTTCACGTCCAATAAGCCACTTTCAATAGATGTGAATTTTATTTATTCATTTATTTATCTTTGTTTTTTTGTTTTTTTTTTTTCTTTCACACTACTCGAGCACAAAGGTATTAATTAGTAAAACGTACACAGTTTCGAGGCATTACAACGTTTTCACGAACACGTGTTTTAACCAATGACGAAAACACAGGTACGCACAGAGAACTGCGTGCATACCTTCATCCACAACCCGTCAAGGCTATCGTCCATAGCTAACTCCAAAATTACATCCAATTAATCGGTGCTGCTCAATTACTGTTGTAGCTATACGAAGTGAAGGAAACTCAGAGAGACTAATAACAAGTTATACGTCAGAAGTGCGACAAAATGCGAGTCTAATTTACAACAACATATTCAAGAACGCCGCTAAGCTATCTACCATCCAAATATGGTTTTTGCTTCCGTATTTCATAAATCTCAGTCACTCGATACCAAATTTTGATAACGAAGATGGAAGTCTAAGGAAGACTCATTTTTTAGGACGCAAAGTATATTTTAAGTAAACTGCAGAAGAATCGCTGCACCGTTGATTTCTTTGAGTTTTAATAAGGAGGGCTGGGGGAGTTTGTAGAATGTCGGAATGAACGATCAAGGGTAGACTTTGAGGAGTAACAGGGGAGCTATGCTCCGCCAGAATGGAAATAAGCCTTCGTAGAGAGAAACAAACTGCACCCCCGCCCCACAAGTAGAAGAAAAATTGGCACTGTCCACCCTTAGCGTCGAACCAACAGCTGTCACACAGTGACAGCAACGTGAAAATGAGAATTTTGTAAATTTTCATTTTGTAAAATGGAAATCTGTTGATTCATTCGCTGTTTTTGGGATTATAATAATTTAATCATATTTTTCACGTCTTAATATTATTTTCGAAGTCTCATAACTGATCCAAGATGTACTTTATATGAAATTCAACTTTCAAAATCCAATAAAACAATTTAAAATGATGAAAACACTTATAAAATTGTAATAAAATACGAAATACGGCTAGAATATAATTATAGTCACAAGAATATAGTATCTTTTGGAAAATAGAGATGGAAAATAAGGACTTCAACCGAACTTATTTCCAACTTCACTGGACGAATGCTGTATGGTACGTGCTATCGGATCAGCGACAAAAAATATTAATCAGAATTTTTTTCAAGGGTAAGGAATATAAGTATAATACTAGTATGTCTATATTTTGAGAAATCGGGAATTTTTCATATTTTTCTGTGAAAAATCAGTACTATATGAAAAGTCACAGGGCTGGTTTTCAGTAATTCAAACTGATCAGGATTATTAGGACTCGGTGAATAGTTTCTGATAATCCACTGTCGATAGAGTACCGATTCCCCTCTCTGGAACTCGTCAAAGTGCAATCCGTTTTTTGAAATTTTAAAATGAAAAAATTTCATTCCAAAGGGTTATACTCGTATATAGTTTCCACAGAGATAACTTTTATGAGTCGAAATCTTCGTCAGCGAATATTCACGAAAAAGTAATTGTATATGCCAATAATTGTATTCCATAAATCTCGTTTACGGTTCGTTATCACTCATCTATACGTGATTTAAAAAATTGTCCTATTCACTGTTCTCCAGTCGGTAGAAATTCCTACTGCAGTATATAGAAAAATTGAACGATTTATTGCAACGGAATGCATTAAACACACATGCATATAAGAAGGTAGCCCAGTATCACGACCTGATTACTGATTACGTCATAAATTATTCGCGCCTACCAGGCATAGGGCTCTTCTCACGCGGATCACCACCATTCAAATCAATAAAACACAAATAAACCTGTTTTTCGACTTGTTGCTAAGTGTAGTCTACACGTGAAATAATCGTAAATATTCGGCGTGCGCACTTGGAGCACGTGTACCTGGGCGCATTTCAAATGCACGAAAAGAATGTACTATTAATAATGATGAATCGTGAAAAGTGCATCGAGTTAAAAAAATTAAAACGAGTTTTAACACCTAAAGGCTTTATTTTCGAACGACCTTTTCAGGGTTATCAGGATGCAGTATAGCTGGTGATTAATTGCCTGCTGAAGGGAAACCATGCGGATTGAACTCAAAATTGTTTAATTTTTATGAACTGGTGAAAAAGAACAAAGTCCAAAAGGATGCTTGTGCTTCAAACTGAATTTATAGCTTAATCTAAAAATTTTACCATTTTTTCAAACGGGCATTTCCACGGGTTAGATTTTTTGCTCATTACGATGTGATAAGAAAAATATTCATGAAATTGTTCCACAAATCCGTAACAAAACAAACACGCCTTGAAAACTTTCATCTCAAGGTTCTCGTTTCGAACAAAGTTCTTATGGAAGTTCTAGATTGTAAGTTCCTAATTTCTTATCACATGAATGCTTTTAAACCAATGCGCACTCCTCATCTATTCTGCCTCCATGGAAAAATATGACAATTCAAAGAATGCACGAAAAATTACTACAAAAATAGTAATAAATATCGTACTATTTTTGCAGTGATTCCAACAAGTATCTTAGAATTTGTTCTATTTTTCTCATTAAAAAAACAGTAAAAATCGTCGTTTATTTTTTTCAGGTTAAAGAGCGACTGAGAAAATGACTGTAAAATGTTTCAATGCCTCGCTCAAACACCCTTTTCCAAATGCTCATAAGCACATATTCCAGTTCCTAAGAATCTAGTAAAATAATCATTCCAAAAACATTGTACAAAGATATTTCAATCCATAAGAGAGACTAATTCGAGTCTCATGTAGTTGAGACTGCTGTTTCCTGAACTATACATATACTTACTTCCAATGATGATTCGAATAAAACGAACTTCTAACATATCTAACCATCCATAAAGCTGTTTTTAAAAATTGACATTTAATTTGACCGAATAATCCACTTAAATGCTTTCAAAACCCATTTCTATAATACAGATTAGAGACACAATGAAATGAATGAGAATGCATCGGATCAACGTCAACTAATGGCACTTCGTCGAATGACTTAATAAAAAAATGCAGTGAGAAAAAGACAGCCACTCGCCATAACAAAGAAGAGAATCCTACTAAAGAATGATGCAGCTCATTTAAAACGCACGTATAATAATAAAACTATATACTCTCTTAAAAGTTTCTCAAAATACCTTTTACACTTCCACGAGATCCTTTTTTTTTCTTTTTTTTTTTCTTCGAAAACTATGAACTGCCTTTTTAAGGACGCTGGAAAAAAAGCACTTTAATAAAATCCGACCACTTATAAGAGTATATAAATTGTATCTCCACATATCTCGTCTAATTTATTGTCTGAAAGCTACACTTATTTGGAGGAATGCCAAACGTGAATCAAAGTAATAAAATTTCATTACATAATTTGCAATTATTATCAAACAGTTTTGCCATTATTTTTCCTCAACCGGTCACCTTCTTGCAGATGAAAAGAGATGTTATTTGTACTACAATCGAAATTACATGGTAGGAACGTCAAACGATTAGTATTTTTTTTTTTACCCACAGTTTCCACGAATAAATCGTAATTCGAGAAGACAATAAATTTACCACACAAACAGACGGATGACTTGTACCTTATACAGGTACAACTAATAAAAATTTTGGAGATCCAGAGAGGCGCGGGAGGGGAAAAACAGAACGTAATGAAAATTGTAGGTCGAAAGTTTAGGCGTTTGAGAAAATTAAATTAGGAATACGAGTATACGAGTATACATCTGTTATGTAACGTGGCCCATAAACTTTATATTTCATTCACGAGTATCTCTTCAAGAACGACAACATGTTCGACGTATTTCCTTCGAAAAAACGTTTTTCTTGTCGAAAAATTTTTATGGACACTGACAACTGTAAAAGGATTGGCACCTCCACCTACTACACACTTAATTAGTTAGGTACCAATGTACATAAAACAGTTTCAAAAATAATCAGAATTGGTAACTTGGAATGATAAAACAGAGACAGATGACCTACATGGGATGTTAGATAATTTGGAAATATAAATTTCTCAGTTCACAGTAATGAGAAACAGGAAAGTAACGTACCCGCTTAATTATTGCTACATATTAATTATAACTATAAAGAAACGAATAACCTAAAATAGTAAGATAGATCGATCCCTTGGGTCAATGACCTTGTAAATAAAAGGATTGGATAATTGTTTCGGTTTGATTATATGCGCTGAAAAAATTAATAGTAATTTTTTAAATATATTTTCATGATATAAAAGGAGATATTTTGGCGAGAAAAATGGGACAGTTTCAAGACAGTAGTAAAAATTACGACAAAAAGTACGAAAATTTTTCAATGATATTTATTACTATTGAAGATGAATTCTTTGTACTGGGCGTTAGTCAATTTCAAAACATAATGTCCACCCAAAACATAATGTACGCCAGTTCTTGTCCTTCCGTGATAGTCCAATGTTATGATGACGTCATCATACCTATTTATTACATACTAAACACAGATGATGACGTCATCATACCCAGATATAACATAGGAGACGCACGTCATCATACTGCTGCAAATGATGACGTCATCATACTTATGTATAAAATAAGAACCGTAGATGATGACGTCATATCTACGTATAACATAGGAACCGCAGATGGTGACGTCATCATACCTAGATATAACATATTGCTCAATGTTATATGTATTTAGTTATAACAGTTAAAAAGCTGTTGATGACGTCATCATACACTTATAAGATTTCTTTATAGCTCAATGTTATAACTGAGTAGATGACGTCATCATACCTATGTATAACATAGAACACTAGTTATAACATTTCAAAAGATGTTGATGACGTCATTATACATTTACTTATAAGATTGGAAAAGTAACCAAGTAAAATTTTTCAGGAAAAAATTATGAAGAAATATTTATCAGTCCCTATGCGCTTCATATTCAAACAATTTTGTTTTTATAAGAAACATTTTTGGATACTTTTTATAATCTCCTGTTGAAAAAGAGAATTCATCTTTCGCCTTCACGAAACTTCAGTGAAGGCTGCAGCTATTTTTGTAGTGATTTTCAATCTTACACGGTTCGATTTTCTTCCATTAAAAAAAATAAAAAAAATAAAAAAATAAAAAATAAATAAAACATAAATAAAATAAAATAATATTACCATGCAATTTTTTCAACGTGGTGTCAAACACGTTAACATAACTATAGGTGTCTCAATTTTGTTTCAAGATTGGTATAAAATTAGGTGCTTTTCATAGACCAGCATTCAATAACACACATTTCAGCAGCTTCTAGAAAGAGCATCCCAAAATCACCCCTGACCCATCAATAGCGGTATATCTTTGCCAGCATTTTTTTTTTTTTTAGGAATAATCTTACGTGGTTATAAATTGATTTTGTGAAAATGAAAAGATAAATTGTTTAGAAATCGTCAATTATACGTCAATTAAAATAATGTCAGGTACCTGTTAGACTATTTTCGATCAGTAACATATTTAACAGCTGAAATTCACTTCATGGCTATTGCTCAAGTTGGGTGAAGAGAAAATAACACTGAAAGAAATATTCAGGAACTGAAAATGGACCAAACAATTGGAATACTTTCGAAGCTACATTCTGATCGCTATTTTAAATGGAATTCTCTGCGAGAAACGAGCGCTCATTATGCAAGTGTGTTTATTTTTGCATTTAGCATTTTGAACTAATTCGAAGACCTTATCGACTTTTTGCACTGCATTTTGCCACGAATGACACTAGCTTCGAATTATTTCAGCGGTGTAATCTAATTACATTTCACAATAGCTGTTTCTTTTATATCGTCGTTTTCACTGAAAATATTCAGAATGTATAATTATCCTCGAATGAATCACTAAAAAAAAATTACCAGTACAGCGCAATAGAGTGGTAAGTAAATAATTTCAAAATTTATTATTTATGAAATGACTTCAACTATAACAATATTCCTATTGTATGACTTGAAATCGATGAACGAAATAAAGAAGTGGAAAAAAGTTGAGGGAAAAATTCTAAATTTAGAATGGTTGTTGGTAGAAATGCAATTAATTGAATCACTGTGATATTTTCGTAAAATGTTTATAAGCGTCAATCACCTCAACAAGCTTAGAGTAAATAAGTTATTTTTTTCAAGGTCAAGGTCATTAAGTTATAAGATTAATGGCCATCAAGTTAGGTCAATAATAACTCTCCTATAGGAACAGAAATATCAGAAATATAATAATTATTATAAATTGTATTTTGTAAAGTTGGAGGATATTTGCTGTGTTTAGTCTATTAGTAATTTAATATGTCTTGAAAGGAATGTGAATCATGTAAAAGAGAATTCATCCTGCCTTCACGTGCTTCGTGAAGGATTGCAGCTATTTTACACACGTTATACCCTTTACACCGGTCAAGCCCCAAAGTCTACTTTTCGAATGAACGATACAAGAAGCGAAAAAGATACAACCGTTATCATACCGAAAAATACAACTAGACTATGTATTTGGCTTGATTGAGTAATGGGTTCCTTTTAATACAACGCCTTTCCAATCTTCGCCTTTCAAGTACGAAAATTATGGCAAGCGATTCGTCTTGAGCGACCATCGGTAATGGGAATAATAATTTTCATAATACGTAGCTCATTATAACGATTTCATCTGTGTGCATTATATTATCATTATTTTCCACTCAGAAATTGAAGTATATTACCAAGATGTAACAAAACCAGCGCACAAGAAGCCTCACAGAAAAAAAAAAAAAACGTGTGCAAATTTTCTATCGATTCGGAACTTTTGATTTGCTCTATTAACACTATTTTTTCACCTCTTAAATAGGCTATTGTTACAAAACAGAAGCAACAGCAAGTGGAAAAAAAAAAGGAGGGAAAAAAACGTCGATAAGTAAGAACACTGGCTGTACATGAAGAATGAAAATAAATCGAATAACGGAAAATTTCGTCTTCGCTTTCACACTTTCTAGGGCGCATAAAACCATCAATGAAATTGTAAATCTATCGACAAACTGCTTGAGTAACAATAAATATAAGATGATTAAGACGAAAAAAAAAAAGAAGAAAACCGAGTAGTTTTAATTTTCTTTCTACTTGTTTTACTATACCGAAAAAAAAAAGTGGAGAAAATTTACGAACAATATCACGTATAGGTGCAAGAAGCAGCAGCAGCAGCACCTTCCAAGAGATTTTCGATGCAATTATTTGAAATTGAACGTGTGAGGAATAGATATCGAAACGTATAAAACTGGCTTGAATAATTCAAAAAATGACTGCAAAAAATATACTGATAGCAATAAACACCATGGTCGAAAACACTGAAAGGGTGTGGTTCCTCACGCATAAAAATAGGATTTCACTGGCTTTCAAATCACACCGCGAGTTGCCACTGACTCAAACTCATCAGGATATTGGGCAGAAAGGATGTGTCAACACTAAAAGTATTCCGAGTTTTGAAAAAAAAAGCAAAAATTTCTGTAACATTCTGTTGAGAATCCACTAATTTTAAAATCCGATGAATATTGAATGAGAAAAAATATCAAAAATGTAAAAGTAAGCGGGTGTTAAGACATTCCTTAGGTTTTAAGGGAAGACACAGACCACCAAAAATTCTAGGACCTTAGATTTTTTATTAAAATTGTTCAAAAATAATGAAGATGGATAAAAATGTATAAAAAAAAACGATTTTTAATAAATATAGAGATTATAATGATAAATGATGAATAAACACTTTTGAAATCTGAATCCGAATCTGAAAGTAGCGATATTTTGTTTCCAGTGTTTTCTTCATCACTGAATGCAATATTACAAAATTTATGCCATAAATAAAGATGATTTCAAGCCTCGCTATATTATAGCATAAAAATTTACTGATTAATACCAGAAACTTCTTAAACGTGTAAGTAGGAATATATTATAATAATTATAGATTATAGTAATAATCTTTTTATTGATTTCTCTATTTTCCTTCCCTCGCATCTCCATCCTCTAAAAAAAGCTAGTTACGTCACTGCTGAGCCATGAGCGAATGTTTAATTATATTTTTCATTTAATATTCTTATAAAATTATTAATTAAGTTTGAATAAAAAGTAACAAATAGCAAACAGATATCTAATTAATTATTTCACTTATTTTTCTTATAAATCTTCTCACACTTGCTTGCAAGGCATGCTCGCCTCTTTTCAAACACACACACACAAAAACTTAAAATGCTACGACACTAGACCCATCAAGATGCATTGTCATTAGCTCATTTCGAAGAATAATACTGTATTTCAATACTGAAATTCAACCTAAGGTAAACAAACGTAAGGGGAAAATATCTGATTTTCACATCCCAAAATGTACTCGGTTGCGCACACTCGTGGTTTCACATTCTCAAAAAATTATCACTTTTTTCATGTGTTTTTTTTTTTCTACTTCCTTCGTCCTTGAAATGCAAGAAATTAAATTTCATATTATTCCCACGTTTATATTCATCCACTATTAAGAAATTTCTTTGCACCTAGCATTGACAGTCATTATCCTCGCTACGAACATTCCTATAATATGCGGAATTAAAAGAGTAAAAAAACAAAACACCAACTTCATGAACTGGACGCACAATGTGAGCGACCTGAAGTGTTTCAGCGTGCAATAATTTTTTACCCTCTCGGCTCTGCAATGTAATTTTCAACGAAAATGCAATATGCCTAATGGTATATCGCAAGGTAATTTTTTTTTTCCATTCAGTGAAGGTCGCTCTTAATCGATATTACGCGTAAATGTAAATTACGGTAATCGCATAAGGAACACGTCCTCTACGCAGATTGTTGATGACAATTTATCTACAGTACATGCTATGGCAAAAGGGAAACGAAAAAAAAAAAGGACTTCAGACGCATTTCGAATCGCCTTAATTAGTCTGTCCAAAGAATAAAATAGCGAATATAGGAATAAGCATTGGTCAACTATTCGTGGAATTGTTAATAAGGTGAAGAAATGAGAACGATAATTGCAAATTCTGCTCAGTCGACATTTCTGGCAGAACAATTGGAATCAACTGAACATTCATCCAACTGTAATTCTAAAATTTCCAGTACGTTCATTTTGTCAGATCTAGATTGCTGTGATAACGTTGACAACACTGTCTTGTTGCGAGTTAAGGATTTATTGTATTAATTGCAAAAGTATAGAAACTGAATGTTGTCATAATATTCCACTTTTTAAACTATACTAATAACTAGAGACCGGATTCCTCGGCACAGAAAAGTGAAAAAATCGGCATTGAAAACTTCATTTTTGGCATTATTCGGCAGTAACCTAAAAAAACCCCTCAAAAGCAACAAAAAAGTAAAAAAGTAATGAAATTCTATTTCAGAGATAAAAAAAAATACATTTTTATAAAAATTTATCAGTATGCAGGATGAATTGTGCAGTTATGTATGAGAGTGAGAGCTGTCGATATCAGTCGCTAACTTCCTTGCTTGCATGATTAGGCTTGTGATTTTTCACTATCAATGATTTTATGCGTGATGCAATGGTGAAAATTAGCAAAATCTGCCATTTTTGGCATTTTCCCCATTTTCGGCATTTTTCTCATTTTCTGCATTTTTCGGCAAAATAAAAATTTTTTCCTGGATTCTATTCCCCCCGATTCGTGCTCATATGTAAAAATTACCCTCCCGCCTCTTCAGGAACAAAAGTGACAAATGCCGAGGAATCTGGTCTCTACTAATAACCTTATTTTTATAGTCAGGCTCCAAGAGTAAACTTCAAAAAAATTCAGTTACGTTTGCAATCTACCCGCAAGACTTCTATAAAATCTTTGAAAATCAGAAATAGGAGAGACAGCATGGGGAAATCTACAGACTAGGGATAAGATATCCTCTAAATAAATCTAAGTTGCAGCTTATGGGGTTGAAAAATCGCCTAACTTACGTCAAAACCAACATCCAACTGTTCGACACCACCTCCTTTGGAGCAGATTAGTGCGACAAATGCAGGATCCCTTCGTATAGTCTGCACATAAACATATCTAATTTCTTTCCGCCCTTTTTTTTTTTTCGTTCCCTTATTCCAGTCTGTCAAATACTATTAGGTATGTACACTAAACACATGCGATATTGGATACGTTCCAAAGACAGAGGAGGCACGTGCCAAGCCTGCAGAAAAAGTAAATAAATACGTGGGGCAATTACCGAATACAAAAAGTACATGTATGCACACAGTGGATGAATCTCTTCTGCAGCAGCTATATTTTCTCTGCTAGACGAGATAAATTTTCTCGTTTTTTTATTATAATTTCACACTTTTGTAGAGGAGATGACAGAGTATGAGACCGATTTTACAAAGGGTGTATAAAGACATTAGTACATCAACTACTCTAAGACCACAATTAGAATAACAATTTGTTGGAGGAATCTGATGATTAACACTGCAGTAACTAAAATGCGTTACAGAAACTACTATTTTATTGGAGAAATTCACAATTGCTGTAGAGGTATGCTATACATGAAATAAGTTTGAACGAGCCAAGAAAAATGAATAATAAATTACACACGTGTTGGGTCAATTTGATGACTGCGTATCTGATGCTGATTTTTATCCGGAGATTATTTTGAAATATGCGATGTCCGAATGACCACTGCTTTTTTTTAGCCAAATTCTTTTCATCATTCAGTAGCTTAGAGACTGGTATAATTTCGATAACTTGCTGATATATTTCAATTGAAGCAAAATTTCTCTAAATATAATATGTTCAAAAACTTTGCATTTCCTGATTTCTGCTCAGGGAATAAATTTGTAAGTTGAGCACCGGTATGGGGGTTTTCGAGGTCGCTGAACACGAATCCGGAAGCCGTTTTTGGCGGCGACTATATGGCCAGAAAAAAGTTAAAAATGCTCCAAAATGGGTCTAAATATGGCAGCGTAGAGAAAAACCGACTGCAGATTCGGATTCAGCGTGAAAAATTGTAGAGTTTCTTTTATTTTACATTTCAACGACATAATTATTGTCAGAGGATGAATTTATTACAAGTACCAAGTTGGGTACCTCTGATATCAGTTGCATGTTGGAAAATAAGAAATGCACTACTGTGAGAATTTTCTCGAATTTTAGTACTTTGGAATTGTCTTTAGCATGTTTTGGAACAAGATAAATGGTGTATTTCAAAGAAGAAAATCATGTTAAGAAATTCAAATTTACTTTTCTGAGATAAATTAATTTTAATTCAAAGTGTTTTGAAGTAAAGTGCAGTTCATGAATAAATATGATTAGATACAGGAGCTAATTTTAAAAAAGAAATGGATGTAGAAGCTTTTAGAAAAATTTATTTCAAGTCGCTGAGTAAGTTTTGATACAAAACGTAAATTGAACTGAGCCTTTGTTGAAAAAAAAAATTATACCATCTGATTCAGTGGCCTCGAAAATATGAAGACCAACGAGAACATGACTTTGTCTTTGGTACTTAGTAAGTTTTGAAACTACATGAAACTATTTTGCCTCTTGCCCCTTATCACGTATACCTACTTATAAATCTCTTTGAAAAAATAATTATTTAGTTAACTCTGTCTAAAACCATAGATCATCTCACATTGAATTACAACATTTCAACGAAAATCATGAACTAAAAAAGTAAAAAAAAAAAATTTATACCAGAAAAATATAGGCTTATACAGGCAAAAAGCAATTTGTACAGCTGCGCTGCTGACATCTCTCAATAACATTAAGACATAAAAAGTATTCTCTAGAAAATTGGTATCATCGAATATCATCGAAAACAAGATGGCCATACAAACGGCCATAAATATTTTACAATGTTAAAAAATTTTGATATTTCTATTAAACTGCCAATCGCCACGAAAGAAAAGAAAGTTTTTACGACGCCGAATTTCGACCAAACACTTTTCTCCTTTCCTTTTTTTTTTTTCTACGTGGAATTGATAATCTGATGGCCTTTACTGCCACAAAACACACTATCTTCCAGTTGAAAGCATTTGAACGGTGTGGTATAGGTTAGCAAAAACCTAAGAAAAATCACAACTTTCATTCGGACAGTTTTAATAATAGGTCCCTGCTGATGAATACATCCAAAGAAGAAAAAAGTACCCCTTCGACGATTTCTGCTAGTCGCCATCGTCAGATCGTCATTTAATTAGCTGGAAATTCGTCTCCATCTGCTGGCACTGTAACCATTAACTCATGCGCCATTTAAATGCACACCGACGACCCCCTTTTACACATTTGCCATTTTAAATATAACCTCCACCACATACGTACGCACCATATTCAAAGAATGATTAATTACTCCGGAACTGAAAATACGAAACGCATGTCAGAATCTCGCGAAGAGAATTTTTTTGCACTTCCACGACTAGCCCCCCATACTCCAACATAGCCTTCTCTGGAAGGCTGATTCTTGTGGAATAATTCAAATAAATATTCAGCAATGTATTTCACATCTACATAAGAGATCTCTATATTCTATTTAATATTATACTACATAGTTATTATACTGTGATTTTATTATTGAATAAGTCTCGACCTCCGGCAACCATTTGGCGTGATGAAGATCTGCATTTAACTATACCTGATTCAAATTTTAAGACATTTCTATAATACATAATAGAACAAGCGTCTAAAAATTTTAATCAGACGACATAATACAAATTTCATAATTATACGCCAACTGGCTGATGCTCTTCAAAACATGTTACTAACTATGCCACCTACCCCACCCCGCCTCTCTGCCAAATAAAATGCATATAAAAACCTCAATGACGAAGGAAAATAGAGAAAATTTTGATTATTTGGACTACGTGACACCCTACTTCCTCTCCAACCTTTTACGTCACTGCAGCTTCGAAAGCAGCACCATCGACTGTGTACAAAAATCAAATCGCGGTAAAATATATCAATTTCTATTACTGGACCCCCTGTGGTTTTTACGCAACTTGTAAATATAATTGAGTTCCGAAAAAATGTTCGCCTTCACCCCTTTTTACGACTAGTTTGCCGACAACGTGAGGAGTAAATGAAAAACAGAAGCGGTTGGAGACAGTCATTGAACTAGCACTGATATAATTAAATCACGAATGAAACGCCCTTTGCACACACACACAAAACAAAAAAAAAAAGGAAAAAAGAAAAGAAAACACACCAGTAAAAAGGGGACCTTCCAGAATTACTTATCCATGTGTATAGGATAGCGGTTTTTCACATTAAAGGTTAATTAAATTAGAATTTACTACATAAAATAAAAGATCTATTTTATTTTTATATACATGGCAACGACTCAAGAGAGGATGGCATTAAGACAGTGCGAAGGCGATCTACAAGCGAATTCAATACACTCACCAAGATATCACCGAGTAAAAACAACTGAATATAAAAAAAGAGAGAGTTTCAACACTGAAACAGTCCTAATTTTTGAATACTTTTACTATCACTCAAGTGCACATTTTTTTCACCTTCCTTCTGACCCAGCATACAGCAACAAATATTTATATTAACCTCTGACCACTGCGTAATATAATTAATTATTAATTCGACTTTTCAAATGGAAATCAATTTTCGAACGAAGAATAATATCTCAAAATATGAAACAGACAGCCAAACGTGGTAGTGATGCACAAAATACCAACAAGGGGGCTGGGAGCGGGACACAAAACAAACGCCACGATGAAACGTTTTCAAATGATATGCGCATCAATCACATGTTGTCAATCGATGACAGCCAATATCAATAAAATATTCTCCATGTGACGATATATGCATATACACGTTTGATGGAGCACACAGATGGTAAGATGAGTTTGTCATCCTTCCCCAATCTTTCAGAGATGAACGCGACGAAAGATGAAAACTTTCATCAAAAAAGTAACTTCGAAGGGCAACTTTGTCGTTGGGTACATGCGACCATAATTAACTCGTCTTTTTCCCTTTTGAAAATAAATTTACACTTCATTAAAACCAAGAGAAAGATAAGAAGGAAAAAACAACAACTACAAAACCTGGACGTCGCAACAATAAACCTGTTCATACAGTATTTTCACGATTGATCGATATCGAGAGAGCTGCTGCTGGACGTCATTGTTCGTGCCATCCGATTGTAACTTCACACTTCGATCGCGATTAGATAATTGATAGATCACTTTCAACCGAAATTCTACCTTTTCCTGCTTTCATCCGTCGTTTCATCAGAACACAAACAGCCAGCCACGCTATACCAAAGACAGTAGTATAGACATAAACACGTCAGAAAACTTCGCCTTTAACTTATAGCTAACTTGGTGTTTTTTTATAAATCATTATTAAAAGGTGCTCAAATTTCAACCCTAAAAGTAAAAATTTACAATGTGATAATTTGACACGATGAAGAGTACAAAGCGAGAACAAGAATTCGATTAATTACACAACAGAAAAGGCATCTTCAAAAGTTTCTTCTTAAAAAGGAAAAAAAAAAAGAGCAAGAAAAAAATGCGTTTGCTCCAATCAAACGACGACTAGAGCGACTCGATAATTACCCGCCTAGTTAATTGACGCGTGGGTAGTTGAAATCGTTTTTCATTCATCGCCAGGGGACATTTGGCAAAATTCGATTATGACACGAACCTGGAATCTGTTCGCAGCATTTAAGGTAATATTACACACCTTTTATAATTTCATCTCATTTCATTTTTCATCTATTAATCACACATGTATCTTTCATGATTAACTTGTTTTCTGCATTCACAATCACCGACGACAACGATGATATGTGTTTTTCAATTTTTCATCGAACACATCTTACAAAAGCGCAGCATTTTTAATAGCAGCAATCAAATTATATATGATGTCGAGAAAAAAAATGTAATTAAAAATTATTTTAGATTATTAAAAGCAGGTTTCTTGTTTCAAGCTCGTTTTCCCTCGACTCATTAAAAAGATGCTGCTATACCATGTAATGCAGAGGTGTATAGCCAGGAAAAATATTAAGCATTTTCTGATCAAATTATACAATCGTATTTTATGGTCGACATTAATAAGCTTGTAAATAGTGTTCGGTGGCGTGCCAATTAAATGGTGAAACTGTACTCATAGTACAAGTACGAGTCAAAAGTGTAATGCAAATTCATAAGTCGAACCATAACCAACCCACTTTTATACGTTCGAATACCGTATGAGATTATACAGTCAATAAATTTAGGCGGCAAAATGGGCATATTAATATATGCTTACAAATCTGACATTTGACATTTTCCTACTATCGCAACGACAAATTGCTGATTTACACGTACATGTAATACCTAGGGGATTTTTAATACCCACTAACAATTTCTATACAATGTCCATTTTCGTAAAATAGAATGATTATACATATATATGGTCTATAATGAAAAAATATGTGCCAGCTATAATATATATATTACATAGGAGCTCCTTGAAAATTGTCATATTTTCAAAAAAAAATTCACATTGAAGAAACTGTAAAACTTGCAGAATAGATTTTTTTTGTCAATTTTTTCAACTATAAAATGAAATTTTTGACATTATTATAAAATCATAAAATATAGGTACACATCAAATCAATGAGAAAACCATTACCACCCGCAGACTGTATTTTGATCATTCTGAGAAAAACAAAATACTATTTTATTGCAGCCTACCGAGTTTGTCTCAGTGGTTTAGTCATAACTTTTTGGAAATTATCACCAAGAAGTCTCCTTATAACCATAAACCAAATAACTTCTCGACACGAATTTCATTATCCTTCAGAACTGCCTTATTTCCAATAATGATTTATCAAGTTTGAAAAACCAGTTTCCCGCCTGATCTTCACTACCAAATTATTCAATTTTGGCAAAACAACGTAACGAAATTTCAATTACATATTTCTATCTTCTGTTTCCTCAATTGGGGGTGGAACAGAGTGATTGGAGAAGAAGGGTCCAGACATATACGAAAAACGATTTTACAAGAATACATTAATAACTAAAGCTAAAACAGAAAATTTAAATAACCAAACGAAACGTTTTGGAATGAAAAAGAAACCAGTCTCCAAAGTGAGGACATGGGAGACGATGAAATTTATCGCACAAAGCCTGACTGCGTATGGTGGTCAACGTGTACTCGAATTTTCAACAGATCTAACGCCAAACAACAAGAGCTTCGAACGAATATACCCAAATATGGCACGACACCAAGTTCCCGCAGTTGACCATGTCATATTATTATTGAGTCGAATAACCTTCCGAAATTTTTCTACAGACTGTCCATTCAATATAAATCACAGTTCACAAAATATTTCCAAGACATCCTACTACAATTTCATATACTCGCATATACGTGCAGATACCATTGGCTTATATGAAGACACAAATATCTGACCGACGTCCATGTCCCAAAAATGCGACATAAATAACCCTTTGAATTGATGCGAGGGTCATTAACACCATGGGTAACCAGAAGCACAAACACCGATATCATTTTCTCGGTGTCGTGCAGTTTTCATTTTCGAATGAAAAATTTTCCAAACCGGTTTCCCACGAAGATTACCCAATTCGTGTGTATTGCATCTTCTGCATTTTTACGATCGACGTCGAACGAATAAATTCAAAATTCCATCCTCCATAATTCCATTTCCACCTGTGCCTTACCGAAAGTGATTATCAGTTAATTTTATTACCCACTTCTCGAATATCTCTCTTTCTCTATCTTCATCTTCTTTTCCTACCGCAGGCGAACACTTGACTACAACATTCACAGTACATGTTAAGTATTTAAAATCTACCAGTAAAATCAAAAATTATTTCTACTTTTTTCAACTGAACATCGTATTTAAATTCACAATCACATAAGCCATAAATGAGTAGCTTACGACAATAATGACAGCAGCAATAACTAAATGAAAATTTATGGGATTAAGATCGACTGTGGCAGATTATTAGACGGTGGATACAGTAAAATAAACGTTACTGATGATAGCTGGGCGTTATGGAGAAGTTCGTTGATGATTTAATTATACTGAAATTTTGTTGATCTATCAGTAGGAAAAAAAAAAAGCTAAAATAAACGTTGGCCCACAGGTAAATTGTTAGAGATCCTTCTAAATAGTTGAACCCATTCATTAGGAAGTCGTTCATGTTGAACTTTCACGCACGTCAAGGTGAAGCATGTAATATAATAAACAGAAAAGTACATATATCTACACGCATTGCAATATAAAAGCAGAGAAGAAAACATGAATTCAACACTATCACAAAAATCCAAAAAAAAAAAGAAGAAGAAGAAGAAAGAATTCGAATTTCGTGTTTACATAGAGCTGCTCTTTGAGCAACAGCTGGTCGTTATAAATCTTAACTATCGATAACTTCCTCCAAAAAATTGAACTAATTCTCATTTCACCAACTTACACTGTTACTGATAAAAGTGCCAAAATAAAAAGCTATTTCAATAATAAAATAGGTAATATGTGACTGTGCATATAAGAAACACACCTTACAGAAAGTTTAATATTCTTTTTATGCTTGAGGGAAGCATTTCATCTCAATGACAACTACATGCATGGTATTATACTTTTTAGGACACGAAAAATCTGTCAATACTTGAATATTCTATACGGTTGGTAATTTTAGTCCCGTTTTTACTCACTGATGGGCCACAGATTTCTAAAAATTAACTAACAATACCTACCTACCCTAAAATGAAACTTCTAATATTTAACTCATTTTCAGAATAAAAGTTGCATTCGAATTATAAGTAGCTACTCGTATTTGCACAGAAAGCATACTCCAACTAATTTCACGTACTTGCTCATACAAATAGTCCAAGGTTGCCATTCCACAAACACATTAACCATAAGTAAATTAATACACCATTTTCTTGACGCCAACATGGGCTCGAGCAAGTCGCATCTACATCGTCTCAATGATGAATCACACGGGAAGTTAAAAAGTAAAGAAAACAGAACCGCGAAACCGTTCTAGCGCCACAAAACAGAAGTGCACTTGACAGTGACGAATAAATCACCGAAACAGTAGTGGCTGCTGTAAAATGCAGCGCACGTTGCAGCAATCGAAATCAAATTTCTCACATTTGGCCACTCATCGCATTGGCTGACAACAAATATGGGAAATGTGAGAAATCGAAACGACACCGTTAGATAGTCATTTCACTGTAGGAGCTTCCAACAGTTCGATGAACCATAAGATGATTTTATATGGGACTCTAATAACGAAGCTGGTACTCTCAGAGCTCGCTGCAATTAGTCAAAAGTAGACCTCTGTATGAGAAAAAATAATACGTCTATGGTCTAATCCGAAAAAAATTAGATTTTAATTGCCATACACACGATGTTGATTTCAAAGTGCACGTACGTATAGAATCTCAGCCAGCAGATTAAGCAATAAAACATTCCATAGAATTATGAGCAGGCATAGGCAGCTGTACAATACTGCAACAAGTACAGGCAGATAATCGTCTAGCATTCCATCAGTAGACAATAAACTCGACACCGAAATCATAAATAAATATTTACGCAATACACACACGACATCAAAATAAAACAAACGAAGAGGCCCAGGTGTTGAAAAAATAACGTTACGTATTTTCCTAAGCTTAACTCAACACTCCTCCAGTAATCTTTTAAGCTCAAGTCCGGTCAGGACACACGAAGAAAAAACAATAATTGATAACTTTTCCGTTATCTGGTTCGACAAAAGGATCATAATCTACGAGTAAAGTAAAAAATAATAAAAATACGAAACCATTTCCATAAAGATGGTAATAATATTATGCTAAACGTGAATGCACCATTTAGTAATCTCCTGGTTTTGTGAGGAAGTACATATAGCCATGTATAGATACCCTCCGAGATAATATGGGCACGCGATTATTGAATATTTGACACATTGGTGACGAAAAACCTTGGTATTACTTCTACGGAGCAGTTATTTAGAAAGTGGAAGGTCGTAGATTAGTAAAATGAGATTTAAAAAAACTTCCGCATATCATTGAAAATTCTTCACACAGAAACGTTATAATTATTATTATGGAAGTATAGCATACAAATCATTAACAGGGTTATTTACCTGGCCACAAAATGCGTAAATAATAAAGGCGAAAAAACATAGGACACTTTTACGAAGTAGACTTTGTAAGCAATTACTGCAATCCGCATATAAATGCATTTTTAAATAAATATTTTCACAGTTCTGACCGAAAAAGTCCCCATTTCACGTCATTCACAACAAAAACACACACTATTACTAACTACTGTTAAGAAGGTGCAGCCACACTGATGATTAGCTGTCGTTGAATTATAATAGTGGTTGCTGCGAAGTGATGCAGCCAAAAATTTGCTAAGCGAAGGGCTGAATCGTGAATATATTTTCAAGAGTCAGAAAATTTTCTTATTCAGTCTTTTTTTTATGAAATTTGATGGCAAAGAGGCGGGGGGCTTTTTTCCCCTTAGTCCACCTTTGATTGCGCCACTGAATGGTTCTGCTCGGTTTTTCTTACGTTAACTTTTTGAAATATTTTTCTTCCTCGCTTTCATCATTATTTTAGTTATTTTCGATTAAATATTCCAAAGATGTTAAAACATTAAAGATGTAACAGAGATTAACAGAAACTTGTATAAATTGCACATATGTTGGGTCAATTTGATGACTGGTACCTGATGCTGATTTTTATCTGAAGATTAATTTGAAGTAGGGAATGAACACTGCTTTTTTTAGCCAAATTTTTTTCATCATTCAGTAGCTTACAAACAGATAATTCGATCATTTACCGATATATTTCAATTGAACCAAAATTTCTCCAAAACTTCGCGTTTCCTATAATTTCTGCTCAGGGAATAAATTTGTAAGTTGAGCACTGGTATGGGGGTTTTCGAGGTCGCTGAGCACGAATCCGGTAGCCGTTTTTGGCGGCGACTCTGGCCCGGCGAGATATGGCCAAAAAAAAGTGAAAAATCAAAAATGCCCCTAAATGGGACTAAATCGCGACGTAGAGCAAAACGAGGCGAAGATTCGGATTCAGCGTGATAAATTATGCGTTTATTTAATGTGGCAGTGCCTTCAGTTTATTTACGAGAATGGCAGAAATATGGTATGTTGCTGGTTGCAAAGTGGTGTTTTTCAAATAGAGCAGACAAAAAAAAAAGTCAAGTAAGTTACATACATTACTGCAATAGTATAGCATATTGTTTTTGCTAGCTATGATAGAGACAATAACTAATGAATTACTGAATTATCTCTAAATTTAGGTCAATTTGTAGATATTACTTTTGGAACATTACAGGAGATAAAATTTGGCTTTTTGACTTCCGAAACCCCTTGGCATTATGAGAGGCATCGATTCATGTCCTATGATATCAACGTTGGGGTCTTATAAGAAAGTATGACATTTCTTATAGACCGACCTATGGCATTCCACTCTCAATGAATTTAGCCCAGATACAACAACCTGCTACAAAACAACTAGCCATTAATTTAGCACGAAAGTACCAGTAGTCAGTACAGAAAATATAAATTTCTAGCCTACAGGACAGAAAAAAAAAAGAAGAGTATTATACATACTTTTCAATTATTCGTCATCAGGTCATATTCCATTTTTGCATTTGTGTAACTCCTATTCTCAGATGAAAAAACAGTGAAAAAAACCAGTTATCATTTTGGCGCAAAAAAAAAAAAAAAGAAGAAAAAACTACTCGTTAGTATTAAAACGATTAGCAAACTCCTACCCTGTAATTTAATATTAAATCTACTCTCAACCGACGATCCCACTCATGCTCTCTAAAATCTCACCAAATAATTAACCCAATTTGTGTTTAGCCACTTAAGGCGGATAAAAAAAAAATTCTATATCAAAAATTTTCATTTCTTTTGTGCAAATTGAGCGTACCTACCACACAATTATGATACACGGGTAAAAGTATATAATATACACATGCTCCAAACACTTTCGCATACATGGTAAAAACCAGTCTGAAAATGCGAACAAGCATCCACACTCGTACTTGGTGACACCGAGCGTGAGTGAAAAAGAAGGTTGGCATATTTGTTTAATTTTTTGAGATATTATTTTTTATAATACGGTACATTTATGTACTGTATGTGTATGCTAGCTGGTATAAAGTAAGTAGTTTTCTGTTCGAGTACGTGCGATACGTAATATTACGAGTACTAACTTAACTCTGGCTCTCTTATCATAAGTGTCACGCTTGATTACGATATATATACCAGCAGCACCCATTGAATATTGCTTCCGGTAGATTACATTATTATTATACGGATACACACAGTCGAAGGGGGCACGAATGTATGGTAAAAATTAAACTAGAGAGTTCAAAATTTTCGAGAACCTATTTAACGATCGTTTAATTCAATCAAAGGTACATACTCCTTCGTGGTAGAAAATGCGTAAATATAGCCATAGATTTTGTGCCTCGAAAGTTGATTTCGAACTCCGTTTTCGGTCCAATTATCCAGGACTACTATTGCATTTTCATCACAAAACTTATTATAGGTAATAATTATATTACTATGTAAGCTTACCTCGCACAATGCAACACCAGTATCAAGGCGGTCCATGAAATTATTTACGTTAATATACAGATCAGGATAGAGATTATTCAGCCATTCAGCCAAGTCTTCTTTCATTGCGTACAAATATTCTTCGCTGGATTTGAAAGGTCTGTACGACCTTTGCTCCACCAGAACAGCCATCCTGCAAAAGAAAAAACATTGATTTTAGAAATGAGATTCATATACTTATGGGAAAAAACTGAAAATTTCAACTTGATTATTTTTACTATACTAGATCCAGAAATTTATTTTTCGAGACAATATTCTAATAAATAATCTTCAAAAAGTTAAGAAAATATTCTACAGTTATGGTATATCGCTGGGTACAAATTGCGTACCCGCTGTAAAGGGTCAGCTCTCTATTAGGCATACTCTTTGCCTCACTTGACATTCACCTAACACTTCTGCTTACCGCCTAACCCAACAATGTGTAAATTAACTCTTTTCATTAAGTCCATTAACGTTAAAATCTACTCATTTCCATTAAACTATCTCATCATGTACGCGCGCTAATTGATATTCAAAATTCTAATCCAGAAAAGGAGTCGTATTATCGGAAACGGGGAGACGATTACAACCGGTTTCCCCGATTATTGACAATGGAACAAAGACAAGAACACTAGAGGCAGAAACAGGGAGAGTGAGAGATTTTTAAATGGATACGAAACAACACGTGGCTCACAAATGCAGGAGGTCTGCGACATGCGTACGAGGAAATCTTCCTAAACAAAAAATGATCAACTTCCAGAATGGATTTATGGCAGCAGACGACGACAATCGTGAAAAAAGGACCGAATCGCGGGGCTATCCATGCGAGGACTTATACGAGCCAAAGGAGCTCATTAAGTCGACGAGTTAAACTAATTCAAAATCAATAAAATGAATAAAAACAAGTTAAAAGCTCGGTTCGAGACAATGCAGCAGCTAGCAGGCAACAAGTGTTATTAATTTGAAAGAAAATCGATATCCCCACACGAAAAAACTTAAAAACCAACCTATTTTGAATAGGTATCTCGAAAAAAAAAAAAAAGAAGATAGGTACGAGACTGTGGAATAATATTTGTTCAGTATGTTCGTCTCGAATAAAGATGTGGAAAAAAGCCTCCTATACAAACAAAACTCCAATACTTTGGTATACATTATCGTAGACCTTCAGACAGATTAGGCACAGTTTGAAATATGCTTCTGCAGGTACAACACAATTTCTATAAAATATACACCTTTTGCTCTCCATGAGTGTTCAGCGTTTCATCGAAAAATAGTTTGGTTCGATTTACAAAAAAAAAGTGCAGCCAAGTTTAAGGTTTCTATCAAATTCTGATGAAATGCACTCAAAAAAGACTTTTATCATCGAATGAAAAAACTTGCTGTAACAAAGACATAACTTTGTTATGTAAGATAAATTAATTTGTAAGGAACCGATCCGGAAGGGAATTTGAATTTTCCAGACTAAGGAGGCTGGCTAAATGGGGATTAAATTTTGGAGACTACGGAGGCTGGCTAAATGGGAATTTAAATTTCCCAGACTACGGAGGCTGGCTATTAACACATGAAAAAATTAGGAGAAATTTTTATTCGAATAAATTGAGTGGAAAAAATCATAATATTATTAATCAAAATGGAATGAAAGAGAAGATAAAATTAAATAAAGGAGTAGCAAGGAATGCTTCACCAACTGAAAATACGAAAAAAAATAATGCAGATCAAAAGTCAAAATGTTGTTCCAAAAACTGATTGACGAGTTATAAGAACAGATCAAAACAAACTGCCAAAATTTGAAGATGATAAGAGTCACAGGGTGGTACGAAGTAAACTGCACTACGTATTGTTTTCCATTATTTTGTGTGGGGAGGAAGAAAAAAGATAACATGAAATAATCAGATAATAATAATGAGAAGAAGTAAAATAACAAGTTTGGCTATAAGTGCTGTCACATATGGAAAATAATAAGAATATTCAGCCAAAAATGTTGGAAATTCCTTCCGATTTTTAAAACAATTTATAAGAGAAAGGTGTTCAAATTCGTTCATCAGATCTGATTTACGTATT
Organism: Parthenolecanium corni; assembly: GCA_038050395.1. NCBI lineage: Eukaryota > Metazoa > Arthropoda > Insecta > Hemiptera > Coccidae > Parthenolecanium > Parthenolecanium corni. Next base: position 2,928,995 of record JBBCAQ010000014.1, on the reverse strand, counting down.
CATTAATGGGATCCGACTTATCCATAATTACATACATCATTTATAAGAGTCTACCACTATTCACGATAGTCCGAATTTTTTTTGAAAATTGACTACTTTCACCCATAGAGGACCTTACTTTTGAACTATAACTTGTTCAAATATTAGCCAGTGTCACCTGTCTAGGGACCGTATTTTCTCTCCCATTTTTTTCCTGTTGACAAAATCACAATTTTCATTCATCAGAATAATTTACTTAGCAGCTATAGGCACTCTTTGCAGAAATAATTTTTTTTTTTTTTTAAACAAAATTCACAAGCCCATAATATAGTTATTGTTATGGAAAATCAACCAATATGAATTATAGTCCCCTCACAACTGAGATTCAGATTCAACTGCTAGAAATACCACTTCCTATAGTTAGTGTCCCTCAGCCTTTCACTTCTGAGAGTTATGGTTGCTCTTTGCCAGCGTACTCCCACTACATGCTCCACATCTAGCCCCAGCCAATGCACCATATCATCCTGAGCATTCGTTATAGCCGCGATAAGTGCCACGAATCGATTGTAAAATTGCGAACACGAGTTACCCGACATTGACATTTAAATCCGAGCTAATTTAAAATTTACTGCAACGTAAACGGTAGTCGTTCGTTTGTATCTAATAGTGTAAGGGAGGGCGAGAAGGGCAGATCGATGTGGGAAAATAGAGTACCTCTACCTAAGTACCTATGTATGTAAAAATCGTTTTTAAAAGGTAATATTGGCGGAAAGCACGAATCGGCGACGACGATGGTGGCAATATGCAACTAGAGAGCGCATTTTAGCACGAATATCGCAGAAAAATGTTAATCACGACGCCAAAAGGGGGCTACGGTGAATGCAGCGAGGTGGGAAAGCCACTGTGGCACCGACGCCGGCATTCTCCCCGACTTAAAAAAGACAAGAGTAAAAAAGAAAAGGGAAGACCGCGGGGAGGCGCACAAAGGCGGGATAGAGGGAGCCAGACACAGAGAAAAAGAAAATGAAGAGAAAAATGCAGTTTTTGCAGCGCTGCAATTTCCGCCCAGCACACTCACACACACACACACACACACACACTCACAACCTGGGAACGTGATACGATATGGCACGATCGAATTTTGCAAAAGACGAAATTCACGATTGTGAAAATCGGCTGGAGAAAATTCTGTCCCCAATTCGAATCTACATTCAGGCTATGACTAGTCGAATGCACATGAGCGCAACTTTCGATAGGTTCCGATCGTTGATCATTAAAATTAAGAAAAATCAAGGCTACAAGGCGAGTCATGTTCATTAAGCACCACAAGAAAATTCTATTTCATACCTTGAATAGTACCCTACCGAAGCAAATCACATACGTAATACGAGTATATTAAAATAAACAATACATTTTCGAAAAAAAATTGACACACACGACTTTCAACCACCCAGGATTTTTGGATGTGTCACCCTGAATAACATATTACTACAAATTTCCAACCTCAACCTCTCTAGGAATTTTAGTTAGAAGGGTTGATATAGCCTAAAATTCAGTTTTCGCTTAAGGTCACCCGGGGTAAGTGAGAACGCAAAATTCACTAATTGCACTTTGATTCCTTATAACTCGAGAACAAATTGACTCAGTGCTCTCCAATTTTGTGGTCAGTTACTTGACACTCTTTATAATAAGTATGCTGAGATACAGCCTCGTACCTTCTTTCAGTTTTTTTTTTTTTGATTTTTAAAAAAAGTTAAGTTTGTGTTCTCACTTTTCTGTACCATGGGGTAAGTGAGAACGCAAGGAACATTCTATATTGAACAACTGCAAAAATAATCTGGGGCAAGTGAAAACAATTAGTATTATATTGTCACCATTTTAGACCAATTTTTTTTTTTTACATCAAAATGTCGGCAATATTAAAACATTATTATATTCAAACAATTAATATTAAATTTTCACCATTTTAGACGATTTATTTTTATTTTTTTTGCTTTTTAAAATTTACATACGAGGCGCTCCAAAAGTTGGTTCGCACCCCCCACCATTTGAAAGCTAATAGAGATAGAGACCTGCAATTAGTTTCATTGGAAAGAGGAGACTTCAGGCTACTTTTCCACACCATGCACCAAGCAATCAAGGCAGCTATTATGGGGCAGTATAAGTTTCTAAATGTAATCTTGATGAAATGTCCTGTCCAAATTAAAAAAGAATTTTGTTCTTCTTCCTAAATAGCACTACTAAAAGCAAATTTTCCCCTCAAAATTCAGCTTCCAATGGCTAGAGTCGATGGTAATTAGATGGGACAAGGCTAGTGAATAAAGAGGGGTGGTAAAAGGTCGCTCACATCAAATCTTTCCCAAGGCGCCCATCCAGACAGGCAGAATAAGAAAAATATTGCTATGCAAAAGTTTTTATGGCTAATATTGAGTAAAATTCACGCCACTGTGTGCTGGTGTACTGCACTAAGCATGTAACGTCTGCCTACAGTCAACACCAAGTGCGCACACACACATACACGCACACGTACATCTCTATTTTGTCATCGTAGCGCTTGGGCTATTGGTTTGGTTTTTTGGGGTAATATTCTCCCATCCTCCTTCACACTGTTTCCTTGATTTTTGAGCACCGCGCCTGGCCAACAATTTCTCATATTTGTACACATTCTGATGCATGTTGACGACTCTGTGGCGGATCACTTTCGACCTTTTAATTTGGGAAAATATTAGAAATCCTGCATTTCATTCTTGGATGGTGCTTTTATTCTACTCTTCATTTTCAAATTATCATAACTCAAGATTGAAACATGATAGGGCCATGAAATTTTTATGGTGATGTGTCATGAGGGTGCTGATACTCCAGTTAAAATTTCGTTGCATCAGTGTTACCAGGGCCGGAGATATGAAATGTGCGAACGGACTTTTGGAATGCGCCTCGTATATATTTCAAGTTCTCACTTGCCCCGTTCTCACTTTCCCAATGTCACATTTATTAGGGGAAAGTGAGAACGCAACTGTATTTGTGTGATAAAAAACATGTTAAATCCCAAATTCACATGTGTTACATTTATAGGTTCGTAAATGATGTACTTACAGTGTGAAGTTCATATATTTCCTCAAACAAGTTGACTGAATTTGCAAATTTTCAAATTTTAAATAAATTTCAAACGTAATTTGATAACTCACAATTTTACTATCACAAAATAAAGTGTGTTATAACAACTCGATCGCGCATATTTCATGCTAGTTGTTTGCATTGGGTTAGTTTCTGACACTTCTCATCAGTAGCGCTTCAATATATGTACGTTATTAGGCTGATTCGTACAGGGTTCTCACTTACCCCGGAGTTTCACTGACCCCGGATGACCTTATATATCTTCGCATTATCAATGTAAGGGAAAAAAAGTGTTGAGACAAAAAAACATTTAGTATTAAATCTGTTCGTTTATTTAAAAAAATTCTAAGACTTTTTGGAGTAAGATCAGAAGGGGTAGTATGATGACGTCATCACGTTCATATAATTATAACCAAGATGAAAACTTGAATGGTTTTTGGAGTGGGATCAGCTCATTTTGTAGATCAATTTGTAGCTCATTTTGTACCTCAATTCGTAAGGTCTATTTGTAAGCTCAACTTTTAAGCTCAATTTGGGAGTAAAAAAAAAGCAATTCGTCCGGACCGACGTCATCATATACGATAACGTTGAACACACACGGACACACAAAATTTTCTATTTAACGTGTAATAAAAAAAATGCATTTTTAATTGTCTCGCAGTTTAACTTAATGAAAATTGAAAGGCCTATCTTTATTCCATCTAATTTACCTCCAACAACTAATAATACACAGCGATAGACCGATGTGAAAATATGAAATAATACAAATTACAAAGCAAAAATGCTTTTAATCACGGTTTACCATACACAGACGAGATTGCACCTTCCACAAAATATGGTAGCTAAATGTTTCCGTTTATATAAACTTAGCACTCCCCTCGCAATCGTATAATTTGAATAATTTTTCGACTCGAAACAATGAACGGTTAATTGAATATAAGGTGCCGGAAGTTCAATTTACTATACAGACGCGACAGACAAAAAATTAAATAAAAGCGTATAAAATAAAGAGGCAAAAAGTCACACACGAATTTAAAAATGGGAAACCTAAAAGAAGTTAACGTTTTCTTTCTTCGCCCTTGTTGTTGGGCGGTAACACATTTCATTTAATAAAAAAATATTAAGTATATTCGACTAAATAATATGAATATAACTGTAAATTGTTCGTCTTCATTATTTTCATTCTCATTCTCTCGGTAAATCCAGCAATAAGTTAAATCTTTTCAGGAAGTATAACGCTTTAGGAGGAATATATACGCCAGCAAACAAGAGAAGAATCAATGAGTATACTTTCAGTCTTTTCCTGTTTAAATAATTATGAAATGTGAACATTTTGACAATAACAAAAATGAACGGTGGTTAAGAAAAATTCTACAATTAAATGAACGAAACGATGAATGAGGCCACGAAAATTTTTTTTTTTTGCGATTCGGTGGAGAGCAAAACCATCAGAATGTTCAAATGAAATGACTAATGAGGTGCCATAACAGCTGATGAAGAAAATTTGGCGACAAAGTGGAGCAGCCGCATAAGGCAATAAAGATAATTTTTTATATTTTAATGAATATGAAATATAATGACCTGAACAATAAGATAATGCTGTCCATCAGCAGGGTTGCCAGTTCCATAATTTAAAAATACCGGACACCAACCAAAATTATGGAATTTTTTATTTCAAGTAGGGCACATTTTCTACCCGAATTTCAACAATTTTATTACACCTACTATTTATTTTTTAGAATTAAAAAAAAAAAATCAGACATCTTTCATTATTTGAAAAAATATACTGGATATTCCCGATGTGCAGTTGAATTCTAACACTTTTCTAAAGAAATTGCCTCGAAGTAGAAAAAAATACCGAACGGTCTGATGAAATACCGAATGGTTGGCAACCCTGCTTGTCAGCCAAATGGATAATATTAGTTTCACACAAAAGTTACCTTCTCCTCAACCTGCAAAAATCAAACTAGGATTTTGGTGAAGAAATTCTTATATTTGTGCAGTTTGAAGAGGAACCAAAGTTTCACTCCATACCGCACTGACCGCAGCAGCCACAAATTATTAAAATGTACAAGTTATCCAGACATACCATAAGAAACGATTCTAGAAAATTGCTAATAAAAATTTTAAACGCAAACATTTTCCATAAAAATCAGGCAAAATGACCTTGCTCTCTTCCATTTTCGATTTTAACATCACCCTGCAGGTAGGAAAAGTGAATATAGATACCTCATGTTCACGAAAATCACCACCCAAAGCACTGCTCAGTGATTTTTATTTTCATTTTTATTGCAGCCTACTTGAATGCGAATCAAATTATAAGTACATGAACATATATTATCAAATTATGATATCTTGATTGAATAAATATTCATTTCGACTCCATTTACCACCATAACGATCTCACTAACTCCTCTATAACTATCTTACAAATAGTATTTGATGATAAAATTCAGGTATTTTAATATTTATTTACGAATATAAATTTGATTAGACGGTCGTCTCTCCATTTTACGACGCTAATCGTTTGATGCTCTCAATAAAAAATTCTTATACTTTTATTTTTCATGTGGAGAAAAACTGGCAAGCTATTCGGAGATCTTCACAGATATTTAATTATATGGTTATACGTTCACAGTGCACAAAGCTATGTTAGTGCTCTTTGAAACTCACAGCGCTAAAATTTTGAGGTAATAATTACGAGGTATTTGCAATTAATAAACATCCAGCCACTGGCGGTAATTAACGCAAAAAGTGCGAAAAATCAAACAGAAACTAACACCAGAGCCAGAAGCCTTCTTATGAACGCCGACTAATTACAATTTAGTCACAATCAGTAAATCTGGCAGTATGTTTTTTAACCACTTTTCGTGAAAAGATACCCGCTATTTTTTCACACACTCATGCAATTAAGTAACCAAAAACGAATCCAGTATACCGAGATAAATTCGTTTAAATTACAATTTTCGCCAAGTAATTACACTTCCAGGATGTGACTACGGTTTTATTTTGGCTAAGAAAGGTTGAAAAAAAAATTACTTTACCTACATTAACGTGGCAAAACACGTAGAGACCTAAAATTAAATTACAAAATATATTTCAATTAGAATAAAGACACGATAAAGGTGTGAAAATTAGAGTGACATTTTAGCAAATTACGCAGATAGTTTTATGCGAAACAACGTTTACGTTTTATATTTTTTCATGGAAATTCTCAATCCAAACCTTAAAAAGATGGCGGAATTCGAATTTTTCTCCGTTTCCAATCGTATTTCTAAGCTAGTCTTCGCAAAAAATTTTCCTACACTTTCTCACAGTTTTCCCATCACTGAGTAATTTCCCAATATCACATTAATCTAATATCAACAGGCAAAGTTTCGTTTTGTAAATACATTAAGAAACGTTCGGCAGCAATAAAATCATTTGGAAAGAGATTTCTACATTCGATTAGACTTAAGTATTATTTTTATTTTTAAAAAACTGTTTTTGCACCGGCAGTACGCATTTGAAGAGAAAAAAATTGAAGCTATCCAACCAGTTTTTAAAAATCTCTTATCTCATTAATAGGCATAGACAATTTTTATTTGAAAAAATTTTTTATTGAATTTTTTTGTTCATGGATGAGTGGTTTAGTCCCGTTCTCTATAATTAATTTTATCAACTCCCTAGCAGTTGGTAACTTGAAAAAATGTAGATATTAAACTTCTGCCCAAAAAATTATTGACCATAATATTTTTCAAACTTCTATTTGAAAAAATATCATTTTAATTATGTACCTCTATCGATTATCGAAAAATTTAATATCGAAATATCGATATAATATCGATATTGCGATATCAACATCACTATCATACACCATACACCATTAGTGAGACAATAACTGGTGTCACGAATTTTCCTTCTAAGTTACTGGCATATAAAATTTCCAAGCAATAAATAAAATTGTATTTTTCATTAAGATCATTTAGCACTAGAGTCCTCATCTTCTACAATTCAGAGGACCATATAAACGCGAAAAAAAAAGAGGAAAAATATAGGGTAAATCAATCTAAATACGATGATGTTCATTAATTTTTACGGTAATTTTAAGGACGTATATTTCATCACTAATTGATCAAATCCCGGATGCAAGGAGAATTTTTTGCTCAAACGTGAATTGGCTATTGGCTTGAGCCTTGACGTCGATGATGAAGCACAAAAAATATATAATAGATTCGAAACCACCGACCTTAGACAATTTAAGTTTTTCGAAAACAAATTTTGCCAAAATCGGAATGGTTAACGCGGCGAACGCATCTAAAAAATTCTCGAGATCTCCGAGTAAGAAAACAATAAATTTTCGAGTCGACGGAACTATAAATAAATTCGGTTCAATTAAAGAAAATTGGTGCTACGAAATTCCACTAGAATTTTTTATCAAAGAAACATAAACCGAGATATGGTACAAAACCACAAAATCATTAATATTTGACTAAATCTCCATCTATTTCTCCACTTGATGTAATTAGGGGATGCGTAGAGGTTTAGACAGGCCCCTAGCCAAGGGTTGACCAGTTTGAGCGTCCCTTTCGTTCTGTCTTCATCTGATTTTCCAATTTTATTGCAGTGTTTTTTCAAGAAGTTAATTAAAAAAAACAAATTTTACAAAATATTTCAACAAGAAAAAAAAAAAACACCAAAAATAGTAAAAACTTGGGTAAGTATTTCAAACTAAATTTTGTCTGATTTTCCCTGCTTTTTTTTTTTTTTTGGTGTTTCATTTTTTTAGCAATTTTTCAGCATTTAATGCTAGTGAGCCCCCAAGGAAACCGCCCTAAAAAGTATCCTGGCTACAAGCCTAGGCTCAGACCCCCTTCAGATCTATGAACGAGCTTCAGAGTTTGCTTTCCATTAAAATATTTCTTCGGTAAATCGAGCAGTGAAGCTTCAATAACTTTCCACTCCAACCCAAAAAATATGCATTTTGGGGACTCTGATTAAACGTTCTTCAAGTTGTTCATAAGAGAGCTAAATATGAATACATATCAACAAAGTTGTTCAAATTTATGAAAGAATTATCAGAAAATACTCTTTCCGGTTCATTATATATTGCCCACTTCTATTTTTTAGCCCCTAAACGCAGTCATGGCTCAGACACCCAACAAAGTCTAGACCCAGTGGCCCTTTGGCTCAGCTCTGCAGCAGCTGGCTGACCGTCAAAAGTTGTAAATGCAGAATTCAAGAACACAACAAATGCCATTTACGAACAGTCAACGACCTTCGCCCCTGATTCCCACAGACGGAGAGCTTTATCAGCCCACCGGAGCGTTACAGCTTATTGGAGCCTATCCACGTTTGAATAAAAATGGCAATAAAAACCAATGCCTTTCTCCTCCATCCATTCGAATTCAGTAGACGTCGTCGTGAACTTGAAACGTCATTTTATTGTAAGACTAATTTGACTAGTTTTTATCTATTTCACGACTGCTGCAGCGTATAATCGTTTAAATAGTCTTCGAACTTCTTTCTGATTATTTTCTTTTTTTTTCTTTTTCTTTCTTTCTTTCTTTTTTTTTTTTTTTTTTTTGCAACGGAAATGAACGTCATAGATAAAGAATAATGAATAGACGTCTTTAGTATTCTGCGACAAAATAGCACCGAACACTGTCGCATTTCCATACACCACCATACAGTCTATCGCAGAGGCAGTCTATTTCCCTTTTATTGGATTCGAGCGAAGACCTAATAAGAAATCGTTTTCCTCTGAAATCGCTTATTATTTCCGTTTTTCTTCGTCCAAATAAGAAAGAGAATTGAAGCAAAATAAAGACTCGAAAATAGAATTTCGCAAAAAATAAAAAATAAATAAATAAATAAATAGAAAACAAAAAAAAAAGAAAGAAAAATACACTCCTGGCAGAAATGAATTATAAACCGTGAAATTTGTCACGTTTTAGTCGCCAATAAACCTCTGCGATAATCTGAAAAAGTGTTTTTTCGAATGCACCGAAGGCACGAATATGTATTGAGAATAATAAACAAAGGCCACCGAAAAAATACGAAAATGACCATAAATTTTTGGGTCGAGATTCGCTAGTGTTGTGTAAAATTCGTTGCAAAATTATATGACGAGGATGGTAAACAATAAACATTTGAGACCAGTTTTTGGAAGAAGAAAAAAAAAACGCTTACTATAAAAAGTACTCGCGCAGTTTACACTAGTAAATACTGAAAATGAGTAAAAATCAGTCATCGACCTCACAGTGAGCATTCTGCGTGAATGATTCTGATTTCTACTATTTTTGGATCAAGATCAAAATAAAAACATCAGTATAACATCGGTCAAAAAAAAAAAAAGAAGTTTTGTTGATTATTGAATTTTTACTTCATTAGGAAAATATTGATTATTGACGACGCCAAACCAAGCCCTTGGGGAAACTAAGGGAAGCAGAGCCTCCTCAAAGGCAAAGCCTCTTTTGTAGGCATGCAAAATAAGGAGGAGGAAAAGAAAGGAAGAAAGCAGCCTCCGAGCCCTTAATGGTCATTTCCTGACAATGGGCTTGCGTCAAATTGGCACTCACAGCTATTATAATAGATGAATTTCAAAACATTCATTCACCTCTCAATAATAAAAACAATACCATTGTAAATAACTAAATATCTACTCAAACATAGGATGAAAAAACGGAATTCTGTATTTTTGATGTTCAGATAATATATTAACAGTGCACGTGAGTTTTAAATGTAATTGATGATCTAATTATATCAATTTTTTAGCAAGGAAATGAATGATAAGTTCAACCTGATTTCAACTTTTAAGAAAGCAGTTTAAAGTTGAAAAAGCTAAAATTCAATTTAAGCCAAAATTTCGGATAAGCAGATATCAGCACTGACCAACACCAAAATCAGTTTTTTCGTTCTTTCTGACACACTTTTTCTTACATTGAAGAATTTTCGTCTTACTTTGATGGTAACACTGCTTGACCCAAACACCAACACTGTGACACTAGGTGCGAACCAATGGCCGAACTAATAGGGGGGCCGGGGGGGCCGTGGCCTACACAAACAAATTATGGCCAAATTAAAAATTTTTTGAAATCAACTAAAATCCAGTAAAAAAAAAAATTATTGAAATAGAATAAAAAATCGGCTTCGGTATCAATTTTTCGGATGTTAAAATTTTCGAATGATTTTTCTTGGCCACCCCTAAAAACAAAAAAGCTGGTTCCGCCACTGGTGTGAACATGGTTTGAATGAAAAGAACACACCAACTGCTTATGTCTTTACGATCTACGCTACTAATCTACATGATCGGTCAGCGTTCTATAATCTGAAGGCTTACTAAAATTCTTTTACAGTGGCCATAGAGCGAGGGACTATTATGAATCATATTTGACATTTATTGTTTTAAACGTCAATATTGAAATTTTTAATTAGATAAGACTGCTTTATAAAAGACTGAAAATATATACCAGCCCAAAGGAGAAAGAAAGTTTTCCAAGATAAGTATCACCCCATAGTAAGAGAAAAAAGTCATTTTCTAAAATTGTAGCTCAAAGTATCCAGAATCATATCCATTTGGTGGTCCGGCACAAAGTGTACTGAGAAAGCTCACATAGTTGCACACTGAGAGAAAACTGCATATTACAATACCAAAAAGAACATGCAGCTCTAATTCTTCTATGGCTGACAAGATATTAGACCGGAACAGGAATACCAACATTCCTGTAGAATCACCCATACTCTAAATTGAGACATTCCCATACTCTAAATTGAGACATTCCTGCGAATAATCACATCCGCAAAAGTATTCTAATGGCTGACACTAGTCCAGAGATACTGGATTTCACCTTAGCTCAAGATTCACATGATCACATTCACACGAATGCCAATTTCCCCCAAAAAAGTAACGATTTCGATCATTAAAAAATGGCAAAAAAGCCTGACAAGTTGTAATGGTGAGAGTGGTATATACTTTTTGAAAAATGAACTACTAGACGCACTTAACACCTAATCCGGCACTAAATTGACGCGTCTGGCTACGAAATGAATTACCGAGCCCGCAGCATGCTCAAGAACTCACGAGTAATCCATTTAAAAGGCGAATTACAACGACGATGAGAAATAATATTTTGATATTTTCTGAAATTCCTCAACCGTAAAAATATTAATTCGCCTTCAATTAAGAGGGAGGCAAGTTTGTTCCCCTATCACTTTTTTTTCTACACAATACAACAGAACTAATATACAGGCACCATTAATTTATTTATTACAAGTCCTTAGGAGACTGGCATGACATTTACTTTTTTTTTTACCAATTCAGCCATTTCTTCATAAAATAAGGCGATTCTTTGGAGAGAAACTTTTTTTTTTTCACTTCACAAATATTTTTGGCTCGAACTCAAAAATTGTATTAGAAAATTATGGTTTACTATATTTGTAGCATATTAATATTTTGTCTACATTTTACAATAATGTAAATTATTCGAAAATATAATCAACAGATTTCAGCAGAAATATTTCTTACAAAACCTCACGAGTCGATAGAAACAGAACAGGTATTCTCTATGAATGATAATATGAATGTCTCAAGTCGTGAAAAAGGGTTTCTTTAGACGACATAAGACGAAAACAAGCATTTTTGGTTGTGAAATTAATGAAATTTGCTACACTATCAAACGTGTAAAGTGGGTCATTATTCGAGATAATGGACAAGCAAAGTGAAATAATTTGTATCTATATATCTCTGGGAGGTAAATTCGTTAACATATTCATTTCTGGTTTTCGACTATAAGACTGGGAAACATACAAACGCACACCAACATAGAAACACAAACAGTCATATATTCTTCTTTCTCATTTGCTTGTGCAATATAACAAATGGTCAAAGACAATTTCCGCCAGTTCCAAAAAGACGTACAAATGCAGATACGAATAAATACATATATGTATGTACAAAAATCATTTTATTCGTAGTGCTCCCTCCAGTCCAAATATGATCCTAAGCTACTGGACTAAAGAAATTGTTTGGAAAATAATATATTATAATTTTACTTTATTTTCTCTTCTACGAAAATTTTCAGCATTTTTGAGGTCGCATCTCTTTGAAACGATCTGTTAAGATTATAATTTATTCAAAAATTTTACGATCAAAAAACCCCCACATTTAAAGAGTACACCATATTATTCAGTTTTTAAATTCTGAAAATTCGCAGTTCTCTCGTCAACGTTTGTCACGTTTTTCTAGTTTCCATGTAAGGCTTTTCCGGCCTTCAATCAAGGCATTATGAATTTCTTACTGTATAGCTCTCATACTGCAGGTTGTCAAGAAACAGGAAATACGAGGGGCGGTCAAAAAGTAAGTTTCCCTATGCCGTCAAGCCCCCCCAACGCAATCAAACTGATTCGAATTGCCAACATGGTGAAGAGGGGGTGTGAAGGAAAGCACATACCAAATTTCAAGCCGATCTGTCGCGTTTTCATTGTTTGGCATTGGAAAAATGATGAAATTACTGCTTGGTATAGCCGCCAAATACAAAAATAACTTCAACATATTTCTGATGCAGGGCAGTTGAAGTGCGTCCGTTGCATTCGTAGGCATAAGGAACAATGCTTTTCTACTGCCCTTTGTATCATAAGTCACTTTTCAAACCAAAAAAATATTTTTTGAATAACTTCAATTGTGCCTACATTTACTCCATCCGATTTTGATCGGAGCAGAATTTGTTAGAAGTCTCCTCTCCCCCCCTTGAATCATTTACACACGCTTCCACACGTTCATACTTGGCTCATAACGTTTGGCCATGTCACAGGTGATGGTGGCTATCCGTCTGCCCCTCCCCTCTCGTCATTACATGTGAATAACAAATCCCCCCCCGCGCACTTACCATGTGGCGGCCCTAAAGGACGGTAATTTCATCGGTTTTTGATTGCTATGCAGCAAAAATTAAACCGATTGACTTGAAATTTGGTACACGCTTTCCTTCAAACCCCCTCTACACCATGTTGGCGGTGTGAGTCAGTTTGATTGCGTTGGGGGGGTTTGAAGGCATAGGGAAATTTACTTTTTGACCGCCCCTCGTACATATAAAAATAGTGGAATTTTTATCATTGCATTAAGGTGAATATAGTTGCAGACTAAATCATCGAAAGACTTCTAGAGGCATAATTCTTCAACAATGTTTGGAAAATATAATAATATGAAGATGGCAACCATGAGAACTATCTTCCAATGATCTTGAAATTTATTAAGCTAACAGAATAAATAAATTTTTGTATCACAGCACAATCTAGAGGTACGTATTCACTTGAACATATTAGCCCAAATTAGAGATGTGTATGACAGTATCATGACTAAAGCAGACAATTCAAAGTAAATTTTTAATCATATCGATTGTGACTAATGACTATAATCAATTGAATTATAAGTGATCACAAATTCAGTTATAAATGTATATCATATTTAGTCATGATTGAATTGAATTTCCGTTTAATCGTCAATTTTTGTCATAATTTAGTTACGCCCTGCATCTCTGGCCCAAAAGGTTCAGCAAAAAGGAAGAGTTTATCTAATATACGAGTAAAACACGTTTGCCATTATAAATGGAAAACATTGGGCAAATTCTCCCCTATGGGCAAATTCTCCCCTATGGGCAAAATATTTTGAAAACGGATCCGTTTTATTTTGGGTTATAATCCGTTTCTGGATTATAACCCGGAATTTTCCTGTTTTCCGGCTTCTAAAACGGATTTCGAACGGATCGTAATCAGTCTTGCCGGAAATGATTCCGGATTATTTTCCGTGAAGGCTGTTTTATGATATTTCTTGGCCCGGGTTATAATCCGTGAAACCGTTTTACAAACGGATTTAGAAAAATTGTCCAAAAATTATCACTGATTATAATCAGGAAATCCGTTTTACAAACGGATTAGGAAAAATAATCAAGATGACAAAAATATCAGAAAATTTTCAGATCCAATGGTCGAAAATAAAAACGGACTGACAACGGATAAAATCTTCATTTTCCGGATCATTTTCTCATTTTTTGCCCATCGGGTCTGTCTGCCGGTTACGAGTATTTGGGCCAATATGCCTCATAATAAGTAATGTACATGTACCATTAAAAGGAACAAGTTATATTGAGGATTGCTACAATCCTGTTCCCAATTTCAAACAGACCAAAATGCTCAATTTTCTACTTCTCCTTTCTGTAGGTTTTTGGCTCCATACAGGGATAAGAATTTAATCTGGCAAGATTTATTCGCACTGGGCAAAATTGAGTCTCAGAGTGTCAGATTGCAGAGCATGAAATTCCCTACTCGAACCCACCAACGTACAAAAAAAACTCATTTTTTGTGGCAAATGTGAGTATCCAAACAGTAAAAATCTCTAATTTGATAATATTCCAATGTTACCACGCAGTCTTTACCTCTCGTAAAATGAATGATTTCGACTCATACCCCAATAAGACTGCGCTTAACGCTATCTACCGATGATGTCGTTTCCGACACGAACTAAACGAAAATCTGAGAATCTCAAGCCAATTTCTTCGACCCTGTGGCCGGTATACTGAGGGGGTATAAGCTGGCTGTTTTAAAAAATGAGCGTAGGGATGAGACTCGCGTTTGAAATTTCGATTTTCCGAGCACGTTCGAATGTTTTTCGTGGAATCGTAAGGTGGGGGATGACACGGATACGTACGCTGCACTTCTCCCCCAACTTTTATTTTGGGAAGCAATGCCCACCAAAATGATGCTTATACCGGCGGGAGCAGGGGTACACACATTCGGAGGTGTAAATACTTTTGTTTTTCCACTATGTTCTTTTCATATTTTTTTCCCTCGACAATTCTCTAAGTTGCCCCGCAAAACAATAGGAAAGACATTTTTTGCGAATTTTGGATCGAGACGCATTCTAACAGCACTTCTTCATTTTTCATTGCTCATTTTCTGGAGCACCAGGCTGAATGCGAAAAATGAGAATACCCAATTTGGACGTACGTCCCGATGCCCTTGATTCGCAATATAATAAATCGTATAAGAAACTTCCCATCATGATAAGATCGTAATTTTTCATTTTCTTTTCAATATTTAAATGGCGTTCACGTTTGCATAATTCGATTATTTCGTAATTCGTAAACGATCTTAAAAAAAAAATACTGGATTCAGTATAATATTATGTTTAAGAATATTCACGATATGCGGAAATCGAATAGAGAAACTGCAGAAATGTCGGATCGGAGACTTAAGCTGACTGCGAAAGAGAGAAAAATCCATGGTAAGCCACCAGTGTTTACTGGGTATATCAACATATAAAAAGACTAGGAAAAATGATTCAATTTTGGAAAATTGTTGTACATTATTAACATTTTATCACAACTCCACCCTCTTTCAGATCGATTCTGGAAAACCTGTGCATCTTTCGCATCAAAATCGGAAGATTCGCAATCAAATTGGCAAAACATTATCATGTTTTCTTTTTATATTACGAGTAATTACTCGTATGTATTCTATTGGCAATATTTTAGTGAATTTTCGAACCACCAAATGATGTAGTCCATATTTTAAGCAAATTTATTCGTAGAAAAACGCGAACTCATTTTCTTTACCTTTCTGCTTTTTTTTTAAGAACCTACCCGATGGGCAAAAAATGAGAAAATGATCCGGAAAATGAGAATTTTATCCGTTGTCAGTCCGTTTTTATTTTCGACCATCGGATCTGAAATTTGCAGATATTTTTGTCATCTTGATTGTTTTTCCAAATCCGTTTGTAAAACGGATTTCCTGATTATAATCAGTGACAATTTTTGGGCAATTTTTCTAAATCCGTTTGTAAAACGGTTTCACGGATTATAACCCGGGCCAAAACAGCCTTCACGGAAAATAATCCGGACTCATTTCCGGCAAGACTGATTACAATCCGTTCGAAATCCGTTTTAGAAGCCGGAAAACAGGAAAATTCCGGGTTATAATCCAGAAACGGATTATAACCCGGAATAAAACGGATCCGTTTTCAAAATATTTTGCCCATAGTATAGTTACCGTATCTACAGCTTTGATTAATTTTATCGAAATTTTGTAGGGTACATTTAGGGTTAAGCTTTAACGTATGAAAATTCTATTGGAATCGATGCAGCAGTTTCTTGGAAAAAACATTTCATTAAAAAAAAAATTATGATTTGAAATTTCAACATACAATTTTCTCAAAAGTAGGATTTTTAAATCCAAAAATTCACAATGTCATAACTCAGTTGGTTTTCAACCGACAGGGATATTTTTTGGAAAATGCTCACAAATCCTTCCCATATCAATAAGATCATTTATCAACTCGAAATTTAATACTGGTCATATTTCATAGATCCCATCTCAAATTCAATTTCAATTAAAATTTTCCTTTGAATGGCACTTGAAACTGAGTTATTAAGCTAGCATTTCTAGTAACACTAATAGATCCATCAAGCACACCATACGGCATTCATAGTCATTTTAATTTTCTTATACATTTCTATGTTTCATTCTAAATTACATTGTCAATGTTATATTATACGCTCATGATTATGATTTGCCTTCAAACATTATAATAATTAAACTATTCTTTGTATCAAGACTTTCCCCATTTATTTAAAAGATTACATTTTAGATTTTCCTCGGGTCACGAAAGTTCATGTTGGAAAGCAAGTTGAAAAATTTTCGTATACTCTTCATGTCAGAATTAAAAATTAAAAATTGCAGATATATAAATTCCAGTTTTCGATACATAGTTACATTCATGCGAGGAAGAAAGCAAAATTATTATAACTACAAACTAATTTTTTTGGGGGAAATTGATTTATTGCATTTCGCCCGAAGGTGATGCGCGTCTATTTCCTTATTTTTATTTTGCAAAATTGAGTTTTTTCTCCATTCTACATCTCAGAAGGATTATGTTGAAAGATTTTTGGTAATTATTAATTTCATATGTACTGACAGTTTGATAAGAACGTCGTGCGAATGGATGGAGAATTTTGTTCTCAGAGAGGTCAACAACGGCATAAGCTATTTTACATAATATAGTTATGTGTCCAATTTTGTAAACCTTTTCTCTCCTTTTTTTTTTTTTGAGGGGTGGGGGGGCCACACGTACCCGCGAATCGAATAAGAATGTTTCTTTAATGGTTTGTGAAGTCGGCATCATTTTTTATACATTTAATTTTGCGGCTCCATTTGACCATCTAAAATTTCCGTGTATTTCCTCATAAACTGGTTTTTCTCGCTAACATTCGTCGGGTAGGTATATGAATCCAATTTGTCATCATAGTTGTTATCTCTTATTTGATTCTTTTCTAGCCGTCGTATCATATTAATCATATTAATATCTTGGAAAAAAAATATATATATGACCCGGTTCGCGTTTCATATCATTTTACAGTTTTTCTTATCTCAAACGTTATTTTATCAGATTAATTATTAAAAACGTATATGTATTTTTCATAGGTGATTAGAAATTCTCAAATAGATTCGTTAGTTGACAGCAATATAATATAATGATGGTAAAACTTTGCTTAAAACGCCCAAAGCAAATAGCTCTTTCATTGCCCATTATCGAGACCACACTAAAATTCATGAAAACAAAATTCTCAATCATTTGTAATATAGGGTATGAGAAAAGACAGAGGTTAGAATGAAAAATATATATTGACGGGCAAAAAATCAAAAACGAGAAATCAAAATCGGTGAGCTTTGCCTTATGATCAAGATTGTGTCTTTTTATACTCTGGAGTCTGAACCAAGATGATAAACCATGCAAAAATATTTGATTCAAAGAAGAAAAAACAAATCTGACTATCTACAATTTTGTTATTTAAGAAATCTCTTTAAAATATAAGTTTGGATGTACGTATATTAGATAATAACCCCAAAAACCCATTAATATTTTCGATCAAACCACCTTTAGCACAAAATTATATGCTTTACTCTAAATCATTCGCCCCTTCAACACTGGTCTGATTCATTAACCTCTTCTATACACAAGTGACCTCCTAGACGTAACTTTGAAATGCTGACTTTTTGGTGTGAGGGAGCTAATAAATGAAGAGAAACGAAAAATAAATAAACACTCGAGGGTAGAGGACGAAAATATGAAAAGAAACTTTCGTTCACCCTTCAAGTATAAAGCTCTTCAGATGAAGAAAAAAGGGTATAGGGTAAGAATGGAAGCGGTGAAAAAGAGGAGGAAGAGAAAAAATGAAATATTTGTCCATATAATTCGAAACAAAAAAAAAAAACGTAACATATGGCGTGACATAAGTCGCACAACAATATTATATTGCGTTAAATCGAATAAGACGTATTGAAATTTGTGAAGTGTCAATAATAATAAATATTATAATCAAAACAGTATAATACTTGAGTGATTGCAAGAATTCAATCAACCGTATCTTGGGAGAACAAAATATTCGTCGGAATTTGAAAGATTTCAAAAGAACCCACAAAGTTACAGAGAAATTCGTCTCAGTTGATATGATGGACCATAAAGATTCATTAAGCTCTGAATATAGAGTGTCGCAAGATTGTCTTTTAATTTTAGTAAAAATTTAGAAAAAGTAGAAAATACCAAAAATCAAAAAAAAAAAGTCAACCTTGGCAAATATTAACTTTCAAAACTAATAACTTATGAACTTCACAAATTACTGTATTTACAATCGAATATAAGGACTATAACAGTTGAATGATTAAATCCTAAAATTTCAATCATTGCCGATTTTAAGTTGGATTATATGATTCAAATTACGATTAATTTATTTATAAATATGACATTTTTATCATGCCAGGAAACTGAACGGCTCATCTGTACCTATTACAAATTCAGATCTATTTATATGAATATTGATGGATTACCCTCTAACAAAAACCATCCATGGGCTATATTTTAATATTAATGTCTATCCTTAAATTCAATTGGACCTATGATTTAATACTGTCGATGGATCAGTCATAATTATTGCTCATATCTAGTAAAAATTAATTCTTAGTGGTTCGATATTAGTTACGAATTTCTATATATGTACTTTCTCTTTGGCGTGAAATTAAAAACACAAATATAGCCGATCATTTTGGCCCGCACCAGCTGCAAGAAATATTGATAAAAGTAAATCAGACAGCCACACGAGGGCTACTTTTTGTAAAATTCATCCAACCGCATTTTCGAACACTACATGTTAGTGATGGTTGAATAAATGCTCATACACAGAATACATTCTCAATCAATTCAAATTTCATTTACTTGAATTAACTTTTTTTTTTTTCCAACAAATTGAATGACACTACTCTTGAAATAGTTATTTCAGGCAAACTGCACTAAAGATACTGTCAAGTTTCATTATTCAACATAATCATCTCCAACTATATAAGTATCAGTAAATTCTGAACCACCCTGTATAGAAGAAATCACGTGCAAATGATATGGAAGTAAAATGAGCAGCAATGTAATTAATATAATTATGAAAAATTCGAAAAAGCGATAAAAATTATTTATTTAAAAACCACCCACGAAGAAGTACTTTACTGGTCCATGACAGCTTAAACGACTCGATCAGTCTACCAAAATATTACATAGCTGCATGAGATAGGAAAACCGAATATTAATATCCGTCATTACAGTCGGATTCAGCAAAATTTAAGACTCACGTCTCTTCGCTATAATGTTCGGCATATCCATTTAAAGATTTGAAATTTCGATTAACGTTAATCATGCATAAGGGTGGTCAAACGATTTTCCATCCGCGGAGATTGGAATGAAAATTTTTAACAAATTAGCAGTGAAAAAAAAAAATGAAGAACATGAAATCTACATTTGACAAGATTAGAAGAATTATGATGCATATCTATCGAGTAAGTATATACCCATCATAAAAACGTCACTTTTTGACCACCGTTTTGGTATTCTATAATATTGTTGAAGAAGACTGCACCCTATGGGCAAAATATTTTGAAAACGGATCCGTTTTTCCTGTTTTCCGGCTTCTAAAACGGATTTTGAATGGATTGTAATCAGTCTTGCCGGAAATGAGTCCGGATTATTTTCCGTGAAGGCTGTTTTATCATATTTGTTGGCCCGGGTAATAATCCGCGAAACCGTTTTACAAACGGATTTAGAAAAATTTCACAAAAATTATCACTGATTAAAATCAGGAAATCCGTTTTACAAACGGAGTTGAAAAAATAATCAAGATGACAAAAATATCTGCAAATTTTCAGATCCGATGGTCGAAAATAAAAACGGACTGACAACGGATAAAATTCTCATTTTCCGGATCATTTTCTCATTTTTTGCCCATCGGGTGAAAGAAGTATGAACATGAAACGCACTAAAGAAAATGACAGACACGCGTTCTTTTCCTTAGATCATCGACGAATTATACGATCAAAATCTATACAGTGAGAAAAAATCACTAGTTTGGACTAGTGGTGGAGCATATCCTCGAGAAAACAAATCTAATAATTCAGCTTTGGGTCTAGATTGCTTTAGAATAATTGAATTATAATGTTGTATGAGAATCGTGAAGTATAAAGTTGTGTACTTGAAAAATACAAATTCAAGTCTGCTAATGACCGAAATCTCTTGTTGTAAGTATGCAAATATGAGAAAACATAAAAATTGACAAAAATTATAAAATTACCCAAAAAATCCAACTAATGAGTCACTTTCAGACCTTGAGAATTGTATAAATTATCGTATGTCCTGTGAAAAAGAACTGTAAATCATAGTTCCAACATTCCCCCCCCCCCCCCACAATAAATCACTTTAGCTAACTACGTTTTTCCCAAAATGAAAGTTCGTTGAGAAAAGATAATATGCTTTAGGTGGCAGATAATTACAGATTTTTCATTTTTAAGATTCAGATTCTCATTCTTGTTTCTGTTTTTCTATAAACATAATTCATTCGTTTCTAAACCACACAATTGAAATAAAAATCCTATATATACATGAAAATTGCAAACACCAAATTGAATTCTCACCAAGATTTCCTAAGAAAACAATATAATAGGTGTAACTCTATTCGCAGAATAATTAGCTCACATTTTTTTATCATTTCCAAACGAACTCAAAAATGACGAGTTTTCTGTGTGACTCGACTGACTGACTATAATATGTCTTCACCATTGGACATCAATGAGAGAGTGTCACAACGCATTCTTAGCAATTTTCTAGTTTACCTTCGACTCCAACCACCGCCAACAAAATTTAGAATGTAAGGTCGTTGGAAAAAAACCCGCGTGTGAAAACTGCGAACAGGTTTACTGTGTAATCGTCGAAATACTCCAAATCATGTACGACTAACCATCCGAAATTAAATTTTTCATCTCGCATGTTTCTCCAAACTCTGAATTTAAGAATAGAAATTCTCTGTATCACCTGACCGCGTGACTAACTAGCTACGCACATGTTTTGGAAAATATTTTCCAAGAACATTCTGCTTCATATTTTTTCAGAAGGTACCCCAAATTAATAAATTTTAAAGAGAAAATAAAAATGTTTGCGATATTATTTCTCTTTGTGACTGACTACAACATCCATAAATATTCGTATATGTTTTCAAAGATCCTTCAGAATTTTGCAGCTATAAAATAAACTCCGAAGAAAATGTGAAAAATTTTAAATTATACTTGGCCAATAAATTTTAACTGTAATAATGAGAATTAATATATGAGATAAGCAAAAGTATTTTCATTAAGTGATCACAAAATTTTTTATAATTATATCAGACTGATGACAGAACCAAGGGCAGACCAAAAAGGAATATATTACAGGCGTTATATATTACAGAGCTAGCTCTTCCTTTCTTCAAATTATGGAGCCCGTAGAAAACAGTATGAAAAATTCTTCTCTCACACTTCTCTACTGTCACCAATGTGATGTGATATTTTGTGTAATTGGAAAGATTTTTTTCTGCAACCATTAATCGAAAATTATCCATTTTTTTGAATGAATACTTTCCAGCGCTGAATTGTATCCTTATTTATCGGAATGAGATTTGTTTTTCTACTACATATATGTGATTTGAGACGTTGACTTTGACGGATTCAGTGAATTTGGAAAGAATTGTATTTCAGCTGACGACTGCTTCTAGTAGAAAAAGATTATTCTGAACATTTTCCAAAAAAAATCTCAATCAGTTGAAAATTCATTCATATACCTTAAGATAACTTTAATTTTTGCATTCAAAAATTGTACTTCTAAGAAAATTGAAATTCAAGTTTGAATAAGACACTAATCTTAAAAAAATAACATAATCCTTCCCCCAAATTATTGAATCAGTTACTTAAATAACTAAATGTTAATATTTTATTTTGTACGAAGACCAAGAAATATTTTTACAAAATTTGATGAAATTCATTTCTCAGTTTCAGAATTAAAACAATTAAAAAAGATCTATTAAGTATGAGAGAAAAAAAAAGGAGAAAAACTGCAATAATTTTCACGTAAATTGTACAAAAATACGACACTTTAGAAAATGTTACCCAAGATGAAATGCAAAAAGAAACAGCGATACCGTAATTTTATCATTTTCTGATCTGATCTGATGTAGTATTTTGCTTTTTACTTTAAAAATTAGGCAGCGACTTAAGGTAAAGTTTCATAGATTACATGATCGTATCGTAAATTCAAACAATTCAGTAACTTTCCATCAGTAACAGTGAACCTGATAAAGGAGTGGATCTTCTGTACTAATTGTCAGCGACTTTTTTTGTTTCCGTCACAAACTATAAAATTATGATATTCGAGGAGAATTCAATGAAAATATTTTCAGAAGGAAAATTGAATGCGAATTAAAACTGCGAATTTTCTTCGCAAAATTTAATAACTTCACACAGAATTAGCGGCATCAGCCGCCACACCAGGAAATCATTGCAGACCCCAAGCCAGATGCCAGTATAAGCCTCCATCTACCGTTCTGACTGACAAGAATGTAAAACCAAAGAATGTCTCACCAATTTGTTTATTATTGGCTGTTGACAGAGGAATGAAATCAACAGTTATAGCTGACGCCGTAACGCGAATTTACATTATTTCAGCTAATGATGAGCGTATTAACACCAGAGTCGTCTGAAAATATTCAAGAGCCACCTAGATTTTTCAGTTATGTTCTCTCTGCTTCAAAAGAGAAATATAAAACATGTGACTGATTACGTGGTTATACGATTGACATTTGTATGTTAAGAAAAAGCGACTCGCTTATTCGCGCACATTCGATTATATCTTACATGTTTCTCTTTTGTGAGTATAGGAAGGCAAGGCTCTCTCAACTCATCAGTTGAAAGCTTATCATGATCAGCCAGTTTGATGGTGGAATCACGACTATGTGTCAACCAAGTCACCAGTAAGATAAATAAGTATCGAACGATATCTTGAAGATTATAATACCACAATTATGAATCGAAAAAGTGTAATAGATTAAAATGTACGAACTCACCTTAGAGTCGATTTGAGAAACGCAGTCCGTTGAAAAGAACCAAAAAAATTCACCAACGCGCTAACAATTTTACGTATCAAATACGTACGCGCAAGAATTCATTTACAAATCCAAAATTTACATTGAATTCACTTCAATTCACTAAACATAACGAGAAATATACAATATTATAAGAACAAAAAAAAAAAGCACGGGCACGTGTAAATTACGATAAATTAGAAAATTAATCACAACTCATCACACTTACTCACGACACAAGTTAATCTTTACAACTAAAGCTAAAGCAAAGCCATGCCAGCCACAGCCACCAGTCGAGTCGAATAAACTTCATGGAGAATCGACAGCTGACTACGATTCAAATCAGTGTGGCCAGATAACAAAATTGAATAAAAACGTACGTCGACACTCGACAGATATCGACTATATATACGAGTACACCTCAACGAAGTGAAAGTCGCCTACTAATTTTACTTATACTATTTGCACTCATGAATGATAATATATTAGTCTAAATACCTCTCTGTAGGTAAAACAAAACTTTTTTGGAATTCAATTCATGAGATTTGATTGTGAACATGTAACGTACAGTAGTCCCACTCAACTGTACTTTCAACTTTTTGTTTAGAAAAAAAAGATGAATATTGACGAAAAGAAGAGAAATGTTGGATGATAGTCGAGAGAAAATATTTCGATCAGAAAGTAAAAACCAAACCGAAACAAAACAGGAATTTCGGCATAATTCATTATCTTAGCGATAGTTTTTCTTAGGAAACAGCAAGATCTAAAAATAATGAATCATGCAACCCCGATGAAGATGAATAAATCTTTGAAAACCCGCAGCATATAGTAAGGAGTTGAAATAGCAAAAGGAATAGTTACTACCTAGTAACCTCCTCATCTCTACTCATATTTTCTTAAACTGATGCTGTGAAAATCTAATTTGTTTTTTCAAACAATGGCAGAGTTATTAGCAATCATACTGATTTATTTCTCATTTACACGACAGATATCACTGGCAGTCGAAATACTTCCCTTAATCTAAGAATTTTCTTCCATTTTTGATTGATCTCAATCTGAAATCTTCTATGTAGACTAAATCAAAAATTTTCAAACAATTCAACCACACGGAGAAAGACTTCCTTGATTAAAAAGTGATGAGAAAAATTCTCATAACCCATTGACTATTTTTCCTAACGTGAATTTTAATTAGATTTTTTGACAGCGTAAAACTTTCTTAACAAAATTAGAAATTTTTCTAGTATTTAATCAAACTTAGAATAATGAAAAAAATTAGTCATTCATTTTTATATTTTGATTTCAACATTCATATGAAATGAGAAGACCTCGAATTGAAAAATAAACCATCTAAATAAAAATTATACACATAATTAACTGCAATTAAAATTAAAAAATGAAAAATAAAAAGACAACTCAAACAGACATATTATCACATAGAGATTGGTTGAAATAAAAAACATCTCGAAAATTAGGTAATATTCAACTCAATCGAAAATTGGTTACAATCACCTACCAAGAAAATGAATAACCTCGAAACAAACTTCAATCATAATCAAAGCAATTATCATTAATTCCAAACGAGTATGATGTTGATCACTGAGTTGTGAAGATAATAAATCAACTAGTTCGATGCAGTGGGTCAACTTTTCATTAATTACCTGTGAATGAAAATGATAAATAATTATTTCTCATTAGTCAAAAAAAATTTTTATTTCCTACATTTTATTATTGAATCGAACAAATTTAAAAATCAATCAATAATTTCTCATGTAAATCTGATCCGACTACAAATTTTCTCACAAAATCTAATAATTCCAAAATAACAAAATTAGACGGCAAATCATTTCAATTAGATTAATGCGGGGACTAAATTATACTTTGAAACAAAGTATTCATTTTCAAAAAAAAATAATTGTATTTATAACGCACAAAAAATTCATCTTCAGAAAGTCGAAATTTTGGTTTGTATTAGCTAAAAAAATGAAAATATTTCTTCTTTTTTTTTCTAATTATGTATATTACAAAATCTACGAGTACTAAACCTTTACATTCTATATTATGGTAATTTGTTTGGGAGGTATATTCGTTACAATTATTGTGATGTTTATCTAAAGCTGGGAAATAAAGATGAACTAGAGGTGAAGTCAGTGAACTCAACATCCAAAATTTTAGATGGATCAAAAATGTCCAATTAACATTTTCGAACTGTCAAAAAGAAAATCGAAAACCATGAGTACCTGCGTTCGTTTTGGAATATTGAAATATCTGCACGTTTTCAAATACATATTTTCGAGTTCTTCTCGTTCCCAATAAAAATCTGGAAGATCTAATAAATCGGACGACAAGTTGATGGAATGTTTTAATGCAAATAATTCTCCAGTTTTCTTCAATAGATGCTTTCTACTCAATCTAATGCTATTTCCTGCCTTTAAATCCTGTAGAGTAACTTTCATTATAATTTTATTATAGATAAAATTTACTAAATGAAATTTGTATGTGTAGAGAGAGAAGTACCATTGTCACAGGTTCTATGGACTCAACGTATTTATCTAGAAGTCCTTCCCAAATTCCTAATTTCACAGATAAGGCCATTCCATTTGAATACGTGTATTTATGGTACGTACTTTGATCTTCCACTGCTGTCAGATAGATATTACCATTTTGCAACAAACTCGTTTTACTGTTATCAAAATAACAATTATGCAATTAGGAACAAAACTTTCATCGGACAGCTCTGTGAGCAATAGAAAATTTTTACCTATTAACCGAAAACGTATAAGGCATAATTTCGATTTCCTCCTTTACAATAGCACGATCGTAAGGTTTTATTTCGAAATTTCGAATTATTTCCAAAATATTCTCCATTTCAGAATCCGATATATTCCACGCTACTATGGATCCTTCTCTAAATACGAATATTTCCCGATTTTCATTGTCAACTTTGGATTTTGCGACAGCATGAATTATATCAGAAGCTTCATCTGCAATCCGGCGAAAAAACCATTTAAATTTGAAATACATTAAAAACACCAAGTACAAGTGATGCATACCATATTGATTGGACAAAGCATAATTTCGATGAGCAGAAAAATACTGAGATATTGCATCTAGATTATATTCTTCGGCGGTAGAAACAGCGACAGCGTTCCAGAACTGTAAGGAAACGAACTATTTTTAATAAGCTATAACTTATGAATAATAAAATTGAAAAACACGAAAGAGTTGAGAATACTTACACCAGCTCTTTCGCAGGATTTTTCTGGGAAGGTAGTTTGTTTCCTACGAGCTTTCACCTTCGGCTTCACTTGAATAGAACTTGCCGGTTGAACTAGCTGCTGAGAATAACGGCGAAGCAAGCTTACTTGAACGCATGAGAAGGTTCGGAAGGTTGGTCTTAGCTGAGTTTGTGACGAGGAAATACTTCTCCATGAAAATGCTCTCAAAGACTGTTTCAAGAGACGAAAATTGTGAATACCAATCATCCTAAATCATGAATTGGAAGATAAATTATGTTTTTAACCGTATGTAAGATATGAAAAATGTGTATGACATTAAAATTAAAAAATCAAATATTTGAAAACTGGAAGATTCAATGTTTTGAATTCAATTCAAGAGGCCGGGGAAAACAATAACAAATTACAAAAAGAAAAACAACTCTAGAAAACAAACCATTTAGAAAAAAACTTGAAAAAAATTCGAAAAAAATCAGCTGTTGTCGTCTATTTTGATAAAAAAAATTATTGCGATCATAAGATACAGTTTATTCTGAAATAATTTTTCTGTGACGATTTAGAAAAATATAATCAGAAAATAGAAGTCCATAAAATCTTTTCTGTGCTGAAGAAAAATTCTCAGTTGACGCATGCGCACTAAGATTTACAGTAATCAGTTTTCGTCATTTTTTTCTTCGTTTTTTTTTTTTTGCAACTCAACGAAACAAAAATCTCGAAAGCTCGCGATCTCGTTCGGTTCATTTCGTTTTTCGTGTGGACTGGTGTTTTGAGTTAAGCTTTCTGAGCGAGCTTTATGAAACCATTTTTTCAGAAGATTCAATTATTATTTAGTGTCCCAGATCATAGTTCTTCGCATTGTGCTCGCCAGCTTTCCATTAATTGTACTTGAATCCTAAATTTACGTTTCTCAACGTTTCGAGTATGTATAAAATTTTGCGCCTGAATAGCAGTGGAAAAGTTGTCCTTTCTACCATCAATGAAACTACCAAAAGGACTTTCTCATCAACTACTCGAGTAAGACTTGGTTCAAGTGCAAAATATTAAAACTCTACTTGCTAGTATTCTATTTTTTAACTTCTTAATTTTATACCGGTTAGCCTCTAAATTTAATTGAAAATTTGCTACACGTTAACAAGATAACTCACTTTGTTTTAATGTAGAACGATGTTAAAGTAGCCGTTTGTGGAGCCAGTGGTGGCATCGGACAACCCTTGTCCTTACTCCTTAAGCAATCACCATTAGTTACCCAATTAAACTTGTTCGATATCGTCAATACGCCAGGAGTTGCCGCAGATCTTGGTCACATCAACACCTCTGCCCAAGTCAAGGGTTTCAATGGAAACGAACAAATGGAAGTAAGCATATATTCATTATTTACATCTTTCTATTTGGACTAGGTACTTACATTAAATGGTTTTTTGTAGGAAGCTGTCAGAAACGTCGATGTCGTCATCATCCCAGCGGGTGTTCCACGTAAACCTGGAATGACCAGAGATGATTTATTCAACACCAATGCTTCTATTGTTCGTGATTTAGTCCAGGCTGTCGGTAAAAATTCACCGAAAGCTCTCATCGGAATTATATCGAATCCTGTGAGTTTCATATTCTCATATAGAGCACATACTGGAATGTAATATTGGAGTAAACGTTGAAATATTGTATCTTTAGGTCAACAGCACTGTTCCGATTGCAGCAGAGACGTTGAAAAAGTTGAATGTTTACGATCCCAATCGATTGTTTGGAATTACCACTTTAGATATCGTGCGAGCGAACACCTTCATCGCTGAAGCTAAAGTAATTTTTTTAAGTTGAATTTACGACTTTGATGATATTATCTGGTTATTCTAATGTTACGGGTGTTCTAGAATTTGGATGCGACCAAAATAAACGTTCCTGTTATCGGTGGACATTCCGGTGTGACAATTATTCCACTAATATCTCAAGCCACACCATCAGTTTCCTTCCCTCAAGATCAATTGACTGCTCTCGTTGGACGAATTCAGGTAATTTCTCGTTTGAATCTGTAAATAAAATAAGTATTTTATCTTATCAGTATTATTTATATCTTGTTTGCCCTCTGATCCTGCTCTTATATCATATTTAACTTTTTCTCGAAATCTGAAGTGTTTTGTGGTTTTTTTTTCATCTAATTTAATGCATCAAATTTATCAGTGCATGGTACTCATTTTATCAGAATTCGATAGGAATGATCGTTTCATTTTTTTTATTAATTAGTAAATTGCATTTTACAGTAGAAATATGGTTTTTGGAGGTATTATTATCTTATTTAATCGTAAGCTCTGAACAAGAAAATCGTACATAATTCTGAAAAATAGTGAAGATTTTTCTTAGAGGCCAATTAGTTAATTACACGAGTCGATGAAATAGAATTTATTATTCGAAAAAAACACGAATAATTTACTTTCATATTTCTGACTATTCATAATTCATAAGATAGAATAAATTATTCATACTATGCTCTTATGAAAGTATGAGTATCAACTACTCTTGTTACAAGATGCTATTCTTCTCTTGCATTAATAAATTCTTTTGGCAATTTTCAATTCGTAGATTTATAGTACAAAAAATATAATAAAAATAAGATAATTTGTCATTTGCAGCGAGCTTTCAATTAGATCCTGAAATTAAGAACCATTTGATAGAGAAAATGTACGACTATTAACTTGTTAAACCCAATAAACACGTAATTGAATATTTATTATTGCAAATAAGGCACCTCGAAGTAAAATCAGCCTAAAAATATACAAATCCGACTATTGTTACTCTTGAGAGCATTTTAAAAGTCCTAATTTTTCTCAAAAAGGAATAAACAAGTGTTAATATGAAGAAAATGGTATATATTTCGTTTTCTTTTTTAAAAATTGTATAGCAAGTTAGCCTTCCTCTCTCCCTTCTAGTCTAAAGCCAAGGGAAAAGTTCTTATTTTCATGTCACCCTCTTCTTCTTCTCCACTTATATTTATAATTCTGTGAATTGTCACGAAGACGATTTCCAAAAGCCACATTTTATAACTTTGAAAATTTTTTTTAAATGCAATCAAAGAAATTAAATTATCAACAGCGAATTCGCTCTTGAAAATTGACCTAATTATATTTTTCAATGTCCTTCTCAGCTCTTCTTTCACTCTCTGGCGTGTCTATTTTTGCTCTACATTGTAACCATGAAATTGTGTTTACGTTTTGATATTATTTTTAGGAAGCTGGCACCGAAGTGGTGAAGGCGAAAGCCGGAGCCGGATCGGCGACGCTATCGATGGCCTTTGCCGGAGCCAGATTCGCCGTTTCGCTGTGTCGTGCATTCAAAGGCGAGCCAGGTGTTATCGAATGCGCTTACGTGCAATCAAACGTTACCGAAGCCAAATTTTTCTCGACTCCCGTCTTAATCAGCGTAAGTCATTGATTATGAAAACTTACATTTCATTTCTCTGCCAACTGTTTGCCCTTGAAAACGGTTCAAGGTCCGACTAGATAGCGATAATAATTCTTTTGCTCACGTATTCCCCGTTTACCCCAGCTGAGACGTGAAAAAAAAATTGGATAGAATCGGGAAGTGTTTTAGTTTGTGATTGTGTCTGTAGACTAGATCCATAATTAAGGGTCAAAAATAATAGAATATTTCAATTGAAAATTCCCCAAGATTCGTCTACATTATTTAAAATATTGGTAACTTGAAATCATTATTTTGCCCCCACATTTTATATGATAAATTCATGTTGAATTGTTATGAAAAATTTCAAAATAATTAGCCGACATTGTTATGACTTTGTTTATCTCATTAACAAGTTATTTAATCTAAACACCTCGTTAGTTTTTTTTTTTGTTATTTGTTTTTTTGTTTTTTTTTTTCATTTGAAAAACAAATCTCATTTATTTATTAGTTTTACGATGTTTATAAAACGTCGTATTTTAAATCAGCTGTTCGAGACATTAGACCAGTTGGCATAGTTGGGTGGATTTGAAATTAAAATTCCTCGATTTTTCTCCTAATAGAAACCACGTAAATTTAAAAGTCATTCATTGAGAATTCGAATTACGTGGTGTTCAAATTAAATCAACGATATTGCTTGAATTTGCTTAAAAAAAAAGTTATAATTGTGAAGATTAATTAATCAAATGTGATTAATGAACTACGAAAGAAGATTTTTCTCCATATTCAATATGTTGAGGTCCGAAAATCAGACCATCGTAGAGTTTTTTATTTTTTCTTCGAGAAACATTACTCTTTTTATACTTCAAAGTTACTTTCTACGATCGCAATATCTGAAGCTCAAGTCACTCAAATTTGTTTCATCGTTTGGGCTTTTATGTTATTAATCCAAAATTGAAAGCAGTTTCTTCTTTACATTGTCTCAATGGGCTGACATTTTCGCCCTCATTTACGAGAAATTATTTTGAAAATATTGAAACCAATCGTTTCTAAGAACATAATAGATTAAAAAAAAACGATTTGAAGCATAAAGCAAACCGACTGTTTTCAATTAATTTTGGTAAAAGTATTTCAAACATCATGACGAAGTTCGAATACTGAAATGTAACTTGCGAGAAAATGAAAATGAAACCTGATTTTTTGTTTGTTTGTTTGTTTGCAGAAAAACGGTTTAGAAAAGAATCTGGGTGTGGGAAAATTGTCACCGTACGAAGAAGAATTATTGCAAAAGGCTTTACCAGAGCTGAAAAAGAATATTCAGAAAGGCGAAGACTTCATTAATAAAAATTAAAATTCTTTCTTGACTGGACAGTTGAATAAGCTCCGCTCCCAGTTATGTAACTTCGAAAAAGTCAGTATTTATTTCACATTATTATTTTGTACCATTCATCGAATTTTAAAATCGCATTAATACCAGATAAAATATTAATAGGAAAACAAGTTGGAAGACTGTTTCTTTCATGTTCATTTATTTTCATATAGATATGTAATTTTCATGCGTTATTAAGAGTTAGACGATAGCTCGAATTTATTCATTTGAAGGCTTGTACAAATATTCGAAATAAAAGTTACATGAGATCTTTATGTTTTCGTTATTGTTTGTACTGAAGCTGGAGCCTGAGTGGTTGAATTTGTTTTGGTAAGAGAAATGACCTAATAATTGGATCACGCTATGATTACAAAATAGTTCATTCCGATAATTTATGATGAGTTTAGAAGAACGACAAAATAACGAAAGACTGGAGCAAGAGGCAGCAATTTTCAATGTTAAATTGAAAATTGTTCATTTTATAATTTCAAGCAGTGAGACTATGTAGAGAAGTTTATTCAAGGGTCGATATTACAAACATTTATTAGTGAGGAGAGTTAAAACTCGTTTAATCAGTATTGAGCAGTGTTTGGGATACTAATCCTCAAGGCCAAAACTACCAAAACTGTTTACCAAATTATCAGATAGTTGAACAACGGTTCCTTTAGAAAACTAGAAAACAAGACTTAGCTACTTTTTGAATTAAGTCCCCCAAAATATTACCCACCAAAAATATTACGAATAGAAAAAAACTGAAACGTTTAAAATTAGCATAAAAAACTTACCACAAGTTTTGAATGTTGAATGATTAGGTCAATGACACGACACCATACCACGTTGTGACGTTTCACTGCAATAAATTCAAAACTTCTTTCAGTTCTAATTTAAACAACAAAAATATTTAAAACAATTCAAAAACCAAAACGCTCAATTAAAAGTCGAAATTTTGAGCATTTTCTCAAACACTATGGCCGTATTAAATATAACATCCACACGAAACCTCAACTCACAACAGCAGAGAATATTATAACTGTTTCCATGACTTTTGTCAAATATAATCCGGTTTTGGAGCGTTGTTACCGAATGTGAGTACCAGAGTTTCGTAAACATCTGGAGGGACATTAAACGAAGATGCAATAACAGGAAACAAATCAAGTCAGAAGTTGTTTTTTTACACACAACAGGTTATTATTTATTCTGGCTGTGTAGGCCAATGCAAATGAGGCACAAGTACGCAACGAACTTTTAAATTAAAACAAACGGCAGCACCTCGTAAAAGTGAAAGGAAATCATTTTTAATTTAATTTAAAAGTTCTGATATGGAAAATGCCGTGATAATTGTTGGTCTGAGGGACATTCTCAAGAGTTGGGGAAATGAAAAATGTCTAAAGCGATTACCGAAATATTCTAAAAATAATCCTATTTTTGGCTGCAGCTTAGATACCTTTCTTTTAGCTTTCTGGTGATCATCCTTTAATAGTATCGAAATAGAAAATTAGAGGTTTTTATTCTGTCTTGTCATCAGGCACTTCAGATTAATTGATGTAGCCTCTTCACTTTGACCTATATTCTATATCTATTCACATAACTAAAGGGATTTGTTTGCTATTCATTTTCCAAGTAATTTTTAAATACTGCGTTGGTTTTTTTTGTAGCCGTCGAGGGGCGGGGGCGGGGAATAACAGAATAATAACTACATAAGTTAACAATGTATACCTACATTATTTTTCGTATTTTCTTTCATAACATTTCTTAAATCATCCATTGTGAGATAAGATGAGAGCGTATTCATCAACGTCAACGTTTCATGAACCGTTATCACATTCGATAAAAACTGCCATTACATAATACGTTTTTTCTTCTCACAGACGAAGATACGAGCGTCACAATAATAATTTATCAACACAATTTCCTATCGAAAAATCTGGTCAGACGCGAGAAGTGAAATTGAGTTGAATTCCTATCATTTTCTTATTATAAATTTTCTAGAATGGAAAAAACCTGTGAAAGCCTTGATGATAAACAAATAATACGTATGTCTATCAGTTCATAATATTATGAAATAATTTCTGTATCATAATTTAAAACATTGAAAGATGTGTTGCTTTTTGGGGAAAAAATTCCATTTCAAGTCCACGCATTTTCAGCGAGATTTAAAGGAACCTGCGATTTCAATTTAAACATTTCGAGAGAATAACTCAGGAAATGAAAAATCGATTAAAAAAATTAGCATAGTCCACTTTCAGAATTTTTCAAAAACAAAAGTAAAATTTTTGCTAAGAGAAATTGGGTAATGAGTACTGGCTAAGAAAATTCTTAAACGATCCTATATTCCATCTTCTCGGTTTTCTCGTCAGAGCGAAACTGAAAAAGAACCAAAAACAGCAGGAAAAAGCTCTCAGAATGTCAGCTACGTTCAGTTTCACGAAATAAATGACAATTTCGAGAAAGACGTCCACTTGAAAAATTTCACTTCTAAATAATACCAAGTATTGCGTTTCCTATAAAATTCGTAACTTCAAATTAAAAGCAAGTTGAAATTCTTGTAACCCGTTTAACAATAGAAATACTGTAAAATTAAAGAGTTTCTACGTTCTCATCACTTCTACACGTCAAAACTCACGCGGAAAGGCAACAGTCGACGTCAGCTAAAAACAAATATCGGTACTTTTAATAAATTATCTATTAAGAACCGTCCAAGTCTTTAAATGGTAAATAAATAAAGTTAGGAAAAGTTGAACGAAATATTCAGGCTAATTAAAAATATTTGGTAAACAAACATAAAAAAACGAAAATAAAAAAATTAAACGAAAACAAAAAAAAAAAAGGTTCAACTGCCTTCTACTTCTAGGTTCTACGCATAACTTTTTCACATTTCCAGCAATTAAAGAGAAAAATACAAAATGCGCAGACATTTTTAGATTTTTTCCAAACCATCCACAGCGATCTTAATTCCAGTCAAACGAGTACTTAGTCCATATTTAATACAAAAAATACTTGACCACGGCTGAAAGGAAAGCTGTCAGCCAAAATCATCATTTTTGCGTTTCATTTCTGGGAAAACCAGCGACCACAAGCTGTACGATTTAGAAATTGGAAGTGTGAAGAAGTAAAACATAATTTTACTGCCATAAATGAGAAGCCAATATCCTTACCAGATCATTAAATGGATTCAATTCAAGTAGACTATTCATTACTACAATTATCACCATTATTACAAGATTGTTTTTTAAAGGTTTAATTTCACCCGCTTACTTTTCTTCATACTAATTATTGTCATCAATTCCCCCTCGCCCAGTTGAAGCAAATGCCAAATCTTCATTGAATCTTGATTCTGGCGCAATAAAAATTTACACTTAGTATCATATGAGTAAAATTCTACAGTCAACTCAATTTTAATCAATGCGAAAAGGTCTAAAAACCAAGAACCTAACATATATTCGATGTAGTCTCCACTGAAAGTTATTTCGATGATCTTCAAATACACCAATACCTCTGCCAAAACAAAACTGTGTAACAAATCTTATGATGTAAAAATCGACTCGAGTGTCTCGTTTGACCAAGCCTTAACGAAAAATCGAACACAAAATTTAAAATAGAAAAAAAACGAAGAAAAGGGAAAAAGTTATAAAATTCGACTAGTAGCAAAATGCTTCTCAGTAACATCAAATATCAAATACATATAGAAATGCTCAAACTTGAAGACGAACGAATGAATGACAACGTTTCATGAGTTCGAACGATTAGTGGAACCTCGATCAATGATTTCCAACGATGAGCATGATACTTTCATCACGAACACAATTCATCTGATGGGTCGACCAGTCCTTTCTCTGACAAAACGTAGAACAGTAAGGCGTTCTACGACATAAGGAACATTCTGCTTGGGCTTCACGATTACAGTTGGCACACTGAAAAAATTTTAAATACAAACAGAAAATTCAGAATAAAGTATACCTCACCAAAGTGTATGAAAAGGAGACGTTGCTGTTCAACAATAACGGTTAGACTTGAAAATTGAGCCAGAAAATTTTTGAAAACCTCAAATTTTACTAGTACCATTTTTCAAATTACAATATTTACAGCTAGGATAGTGATAATTTCACTCAAACGTTATTGGATTTCAATCAGAAAAACTTGTCAGCTCTTAGAATTTATCCGTACCTTATAATACATTCATAGTTCTACTTCTAATCGCTATAAAAATTTGAAATAAATGGATGAGAGTAAGCTCAAAAAATCAAAATACCTTTTTCATGTCAGTATTATCACTTCGAGGACGTAAACTTATACTGGCAACCGTATCATCAATAGTTAGCGTAGATTCGTAGGTACTGAAAACAAACAATGAAAAAAAAATCAACATTTATGGTGATGAATTGATAAACAATTTTTTCCTAAAGGAGATGTCTTCAGCCTCGGTAGGGGATAAATTCAAAATAAACTGAAAACAGTGACATCAACTTTGACGAGAATGAGATACAATGAAAAGGGGTTGTTGATCCAGTTTCAACTTTGACATGACTAAAAAAATGTGGTTAGTGTATTTGGATACATCGCAATCGTTCGATTCTTGATTAATATTAAAGAAGGCATTTAACATGTTTGGCAGACAACATCAAATATACAAATCTTCATTCTGAGGGTCAAGACGAAATATTTCATTGCATTTAATAAATAAAAAAAAAGTCTGAAAAATAGTTTGGATTTTTCCACCACCATAAAGAGTAAAACAACTGATAAGTATGAACAGTCTTCGTAGAAAAAAAAGAAGAAAAAACGTACGTCTAATTTCTGCAAACGTTACAGAAGTACAGAAAAATTTCATTTGTGTCATCTTTAATTTATAATAATCTACTAAAAACACCTCACTAAGCTCAACATGTACAAAATTCGACCAGCTATTTCCTCTGACAAATCCATGATTTTTTCTAACAGTAAAATTAAATCCAAAATGTTTGATTCAAAAACATAACCCAAGTACAAATATACATGTAAAAGATACACGTAATTTTTATACTGACCTGGTCTTGAATAAATCATGTTTATCGTCCTTATCTGCGGACTGATTTTCTGTTTGCCACCTTCTCTCTGCAGCTTTGACCATACTTCTCATTGAATGAGCTAATTTGAACATCTTGGCTGACATCTACAAAATCATTATAGAAAATTGTTCAATTAGTCACACAAAACAATGATTACCGAAAAACATGCATAAAAATTTACTACAAAATTCAAAATGAGAAAATGCAATAAACATGTTGTTTTTATGTTACTGATACGTTATAAAACTTAATAGAAAAATTTGATTATGCCAGAGAAAATTTCCAAAAAAACAAAACTAAATTCAATAATACGAAAAAATATTTTGAAAAAAATACTCTAAATAAGAAGCCTTCTATGTACTTTCGACTGAGAAGATATTGCCAACTAAATGAAAATTCTAAACATTCTAAAAGAATAATTCTAACCTCATTGAGTTTTCGGAATACGTCTCCCATATCTTCGGAATCAGATTCATGTCGTGATCCATTGACGTCATTCGAATTAATGTTGGTCGGTTCCGAAGGAATATTATCACACGAATTCGCCGACCAATTTTCTTCTCTCGTATCTAAGAAATCAGATTCGATGGCATCAATCGAAACAAACATTTAATTTCACAAACATGAAGTCAAAAATACCGGAAGCTGAATCGCTGTCGTCATTATTGCTAAGGTTATCACAGGTTGAAGAAGTTTTACGTTTTTTCGAATGTTTCGATTTCCTACGACGTTTATAGGGGGTGAATAGTCTAATTGGTCCAGCCTGAAAAAAACCAAGTATAAAAAAAATTAGATACAAGAACCTTATAAATAAACCATTTTTCAACACAAAATAACAAGCAATAATAAATATGTTCAAGCTGGACAGAAATAAAGCTTCAAATTTTGTTGACTTGGAGTAAAAAATTTGATTTACTAGAACACAGTCTAATCTGAATATAAGTGTGAATAGTCAACCATACAGGTTTCAAAGAAATTTCTTATTCACACGCAATTACGTCAAAACCGAGCTTCTTTCATGAGAAATTACGGAGTATGCTAAGGCTATGATTGATTGAGGTTTTCAATCTTTATAAGGTTATAACTTACAGCTGAAACATCATCACAGCAAACAGAACACGTACAACTAGTGGCATGTGGAATAAGGACTCGGTCATCGATCAGGCTTTGTAAACTTCGTCCACCGAATCTACAAGAACCAGAATGTCATCTGATAAATACATGAACGATAAATGAAAACGCAAAATTTTGCAACGAATATTGCTCACCTAATACTTCTTTTCCAGTCCTTACTCGATTTTCGACCACATAAGGCTTCAAATTCACTGGGGGTACACCACTGTCCGTCATATTTAATACAACGTCCCCGACCTCCTGAACCAAATCGACGTTTGTGCAACTCAGCATTTGTATTCTGTAACCAAATACAAGAGGAAAAGAAATTAATATCACACTATTCAGCATAGATTTCATTGATTGTTGGTTATCTTCTCGATAAGCCCATTCTCCCCGACAGACATTTTCTCAAAATTTTATACTCCCAAGTCCGTTTTCTCAAACATCTCTTTTCCTGACAATCTTTTCCAATGACTTTTCGCCAAAAATACCATTTAAGCTCCAAGGTGCTCTTAAGCGTTATTTAGATCTGCACTCGGAAATTGTATTATACAATTTACATTTTATCAAGCATTGAAAATGGAAATTTTATAACTAGTTTTTCAAACTCAATAATTACTTTGCATCGGACGTGTAAAATTGGTAAACTGGCAGCTTCTTGGTAGCTATAATGTATTTTTTCGATAGTCTGTTCGCCCGGATCTTCGAGCACCTTGTTACCATTTTGAATGACAATATGTGTAGCATTTAGTTCGCTTCCCTGAAATTGAAATCACGTAAAAATAAACTTGTAAGTAACCAGGTGTTTATTTTGGAGCCACATACATCAGCTTGAACCAAAGTATGCCAATCAGTATTCTTCACATTCGCTGTAGTGCAGTTGTTTTCGACACACAAAAATTCGCCACCAGCAGTCAGCTAAAAGCAGAAACCATGTAATTTGCAGTTGAATCTAATAGTCAACTCATTACAGAAGCTTAAAGAAAATGATGAAAATACCTGCAACTGGTCCGAAGTAACGATATTGTACGTTTCTCCAGTTCCAACGTTGATGAGCGAACCAACTGGAATTGTCGAAACCGGTACAGCTTCGACGTCTACAGCTGTCACACGAACAGGCACATTCTTCTGATCATCCGAAACCGAAATCATATTTTCGCTGTTGTCGGCATCGTTCGTATGCGGTTCGGACATGTCCGGTATCACGACATTTTCCGAAGACTCCGAAGCCATATTCGTCACTCCAAACACATTTGGATCGCCCCTCACAGTAATGCAATGCAATGCGACAAATTGCCCCCGTTTGGAGTCGAGTAGACGAAGGCGCACTTAGCACACAGAGACAATGAGCGAAAAATTTTCGATAGAACCGAACGATGGAGAATGCCCTATTCAACTACGGTGAGACTGAAG
The DNA here is from genome assembly GCA_038050395.1 of Parthenolecanium corni. Lineage (NCBI taxonomy): Eukaryota > Metazoa > Arthropoda > Insecta > Hemiptera > Coccidae > Parthenolecanium > Parthenolecanium corni. The sequence goes on along the minus strand of JBBCAQ010000014.1, from coordinate 2,889,889 downwards.
ACTTCAATATTGATTACTTTCACAGAACAGAAACGTATTCAATAATTAATTCCAATCTAAACTTAATCTAAACAAAACATAAAGGCGAAGAGACGAGATAGATAGAAATAGAACCTATCTCGCGAATTCTCAATCGTGATTCGTGCTCAATCGCAAAAAAAAAAAAAAAAAAGTCAATATCACAAAACATGGACATAATATTGAAGCACTTTAGCGCTTCAATGCGGCGGTGCTTGGAACTTGGAAGTTAGAAGTGATAAAAAATTGAATTTTGATATCTCGTTTCGAATTTTCGATTCGATTTCAAATTTTAATCATTTTCGCGAATTTTTTCTCCGTAATTCTTAAGTCTATCGCCAGTATAAATTTCAAACATGGTGAGATGAGTGACGACGACAAGAGTAGCTCATCAGAATCAGAGAAAGATTCAAGTCTTCCTGAATCAGTGAATTCAAAACGAGTTGTTAACCCCATCCAAAAATTTTGTTTTTTTCTTAATGAAGCCGGCCGCAGCTTAAATTTCGTTTTGCTGGCTGATACTATGACTGATTCTGAGGTTACCGAAGCTACGCAACTAATAGAGGTAAATAGTGGATTGCATACTTACCTTACACCACCCAAAATCTTCAATATTTGTTGGTGTTTTTAGTTGCATTTGGGAACTGTTTCCACCAATAAAAAGGATGTAAGCTCATATTGTGCTGTGCTTGTCGCCGATGAAGCCACCACTTGGGATTATTTTGGAGATGTGTTCAAACTTAGTTACATCCATGATTGCGTAGAAGCGGGTAAAATATTGGATATTGCTGTATATCTGTGAGTACTATATTCGTTGACTCTGCTCATCGTTGAAATATTGTTGATTCATTTTTGAATGATTTTCAGAAAAGATCCACCATCAAAATTGTACGTTGATAGTTTCGATTACATGTTTGTAATATACGATAAAAAGTTTTCTTGGGAGACGATTCCATCTGAGTACAAGTATGTGTAGTAAAGAATACGAAATAGATATTTGATTTTGATTTTTAAGAGTTTTATTACCGTTTCAGGCTGCCGAGTCTTACAGAACACCATCCTAAACTACCTCCCAAAGACACTGATGACAGTGACTCATCAGTTGATTCCTTTGCTTCCATCCGTTCAGTTTCTCTACCTTCCGACAAGACTAAACAGTGAGTTGAGATGGTTTAGATAATTATTCCACTTTTTTAAAGGAAAATGTTTATTATTTCTGAAAGTGATCGAATGTTGCCTCCACATAGAGACTTCTTTGTGGGGTGATTTTGATATGAGTTTTTGAAAGAATAGAATGCAATCTATGGTCAAAATTCGGGTGTCACTTTTCAAAAAACAGAACATTTTTGTAATAATAATTGAAATGTATTTACAAATCCAATTAACTTATAATTCTGATTAAATTACATTGTACTATTTTCGGGTAATACTAATTGTAACTGGAGAGCATTTCCTAATTCCAGAATTCTGGACCACAGGTGTGATCTATTATGAAAACATGTTGACATTTGGAAAAGTTTTCCCGGAAAACTAAATTCAAATCTTTTGTAGCATTTTTTCTCAATATGAAAACTTTTCTTCGGCCACCTAAAACTTATAAAAGCTAATTGTAACAATTTTTTATCACAGGACTAAATCTCAGTATTCACATGATGAAAAAGAAGCAATGTTACGTTACGTAGTTGAGAGGAAAATGTATCATCGTGTGAAGGGGAAAAAATTGTACAAAGAAATGGAAGCTGCTAATGTGAGTATTTAAAAGTAAATTAAAGTCCAATAATGAAAAAACGAAAAAAATGTACGTTATTGTCCTGAATATTTCAATTTAAAATATTTGCTACTACCTTATCGATGAAACGCTCTATTCAGATTTTTGCTATTAACTTCGTGTTTCACATTGTAGAATCTTTTCTGACATTCGTAAAATTAATCTCTTGCAGATTTGTCCTATCCGTACGTGGCAGTCGATGAAGGATCATTTTCTAAGATGTTTATCCAAAGAGATACCTCGATTTTCATTTCTTACGTTGTTTCAAAAACAAAAGCTGCAAGATGCCTTGTAAGTAGGTACAGAAATTAAATTGGGAAATGCAAAACGCTGTAAATGCCATTTCACGTACCTCTCACAATCAACCGTTTATTTTTTATTTTAAATTTCTCCTACGTCACCTCGCTTAAAAATATCAATAGTAATTAGCACATCATCCATTAGATAAGAACAGTTCTTCATCCTAATTTCACAATTCATATCAAGAGCACTCTGTACGTTTTGCTATTCCCCCTTTAATTTTGTACTGGATGAATATTTTGTTCATTTATCGAGTCATTAGATTACGTTCATCAACTTGAAAATTTTTTTTCAGGTATCCATATAAATGATGCGAATTCATCGGTCATATTGAACTACTGAGCTCTAAGACTGTATTTAAAATGTGTAAGGCCATTGTGTGAACTTTTTTCAATTTTTTTTTCATATTTTTCTTTAACATATACCTAATAAGTAAAATACCAAATTTTTTTTAATGCTAAATTTTGTTTGTCTCGTAATAAAGCAAATATTATCGTACGGAGCGGGAGCACAAAGGATTTTTCTGAAACGCAATAATATCCATCTTCGAAGGGTGAGTCGAATTTTTGGTTGAATTACGATTAAATTTCGTGATCATCATTTTTCACACCTAGAAAGAATTATAGGATCAGATAAATGCTTACAGAATCTATTTTCAACATTAACAATCTTAAACGGTAATGACAAAAGCAGTAAAACTATCTGTGAAAGCGCGAAATTAATACAAAATTAATGATTATACAGAATATACGATTCGATTCGGACTTAAATATACCGACGAAGGAAAAAAAAAAAGGTATAAGATGATAAAAAAATGAAAAAAACGATGAAAACTTTCTTAAAAATTATAAAATAAAATCGGAAAAGCGAATAAAAAAACGTTATTAATATTAACAATTAAGTATACAAGAAAATTTAATTTCTTAGGAAGAGCTGATGAAGAAAAAATGACGAAATTTTAAGCACACGAAGGCAGTCTGAATCGACACTTTTTACAAAGTTTTCGATTTGGAATATTGATTTCGTACGACTGTCGAAATACGGTGGAGTGAAATTGATTGAGCACCATTCTTATCGACTTCAAGCTGAAATCAATTATTCTTCTTAAAATAAGAAATGATAAATATTTTTCCAAGTTGCCCCCCATAAAGGGTTCGTACTTCGCAGAGATTGATGTGGCTATCCGAGACGTATACTTCTTATAAAAATCAGTCATAAACATCTTCATAGGCTAAAGTAAACCGTGTATCAACTAGAATATAGTGAACACAAAGACACGAATTTAAAACTAGAATTTTCATTCCAAGACCAAGCATACGATTCCCTTGACTCGAAACCATATGGTACTGGGTCACCAGCAGCTGCAAGTTTTTTTACACGAAAGTTAGTATTCTTCGAAACCTTGTACATGTTTTGGGTGATTGGGTAAATCAATAAAATCAAATATCAACAGAAATCTATCGAACGAATTCTGAATTGTAATCAAATTTTTATAATTTGAAATTTTCAGGATTGGCATTTTATTCGAGACATGAAGTTTATTGACGTACAAAGGTTCGAATTAGCGAGGTTTTTCCAACAGAATAGTCAACTTATATGTTAAGATTTATAATAATAATAAAAACTATGAAAGTCTCGAAAATCACCATGCTCTGGCCATCCAGTACTACAAGGTTAAAGCCCTTAACAATAGAGTCCTATTTGTTCTTTGAAGAGAGCCAAAAGAAGTGAATATTTCGCAGATCATAAAAATCTGGCCTCTTGCTTCGCCTTATTTTCAATACTGATTTTAAGAAAAAAGTCAACAATATAATAATAGAAATAATAAAAAAAGATATGCATTTGGTTGAACCAAAAAAAAAAAATTAAAATTAATTCAAACAAAATTTCAAAATTTAGCAACAATTTTTCAAGAAGAAAGTTCAACTAATTAATATTTATTCTGAACCAAGATGTATGGTGATTAGTGATGTATTTGAACTAAAATTCTGACGAGGAAGTATGACTCAAATTTTACAAACTAGCATAGGGTATATTTAAAAAAAAATGAGATTTCAATTATTTATAAGTGAAATTTCAAGAATGGAGTTCTGGAGAATGAGAAAAGCTAAAAATGATTGGAGAATAAATTTTAAATTTCATCGAGTACCAATGGGTGAAGTTTATTTACTCAAAAAAGTGTTCGTTAAGGAAATTAAGGAAATTATTTTCACTGATTACAGATGAATTGTGAGGCTGGCCAACTCCTCAACAATTAAATTTGAAAAAGGGAATAAAAAAATCGTAAAAACAACTACAATTTCTTTTTTCTTCAAAACTTTCTTGCCATTCAAATCGGTCCAAAAGTATCTCATTCCGCACTTCCATCTTAATTACTAAAATAAATTTAAAAACAATAACGGATTTAGATGTGAACTCAACAAGTAAGATTCTATTAGAATGACCCAAAATAAGTAGGACTCAGGACTGTCAGAATTATTGTTTCTTGATTTTTATGGAAGTTAATTTTTTTATAATCTGAAAAATATTTCAAAATTATTGAGTAGCCAGTTACATTGTTTACATTTCGTTCTAGAAAAGTATAGTAAAATGCAGAATATTTTAAATTTCAAAAACCTCTGTCTCGCCAATTTTGGAGTAACAGAGACGCTCCTTAGACCATGGAATTCGTTATTCAATATGGCATGAAAAAAATAATTATTAAAAAAAAATAATTTTTTTTAATAATTTTGATTTTTGATTCATTTCATTCAAAGTATAATTTCTCCGATTTCGTCATATACAACAGAATTTATTCCAAATTTTCATTAAAATTTTCCAAAACCAACCATCCTCCAAATAGCTTGAATTAAATGGGGAAAAAAAAAGATGACCACAAACCACAAACTTTGAAAATAGCAACCAAAATATTGAGCTCATTTCACACTTAAATCCGCCATTGATTTCCAATAAAATTACTGAATACATCGAATTATAATGAAAGTTACGATTTCGCATCATTTTGCATGTTGCAAAAGTTTCGTTGCTTAAGAAACTAAAATAATAATATACGAATAGTAAAATTAAAATAAAATAACTAATTCAACTTTTCTGGGGGAACTTTTATCAAACTTTTTTCTTCCAAATTAAAAAAAAAAAAAAAAAAAAAAAAAAAAAAAAAACCATAAAACACAGGTATGAAGAGAACGACAACAATATACAAGCGATTAGGAGATAGACATCAAACGAATGCCCGACTTGATTTTGTTTTTTTTTTTTTCTTCTTTTTTCGTCGCCATTTTTTTTCTTTCTTTCTATACCAGCATCCCCAAACAGCTATTCGACTCGAATTTGTTTTTGGTTACCTAAGGCTTAAAAAATAATAACGAATTTAGCTCTCTAATGACTATTTTCGAAGATAATACTAAATATTATTAGTATAAAGCTCGTGATTATACCATAGAATAAAACGTTTTTTAAAAAAAAAAAAAGTACATAACGTAGAATGTATCCAAAAAGCACAGCTAAAAATTCACAGCGCATCCGAAATTACAAAATATCAAATAAATCTTCGTGGATACATTTTCATAGGTATAAGTTTAAAATAACGTACTCACTCAAAGTACCTATTGTGTGTGGGTTTCGGTTTTTTTTTTTTTCTCACAATAATATGGATTTAAAAAAATATTTTCAACATCTCCGTTTCATTAGGTCGGTTAAATTTTTTTTCTCTCGAGAATTGTCAGTTAAAATTTCTGTTTCTGTTGTTCGTTTTGAAAAAAAAAAAAAAATCAACACTCTAGCATTAAGTAGGATTGTAACGAAGGGGGTAACTTCAACGAGGATACATTTTCTTCATTTATAAAACGTCCCGGAACATTGATTATCGAATTTCGTATCACCGATCGACAAAGGTACTTCAAACTGCGGGGCTGCGACCAGTACGGATGCATGGCTTGTTTGATTTGGTAGAAGACGGGGCCGAAAATGGTGTAGCACTGCGAGTGATTCAACATGGTCGCTATGACGTGCCTGTGCATCTCTGTCGGATTCTCACCCATTGTCTGCGCAATAAAAAATGTTTTACTATTTAAAATGGCCAAATGAGTAACTTCACTCAGTAAAACTGTGTTATGAAACCAGCGATATGCAGCGTCATACTAGCGGGGGACGGTTCCAATGCCCTCCACCCTGCAGAGCCAAAAAAAAAAGTGTGAGTAACTCCAATGCCTTTGGTTTTTAACCACCAGATTTAATGGTTTTTTCCCCTCTTGATCGAGTAATTGTCTTCTTTCGGGCCTTTTCTCATATTTCTGGTGTTTTTTCATTTAAAAAAAAAGTCAAATTTTACTACGAAATTTCACAAAAATAAAAGCGAAAAATTTTTCGCGCGCAATCTACAAACCAAAAATGATCCAACTCCTATCAAGTTTCAACTTTTTGAGACATTCACAGTTGAAATTTTAAAAATACACCCATTTCCCTGATAGATACTAATGGTTTTGATTTTTAAGATCATTGGTCATTCTGCAACACTGAATTCACAGCATGAAAGCGTATATTAAAGCATTTCTCAGTGCCCAAATATTTCGGAAAAAATTGAAAATCTGCATCTATTCGCTAGAGAAATTTCATTCATCTTAACCTGCACAGCTCCGACATATTTAAGCCCTTCCCTCTTCCACCATGACAATTTGTAAAGATGCAAAAAAAAAATAAAATAAAAAATAAAATAAAATAAAAAAAAAAAAAAAGAAGAAGGTACCGTCGAATCACACTTTTTTTATGTTTTTCAACTTTGTCCTTTAATAACTCCTCCAATTTTCAAGCTATTAAAGTGAATTTGGTTTTAAAATTTAGGTCTAACATTTCCCAACACAATTGTAAAAAAAAAGTTCGAGTTTGCAGCCTTCCTTCTATTTTTTATGATTTTTCAAAAAATTTGTGTAAACTCACCCCAAAATGGGGTGACTTTACCCATCAATTTGTTATTGACAGGTTATTGATGGGTGGGGAGGCAAAATTTGAGGATGTTTGTACTCAGACATACGATTGAGAAGGAACTAGTGGAGTACCAACTTGAACCTGTGAAATCGAACTGAATATTTTGAGTGTCTGTGGTTAAAAAAAAAAGACGAATAAAAAAAAGGAAAAAACCATATCGCTGCTTTATTTTCTTGTTCTGTTACCTGGTGAAATGAGGTAGGGGCGGCGATCTTTTTTTTTATTTTCCTCCTTCTACCTGCTTCGATCCAAATCGTATTTCGGTTTTAATTTTTGCCTGGCGATTTATTTATTGGGCTAAAACGAAGTGGGTAAAGTCGCCCCTTGAATGTAAAGTCACCTCGTTCGACGGTATGTACTTAAAAAATAATTTTAGAAAATGTGTATTTAACTACGTAGATACATCGAAAGTAGTGAAAATCTTCTTATTGCTATACTTGGACTTGGATCATTCTGGTTCTCAAGCCCACAAAACCTAATTAAAATTGAAGAGACACACATGAGAAAAACTTTGCACTCCTCCTTATTTATGTGCGTGCTACCAGAAATCTAACTCATTTTTTCAACCACTTCTAATGCAATCATACTGAGCTGAAATGTTTTGTACTTATATACATTTAAGAGCTTTTTTTTTTTTTCGGTTAAATAACTCACCTCTGCAAGCACGTAAAACGTTCGATGACATTGATCGCTGAACTGGAGTTGCCTCATCACTCCTCTTAGGAACCATGTAAATGCGCTATTGTTACAGTTTCTTCTGCCGCTGTAATTACTGTTAATTTTCTTGATTCTGTGAGACGGTAACTTCTGAATAGGATCTGCAAGTGAAAAGGAATGGTACTCTATTAATTTATAACAATATACTGAATTCATTAAATTGAAAAATATTTTTAGGTAAATGCTTTCATCTTCATGCGGACTCCAGTTCGCTGTATTCAAAGTTTAAGAGTTCAACTTTTTATAATACAAATTCTTGTATATACCATCAGAAATCGAACGAACACATCACCACTTCGAACTTTTGAAGGGGAAAGGTAGAAGATGATTCCAAAATTTTCAAAAACGAGATTTTCACATTTTTTACTATTTGTGAATCATCAGCAGCTAAAGATAGCCAGAAGAAGACGAGATGAACTTTCTAAATTTATTTTCTCGAAAACTTCTTAGGTACTTTTGTGAATATACCAACTTTTCCGTTCAACATGATGATGGATTCTCTAACCTCATAACACATTTTTTTCAATCTACCAAACTTTTTCCCCTCAATTCCGAACATTAATTATTAATTTTTCATATTTATTAAAAAGGACTATATTGGACCTTAAACCCTACAAATTTGAGTTCACTGGCGGCTGCTCGCTATCTCTCTTCCCCTCCATCTTAGCGCCCCAGGCGCATAGGGGACATTAGTATTTTTATAATAGTTCCTAATAGTTTCTGCTCTCTTTCGTAAATTGAAAAGATAAAAAATAAAAACACTCGTGAACTTTCCTGACATCTAAAGAAGAGCTGAACTAGGTCAAAGGGAAGCTCAGCTCCCCTCTAGCTGCGGGCCAGTTGTTTCTCAAAATCCTAATTTTTGAAAAATAATCAATTCATTAGGTCTCCAACTTGTACATACTATCAATCTCCCAACAACTTAGACCAATCTTGGGCCAGTCCAGTGATTAGAAACTTAGCTAGAAATTGGTTACTCGGCATATTTTACCGGATTTCACAACTAATAGAGAAACTGTTTAAAACATTTTATGATTTGGAAAATTTTTACATAATTCCATCACAAACAATAAATATAATTTCGTGAAGAGCATAGGTCGCCGATAACAGATACAGACAGTCGAATGACATTACTCAAGCACCGTTTTCCATTTAGATTCACAATTTTCATACAGAGCTTATCAATTGTCTTTTTTTTTTTAATGTCAGTTACAGCGCATTTAATTTTCGTGAATAAAACGAAATATTACTTTCGTTACGACCGATTTTCTAGTGCTAACCATGGACAATGTGTGCCACAATAAGTGACAACCAGCAGGTCACTTCTGCCATCTTTTGTTAACATTATAATAAGGTGGGCACTGGTGGTTTTTTCCGTTATTCAAAACATACAGAGTCCACATTATGTTTCACAAGTTAGTGATTTGCATTTTCAAATACATAAGGCCCTCGCCGAATTTATAATACCGGAGAGCCGGTTAAACCTCCCTTGAACATTCACGCACGCCTGTCAACAAGTTTTCCAACTCTTGAACCCACAAAGTAGGAGGAAAGGCTGTTAGTGAATTACGCACACACGTATATGAAGTGGGCATGAGCCAGCGTGAGCGAAAACCGTTTTATTTCACCCCTTCTATCTCTGTTTCGAATTTTTGACCAAGAAGGTCGCATATCATTGAGGTATATAAGTGATACAAAAATACGAAATAGAGTAAGAAAAAATATACCATCTTTGCAGGATATTTTGCTTAATCAGCAAACGTCTAGCTGTAGACTGTTCAGTATTGTTAGAGGATGGGCCAGATTTCAGAAATTAGAAAAAAAAGAAAAAAAGAAAGCAACTACCAATATAAGTAGAGACCGGATTCCTTGGCATTTGCCGAATGAGTTCCTTTAAAGACAGAAGATCAGAAATGAAAAAGAAATACGTTATAGGATAGTAGGGGCCTGGGAAAAAAATTTTATTATGCCGAAATTTGCCGAAACCGAAATAAATGCCAAAATATATTATGTTAAACGACGAAAACTGCCAAATTAACTGATTTGGTGTTCATTTACATGCATTTGGCATACCTACCTGATGCTATATTCAAAATTTGGAAAAAAGAGGTTCGACTCTACATGCTCAAATTGAAATTATTGACGATGTTTGTCAGAAAATGCAGTGGCGTGCTAAGGGTATTGTGAGGCCTCAGCATGCTTTTACTTTGGGGCCCCTATTTTGCCCAAATTTTGCATATTTCAAGGAAAATTTTGCATATTTCAAGGAAATTTTTCTATTTTTCCTAAAAAATGACTGAAAATTGTGAGATGAAATTTTGGGCCCTCAGCATGTTGCTGAGTGAAAGTGAACTTAGCACGCCACTGAGAAAATGAGCATATTTCCAGGTGCTCGAGGGACAATTTTAACAAGAAAAAGTTGTAAGAAATGACAACAATGCCTTTGTTTTCAAATTTTTTTATAATTTAATGTGTTTTTGATTTTCAAATGTTTTTGCCGAATGAAGCCAAATTTGCCTTGTTTTGCGCCAAATTTTGATTTTTCATTGTCAAAAAATCCGGTCTCTAAATATTATAAGTTATGTATACACATGATACATAGAAATCAGTTCTTTTTTCAAAATTCCTTCGGAGAGTAAAAAATATTAGCTACTTGACTATAGTTACATTGTAAAACCATTAGAGCTTAATTCGAGTGTAAGATTGTGATGTATACATTTTGAGAAGACTATATGTGCACGTTATTAAAAGTCAGTTCCTTATAGGATATCCACTTTTACGTCGAGCTGACAGTCAATAATTTATAATTTTTACATGGGTAGAGCTAACGTAACAATTTGTTTATCGCTACTTCCTATAGTCTGTTCTAGTTAAGAGTTCCATGACGTCACAATGCTTCAACCAATGAGAAAAAAGTATTTTTGATTTTAACTGTGTTTCAACCAATCCCTTTCTTCTAGACAGTGGCGTGCTAAGTTCACTTTCACTCAGCAACATGCTGAGGGCCCAAAATTTCATCTCACAATTTTCAGTCATTTTTTAGGAAAAATAGAAAAATTTCCTTGAAATATGCAAAATTTGGGCAAAATAGGGGCCCCAAAGTAAAAGCATGCTGAGGCCTCACAATACCCTTAGCACGCCACTGCTTCTAGATGCTTCTGACGTCATGGAACTCTTAACTCGAACAGACTGTATAAGTCGTGTTTAATGTACGTATAAAAAAATATAGGTATAATGACGGACTAGGACCATTTTGGGCTTAATATTACGAATACTCTTCTAATAAAATTCAATTATAATAAGGTAGAGTGTTGAGAAAGCACAGCAGTGGCTTATCAAAGAAGGTTAGGGGATTAAAAGTTCCATTGGGTATTAACTACATATTTTTTCTTTAAAACAATTTTACAAAAAAGGGTTCGTGGAGCTTCTTTAAAAATATGTCCCACAACAGTTTATATTTTTCCGATTTAGAGTTGCGAAATAGTAAATTATTGTTTACAGAGATATTACGCACGACAATAAAACTTTTTCGATAATATATCTAATGAGGAGGACTTTCCAAAATGCCGACACAGTAACATCAATGACACATTTGTCGAGTACGCGTGTACATTTACAGCTTGTAATTAGGGGAAATGGAAAGATATATACGCGTGAACTTCTAATGGTAATATGATATTTAGAACGCAGAAACAGCCTTTCGAGTTCGCACATATTTCAGTCGTGTGCACGAAATATAATCTCGGGTGATCAACGCATAGTAAAAATGATTCAAAAAAAGAAACTGAGCATCGCAGTCATTCTAATGAGTATTGTATTGATCAGCAATAACATAAACATCGTCGGCGGCTCGTTATTACTACAGGCTCAGGTAATGGTGAGCGATATACAGAATTCATTTTTCGGCAAAGAAATAATAATCCAGCCAGAGACTAAAGCGGAAGCGATCTACGCGATGGAACGATCCAACGCGCTGGCAAATCTGAAGAATAAAATTGGAAAACAACACAAAAATGCCAATTCAGCCCAGACATCACTTGAAAAAGAATCCAACAGACGTAAGACACTGGCGATGTTGATTGTATGATAAACTAAAAGCTTCGCCAAAAAATTACACACCACCAAAATTATAAGGGATTTCAAAGCATTTGCTAATGGGTGATTTTAGTGAGTATTCAGTAATTTTGGGGAGTAACTTAAGTTTTTGGGGAAGTACTGAGGAATGCGTATAATTTTTTACCCATGTTATAATATTTTCAATGAAAATAATGAACATGTAATTTTTACTCGTACTACCCTTTACGAGTCAAAAATTGCGGAAAATATGAAAATGAGTACGTAGATTCTTCTCAAAGATCCTCTCTCTGGAGCCCTATATCTAAATGTAAGCTATTTTTTGTAATCTTGAAATGAACAGACTGTTGGGAAGATTCAAGCTACTAGTGCGCTACTTTTCTTTGAAATGGAGGGTGGGTTGATTTCAGCGCGGGGTGGGGGGAATCTTACAAAGTCCAGTACCGATGTCGTGAAAAAAAAATTAAAAATTAAAAAAAACAAAAAGCTTAGGTACTAGAAATGAAAGAAGTAATTTTCCTGTAATGGCCAATAAAATAATTTTATTAACAAGTAGAAACAGCAGAAATATCCGAAAAGTATCAGCTTATAGTACTTTCCCTTCATCAAGTATAAGCCATTTTACATCACCAGGCATTTCATAGAATGCCTATAGGCAGATCTAGCATTATTCGATGAATTCTATAATTTGCCCATAATATGACCAAGCATTTCATGAAATGCCTCGATTATAATAATTTGCTTTTAACATGTTCAAACATTTTTTTTGCATTTTGTAGTTTCTCAAGAATCAAAGCAAAATAAATTCTGTAACGAAAATGACGTATGCCGAAGGGCGTTTACGAACTCATATTTTGCCACAAAGAATTGGAAATTGGATACCAATTCAAAAAATGAATGCATTCAGAAAACAGTCACAGCCAAAAATGGTCAAAATGAACAAGCATTTGATAGACAGCTGGTGAGATGTAAAATTAAAGAAGAAAAAGGAGTCACAAATGTATTCTTAGAATCGTCTACAAGATACAAAGAAGGAAAAAATTTGATATATTTTGCAATGACAGAAGAAAATGGGAAAGTGAAACCTAAAGCTTTTCTGATGAATAAAAAGGAATCTAAGGAACCGAAAAAAACAATCAAACCAAAAGAAGCAGAAAAACCAATGGAAAAACCACAGAAACAAGAATCGAAAAAGGAAGAAACTTTTAGAGATATACCGATTGAAGATGGGTCAAGTACAACGATACCAATAATTTTTACATCTGGAACCCCTAATGGCAGGATGGCACCCTTGACGATGCTGTGAAAATTATTCTTTCAGTCAGCATTTACTTTTAAAAATTTAGATATTTCATGAATTTCTAGATACTCGCACATTTATGAGTGTTATCTACTCTTTTCATATCTGTAAAATTTTGAAGAATATTTTTCATATCAAATAATACTGTAACAGTAACAAGCGAGTAATCTAGAGCCAGGAAACCGGTGAAACGACTTTATTTTGCAATAAATGTTACATCCTAAGCAATATTGCTAAATAAGAAAATATAATGTTATTTGAGAGAAACAAATAAATGCATGAAAATATTTTTTGTTTTTCTGCTTCGAAAACACCGTTTTGCAAGATTTTTCTTCTCCAAAAGTACCTATGTTTAATTTTCCAAAGTTGCATTTGTATCACAGCTGTTATCAAGTTAATAAAGCTCTGAGGCGGAGGTAGGTACACCATATCCTTGACACATGACGTTGGTCTCAACTTTTTGGGTTTAAATGAAGTTTTGCTAATCCAGTTATACTGAATCAGCTCAAAAATAGGTGCCATTATTTTGAGACTTGGCACTTCTTGCGATTAGGTCATCGAGGAAGAAATCAACTGCTCGTATTTAGAACTTTAATTAAACGATGTACCAATTTGTATATTGACCTGAAGACCTTATAAAAGCCCGCCCAAGAAATTTTAGATAGGTACTCAAAAATAATGTCGACAGCTAATAATACTAAAAAAGAAACTATCATTTAAAATCATATTTTTCCAACTAGCAGCAGAGAAGAAAAATAACTTTTGAATTATTTAAATGAGCTTAGCGAGATAGATGAGAAATTACCTTTTAAAAATCCATATAAAAATAGAAAAAGCTTCAAAAGGTCTTCTCAGGTTCATCGAAATATTTGCGCTTCGTACCTCTTTCCCTCCTCCATGCTTTGGAAACTGTAATCCTTTTTTTGAAATCTTGAAATACACAGACCATATTGCTACTCTACCCTGTCCAAAAGACGTAAAATAAAGAGTTCTTTCATATTCATTTTGCATTTTAGTCTCCTACAAATGAGACTCGACTGTATCGTCAAGTAACTAAATAATTTTTCACCACAAATGAATTAAGAATTCGGGTTGTGCAAGCTAGATACATATACGTAAATGACTTTTAATTATTTCGGTTACTTATATACTTAGGAAAAAATGCTTGATAAAAAATGAGTCATCAAATTCAAAATAAAGTGAATTTTCTTGGAAATGCGTAGTTTAAAAATGAAAACTGAATATGAAACAAAATAATATTGATATATTTGTAGATTTTTTTAATCGATAATATCGATAATGTAATGTAAATTTCAACTTTAATCCATCACTGACCAATTGAAAAGCTATCCTTCAACCCTCCCTTGTATCAGAGGCGCACCCAAAGGGATGCCTAGGAGGGCAGAAGCTTCACCTTTCAGGCATTCCATGTCACGAAAAAAGATTTAGTTAAAAAACATGCCACATTTTGCGCCAATGTTTTACGGAATTTTCGCCTGTTGGTAATAAATTCAAGATTTAGTCCCTTCATTATAGAGTTTCTGGGTGGGATGCGCTACTGTAGATATAAGGTTTACCCGAATGTCCCAAAGGTAATATTAAAAAAAAAAGAAAATATTCTACATCACTCGGCATTCTCATATAGCAGCTTCATTCCACGAATCTTCAAAAGGATTTTCTCACGTTTCACTTACAAAATTTTTTATAGACTTCGACTCTCTGAACAGGTTTGGGAAACTGAAAAATTTTGTTTTTGCAATAAAATAATGACTGCATGACGTGAAATTTTCGGTTCGGCCATAATAAATAACACTCCATTGCGTAGACGAAATGTATTAGCGTAACAACTTCAAAGAAATACAAATTCTCGTAAAATTTCAGTTCATTTGAAACTATAATTTTCGAAAAATACAGCCGCACTTAAAAACCAATATTGACGTGTCACATTCAGGCTCCTGTCAGCACGTATAAATGCATTTTATATTCACAAGGTATACCTATAGTACTTTGAATAAGAGGTGATTTAAGGCCATCCGAAGCAGAAGTGTTTCAAAGAACGACATGTCGACTTTGGCAGTAATTCCATTGGGTATTTTATTAATAAGCTGTAATGTACACGTCACCACTGGTGCCTTTTTTCCCTTACTAAGATTCCAGGTGGCCAAAGAAGAATATCGCAATTCATTTTTCAACAGTGAAATAATAATCGAAGGACCTCAAGCCGAGAAGATCAATTCTATGGAACATTCGGATCGACTTGGCAAGTTGGAGGATGCACTAAACAGAAGATCAAAACTTGAGAAAGAGTACGAGTCAGCCAAAACACCTACCATTTTCGATATCACTCCGCCAAGATTGGCATATAAAGTACTAAAGGTGGGAAAAAGTAAATATCAGTTGCAGGCGCTGGAGAAAAAAATACCCCAACGTAAGACACAATTTCATTAATACTTTCACTATAGTCCAACAGGTTGGACGTTTCTTGTATAGGTATAACAGACCAGGGGTGCCGTGAAGGCATGATTTTGAGGAGCAACTCTTCGTTGACGATTCTGGGGGGGCCCATTTTTTTTTCAAATTTAGAAAAGAATTTTAAAGATAATCGAATACCAAAAATTTTTTCTCGCGCCCTTGGGCGGGGGGTAAGGTTGTCATCATTCCTATTTGACCTGGAGGGGGGCACTCCTCGTAAGCCTTGGGGGATCACAGCACCCCTGTAACAGACCGACAAAGTTGAGTTGATTTTTGATCCAACGCGTGGATCGTAAAATAGTCACACTTTCGTTTCTTCCCTCACAATAAATTTGCCTAGTTTTTTCTTAACTTCTCATACGAAAACTAAAGTCTTCTCCTCTCGGACCTTCGTTTTACTCGGGCCTCGAAAGCTACGACTAATTTTACTTGGGTCAATAAGGAAGCCTGTAGCTGCATAGCAGATAGTCCTGTAACACTCCACCTCCACTATAACTCTTCCAACTCTTCCAACTATTCCTTAATTTACCTTCTTTACCTATCCTCCAATAGAAATCACTCATTAAATCAGACGGAATCGTGTGAAGTGAATGGAAGCCATAATGGTATAGTAATGTTCATATGCGCGCATATTTCTCTTTTTAATTAGATTCTCAACGCATATTAAGATAAGTAACCTTAATTCAACTGTTACAACTGACGAGAATTCTCAAATAATGTTCTTCATTAAAAATGTACTCTTTATACATTATTATTCTTACAGTGGAAAAAGAAGTGACTGCAAACGAATTTTGTTCGATGCCTAATATATGTAAAAGAGCATTCAAAAATTCATTTTTCACCGAAAAGAATCGTTGGATTTTGAAAGATACGGATTCGATCGAAACTAAATGCGTTAAAAAAACCTTCGTAGCCACAAGAGGCAAAAAAAGCTTTGCGGATATGAAGCGATACGTGAAATGTGAAACCAAAGGCGACAAAGATGGCAAAAAATCACCGGACGTGTATCTAGAGGCATCAACCAGATATATGCCGGGCAAGAATTTGAAATATTTCGCGCTGATCGTTGACGATAACGAAAATTTGAAACCAGTAGCCTATCTGATGAACGCTCCAGAATCAAACTCGGTAGAAATAACGATTGAGTCAGCGTAGAAGCTGCTTCTGGGCGAAAAAGCGAGCAGAGTACACCCCTTCTAACGACTTGTTCCAGATGGTTAATGGGCAATCTGGGCTAATTCTTTCCACTAACTATAACTATTATATTATAAAAATTCAAACTTCATTTTAGATTCCTTTGAGCAAAAAGTAATTCCATTTTTGAAAATGTTACAAAAAAACTGCACATCTCACATACAAATAGGAATAAAATGAGCACAATTTTTGCAACCAGAAAAAAAAAAAATCAAAAATCACAACAAAGCTTCCTCAAAAATAGTTATATTTACTCGTACATGCCTTTCCATTTAAAATTCCATTTCAAATACCCGTAGCAGAGAAATAAAAAATATTATAAAGTAAAGAAAAAAAAAATTTTACCTACTTATTTGAAATACACCTAATAATTTTATGCGTTTAAAATATACAAACAACTTTAAAATACTCAGATTGTTTGAAAATCCAGAAATCATTTTGCATTGACGTTAATAACTGGAATGTCCAAGCTTAGAGTACGTTAGTATCGATTCTAGGGGTGAAGCCAAGGGGGCAGGAGGACTCAGCCCTCCCTGGCATTCTCGTTCGCCCCTCCTAGCAAACAGTTTTTGAGGTGGAGTACTCTTAGAACAGCCCCCCTCTCTATACTTCGAAAATAAATGGTAAATAAGCGGCTTGAAAATTAACTGCCCCCACCCCAAGAATCTCATTTGCCCTCCTATCAGAACAGTCTGGCTACATCCCTTATCGATTCAGCTGATAAGACCATGACAGTGAGATAATTTTGTAATTTGCGATCGATTCAACTAATAGGACTACGAAAATGAAATTTTTTAAATAATCACCGAATGTGTCAAGCACTTAATTTACGTGGATGAAAGTTTGGTCCCACTTTCGATTCACTACATTACATATTTCATCACCAACACCAGGTAGAGGACTCTTTCGTTGGGCAGTCTGAATACTACTGTAAACTCATTTTAAACGTCATTATGTCCTGCTCTTTATTTCCTCTCTAACTTCAGACCTAACTAGTCTCTTAGGAAAGCAACAAAAAAAAACCATACCTTCCGGAAAGTAATATCCAATCCAGCTGTCACTAATTACAGGCCAGTGCAAAAGTAGTTTCGTTAATTTTGACTTGTATACCTCAACTCTGTCCGCATTCAAGTAGATCCAAGACTTCAATCCCAATTTCATATTCATTTTGTCTCTTTCAACAGTCAGCTTTGGAGATTTTCGGTTCCTGAACAGAACTCTCAGCCTCTTAAACCGACAAAAATATTGAAAATTACTCACCCATCGACCAGACATCAGCTCCATAATTTAACAGCAACGTCGTTAACTGAATACTATCGTCCATACACGAAATACTATACGAAAGTAAGGTTCTGTTTTCGTGATTTATCACATTTACATCGGCTCCTTCGTCCAACAGTATTTTCACCAACTCGACCGCCTTATCGAACTGCTTCTCCTCCAACAATTTTCGTCCACTGACTAGTAACGCTGTGTTTCCGTATTTGTCTTTCGATTTGTACCAGTCCTCTCGCTGACTGGCTGCTTTGGCTCTACGAATCACTTCTTTTATGTCTCTTATCTTAAGGAACCAATTTTCGCATAAATCGCCTGCAAAATTAATAAATACCATTAAATAAGGTTCCAAAGAGTTGGTAAATAAACTGAGTACCAACAGGCACTAAAAATAATTTTAGTAAAATAAAAACTTTGAGATGACTTGTGGATTATTTAAAATACAAAAAAAAACTTCATTTTTAACTTCTTTTTCAATTTTGACTCTTTTTTCAAACCCTGAATATTTTTCGCTGCCACGAGCAAATAAATTCTTAAAGCGACGCGTAAAAAACTCACCTGATACGATATTTAGTAACGAATCTGAATATTCTGAATGTAATAATGGTAAGGAAAGATTTCTATCATCGGTAGATACAGACTTTTTATGTCTCTGAAAGAAAGAAAAAAAAAAGTGAAATTAATTAATCTGAGCGAGGTTAAGAGCCTACGACGAATATTTGATATGAAATTTTATTATGGCTAGGAAGCCATTCACAATAATCTAAAATAATTTTCAGACTTCGAAGGTATTAGTAAGGTCTTGTGTAGGTCGATGATTGGAATTTTCATTAATTAATTTGGGATACATTTCAAACCCTGATTTCTCACGCGTCGTCGTATTTAAATTGAAAAAGCTCGACGAATTTTTGTAATCTTAGAAACGGGTACTTCCAAGTTCGACTAAATAATGACATTTTCCAATGATTTAATCCTCTTTCTTCGCAATAAAAAAGTCATCTGATTATGAAATCTACAGAAATCTGAAACCGCCATGAATTGAAATAAAAGACAGCGCAGGAATGACGATGTTTACCAAAACAAAAATAGAATTAAAAAATGTTACCCCTTTAGCCTTCAGCATTTATGAAGTTGAAAATATAAAACATTTTGCAAATTTCCAAGTGGGTATTTTGAAAATAATAAAACAATATTAATGGGGAGTTTTTCGTATACTTCGGTCATATTTTATTTCAAATTCTTACGAAAAAGATAGTTGAATGTTTTAATTCGAATTTTTCGATTTAATTTCGTTAAACAAGGTGTCCCATTTTCGGTGAAAGCACTTTGCACAGAATTATAAATGAGTGAATGACCCAAATTTTTTTTTTTTTACAAATTCTCAAAGAATATAACAGAAAAACAAACATTCAAAGAGTAAAATTTCTGTTTAGATTGAAAGCCAAGTTTTTGTAGTTTCACAGATGTAAATTTTTGCCGGTACTCTGCATTTATATGACAAAGAGAAAGTGCTCTAATGGCAGACTGATGAACAAAAATGGACGATCGATATTATATAGGTAACTTTACCTTATAGGTAACTTTACCTGATAGGTAAAAACTTGTATAAGATAAATGAAAATATTTAACGAACGTTTTAGTAAGTCTTTATTTTCCATTTTTAGTAAAAAATATTTTTCAATTTTTTCGGGGCAAGGTAGAGACTTAAGTTTAAGCGCAGCTGTGTTTGAATAATTTTTCTTAGACAAAACATTTGTTCAATTTTTCTATTTTTGATTGAAAACAATTTCGTAGGTCGTTTCAATTTTCTTTTCTCAAAAACTACCTATTTGGACACGCCTGCACCTTCTAGTATCAGTAGTAGGAAAAGGTTCAAAAAGAACATACACGACCAGTTGAAAGACATAAATTTTAATCATCAGATTTTAAGGGTATTTTTTTCTTCTTCAAAAGTAAATAATGTCTTCGCTGTAATCGTAGCAGGTAATGTAAAAACAATATAAACAACAGCTTATTCCACACCCTTCACAACACCTTTTCTCATTATAGATCAGTAATTAAACGAGGCAATTACACGATACAAAATTGTTTTAATCATGAATTATTTCAACACCAGCGAGAGCCAGGTTCTTGTACCTTTTCTGTGTTTTGTTTCCCTTTCACAACCGGGAGTAAACGATTCTCCATGAACCGTTTGCTACTTGGTATTCAGAACAATGAGCAGGAAAAAAAAATAGCTTGCAGCAATTAATGCGATGTTCTCAGTAGCGAGTAATAAATTAGAAAAAAAAAAAATAATAAGGGGGAAATTAAAAAACGGTATGTAGGTATCTAGATCTGTGTTACTCACGAATTTTCTATTATGGAAGGTGGAAGAACGGCAGTGACAGGTTTCAGAGGCTTGTTCGTCTTGATTATCATTACAATCACTGCAGCTTGTTGTATCATCTCCAGCGCCACGGCTTCCCTCGTCAATTTGTCGACCTTCGTCATCTAACAGAAAAAAAGAACGACAAAATGTAGATAAATATAATTATATTAAACATAACGTTTGTCATAGAAAGAATCAATCTAGTAAAAAAATTGAGGCACGTCCATCTCAATAGTATCTCTATGGAACCGAGAAGAAAAAACAAGGAAAAAAAAATCAAAATCACAATTAGGAAATAATGAAGTTTTGAATACAGATAGTATAGGTGTTTTCATGAAATCCATAGAAATTTTCGAATTTTTTTTTTTTTCAATACCGCGTACTTTATACTTTAAAATACCTATAAGGCAAAGTGAAAAAAATATGTTACGAAATGTCGGAAATTCAGAGATCGTAGCTTTTTTCTGGGGGGATAAAATTTTTTAAAAAAATTCTAAAATCAATTAGAGAAATTTCATATTATTGAGAAAAAATGTTATTCCAATTTGGAAGAAAATAATTATCTTTGAAAATAAAATTGGTGCTCCTTTCTCGTCTACTGGCAATGTGAATTGGCGGCAGGCAGGAAGGGGGCGAGGAACAAACATGACTCGTGACCGCCAATTCCAAAATACCTAAACGAGCCAAGAGAAACGCCATTCATATTGAACCAGTAGCCAGTGCCCAAGTAAATGGACAATATTCTGACTTTAGTACAGCCATTCAATAACATCATCACTATTAACTATAATAAGTTAGCCAAAATATTTGTAAAGTTGAATTAGAGAAATTACTTTCGTCTTGTGACCAAATAAACTCTTTCCTATACATGCGTAGTAAATGTGGTTCCTTCGAGGCACTGCTATGACCACTAGTTGGTATATGGCATAACTTTGCTATAGGAAATTTCTATTCGTATCTACCTACCTTATTAATATTATAGCTGATTATCATACGAAGCATTTGTTTGACTCCAAAGAAATTGACTAACTTGATTGAATTTATTCGACAACCGTACGCGTTACTTTTTTATGAGTAAAATTTATTCGTGTATGATTTCAAATGTAATCAACTTTCGGAATCAGGTTGACACGCCTAAATCGTGTAGGAAATGAAATGGCGAAAATATAACTGATGAGAGTACGTACCATTTTTCCCTTCGTCACTAATATAAAGTCATTTACCTACTGTTTCTTAAACTTTTTTTCCTTTCTTTTTTTTTTTCACAATCACAAAAAAAAAGTGACCACAATCTCTGTTATAGTTACTACCGCATGCTATCATATATCTAGTTCTCCCATAGAAAATAGTTATTTTTGACAATATCAAAATTTTTTGGCATTTGAAATGAAAAATTTTCAAAGACTCATTGTTTGTCCTCATTTTCAACTTGAGAATTAGTTCGCGATTCCACAGTCTGCTAGGAGCGGTAATTAAAAGTTGAAAAGTTTTACCTATTTGTAGTTCAAACGAAAATGACGTTTCGATGTACCTACAATGGCCATAAAATTCGCTATACGTATATACACAGAAACTTACACCGTATCTTTCTGCCTTGGCGAACACGAACCTTTTTGTGCAGATAACCTCAAAAATGTAATCAAAAGTCCTATTTCAAAGGAAATTTACATCCCATTATACAAGGCCTTTACATTAACAACGCTGGACATGCCACAAAGAAAATTCCGTATTTTCAGCATAAAGTTTCCGAGACTATATTATACAATTATGCCTTTTCAGCAGTTCAAAGTCCTGTCTATTATGCTTCGCCAGAATTATCGAAGAAGAAAACACTATCTTGTCAAATACACTCGGAAATAAATCTTCACTCACCCATATCTGGATTTACGCTCCACGTACGTTTCTCCCTTTTATAAAATAAGGGCACCTACACGTTCCAAAAAAAAAAATTTTCGGTTTTTTCTATAAAAATTATATTTTATGGACCGTCGAGAAAATTTATTACATCTTTTGTGTTCGCGGATGACGAAGAAGAAAAAAATTGCGAGATATTATTCGCATACGAACAAAAAAGATAAAAAAAGGAGTACGCGGGACGGAAAGGACGAAAACACAATAAAAGTACTTAAAATCCTGTCGCCGACTAAATACTGAATTTTTTAAAAGGAAATTCGTGTTACAACGAATTTAATTTGAAAATTCGCTGCGAATTTAAGCATTCTATATAATCTCTTCGCAGACGTATAAAAGAAAGGAAAGAATGTTATTGAAAAAAATGGTATACCTTTGCAATATACAGGGTGTTCTTTGTCATTGCGCTTGAAAATAAGAATTATATACGGAGCAGAAAATTAATATGCATTTGCAGATTTCTTTGATTTTTAGATGTGCCATTCAAACATAAAAGAAATTACTCTTTCATAAAATTATACATCACTCAAATATTTTCATGAACTGAGTGGAACGCTATTATTCTAAACTGAAGTTTCGATATGCCGCAATTTAACTGCAGATTCAATTTTGTAAACTGAGTGCAATTTATTCATATGGTACACATTTCTCGAGTTCGGACCTAGCCATAAGCTACGAGTATCTAACTACGAAATCAGAATTTTTGTTTGTAGAATTATTAAAAAATTATTTATTTCTCAATATGAGCGCGGCAATTATCAAAAAAATTTTTTGGCTCGTTTTGCTCGGCGAGAAAGACTGCGCCTGCTCCAACCCCTCCCTCCACCATCAGTTTAGAAGTATCAATTTTGCCATAATTTATGCAGAAGATCAGCTTGAGGGCATCACGCTCCCTTTTTAGTGAGCGGATAGAATTTGAGTAGAATTTTTATTCACGTATAACGTAACTTTTTTCGAGGGTAGGAGCGCGAAAATTGTCAAAGAAAAAAAAATTCATCATAAATAAATACAAGGACCACCATATAGGATACGTATTCGAGTTAGTAGTTACATGCGTCCACAGCATTTGGCAGTATATAATCAGTCTATAATTGGCGAATTAGATGGTACCTACTGCGTATTTGCGAAATTTATCAAAAAATTGCAACTGCAAGCAGTACACACCCTTTGAGAATGAAAAAAGATGAGACTCACTTTGAGAGAACCATCGGTAAAAACTGTCGTGCTTTCCGAACACAGAATTGGCAGTAAATGTGGCAGTGTGCATGGTCATCGTCTCTGATTGGGTATATCGCGCTGACGAAGTGGACTGGGTGCAACCGGTTTCGGACGACGACGACGTCGCGTTCCCGTTGTATTGCGGACGTTCGCTTGAGGGTAGAATTTCGAATTGCAAAATTTGTAGCGTTCCAAACAAATCGTTGGCATTTTCACGGCCGATAAATTCATCCTTACTACTCCCACTGCTGCTGCAAAAAATGAAAACAAAACGCAAAATATTAATAACACCGCGTTCGACCAAAAATAACCTGAAATTATATTCCTATGCTGAAATACACACAAGGCACCTCCGTAATATAAATCTACACCCATACCTGCATAAATCGTACTGTCTCCTGTCTGCTGTAAAACTTATTTCAGTCTCATATACATGATTTTGGTGGGAAAGTCTGACCCTCCCAGGAAAGGCAGACTAATATACCATTTCCAGCATCCAGTCGTTCAGATAAATTTCCATGTCCATGAATGAAAATGAAAAAAAATGATGGTATATATTGGGCGAGACGCAGAAAAAGAGGTAAAAATTATTAAAAAATGAATCTTCATTTAGGTGTAATGCCCTTTTTGCACGAGTCTAGGGGCGGTCTTCGGAGCAGACGAAAATAAATACAAGTCTCGTAGACCAAAGATAATTTTGGACCGGTTTAACCGTAAAAAAAAAAAAAAGAACAAGTCCAACTAAATAAAGTATAAACCGACGCAAGAGTAAAAAAAAACAATGATGGCAGAAAATAAATGGAAAATGGAAATAGCGAGAGAAAAAAAATGCACACAGGACGCATACCCTAACTACACAAAAAGTCATATAATTATTAGTTTCCTCGATATTTGGTTAGTCTGGCTGCTGAAAAACTGGCCAATGTGGCCCAGACGAGCCGAATAGAACGAATAATAGCGTTTAATTTCGATTTGTCGAATGGCTGCGTGCGAAGTGCGAACAGCCCACCGCTGGAGAAGTTTTTGCAGCCCTTTTGCCGAATTCGCAGAGAGTGCAAATTAGTCGACAGAATTTAAGTCAAGCGTAAAGAAATATATAAGCTGTGCACCACGATATAATACGTACACCTGCCCATAGTTGAGTAGTTTCTGTTATTTTTTAACGGGTTTCGAATTAGTTACATCGTGAAAAACATACTTTTTTTTTTCCTTCGCCAGACAAATATACGGTACCGATGTTCTATAACCTCTCAAACTACTCACACTGACACACACTTATACAGATCTAGTCCACTCAAATGAGACAAAAACTAATAACTAGTACAAAATTCTCAATCCCAAGGATTGGTGAGTGGGTCGCCCCTAATAACGTAGAAGTATCCACGCCATCCCTCTTGGGATTTTAGTTAGAGGGTTGTTACACCCCAAAATTAAGCTTTTCGCATATACAACCTGTACTTGTACCTTCGTAAATATCGATTTTAGGAAGAAAGGTGTTCATACGAAAAATGTTGAAAATTAAATTTTCTATTAACAAAAAAATGTTCTTATGTAAATTTCGTAATCTTTCACGGTTACGGAGTTACGTACTTGCGAAATTATTTACAAAAAAGTTGGAAAAAAATCAATCAAGATTAGCATTTTGATAGATTTCGTTGAAACTTGGAACCTATCGCATGTATCTTGTGACACCTATTTGTGACCCAAATTTTAACTCAGTCGAAGTAGAATTATAACCTCGAGAAAATTCGTGCTTTTGAAAATTTCTAATGAATTTTCTCTTGACTTCAAATTTGAATAGTAAACTATCAAGATTTCAATTCATTTACAATTCAAATTTTAGCTATATCCGTTCACGAGTTCTACTGTAATTGGTTATCATAGTCAAAATTTGCGTATTCTATACACCCCCGGTCATTGGCGCAGCCATGGGAGGGGAGCTAAGAAAACTGAAGCCCCTCTTAACCATCAAATTTCATTTAAAAAATTATAAATAAAAAAATTTTCCTCACTTTGCGCAAATTGTTTCCTAAAATTTCTGTCTTTTGGGGCGAGAGAATTTTACACTCAGCCCCTCGCTTAACAAATTTCTTGCTGCGCCACTGCCCCCCTGCCCCCCTGTGCATAAAAATAAATTAATAGATAAATACATGGATAAATTAATAAGTAAAAAAAAAATAAATAAATAAATTTGAAAAATACGAGATGGGCATTTTTGGAATCCTGCTAAATCTTGAAAGAAAAACTATTAGGTCCCATGCGTACTTATCAAAGTCAGACCAAAATTGATAGAGTTTTCTATCAAAACTCTATTTAAGTGTGTATTTTTCTACTCACGTTCCCCCTTACGGATTAAGATACACCCTTCATTCGAATTGTCCTTACGTACGATTGATGCTTTTAAATCCAAGAATTCGAACGTCTTCTGCAAAAAAGAAAAGTCCAATTTAAGAGCATTTTGCAGATGTACAAAAACCCTTCACAGGTGACGTATCTGTGGGTTTGAGAAATTCTTCAACATTAATTAGTCTAATAATCGTCCTTGTCTAGCGACAGAAATTCTCCTTCAATCTTTTCCCCGAACTTATTTTTCAGGGAATTGGCCATCCCTACGGCAGGCCTGGCGTAGAGTTCACTCAAAAATAGGCACAGGAGCTCGACCCGCAGGACCAGGAATAAAAAAATTACCGAACGCAGCTCGAACGACACGCGTGAACACCGTTTTATCCCGCCGAAAGCCACCCCCAAAAAAATCAACCCCGCCCCCCGCCTCCCCTGCCTGCATCTAACGCACTATCTTCTTCGCGAATTCCGCAACCGCTCCACTCCAACGAATCATTCCACACGGAGGAACGAATTCTGCCATCCTCAACGTATACGGCATGACCTGAATTGAACTCGTCGTATCTTGTGCACTCTCTCGCATTTCCAACTCTTTCTCCGCACAAAATCCGCACCCTGCATCAAACGCGGTAGTACTCGACCACTTCCTCACCTCTGTCTCACTCTCGCCGTCAGATATCAAAGGAAGAAGGAAAAAAGAGAAGAGTTTCAACGTTACGAACACACACAAAAAAATAAAAAAAAAGGAAAAAAAAGAATGAAGAGCCGTACGCTGTGTGCAACATAGTGCAGGTTGTTAACCTTTAACCCCTCCATCGATGCTTTCTTTTTTTCCTGCTGCTCTCCTTTTCTTATTCCTTTTCCACCCTTCATACCTCCTTCTGTTTTTTTTTTTTGGAAGAAGAGTAAACGTTGTTACGTCCACTGTACTCAAATGCTACTGCAGCAGCAGCCTTTTCGCTAAAAAAGCCAGCCTTTGCCGAATTTCGGGCTCGTTTACCAACGCGTCTACACCTTCACACACACACACAAACACACACACATTCGTACCCTTTAACCCGCACCCTTGAGGTTGTTGCGTTTCTGCACCCAAAAGCCAGCCTCTTCGGCAATCGTCGGTGTTATCAGCCTTTGTTTTTTTTTACTCACACAATACCTACCCTCCCCGTCGGCCGACTGAAAATTTTCATCAGCGGTGAAAGTAAAATTTCACAATTCTCGTATTCCTCTTGTAATTCCTTTTTCTATTCTTCGATAATTTCACCTCGTTACTCCGTCGCCCCCTCCCCGCACCCCTAAAAAATGCCTTCTCCCTACGAGCAAATCATCTTCGTGCTCTCCGCAGCTTCCGACAGTCGACGGCGCGGCGAATGCGTACGCGTACACTCGGGCCTCCTTGAAAAATGTTCGCACAATTTTCCGGCTGCATTTACATAGCTATATACGTGTATATATAATACCTACCTATATATTATTCTCACTTTCAGTTTCAATTTTGAAGCAGCTGGAAGAGAGGGAAGTGGCGGAGGCATACGCAAATGGTAGGCAGTATTCGAATTCGATGGGTAACGGATGGCGGAGGGGAGCTGCTCGGGGAAACGTACCTACGGCACACAATTTGAACGCAACGCAGTGGCATGCTGGGGGTACGGGGTAGCTGTTGGGGAGCAGCCAAATTCCTGGCGAGCACACGAGGGAGACAAAGAGTTTATTGACTTTGGTAAGGGCATACGTTGGAAAATTTTTTGCACCCTCGCCGCCAAATTATTTGGATATTTGGACGGACGAGCTGAAAATTGCTAACACGAGGCATAATACTCCTAACTTCTTCGAGACTATACAGGGATGATTCAATATTCGGCGAAAAATTTGGGCATTTTTATTTTCACGAGGCTATAACGAGCTTTTCCATTAGCAGATACATCTATACTGAAAGAATTCTAACTTTAAAATAGTTTTGACATACGCTCACTTCGCGTTAGAGTGCAAGAATTATTATTACCGGGTATTATTAAATTTAGGATATTTCCACAGGTTGGAGGGCTGACAACTGACGTTTCATCTCTGAATATTGGGAATTGAACTTTGAAGGCACTATCAGGAGCGCTATAGCATCTTGCATGAAAATATAACAAGTTGAGAAAATCTAATATGAACGTTATTATTGCACATTTTGTTTATGCGAAACGGATATGTTTGTAACTTTGCTCTGTGCTCTCATCACTATTTCACAGTGAAACAGTGTAAGTAAGAAAATTAATTGAAAATTTTTTTGTTTCGTTTCATAGATGGCACCCTCGAGCATAATTATCATTATAATGGAAATCCTAAAGGTGGTAAGAAGTGGTTACAGTGAGATTTTAGCGGAATCGGAATCCATAAAAAAACTGTATTGGCCCTCCATGTATGCTCAAAGGTTGGGCAAATTTTTAAAGAATGTATTAATTAAGGAACTATTCATAAGTATACCAACTACCAAACTCGATAAAATAAGACGAAAACCAACAGAATCCTGGACTGGATTGAAAAAATGTAAAAAATGAATGCAGAATTTTAATTAGAAAACTAAAATACCGCAGATAATAAAACTATACATGTATCATCTCTTACTTGATGAATAATAATTAGAAAATCCTCAGAAAAATACCCTACAATTCGAAAAAATCGCTGAACTTCCGAAAAATCCCTCAAATCCCTGAAATTCCAAAAATCTCTAGTTTTTGGAATTAATCTCTGCAGTTAGCATCCCTGCAGGAATAGGAAATTAACTGGGAAAAAAATTTTTGAAGGGGGGGAGTTGGGTGGGCATGGCCTATTAAACCCCCTTGCAGACTCACCCATTCAAATGGGTTACGCTACTGGATTCTTAACTGGTGCATGGAAATATGAATCAGAGCGTATATTCTAAAAAAGCGATTCAAATTTTGACGCTGCAAATGCTATTTCCCTGAGGTGCGTCAAAATTTGAATCACCTTGTATAACCCACACAATGATGCACTTTCTCCAACCAATCCACCATCCCTCTGGGGAGGTTAACTTCTCGTCATCATTGACATTGCATGCTCGATGGTATTTCAACTATCCTAACATACAATAATTCCTAGAAGCAGACTAACGTACAACGTAAATCAAAACTATAATTTCTAATAACATTTTCGTACTATCTTCAAATAGTAGTGCTTGTAATACACAACCTACTTTGCCACTTCTTTTTCCTCATCCACCCCCCTACTCCACCTTACACAGAACTCTTGAAAGGGTGAGGTACAGTGGAAACGATTTTTCGTGTGCATTTCGTGATGTTCTATCAAAAGCTCGTGACTTCGTATTGATCTGCAGCACATCCCATTTTAATTTTTTAGCCATTTCGTCGGGCAATAAACGGTCTACGCTACAAACTGTACAAATTTCACCTTTCCACAAAAACTCAAAATAGAGCAGGCAAAAAAAAAAAAAAGTAAAAACAACAAGTTAGTCATCAACGCGACGTGCTTGCAATATAAACTGTCTTTAAAATTTCGTCAACACCAGAAGCACGAGAATTTCATTTGAACTTTATCTAGAATTTTCGAGCAGAAAAAATGCAACCGAAATATCCCCCACTCCGCTCCCCACCATAACTGTAAATGGTTGTCGACATTCGAAGTTGAAAAAAACAATAACAAAAGATAGAGAAGACCAGCGGTAAGCTTCGTTTAAAAAAGTGATGGATCCACAAGCCAAGTCCACAAAAGCGAGCAGCATATTGTGACATAATTTTGGAACATTTCAATCACAATTATCTTGTCTATATAAACTTTCAGGAGTCGATCTATTCGGGTGTATAGGTACCATATCAGAAGCCTTATAAGTCAACCCCAACACAGGTTTCTCAAAATTACACACTTGTTACAGGTTGAAAAGCTATCTTGAAAGTACATACACACGTCAACCTTAAATGCAAAAGAATTTTTCTGTAGTAATTATAGTTAATTTTCTGTGAACCTTATTTTCACCCATATTGAATTCTAACTAATTTTTCACAAATTTCAAAAATTGCAAAAATTTTCACATAATTTAACAAAATCCAACAGTGACCTTATAAATTAATTTTCTAACAACGATTATTCATCACTCATCAGCATAATACTTTATCACTCTGTGCCTTTTTATATTATGCCAAAACG
The DNA here is from genome assembly GCA_038050395.1 of Parthenolecanium corni. Classification (NCBI taxonomy): domain Eukaryota; kingdom Metazoa; phylum Arthropoda; class Insecta; order Hemiptera; family Coccidae; genus Parthenolecanium; species Parthenolecanium corni. The sequence continues at coordinate 2,859,778 of JBBCAQ010000014.1, read as the reverse complement.
TTTCAACATCATTCATAGTGTTGCCAGAAAGTCGAAAAATAAAAACTGGCAAAGTCATCCCTTGATTCTAAAGTCACCCCAGTCTACGGTACTTTCTACTCGAGTTGCGAACTACATACGCTGTTCACTAAAGCACGCAAGATCATTCAATTGGAAAAGAAAAGAAAAATACTAAACTCAAACAATTTTGTAGCTTTCCATCAGTAAAATTGATAAAACAATGATGAAAAATAACATTTACTTTCAGTCCTTCCACCTCCATGCCATGTAAAAGGGTGATTTTACAAAACAGAAGATAGGTGTACATGATTTTGCAAAATGGCTATTCCTGATTGTACTTTTCATAAAACGAAAAACTACACTCATATAGGTATACTCACTGTATGTGCATGTCTTATGTGATGTCAGATGTGAATAACGTCACGTGAGACTAAAATTACATGTAATAGAAAATTTATTTCTATTGAAAACCTAATAAAATAGCGAAGTACTCGAATCGAAAGGCACAAAGGTCCATTACGAAATTAGTTCGACATTAAATTTCAAAACTCCTTATTAAAATGTTACCCTTTGCGGTTGCAAAAAAAAAAAAAAAAAAAAAGAGGAAATGATCTTGTAACACGCGTGGTACGAAACAAATTACCATCAAATAAAAATTATTATACCATCTTTAACGTACAAATGTCTTATGATTCAAACGCGAAATATAAAGTATGTCGGGGGGCGGGGGGGGGGGGGAGAGAGGGCCAGAACTGAAATAACACGCCTTGGTACTAGACTGTTTGTTGGTATAAAACGATTATAAGTAGACTAAATTTAGAGGAACGGGTCAAAGATACACGAACCCATGATTTAATATTATTGCTGCTGCTGGTTCTGCTGTCACTGCTGCAAACGGTGACACAAGTGCAAATAAATTGCTCCACGGATGACGGGGGTACGAAATTAGCAGAGGGAAATGCGCTGATGGAATAATGAGTACGAATTCGAGGTAATTAACATCAAAGCTTTGCTGGTGCTGGCGTCATGGCGTGCGTACCAGAGCTCGCAACATTAGGATTTTGTGTTTCGAGCATTAAGGCGAATTGGCATCGAATTTTGGAAACAAAATTCTATACCGTTGATACGAGCCGACATAAGTACACCGTGTCAGCATTAATTTCTATGACCACGTATGAGCCGGTTCTGGGATCATCTAGCACAACGTATTTGAGATTACAGCGCATATTTGCTCTTGAATGTGTAATTTTTTTGCACATTTATGACCTTTAATGGATAAGTAGGAATTAATTTTGGGAAGTATTGACGTATTTATGTGTAATTTTTTACACATCGCTCACGGGCAACAGACTATATCTCAATTTTTTAAAACAATTTCATTGTTAGGAAAATACAATTTAGCGGGTATTTTCTATAATTATATTGAAAAAATGTATTCAGAGGAATGCACTTCTGTCAATAATTACGCATCGATTGATCTAGAATTGGTGGTAATGTACACTGAAAAAAAAATTCGATAGAAATTTCTATTATTTGGATGAGAAAACAGGGACAACTCAAGATTTATAGCAGATATTATTACCATATAAGTAGTAAAATATATGCTATCTAAGTTGGTAAAAAGTACTACTAATACTAAAAAAAAGAATATCTACAATAAATTTTGAATAGTCCCTGTTCTATAAAAAGTAAGTCTAGTAGAAATTACTGTTCATTTCTTTCAGCTGTGTATATTCTCAAAGGATGTCTCCAGGAGGTTCCTTTGGCGGAATTTAAAACTTTGTTTAAAATCCGTTTTAGGGGGCTGAAAAAACTGACATTTTTCAGTATGACAGAACTTGTTTAAAAAAAAATCGAAAATCGAAATTCCGATAAATAAGCCCCCTGGAGACACTCTTTAAGAAAAGATTGGTGAAAATTTCCGATCAATCAGAGCTTGTAATTGAGTGACAAAAGTTCATTTTCATAAATGCATTTTTTTTTAAATTGAAATTCCACTTTTTTTCCTGTTGATTTTTGTCATAACAGTGCAGCAATGATAGCGTTAGTTTCAGAGCTACAGCTAGAATAGCTATCGTTTGAGAAGACGAAATTTCATATTCTTTTAGCGCAGCACTTGCGCAAAGTTAGATATTTTAAAAACTACCCCCTTAGACTTTGAAACCCAATTCTTTTATGAAAAATTTTTCTTGACCTTTATAAATTAAACTTCAATATAAAAAATGCGTAGTAGAAGACAATATGTATATTATAATAGCACTTCATTATGTCTATTACTACATAGTACATACCTATATCTTTCAGTAGATCAACAAATAAATACATTTAGTAACTATATGAACCCACCTGACTTGAATAAAATCAGTTTTTTTTTTAGGAGACATAAATAAATCAAATTGAGAATCTAACTTTTTATACTAAATTAAAATTACTTTAAACCTTTCCAAGACAGATAACATTGTAAAGCCCAAGTTTATTTTTACCCAATTTTAAGAAAAAAGGTGAATCTATTTATTCATCCCGCTTCTATTTCTCGATTATCCGAAAATTATATGGCCTCTAAATTTTCACCAGTCATATTTTTCAAAGAGGTTTTTCGCTACTAATTCAGATAATATGTTCTCATTTTTGGAAAACTGCCAACACCCCATTATCTCAGCCATTTTATTTCACTCTTCAAAATGGTAGTCAGCAAAATGTATAGCAAATTTCATAAAGCACAACCTCATTCATAAATGATTTATGATAATGGAAATGTGAAAATGTATCATTAATTAAAATTTATCAACTTCTCCATTAATAAGAACACAAACTTTTTATTTTCCAACTTTTTCAATAAAAATATATGCAACCGTGTATTGTATAAATCAAAGTGACATAGGTATTTGTTTGATAATTTTCATTTTGAATTACTGTTGTTTCAACTAAATAATAACCGCAGTGTTTTTTGAGTTGAAAAAATTTTTGTTTCTTGAAAAATCGCAAATTTAACAATGGGCGATCAAAAATTTGATGAAAAAAAAAATTCAGTTTGCTAACATAAAATTATATTCTGCAGCTGCAAGAAGTAAATTTTTTTGTTTATCATGTAAGTAAAAATTCAAGTTATGTAGCAGCATAACCCACAAAACAATAAAAAATAAATAATGACAATAAAGAAAAAATACAAACTGGTTAGTATTGCGAAATTCGAATTAGGTACTTCAACTTTTTTCATTCATTTATTATTACTTATTGTTATCATTATCTTCACTATTATTATTTTTTTCCCCGTACAATATATGAATTCAAGAGTTCATTGGCTGACGTCGGTATAAAATGTTGATATTTTTGGGACAACAGACAAGGGTAGATATGATCAGATTTCCAATTAAAACGCACGTGAAAATTTTGAAATTCGTATTTATTCCAAATTTTTTTTTTTTTTTCGTATGCGTTTTGATTGGATCACCCTCAAATGAACCTTCTAGACGCCACGATTCCAGTTTTTTTCTTATAACTTCGATAAGCCTTTGAAATCGATTTTTGAAAGATGACTATGGAAAACTATACGAGTAATTTTTAAAATACTATCTACCTAATGAAATTCCCTCTGAGAAACACAAAATTGCTCATATCAGAAGAAGTCATTCTCCAATCTCTCCAGTCGTGCACCCAGAAATTTTTCAACGTAGGGGCTGAGTCCATCATCAAAATATAGAAATTACATGGAAAATTTGAAAGAAATTTTCCAGACACTAGAATACCTGCCACCTCCAGGGTAGTTTTGATCAAGGGGGATCTACTTTTTCTTAATAATTATTCAAAACAAGAAATTTCCCATCCCCAAAACTTGGCCACCCAAGGTATGAGCCCACGTAAGCCTGAAGGGAAGTCGGGTACTTTTACAGATCTGATTGTATCAGAACTAATTTTTATAACATTCGTCATTATTTTGAAAAGATAAATCGTTAAACAACTCTCTTTTCAAGTTGAGAGAATTCGTTTTCAAGTTTACTCCCAATGAGTATTTTGAAAGGAACGATGATGAGAATCTGTACTCAATGACGTTGTAATTTAGTTGTTGTACCTAGACATGTGCTTAGATATGAATTTACCAACCAGTAACAAAGCCTAAATTATAAAGACGTAATTCTACTTTACCTCATAGCAATTAATAAGAGATTCCATTGGTTCACAGCTTTCCAAAGCCTAATCTAGTCGCAAACCCGTATCTAATATAGTTCGTGAAAATTTAACGATTCGCCACCAGTCGCAATAATATCGCAAAATAATAATATTACAATGCAAACACGTCGAACTTTAACAAATTTTCTACAAATTTAATACTTCTATAATTCTAAATAGGTACGTGGCAATCCTGCAGGCCATGAAAAACAAACTGAAAATGTAAGCGAGTATAATTCATGTTCTTTTAATACTTTCCGATGTAAACAAAGTCTTTGAAAACGAAAACCAAATAAAAAATATAAAATTCTGATCTTTAATCGTCATATTTCATTTATTCGTCGTCATTTTAAGCAACGATAATAACGTGTACACTAAAGGGCTTTGACTCCACATGAAATCGTAAACGTTGGTCAAAACAAAATTTACAGACAGTATTAATACTATATCATCTTCAATATTTTGCAATTTTACATTAAGCAAGCTAATCGTAAAACATTTTGGGTGTAAATATATGCAGTTCAATAGTTAATGAATGTAGGTGGGGAGACTATGACAAGAGGAGTTATGTTTCATCGAGGTCAGTCTAATTAAGTTGATGAAATATTGAAGGTGACTATAGAAGCTGCACAAAAAGATAGTATACATGAAATTCTCCTCTACTAGAAAATAGAAACAAAAGTTGCACTTTTCTATTCTTCCAACCCTTGAAAAATGAAAATTCTGAATGCCCTCATTTCGAAAAATCCTGACAATACCAAGACAAGACGGATCATTATTGAGATGAAAAGAATAACACTGAAAATTAATGCAAAAATAACATTAAATACAAGTTTCATTTGATCACTGTTTCATCTTTTATGTGTGAACATCTACCATTTTTACTTGGCAACAGTTGATAGAATCTGGTAAAAGTTGGCTAAACTGGCAAAAGTTGGCAGAACCTGGGGTAAGTGGGCAGAACTTGATGAAAGTTGACCGAAATTGGTAAAAGTTTGCAGAACTTGGTAAGGACGTGTAAGAGGTTTGGGGTGCCTCCGCAGAGACGGGTTTCGGTGTGCCTTTCTCATAAGTTAGTGCCCCATTTCTCTTCCCCCCACCTCCCAGCAATTTTTTTGATGCCTTAATTTTTTCTTCGTTGCCCCATTTTTTTCTCGCAATTACTTTGGAGTCTCCGCAGACTGGTCTTGCACACCCCTGCGCTACTCCATGACCCGAACCCGAATCAGCCCATTTGAAAATCGTTCAGCATAATTTCTGAATCTGACACATCCCATAACTGATTCCGCATACCTATTTCATGTTCCGTACCCCAGCCAAACATATTGTTTTGAGAAACTTATATTTTTTACAGCCTCATACAACAAACTTAAGAAAATTTACAAACATCGTCGACTACCCAGAGGGTTTCTTATTTCGATTGCGAATTATCATTTTTTCAACGAATTCTGTTGGGCGAATTGAAAGGGAAAGAGGGGGGGGGGGAGAGGAACAAACAAAAACAGCCACAAATATTTGATTCGGTCGTTCATTCACATCATCGACAGTCGACATCGAAAATTACCTTTATCCACCTCCGGCTAAATTAATGAAATATATGGCGTATGAAATGGAAGAATAGGTACTATAGTAATAATTTATCAGCACACATAAGAGTGCAGACAAGCGATAACTATGGACTCTCATGAACTTTCTTTTTCCAGCCTGGAGAAGCAGAAGAACGATCGAAACGACGATGGCGACTCTGGACTTGCAAGTCGCACACTGAAAGGGGGCAAAAAACGTGATTTGCACTCTTAAGACCATCACAGAGTCCAAATATTTTGGTCGAAATCCGTCTGAACAACCCATAAAATAGGCCACACTGTTTGCGAATTTCATCTCGAGTGAATGTCATAAACGCGTAATGCTGGCCCATAAACGTGTACGTATAATCTTCGTACATTTTACAGGTAGTAATTATATACATATATATAGGTATACGTGTAACTAGCGAGACGTGTATTTGCTGCGGCCTAAATGAAATTTTAATGAATATAACGACATTAATCATTATGGGTATGCGATCCGTGAGTGGAATATTCGCGTTCCACTGTTCAGATGGATTAAGAGCAGCCAGCAATGAGACCAATTTGTAGATTCGAAAACTTCGAACGAAAAACAAGGTGAAGGGCACTCAGGTAAAAATATGAGTCACACGAAGAATTATTATCACGCGAGAATAAATCGGCTTACGAATCATTCGAGATCGGAAAGAATCAGTTAAGGAGTGCCAGATATCGGGAGGATTTTATATATTAATTGTTCTTATTTTACCTATTATTTTGAATTTATTTAGTCCTCAGACTTTGGGGTTTTTAGGAGACTTGTTTATGTTTATTTTATTTATTTATTTATTTGTTTAAAAAAGGTTTTTTTTATATTATTTTGTTTTTAAATGAATCCGAGACAGGAGGGCACAGATAACATACGATGAGTCAATTCGCCCTATAGGATGTAATATACCACGACTTCGAATAAAATACAATATCAACATTTCAAATTTTAATTCAATACCTTCTTTTATTAATACCGTAATTAGATTGAGAAAAAAATTTAAATTAAAAAAATGAATCCAAAAACATAGGTAGTCTCTTAGGGGAGAAAAATCAGCATCTCCACCCATTTGCTCGAATGAAATTTCTTATACAGTTACCGTTCAGCGGTTAAGGGGGTGTAGTTTCAAAAATTTGAAACACAGCACTGAGAATGTCAGATTGGCAATAAACCTCTTGGTTGTTTCCAACCGATTAGCTTCGATTATTATAATAATATGGAGGGAGATTTTTCTATCAAGATATAAGCCAAATGAATTGAAGTCAAAGCAAACTGCAAATCATATAGGACTGTTGTAGTAATTTTCTCATACATCAATAAAAAAGGTAGCTATGGTGAAGGTTTCATTTTTCCACACTAACAAAAAAATAATAATTCTGTTTTCAGTCTACATTATCAATGTAACAATGGTCAAAAATCTATTATAGAGTTGCATACTCGCCACCAAATGAAAGTGAAAATTTATGATTAATGAGCGTATAATAATGAATGATGATATTTTAAAGTAAAGGACCATAGTAAAAAGTGTAGTTAAGAAAGTCAATTTGGAGACAAGGCAAAGAAAGTACGGTAGTATAATATTGATAAGACAAAAGTTTTTCAACTTTTCTCTTTGTCCACAATATTGACACACCATGTGTGCTTAAAACTGGAAGGAAGACGTTGACCTGGTAGCGCTCCGGATTTTTTTTCTTCTCCGAATGATCATTGCTCGATTCGGTGGAATTAATGACAATATGCCAACTATTTATAGTACACTTTACGGCTTCCTGATAATGAATTAGTTATTTAACTCCTTTACACACAGACGACGATGCCATTTCTACCTTCTTCTTCTTCATCTTTTTTTTTTTTAATTTGGTGGTCGTTGTACTCTATGCCCATAGATGGGTATCCTACCGGAATTCTAATGCTGTTTTAGGGCAAAAAAAAACAAAAAAAAAAAAACAGTGTCAACGTCACTTCTGCGAAAGCACGATAGAAATGGATGGACAACAAATTCTCAGCGGTGAAATTATCTAGGTTTATACCTACTTTTCAATTAATATATAAGTAGGTACGTAAGTTCATATATGTATTAAATTTTCTGAGCGAAAAAGAGCCAACTATATCTCACGTTTTAGACTCTTCTTACGATAAATAAGCAGATATAGTATGTAACTCTTGCATTTGCATAGGAAGAAATTTAACAACGGTAGTTCGAAGTTGATCTCTCATAACGAGTTATATCAGCCATTGGAAATTTCATATAGTCATCAGATTCAAAAATTCTAAAATATCCTAAATATAAATTAAATGCGCTGCAAAATGCAAATAATGCAATACTACCAATATGAGATTCGTATTACCAAAATTATACTGCCACAATGCGCCCAACCCTACGGGCAAAATATTTTGAAAACGGATTCGTTTTATTCCGGGTTATAATCCGTTTCTGGATTATAACCCGGAATTTTCCTGTTTTCCGGCTTCTAAAACGGATTTCGAACGGATTGTAATCAGTCTTGCCGGAAATGAGTCCGGATTATTTTCCGTGAAGGCTGTTTTATCATATTTGTTGGCCCGGGTTATAATCCGTGAAACCATTTTACAAACGGATTTAGAAAAATTGCACAAAAATTATCACTGATTATAATCAGGAAATCCGTTTTACAAACGGATTTGGAAAAATAATAAAAATGACAAAAATATCTGCAAATTTTCAGATCCGATGGTCGAAAATAAAAACGGACTGACAACGGATAAAATTCTCATTTTCCGGATCATTTTCTCATTTTTTGCCCATCGGGTACGTTCATTTTTCATCAATTACCCAATTATATGTACAATACATTTTTGCGAAATAAAGTTAAATGTATAGAAACTACGAGCACAAAAGTAACCAATGTCTCAGTTGAATTTAGAGGCTACTATATAAGGGGCAAACAAGACCATCTAGCAAATTCGAAATTAACAAAAGCAAAAATTGAAAAATCGAATGGAAAACTATGCAAACCCCTATAACCGACAGAAAAAAAGGATTGCGTGACGTAAAGTGTAATAAAACGAACGCAACTCCAGCTTATAGCTTCCTCAAAGGTGCCTTACACGTGTCGTCTCTATCCCATGCCAATATATACACACCAGCGGGGGATTCGACGTTTGCACGATATCTTCGAATATGAAAACGAAGAAAAGTATATAAGGTAAATATATATGAAGATAAAATTATCTTTTTTCACCAGTTATTCAGAAGAACCCAGAGTACGACGACCGACAGCAGCGTTTGATTCAACAACAAAAAAAAAAGAGACTTTCGCCGCGTCACCTCTTCAGCAGTTCGACTTCAATATACCGAATAGCCGGAAAGAAAGAAAAAAAAGAGAATAATAAATCGAAATCTTCACAGTGACTGTATCGACTTTATGGTGCAGCTACAAAGGTATACCTAGACTAAAATGTCACACGAATACCCACGAAGCTCAAGTACATATACATATGCATATATACGAAAGGAGAACCGCGCATAATACACTTTAGAGGTAAGATTTATGACGAGCGATTAACTTGGACGTAGGCCACCTGCCAAACGATTTGTTTAACATTTTCCAAGATTCATCGGTTGATGCTCCCCAAAAAGTGGCGCATTTTCGGAGGCAACCCATCATTTAGCGGAAGTGTGCCAAAAAATTCGAGTCGCTCGTTGCGAATGTCGAAGGGTTAACCGCGGTGCCCTGGTTGAGATCTGCTACCGCATACCTGGCAACGAAATCACGCATCCTACCTGAAGGGTATTCGCTCGAGAATGTAAAAATAGAAAATATTTTTTATACGCTCACCTGTTCGCAGCCTGGAATTAGAATCGCGTATGTTTTGGCAATCGCAATCTGCGGGCGAAGCTCAGACAGGCAAACCATTACAGACCTTCTCTGAGGGGTTGGAAGAGTGAAATAAAAAATGAACCCTGTTTGTACTTTACTTCTAATAAGGCCAAGGTATAAAAATTTGGTTCAGAGAAAAACAAATTAAATGATAAATGAAGTAATAGAGGATAAATAAATATGAGGCATTCTCCCACAAAAAGGATCATTTCCATCGGTCGAATTAAAAATGAGTTGAGTATACCTACTACGTCAAAGCACATGAAATTTGCTATCAAACGAGACCAACCGAAACTTTGTATACTTCAAAAATTAGCGAAGATACATAGAGTTTCAAAAATTGAAAAATTTTAAAACCAATTTCGCAAAACAATATTAATTTCAAGATTGATAACGTCTATTGAAAATTAACAATAACCTCTATTTTATACCACTCAAGTGGATGCTGTCATATACAGGGTGTCCCACATCGAGTTCAATACCAATGCAACTGCAGGTATAGCAATCATAGTCTCTTTGATAGCGGCTGTATAATGTTTGAATCATATTTTAGCCAGACCGAGGTTATTATTTTTTTCAATTCATAAATCTAGACCTCCAGCTGGCGCCACTGTTCAGCAAATATTATAAAGTTTTTCTCAGTTTCGAAAATTAGAGAAATCGAGACAAGCAGAGAAAAGTGATGAATGAAAATCTGAAAATACAAGGTAATATAATAAGTCCTCAGTTTTTCATTTCTTTTGAAATCAAATTAAAAAATGTTGGTGAGGTGCGTTCCAAAAGTCTGTTCGCACATTTCATATCTCCGGCCCTGGTAACACTGATGCAACAAAATTTTAACTGGAGTATCAGCACCCTCATGACACATTACCATAAAAATTTCATGGTCCTATCATGTTTCAATCTTGAGTGATAATAATTTGAAAATGAGCAGTAGAATAAAAGAGCCATCCAAGTATGGGATGCAGGGTTTCTCTTATTTTCCCAATTTAAAAGGTCCAAAGTGAACAGCCACAGAGTCGACAACATGCATCAGAATGTGTACGGATATGAGAATGTGTTGGCCAGGCGCACTGCTCAAAATTCAAAGAAACAGCGTGAAGAAGGACGGGAGAATAATACCACAAAAAACCGAACCAATAGCCCAAGCCCTACAACCACAAAATAGAGGTGTATGTGTGCGTGTATGTGTGTGTGCGCTTGGTGTTGACTGTAGGCAGACGCTACATGCTTACTGCAGTACACCAGCACACAGTCGCGTGATTTTTACTCAACATTAGCCGTACTGCAATTTTTGTGGTGTATGAAAACTTTTGCATGGCAATTTCTCCTTTATTCTGCCAGTCTAGATGTGCGCCTTGGGACTAATTTGATGTGAGACACTTTTAACCACCCCTCTTTATTCACTGACCTTGCTTCATCTAATTACCATCGACTCTAGCCATTGGAAGCTGAATTGTGAGGAAAAAATTTGCTTTTAATGATGTTATTTGAGAAAAAAAACAAAATTGTTTTAAAATTTGGACAGAGCATTTCATCAAGATTACATTTAAAAACTTATACTGCGCCATAATAGCAGTCTTGATGGCTTGGTACATGGTGTGGAAAAGTTGCCTGAAGTCTCTTCTTTCCAATGAAACCAATTGCAGGTCTCTATCTCTGTTAGCTTTTAAATGGTGGGGGGTGCGAACCTACTTTTGGAACGCGCCTCGTACTTAATAAATTTATTTTTGAAAGAAGACCGCAACTGTTATATCATACGACATATGAAAAGAAATTGCTTTTAATCGCGATTTGATTTTTTCCATAATATATTTAAGGAAGAAAGTGTTGCGAAAATCTACTTTAGGTACTCGTTTTCAAAAAATATTCTGTTATCATTTTGAAGAACGTACATTGTGAAAAAGAAAATATATCAAGTCCTATATATTATTGCGGTTTATAAGGTAGTATAGTGGCGTGCGTCAAATACTTATAGCGAAATAATAAATGCTTATAGACATGGCGTTTACGGTATTACAAACAAATTATCCAAAAATCGAATTTAGTTTTCAACATCGGATGTATGATTACGGGAGTAGAAAAGAGATTACAGTGCAACGTCTAGAATATACCTATACCCGCTATGAAAAAAAAAAAAAATCGTAGAGCTTGGGAACTTTTCATGTAGCCTGGCCTAATTTAACGTGTCTCGCCTTCCGAGGTTATTGTACCCATGGAGTTTCGTGATTCGCTAAAAAATGACATACAGAGAAATATAGGTACAGTATAATCGCACAGCACAATACACCCATCGGTTTGTGGAATAATAATATTATATTCTTTCGAAATGCGCACGAAAAAGATAATTTCTGCGGTAACAGGCTGTACCCGAAAGCCAAGATAGCGTTTACAGATATATGAGCAGTTGATAAAATGTATATATGACTTCTCCGAGTACGGCACGCTGCTAGAAATCTCTAAAAATATGGTTTCGATGAAATTGATTTCAAAAAAATCAATAACTTAGAGGGGAAAATACGGATTCAAGTCATAATGCAGTCATTTACGAGTATATTGCCACACAGGTATACCCGAAATGCGGTCAAAATTTAACAATTTTTCAAAAATTTAACAATTTTTCAAAAAGTATCTTACTAAAGTTATCATGTTTTATGGTAAAAATTAATTCTAGTGTTGAAAAATTTTGAACATTGTTTAAAAAAAAACATAATTTGGAAGCTGATAAGCGAGTCAAAAAAAATCATAATTTATGAGAATAAGAGTATATCTAATAGTGCTTATCACATAACGAGCTAATCATTTTACACAATGTTACTGAAAAGCGATAACTTCCGAGATAATATTTATTCCGATAAAATTATGAGATAAATGAAAACGAAGTCCTCTCGCTCCGCCCCGGTGAAGCTCCTTAAATTATGATCAACTGATTGAATTATCTAATCTTATTCGACTATGTATAATAAGTGTGTTGAAAAGTGATCTATAGATGATAGTAATTTGATTTGAAATTAAAAATTGGAACGCTGTGCTCCTATCTTTACGAATTCCATATACACGATAAAATTATGTTGGAGTTCAATAACCCGAGATAGAGAGTGAACTTACTATTTTTTTCCTACCCCATAATGTGTACCGGGAATGAACACAATCATTTATTTCCCCATATTATTGTAGTCGGCATTTCGAGAAGATGTGCAGATTGACAACACTAAATAAAATCTGTAAAATGAATATAAATATTGCAAAAATACTTATAGTCCAGCATCTATAACAAACCCAATATTTTACCAAAAATTCAACTTTCGTTAAATATTAATTAAAATGTTCCTCTGCGAATCATTATGTAAATCAAATATACGAAATTCTCGCGGATTTGACCATTTGCAATTTTTCGACTAATGTGAAAATATTATGTGTATTTTTTTTCAAATTTTCAGCACATCCATTATAGCTGTATGAATGACGAAAGTAGGTATAACATCACAAAAATACATCTTAACGGTTGAGTATTTAAAGATGATACGATAAACGTAATTTACCAATTATTAGAAAGAGAATTAAAACAAATATTTGCGTAAAAGCTACCGAACAGACCCTTTTATTATATTCGCTCGAATGACAGAAACAAAACTCTCGTTTCAGCTTTATCCCACGAGGGACAGAGTGCAAAAACACCACCTCATGATTAGCATCGCGTATATGTGTGCGTATTTCTATATACTTCACACAAAGTGGATGGAAAAACGATAAAACTGCCCCCGGGGATTGTACTAAACCCTGCAAAATGTTTACAAAACTAATAATTCGTGCATGTTTATATACGATCTACAATAATCGACTATCAGACCTCTGTAGGTCAATAAGTAACAATCGAGAATCGATTTACACTGTTGAAAAAAAATTCACTATTCACTCATCCCACACATATATATACGTATTGCTCGCACACATACCAAAACCGATATAGGTACATAGGTACTTATAATTTTTCCAGCACGCAACTAAACTGAAATAGGTACAGGTATATATAGTTTCCACTTGAAGTACGTTGTTGATGTTGTTAATTCAAAATAATATATAGGGTCGATTAATCGACCATTAATTGGTTCGGTACACTTCACGTGCAATCGAACACCCGAGTTAGAATAAAACTGCTTATCAACGAGCTGCACATATACAGTTATAATGGTCTATAGGTTTCTTTTATAGTGGGAAAAAAAAGATATACAGCCAGCCAAGTCATGAGAAAATAGATACCATCTTTTTTGGTCGGTGACACGCGGTGCATAACAATCAACCACAGCACCAAAATGACACGGTAACCCTTTCATCAGGAATTTAAATCACACGCGCATGAGCATCGCCACAATATTATAAGAATCGCATAATTATATGTAATTGCTTACACATATAATACCTGTATAGGTACAATAATTGAAAATTGAATGATAAGGCGCATGAATTAGGATTAAAAGCAGATTTGGAGGAAGGGGGCCCTATGGGCAAAATATTTTGAAAACGGATCCGTTTTATTCCGGGTTATAATCCGTTTCTGGATTATAACCCGGAATTTTCCTGTTTTCCGGCTTCTAAAACGGATTTCGAACGGATTGTAATCAGTCTTGCCGGAAATGAGTCCGGATTATTTTCTGTGAAGGCTGTTTTATCATATTTGTTGGCCCGGGTTATAATCTGTGAAACCGTTTTACAAACGGATTTAGAAAAATTGCCCAAAAATTATCACTGATTATAATCAGGAAATCCGTTTTGCAAACGGATTTGGAAAAATAATCAAGATGACAAAAATATCTGCAAATTTTCAGATCCGATGATCGAAAATAAAAACGGACTGACAACGGATAAAATTCTCATTTTCCGGATCATTTTCTCATTTTTTGCCTATCAGGGGGTTATTCAGTGGCGGATCCTAGGGGGGAAGGAGGAAATCCCCTCCAAATCCAAAAAAATAGACCGATTATCCACAAAAAAATTATTTTTCTTGAACCCCTTCCCGAACATAACACAATCTCACCATTTTAGCATTTTACCATGCTTTGAAAAAATTTGGATTTCCTCCCCCCCCCAATGGAGCTCTGGATCCGCCACTGGGGTTATCAGGGGTGGAAATTTACATTTTTCTAGCATGTATCATAATCAAAATTATAGCTATTTAAAAACGCTGATCTTTCCAAATTAGTTGTTGCTGGTATCGATGTTGAAAAAGTTGCAGAATATTTCATATATTTTTTCCTTCTTTCAGCTAGGTATTCATCTTATAGTGCAGTATATGCCACAGAATTTATAACCCCGCAAATTATTTTTAGAAAATTATCAATCCTACGTTTTGAAAAATCTACGAAGTAAACACTGTACTATATTCCATATTTGATAGTGAATTATATGTTTGCGGTGGATACGAAATGTTATAAAACGAAAATGATATTCGATTAAATAATGAAAATTATACTCGTATATCGATGACAAAAAGACGAATTTGATGAAACTAAAAACCACAAACAAACAAACAAACGAATAGGTATACCGAATGTATTTTGGTAATTGAAAATAATCTCGTTAGGATGACGACACGAAGTTTATACGGATTCGTCAACATTTTTGAAAGGTTTTATATAGCTGTCATTCACACGATCCTAATTGAACTGAACTTCTGAACTAAAGGCTCGCGTCCATCAGAGGCGTATCCAAAGTAAAATCTCAGAAGAATAGAGATCGCGCGAGAAATTATCGAGTGACGAATTTTTTTGCTTTCTATGCCACTTTTTATGAGCTTTCAAAATCCTATAATATAATTCCTGTTGTTTCCACAGTATCCCTTTGAAAATTCAATGTTTTTCAAGGTATGTACATGAGTTTGGTAGTAAAACGAACGGTTAAGTAATAATACCCCGACAGGCTAAGATATTGTTCCAAAACTGAGAAGGATCGAAAATAGATTAACGCAGCCTCGACAATCAAGATATGAGATCACTGTTAGACCCGAACTGAACCCGATGGGCAAAAAATGAGAAAATGATCCGGAAAATGAGAATTTTATCCGTTGTCAGTCCGTTTTTATTTTCGACCATCGGATCTGAAAATTTGCAGATATTTTTGTCATCTTGATTATTTTTCCAAATCCGTTTGTAAAACGGATTTCCTGATTATAATCAGTGATAATTTTTGGGCAATTTTTCTAAATCCGTTTGTAAAACGGTTTCACGGATTATAACCCGGGCCAACAAATATGATAAAACAGTCTTCACGGAAAATAATCCGGACTCATTTCCGGCAAAACTGATTACAATCCGTTCGAAATCCGTTTTAGAAGCCGGAAAACAGGAAAATTCCGGGTTATAATCCAGAAACGGATTATAACCCGGAATAAAACGGATCCGTTTTCAAAATATTTTGCCCATAGGGAAAGAGCACCTGTCTATGTACCCAACCTTCATTTCATTTTTCCCAAATGAAATATTTATCAGCCGGAGATATAGGTCCGGACCAACTCAAATACGATCCTGAATGAAATCAGGGAAGTATGCACCGCACGACCTTTTAGTTTGTTTGAAAAGGCTGCGATCTGTTTTCCTACAACGTAAGTTCTGCGGCGAATAGAAAAATTTATTATTATACATTACCAATTATTTCTGCTAATACTTCCACCTTTGGAATACAACTGTCTCGAAAATTACGAATGAATAAGTATATCCAACAAATTCTCTCAACTTACCTATAAAGAAAAGGAAAAAAAAAAAGTTAGTCAATTCGTTCGTACTTGAAGTAAAAAATAAATTAAAAACGTTATACATATTTAGGACGGGGTTTTGGAAAAATATTTTTGAAATTGGGTACTAATGTGCGCCATTTTAATTAGGTACCTACTGGTATATTATATTCTATTTATTGCTTGGAAATTAGTCATATTTTTACTTAAATTATTTTTTTTTAAATATCGTTTTATCGAACAGTTTGATAACAAAAATCATAAAATATTTTTCCATATTTATTCACATCCTCAGAAATTTTTCCCATGAGATATTCATAAAGCCGAATTTTAGTTTGGGAATTACCCAAAACCATCTAAATTTAAGAATTTTCGTTATCATATTATCCGATAAAGAATTTTTATAAAATTAGAAAATTTCCCCGACTGTTTTCTGGTCAAGTTTTCAACTTACAATTAGAGATATGATTTTTTAATATGTTTTACTCGTACATATAATGAAATTACGAATGTATAGAGTTGAATTTTGATTTTCAGTTGAATATCTGCTTTTTATACTGATGCGCAAAGTAGATGTAACTTTAACTGCTAATTTTAGCTATTAAAAAAAAAATGCATATAAAAAATTCGACTCTATTATATACGAGTACGTCCTCAAGTTCAACATATTGAGGAACATCGTGGCCAAAAATCACAAATTTCTGTCCACAATTCGCTTTTTAAACAGGGTCAAGAAAATTTCACAATTTTACACCCATTTGTTGCGTCTGATAAATCATATCCCCTAACCTCTTGTCGCGTACCACACCAGCAGCATACATATTTCAGTACACTATAAGTTGAGAAAATTTAGGAACTCAAAATGTTACTATCAAATTTAAAAAAAAAAAATTATATTCCACATAAACCATGGAATTTAACCACTTTTCGGCCAAACGTACGAGTAGATTGTACAGGAAGAAAAATATGTTTGCGCTCTGGATAACTTCCCATATTATCTCAAAACATTCGTTCAAACAATTTCATCGACAAAAGCAACAAAAACAAAAAACAAACAGCAGTGATGATCCACCCAGAATCGACATTATTTTGAAGCGGTGTCCGCAACGAGAATAGCATTTGAAATGCATCTTCGGTCTAAAGGTCAAAAAGCAAACTCTCTGTCTCAGTTTGCTGCTAATTACAATCGAACAATAGAGAACAAAATGGAAACTGAAATACAAAGGAAGTATTTGTTTTGGTATTTTTTGCTGCAGCAAAAATGCACACACAGGAGCAGACATTCCACTCCTACCTCATCCGGCTCCACTCGGCTCCGCAAAGTCCGCACTCACCACGACTTCGCCATTTTCCGGCCGGTCGTCGTCGTCGTCGTAGTTTTCGGCGGCGCGAAAATTAACCATCCTCCTTCACACGCTCCGAGCTGCAGGTCTAGCAGAGAAAAAATAAGCGGGGTAGGAAAAAAAACAAAAAAAAACAAAGAAAATGAGGCGAATCGACCCAACGACATGTACACCAGAGCATCGTGTACAATGCCCCGAATTTGGATTTTGCTCGCATTGATTTTTGCCGCTTTGCCACCGTCACACTGAAAACGAAAGTCACACTTGAAAGCCATCGCGTAACTTCCGTGTCCACCCCTGAAATACTGATGTCGTCTCGAAATTTTTGTAAATCAGAATAGAAGTAACTGAAGAGATCAGGTACTTAGAAGGAGCAGGCGTAGAGGTGCTGGTTAAATCTCTGTTCTCTAACCTCAAGCATACCTGCTGGTTTAAATCCAGGTGGTGGCAAATAAATACCCAAATAATAGCTGTAGTCTTCACGAAGTGTCGTGAAGGTGAAGATGAATTCTCTTTTACATGAATTGTAAAAAAGGTTCATTAACTTTCCTTGAAAAAAACATTTTCAAATCAAACTTGAAGCGTACAATTTTTCATGTTTTACTTAAGATACCTACTGACCTCAATTTGTAAGCTCTATTTGTAGTTCAACTGGCAAGTTCTATTTGAAGCTCAACGTGAAGCTCAATTTGTAAACTTAATTTTTAAGCTAAATATGGGAGCAAGAAAAAGCTTCGTCCAGATAGACGTCATTTATCATAAATGATAACATTAAACCCGCACGAGGACACGCACAAAATTGATAAAAAGCTTAATTAAGCTTATTTATGATGACGTCATCATACGATAACATTGGACACACACGGACACGCAAAATTTTGACTAAACATCTAGTACAAAGAATTCATCTCTAAAAAGTTTATAATAAGTAGATAATCTATTATATAATCTCAAAAGCAACTTTTTGATTAAAACGTTCAAACTTGAAAATGAAAAATATTAATTATTGTTGGACTGAGACATCTCAACATGCCCTCAAGTCCAAGCGTTGGCGGGAGAAATAATTACACTGACTCCTTTATAAGACTGAAATGACTTTATTAAAGACCAAGAGACACACACTAGTTAGAACCTTACTGTACTGTGCCAAAACAGAATAACAACCGAACAAAAGAAACTCTCCAGCATTCTCCTTTTATTTAGCAAGAGCTGTCAAAGATTTGAAGTAAACAAAGTCGTTAACTCCATAGTTTATGGACTTGTTTACTCTCTAAACCACTCCCTATGACGCACAAAAGGCAAGTTTAAACTTGCACAACCAGTTTAAACCAGCTTATGGTTGGACAACTTGTTTATACAGATGTTCACCCAGCTGCCTAACATAAACAAGTTGTCACATGACTGTCATATATGCTACTGGTTTTATGAGCTTGTTTACCACATACAGTTCAATGCTCTCTCACTGGTTACCACGTAGGCATATTGACTCTAACCCTGATCGTCTAATTCCAACAATTATGAAAAACCACTATTTTTAAAAAATTTCATTACAGTAAGATTTACTTTTACAGGCAGTCGAGACTGCAGAGTAACTATTTAAACCATATTTTCTATATTTACCCCTCAAAAAGATTAAAACTGACGCATTAAAATTTTTGGGGGAAATAAATAGAAGAAATAATATCTTCATCAAGATTATATGTGATTAATGCAGAGATTCAATCACCAATCATGATCTGATGATTACTTATCAGATGAATAAATGAAAAGTGGTTAAAATAATAGTTCTGAGGTAAAATCTGAAGCAAGTATCGCATTAATCTTCACCTATACCTACATGATATTGTACCAAATAAAATTCGTTGCATTAGCCAGACATCGCTTTCAGCGCGACATTGTCAACAAACTGACAACAGATGCTCAGTGGGTGGGTTCGGTGCAAATTATTTAAATAAATAATAACTACTGTCGGCGCGGTATAATTGACTAACGCTACGTAAACCTCCTTTCTCTTGAGCCAGAAGTCACCGACTTCTGCTACTATATTCTGCCCTTTGCTTTCTTCTTGTGCTTCAGTGCTGATTTAAAAACTTGCACATAACTTATAGAGTAACAAATGAATAGAACGCGGAGGAGAAGGAGGGGGGTGAATTGAGTTGGCTAGAGAAAGAAAAATAAAGAGGGCAAAAAAATAATATATATAGCGTTTATATGCAGTTATATAGTCATGATAATACCGAGCATGTGGTGTATGATGAACGTTGAAGCACCGATAACGCGGACGTTTAAATAATATTAACAGTACATTCTTAATCGAATTATCGTACATTCAACCATGCCCCTTCGAAAAAATTAAGAAAGTTTTTATTCTCGTTGCCAAAAACAAAAACAAAAGAAAAAAATGAAAGAAAAAAGTAATAAAACGACTGACGACACCGAGAATAAGAAATCTAGTAGTCTCCCTTTTTCCTTCTTGAGAAAATATGGCAATGCTTTGTTTGTTTTAGAAGTTGTGTCATCCAGAGTAGCAATGTGAGAGATTGCACTTTTTAAATTGAAGAAATACTATTCCGAAGAGACTATACGAGTGCTAGTGAATTATAATTAGCAGCAGAATCAGTCAGAATCGAGAGAAGTTGAGTATGGTACTGCTCACAAAAATTCGCCAAACCAGGTTAGTTACTGGAATAATATACATTAATTAATTTATTTATTTATTTTATTTACTAGAGCCTTCACCCCTAATCCAACAATAAATTATTTCCAAGTTATATAACTCAATTATTAGGGTGTGAAAGAGAGAGAGTCAGACATTGGAGGCGGACATAAGAAGCCAGGTGCGAAGAGGGCCCAAAGTCCTTGCCACGGAGAGAGAACCCACGAGAGACAAAAACCACTAATCCAGAGCTGCAGGAGTCTCCAACAGAGCGGATGAAACAGCTAAGATATTAGAAAAAAAATTTTGGCTACTTTTTGGGAGAGTAAAATTTATTAGAGCATCTTCATCAAACGGCTTGATTTGAGATAACATCAAGCGTTCAAGTGTTTCTCATTAAATATTTTCTTCAAGTCTTCAACTAAAAATTCTTATCCTCTTGAATCAAATTTCATTTTCCTGAGTTTGAGCATTCAGCAGACATTTTTCTGCTTAGCGACCGCTACAGGTCATATGAATTGTGGAAGGAAATGTCTCGAAGATATAATTGGGTACAAGTGTAATGATACACAAAAAAATTTCATTAATTTTTTTTTTCTATCATTCATGCGGTCAGTAGAGGATGCTAAGAAGTACCCAAGTGAAAAATATCTGGTCGTTCAAAATTATTCAGATTGACGATAAACGTCATTTCGATTTTCTCATATCAAGTTTTACTTTCCCAAGTTTGCCATATTTTCCATCATTCTAGCCCATATTTTTCAAAATATATATCATCAGTTATTGAGAGTTGATTTAACTTTCTCAAATCTGCTCTCGTCTTCTACAATATACTCTCTCATTTTTTCGAATCCATCACTTTTTTTTGGGACATTATTAGTTATATTTCAACCACGCGATTTTTACTTAAAACATCCACAGCCCATGGGAATAAGACCACTCTTTTATTTACTGGATTAGTCGATATTGGAAATTCATCATCAATTACTGCAAATCTAACGGTACCTGCAACCATCAAACTAGTTCTTATTTGGCTCAATCATTACCGTTCAAAAGTTGGAAAAAGAAAAAAAAAAACAAGGTTTTAAACGTGCCCTAAATGAAGATGCGGCAGACGCATGAGATTAATTCCATACTCATTCCTCCATTCAGTTTTTTCTTATATTTTTCAAAAGAAAATTTAAAATTCTGGATACGTATATTCATCCGGTATTCTGTTCGAATGAAACTCATCATCTGACTTACTTCTTCCACTCTATTAACGTTCCATCTTTTCTTCAACAAATTCTTGCAATGCATTTAAGCCTCTGGAGAGTAGAAGGCGAACAAAAAAAAGAAGTAGAAAAAAGTAACAAAAATTACTTAACAACGGTCGTACTATTTTTGCAGAGATCACGTTTTGCCGTAAATGAGTTGCGAACGTTTTAATTAAACTTAGCCCGCCGTCTAATTCATCCAAAAAATTAAGACTCGAATTTTTGTTTAGCTCAAAATGGAAGTGGTATTTGAAACGGCAAAATTTCTTGGAATAAAAATGCTATTAGTGTTTTTAATGAAAATCTCGTACAACTCGAATCGAAGCTATTTCAAAAGTTGTTATTTGCAAGCTACAATATACGAGTAAAATTCCAAGTGGGTATGTAATTTACGTATACTTTTATTTGGAGAAAGTAATAACCAACATGAGTAACGATAAGAGTAGAGCATAGGATATGTGCAGGGGCCTACCGAGCCTTCTTCAAATGGGGGGGGGGGTGAGCATTGCAAAAATGCCGACTACATCTCAAACATTTGCCGAGTACAGTAATAATGGATAAAAAAATTTTTCATCGTTGCTTAAGGATAGTATTAGGCGGCAAATTGGTGGCGGCTATCTCCCAATTTCTCAATTTGCCGACTGATGAAGATTTTGGAGAATTTGCTGACTTTGAAAACTGACTGGGGGGGTGACTCACCCCCTACCCCCCCTCTCGATAGGCCCCTGGATATGCGAGTAGGTAAAAATATCGAGTGTTCATGAATAACCGAAATTCATACCTTCAAATGTCTGCATAGAAATTTTTAAAATTATTCTCGTAAGATCGGGACTGTAAATTTTTGTTACATTTTTCATGAACTTATTTCAAAAACGATTATAGGTAAGTTAATTGGGAAACAGGAGAAATGTTATGTTGACTATTACCGAATTCTCCAATACTCTTATTGATAGTATCATGGGTAATATATTTTACTATTTTTGTAACAATTTCTGCTATAAATCTTGAATTTCGCCTGTTTTCCAATCCAAAATAACTTCCCTATGGACAAAATATTTTGACGGATCCGTTTTATTCCGGGTTATAATCCGTTTCTGGATTATAACCCGGAATTTTCCTGTTTTCCAGCTTCTAAAACGGATTTCGAACGGATTGTAATCAGTCTTGCCGGAAATGAGTCCGGATTATTTTCCGTGAAGGCTGTTTTATCATATTTGTTGGCCCGGGGTATAATCCGTGAAACCGTTTTACAAACGGATTTAGAAAAATTGCCCAAAAATTATCACCGATTATAATCAGGAAATCCGTTTTACAAACGGATTTGGAAAAATAATCAAGATGACAAAAATATCTGCAAATTTTCAGATCCGATGGTCGAAAATAAAAACGGACTGACAACGGATAAAATTCTCATTTTCCGGATCATTTTCTCATTTTTTGCCCATCGGGTTGGTAAAAATTACAATTTACATTATTTTCAGGGCACAGAATTTGTTGCAATTTTTGATGCGTGAAGGGAACATCTGTGTTTCTTTTATCAGAGGAAGGTTCGGAAATGTTGAAATCTGTGCGGAGTTTTAAGGCGGAGATTGATAACATAATATGTACGTATTGACCCGCACGCCATTTTATCAGTTGTCATCGAACGGCTTTCGCAATAATTTTTTGATTAATTTTCTGAGTAGTTCGTTGACCGTTTTTAATTTCCCTCAATTTTCTAGGTTTTATTATTGTATTATTATATAGTTGAATACAATTATCATGAAACATGTTAGCACATTGTAGATGTAACAAAGATCAACTGACATTTGCGTTTTTTATTTTTCTGCGACTCAAACAACATTTTACCACACACTATAAAATACCCTCCAGCTCCATCGAAATATATAAAAATAATCACGTAAATCCAAAATGTGAGCAAATGACGAGTTAACAAGCTAGCCGCAAAGAAATAATGCGTGTGAAATAGTTGGGGTTGGAATTTTCGAGAGAAAACCAACAGCACCGAAGAAACGTGGACAGACTTTGATGAAGACTGGTTTTACTGCATTTTTCTGCAAAAACGAGAAAGTAAGCGAAAATTCGCACGTACGTCTGCTACAGACTCGAAGAAAATTACTGGACTAGATGGAATAATTAATCAACGAATTAAAGGGGCGAACAAAAAACGTTTCTAATAATTAAATTAGGTTTGTTCGACCTCCTCATGAAAGAATATAATCCGTGAAAATAAAACGAACTTAATTTGTACTTCAAATATTTATATAATAGCATAAAAATTCGATACGAGGCTCTTTCTTTAAACTATACCGAATTATTAATAATATGAAGGGTTAGACCAACCCTTTACTGTTTATGCAATAATCCGGGGCGATACACATAAATTAGAAATGCAAAAATCTCATTCTTAAAATTGATAGATATAAACCTTTAACAAAACAGAACTAGAAGGTCACTATTTACCTATTCGTAAGTATGTAAATTTTCATTTTCGGTTCCATATTTTCACTTATGAGTTAGAAAAAATTAAACAGCCATCAAAATGGGAATTCTAAAATATGTATTTCATTCAGTCCCCAGAATATTTTTTAGCAATGATATTTTGAAAAGAGATTTCAAGTCACAATGTTGCGGGAATACAAGTCAGACCTATGTACAAAATTAACTGCTAAGTCCCCAAAAAAAAAATGATCACCCATTTTTCGACTTACCCTGGTACCAAACATTTGAACCGAAAAAGGTAGTAATTTTTTTGGGGGGCAAGCAGGTTTTAGACTTGGGAGGCGATATTTCGAGCATTGATTGGATCCTAGATTTCAGTTTGCATATGACTACAGAAGATGGATTTGAAAGCGTTGATTTTAGTTCCAACTACATATTTTCAACAAATGACTACCTAAGGCCAACCATTTTTCAATAATTTGTCTTTTCATAATATTTATTTCGAATAAGAGAAGCTCCGCCATTCCTAAATCTCCACTCAACTAATTCGCGCCACATAACGGAATCTTCGACTTCGTACCTGCTGGTGGAAAACCTCATCCCATCCAATGAGTCCACTCGACCTCCAAAGTTCAGCTTTGTGCCCTCAAGGTAAATACGTATCTCACCCATCTACCTCTATCTGGCAAATACCTTTTACACGTATCACAGAATCCAATTTATCTCATTATATAGGTAGTAAAAATTTACAATTCTAATTTCTAGCAAGACGAAGAAGGGTGGACAGGAGGAAAAGAAAAAAGGAGAAGAAAACACGATAAAAAAGAAGAGAACAAGCAAAGATAGTTAATTTCCATATAAAACTGCAGAGGTCTCTCGATTTATGGAGTAGTGACCTACTTCTACGGCGTGTGTTGACATAAGCTCAAGAACTCCCATAGAATAAATTACCGGATAGATGGCGTAGCTCCCCTCCCAATCACTCTCTCACTCTATCGTATCCTATCTCTTCCTCTGTTTGACATTTTCTTCGAGACGGGTAACAGCAGTTGGAATGTAAGAAAAAAAGAAAAAAAGAAGGTAAACAGTGATGCATAATTTCTGACCAACAGTTTCCCATTTCCTTTTTTTTTCGTTGGCCCTCTCTCTCGCTCTCTTGCTATATACTTACTATACTATTCGTCGTCCTCACAAATAAATTTAATTTGTACGCTTCGTTTCACCGTTTTGAAAATGACTTTTTTATAATGCTTTTCTGCCCTGCCACCCCCCCCCCTCACCTCCAACCATCTGCACATTTTTATTCGCCACCTTCTCAGTCATACAAGCCATCCATTTCCTTGCGGAAAATTATTGTTTTATTGTCTCACCTACACCACACCTATACAACCAATTTCGTCGGTAAACAAAAATAATATTAGCTATGATACGCGGATGGTTAATAAAAGCAGGAGGGAGGGAAGTAGATGAACACGCAATATAAAATACAAACACGGTTAACTGAATTTTGGGTGAGCTGCTGGCGGAAAAGAGTGGACAAAACGGAATTTGTGAGTCGAAAATACGACAATCGTAAAATAATTTACTATACACGTGTACGAATTAACGGCGCACAATTATGCTGCAATCCATACGTCATCGTGTAATGCCACTGCACTGCACTCTGAAGAACGCATATAATTGACGACGGTTTTTTTGTTGCCAAATAGTTTTATTGACACGAAATTAATGAAATTTCAAGGATGATTTTTTAAATTTAATTTGAACGCTTGACACGAAGAATAATAATTTTCCTACATATATCATATACCCACATTATAATATTATGCTCTTATGATACCAAATTATGTGCTGCGAACTTGACCAACCCACAAGCTCCATGTCGCTAGTTCCCCACCTATTGAATTTTGAAATTTTGATACATGTATTCGTTTGTGCTACGTTTGTGCTGGTTTGTGCTGCCATTTATTTCGTTTGTGCTGCTTCCCTCTCCCCTCCACAACCAAAACAAATGCTCATACCCTTGAATGTATGAAATTTTCAAACAGGCCAGAAAGGTTCAAAACTAGTACCATTTGTTTGTGCTACGTTTGTGCTGGATTGTGCTGACCTTTTTTTGGTTTGTGCTGTCACCCCCTCCCTTCTAATGAGTGTATAAGTGTTTGAAAAATTTTCAAATTTTGCTTCTATACAAGCTAACCTCTCAGCACCTACACACTCACTAGAGGGGAGGGGGTGACAGCACAAACAGAAAAAAGGTCAGCACAATCCAGCATAAACGTAGCACAAACAATTTGTTCCATTTTCAGGCATCACCAGTAATTTTCAAATTTTACTTATTTATAGGCTAAATTTGAACACTTATACACTCACTGGAGGGAAGGGGGTGATAGCACAAACCAAAAAAAGGTCAGCACAACCCAGCACAAACGTAGCACAAACAAATGGTACTAGTTTTGAACCTTTCTGGCCTGTTTGAAAATTTCATATATTCAAGCATTTGTTTTGGTTGTGGAGGGGAGAGGGAAGCAGCACAAACGAAATAAATGGCAGCACAAAACAGCACAAACGTAGCACAAACAAATGGCTTATTCAAATTTTTGAAATTTCAAATTTCCAAAATATGACCCAAATTTCAGAGTTTGGTGACTGGTTATTGACCTCTACATTCTTCCCTATTTTCACACCTTCCATAGAACTGAGTTCACGTGATTTTTTTATATTCTGGCAGCACAAACGCAGCACAAACAAATGGTACTAGTTTTGAACCTTTCTGGCCTGTTTGAAAATTTCATACATTCAAGGGTATGAGCATTTGTTTTGGTTGTGGAGGAGAGAGGGGAGCAACACAAACGAAATAAATGGCAGCACAAACCAGCACAAACGTAGCACTAACAAATGGCTCATTCGGATTTCCAATATCTCTTTGGTGGGGAAGAGCATGTTGCTAGTTCCCCACTGACCTTGAAAATGTTTTTCTCAAATATCTCTGAAGGGAAAGCAGCACACACGATGAAAATTCCAGCACAAACCAGCACAAACGTAGCACAAACCAGCACAAACGTAGCACAAACGAATACATGTGTCAAAATTTCAAATTGCAGTAGGTGGGGAACCAGCGACATGGAGCTCAACCCACATGCACATTGCACATATAAAAGAAATCAGCAGTCAAGTACTTGGCTCATCGATCCAAAATTTATGTATTAGAGACTATATCTGCTTCCAATAATATTACAATACATTCCTAATGTTTATGTATCCTTTGTATACGTCGTATAAAATCTACGAAGTATTAACTAATCATACGAGGAACCAGTTCACTGCAGTGCTTCTCCTTGTCTTTAGCAAAATGGTGATACTAAAGTAGCGTCCTCCAAATGGGTTCGTATATGCAAGCGATTTATTTGGTCAACATCACTCTCCTCCATAACTGGATGGGATATTTTTCAAGTTTCTATTTGATCGCGCCATCTTATGGGTTTATGACTTCCACCTTCAGATCTTAGCACCTACTAAAAATTTCACGTGACTTTTAGCCTTGTTCCTATTATGTGAGTGTGGAATGGGATTAAAATTAAAGAAAAACAAGAAGTTATAAACTGTCGAGAAATGATTTTTTCACTCTAAACAAGTACAGTAAAACCTGTGCGTGTATAACTGAATCGTAAGGAACTGAAGTGTTACAGATGGGGTTTAATGTAGAAAAACTAACAACAATTTCGCGCAAACTTCAATTTTTCAATATTTATGATCATTATCCCTACTTAGAATGGATTTCGAATAAATTGTTCAGTTCATGACTTAATCCCTCATGGGTTGTGGAAGGACTTTGAAAATATCTCAAGAACAGTACTACTGAGAGGTGACTTCTTATGCGACGAAATTTTTTTTGTATTATTTTCGAGCATGACGAGGAATATTACAAATAACTTTACCCCCTCAACCCTTTCACTCATTCTCTGAAATACATCATCAACCAAATACTCTGGCACATAAGAACCGCAACAACACTTATTCTTCCTCACTCGTGCAAACACGATCATATATTGCATATGCACAAACACGTTTACCACACAACAGACTTATCAATATTCAATTTGATGCACACATAAAAAATTCCATTTTCCTCGCTCGCTGCTGCGGAAAGCTTCTCCATTTTTCAGCTACAATTGGTTCGCGCCACTACCTACGAAAAGATTACTTCAATATTTCAAAACATACAAATTGCGAAATTAAAAGTGACACGTCGAATACTGCAGTAAATAAGGGATTTTCTCTATACGTCGACTCGCTCGCACTTCTATTTGTACACACAACAAATCGATAGCATTCTCATCACATTGCTGATTGAATTAAAAATGCATGGATGGCAAGTACACACTCGTATTTCCGTGGGTACAATTTCTGCAGAAAAAAGCTGCAACCACAAATAAATTGCCGGATTACAGCTCAGTCTTCAATGAACAAGCGCGTATTTACATATCTGATAAAAAAAAAAAAGGCAGCGAGAGCGTAAATGCAAACTGCATCTGTATACAGACTGTAAATTATCGTCCACCTGGCAAAAATCAACTTCGCGGGGTCGACTGCAGGTTCAATTTTCTATAATGCACTTTTGCACTCAATCCGGTCTTCGAGTGAGACAGCGAAAAAACACGAAGAGAAGAAAATAAATGCATATGCAGGATTGATGAGGTGTATGGGAAATGGCAGTGAAGAAAGACTAAAATAAACGAGCAGCAAAATATTACTAATTCCATTTACAGCAAACGTGTTAGTGTTTAGGAGCACGTTTGAAAACAGCAATTATTTATACAACAGTCAATTTCCGACACGGATGCTTCTTTATCGCCATCAGTAGGTAAATGAAAAAAGAAATTTAACCATATTATAAATTTGATGACCTTCGAAGGTCGTTAATACCTGTCCTGCTGCCTGCACATTCGGTTGGGAAAAGTTTACCAGTATATATTTCGAGGATTCTACTGTTTCGTTTGAATCATCTAAATCTAGTATACGTTCACCCATATATTCGTATATTTTCATCGTTGCGGTATCCAGACCTTGTAAGTCGTAAATACAAACATGAAAAATTTTCAGCTAAGACAAAACAGGTTCAAAAAATTGATTCCAATACTGAAAAATTGAACAGAGTTTCAAATACTCAGAGGATAGAGCAGGGGTGTAGCCAAGGCGACAGAGCGGCTGAGTCCCATGACGTGATCGTTTACTCATCCCCTTAGCAAAATTCAGCAAAATTTACCCCCCTCGTGACGCGGCCAAGATGGGGCTAGAGCAAGGATGCCAACTGCCGAGATTAATCTCTGAAACCAGATATTTTGTATTGTCTTGAAAAATGTTGCAGATAAAACCAGGGATTTTAGAAATTTTAGGGATTTTTTGAAATTTTTGGTTTTTTTTTTTAGAACTTTCAGTATTTCATCTCAATTTTTCAGTTATTATTCAAATAAGAGATGATATTGTTCGGTATTTGATCCTTGCGGTTTAAAATTAACATTTCTCTAATTAAAACTGTACAGACCATTACATTTTTTTTAGTAACTGAAATATAAATTTTCAATGAAAAACCCGGTTTTAAGAATTGTTTTGCTTCTTGGGATTTAAATTTTTGGCTCAAAACAGGGATTTTCAACAATGTAAGTTGGCAACGCTGAGCTGGATAACTATAAAGCCTCGTTATGGCCTCTAATTTCATCAAAAAAAGAATGCAGAAAAACAGAAAATTCATTTCGGACACACAACAGAAAGGCATGTATAATATTGTAATTGGGTAACTTTAATATCCATCTTTACTTTTCATTCCGTCGTGCCAGCCATTTCCTCCAAAAGGGTAGTCCAAGAATGTCATTTGCCCCCTCTACTGAAGCACTCTGACTACAATTACCCTGCGATGAAGATTGGAATTATGTAAAGATTTTCTCATATTTTGTTCATATAAGAATTATCACCTAAAAAATTTTGTTTTTCGTATTCACGAGGTTTGGATACCACACAACGATGATATGTGACATGTCATATACTAAGAACTCTTGGATGGGTGACCGTTTCATTTTCACACACAAGGGATGGCGGTATATTAAAGGCAACAGATCTTAGTTGCATTTTAATGAACCCCAACTTTCATCAAAATCGCATATTACTATAGTTTCCTACCCATCCTCACATGGAAATACTTTTAAATAGCTGAAAAAATGATTAATAAAATAAGCTCTCAAGCTATAATAAAGAGACTAGGTATATCCGTATGAAAAATTGAGCACCGTTTCGCGGGCATAATTCAAATGGCATTACCCGGAGCTGGAGATATGTACTGGCGGAGACCATAAATATTCTTGATTCGATTTGGGAGCGTTTTAAGCGCGCATACCTCCATTCTATGGGTCAATAAATCAACTGCCAGTATACTGAACTTATATATACACACAAACACATATACACACGAGTATCATAAAGCTGCATGCATATTCACCTTCCTATTCGGAATATTATATACTAACAGTATAATGAAATTCTGTCGTAAAAGTAGAGAACGTTTACAAGGTGAGCGAAATACCAGATAGGAAAAACAGAACTCGGTACCTACATTTTACTCGAAACCAGGTACTCAAATGAGCTAATGGACAGCTTACAGTCGATGCCAGCTTTGCCATTCAGAAATTAACGGAACTTCGTGACATTTTCAATAATACCCGCCAACAATGAACTGCCCCCTTCGGCTGGCTTCCAACAACACACATGCGAACGCTTGAACCGACTATTTTTCTATATTTTATGGTATAGAGCATCGCGTGTGGTAGACCCTATACACACGAACCAGGATAGTATTTTCGCTACACATATGCATTTGTCTGCATTAATAGTCTGTAGTCTGTACATTTCACGACAAACCGGAGGCTTCGTAGTGAATGTCGGCAATTCAGTGTGTCAAAATTTCGACAAAACCAAGTTGCTCAAAATCCAAACTTTGTGTTTGCAGCTATAGTTCATAGCATTTTAGCAGGTTTTCGACGAGAAATCCTTCTATTAATTTTGGTCTGACTTTCCCAAATAGACATGCGGAACCTACATAAGTTTTTCGTTTTACGATCTCACCAGAATTCCCAAAATACTCATCTCGCATTTTCATATTTGAAGAGCCAAATTCCAAAGTGCGTCAGAGCAAAAATATCAATTTTCAAAAAATGTGAAAAACATATATACAGCTTCATAACCCTTGAATGATGATGAGTTAGTTCTAAAATTCACCAATGCACCTGAGTTTTGCCAGAAAATTTCTTCTATCTCCATGTTTTATGGAAAAAACTAGTCTTTGGGGGGGGGGGAAATTTGATGATTTAGCGTACTTTTGGAATCTTGGAATTCGGCTCTTTCATTTCTTTCTTTAAATTATTTATTTTTTCATGTACCTCGGGGGGGGGGGGGGGGGGAATGAGTGTATATGTAAATTCTTATTTTCAAGGCTAATTCGATGCATAAAATTCATTTCTGTAGACAGGAGATATCACTAAGATGTTCGATAATATTGATCTTCCATAAAAAATTTCTATTAGATACTCGAGAACCTTTTTAGCAGGAAACACGAGGTTGGTACAAGTCACAGATTGGCTTTCCTTTCCCTTTACTCAATTTTATACCACAATGCAAATCACACATGAATTGAGCATTGTTATCTCTTGTGAAATATGATGTCTGCAATATGTTTTCCGAGTTCAACGACACGACTAAGATTTCTGCTACAAAAGCACTAAAACACTTGAATTGCCATCTTCAAAATTGTTATCCCATATAATATTTTTCCATCATCTATCCGCTTCGAATGGGTTCCAGCTGCTCATAAATTTCGCTATTGCACCTTTTTAAAAATGGAGGAAACGTATGCGCTCTCAAATCGACGATTAGGATATTTCTCGTCTTCGCGTATTGTTTCACCGATTTCGAACACGATGTCCCAGATTGTTTATGAAAAATAAATATTAAAAAAGAAAATGATAGCGTCGGGTGCACTGCACACGAAGCGACAAATATTTACTAAACTGGGATATATTTATGTTGCTCAATGAATTCATTCTGTGCTCATGCAAGTTCATTGACCAGGTGTATGCAACATTATTTAATTGGCAGAATAAAACGTTTTCATTTGGTTCGGGGACTGCAGTATATACATTGACCCGTCATAATTATTTATCTTGGCTACGTCTAACTTTTCATATTCAGTATATTCTCAAGAGTGGAATTCAGTTGCCGCATAAAATGACTTTTTTATTGAAGAAGAAAAATGCTGATGAAAAATAATTTACGAAAATGTATTAGTTCAAATAAATGTAGCCTACGTAATTGCTATAGGAATCATCCACTAGTTTTTCAAATGGTTCAAGTTCTTGACTTGAGAGCTGACCATCTTCACGTTCGACATTTTCCTGTTTCTATTAAAGATAGTCATAATTGTAGTTAATTTTATTTAAAACATATACTCGAGTTGATGACTAAAATTGTAAGCGAAGTAGTAGGTACTATAGTAATCTTCTCGAACATTATAATTGAAAATTATGACAAAAGGCAAGAAAATGAAAGTTCAACATTTTTCCTACAATGAGTGCAGATCCTCTGGGCTCGATAAAGAAAAAGCTGCTTATTGCAGATTATCATGAGTGTGTTTATGAAATTAGAAATAATCACTCGACAATTATAGGTAATCAGCATTTATACATTTGGTTTGTGAACCAAAAATCACTCGCATCACAGATACCCTCGATAGAAGAAAGTCTACTCGGCGATTTTACAAAAATTTGAACTTATTATCTAATTCAGCTAAACATCATATTCTTCAACAATTTTCAGCAGATTTTCGATGCGAAACCTATTAATTTTTAGTT
Source organism: Parthenolecanium corni (assembly GCA_038050395.1). NCBI lineage: Eukaryota > Metazoa > Arthropoda > Insecta > Hemiptera > Coccidae > Parthenolecanium > Parthenolecanium corni. The sequence goes on along the minus strand of JBBCAQ010000014.1, from coordinate 2,826,834 downwards.
TTATCTCCCCAAATGGTACTCCTCAGACATAGGCGGACTTTGAGGAGTGACATGAGAGATTATGCCGCACAAGAGCTAAAATTAGCCCCTCTCCTTCAGTTCAATGAAAATTAACATTTTCATTTATTTGCATGCAACTCCGATAATTTTGTATTTATTTTTTATTTTTACACGTCTTACCAAGTGTCTCTTTTTATCAGGTTTTCAGCAGAAAATAATTTTTTTCTTTTCAAGCGACGTAAAATTTTCAGCCCCTTCCCTCGCCCAAAAATAAACATCAAGCAAGGTCTGCCTGTGTCCTAAAATGAATAATTTCAAAGCACTTTTATCAAAATCGTTTTTTCGAAATCAAATTAAGTCTATATTATGAATTTTCAAACTCCCTTACCCCTCAACCATCTACTAAAAAGTTACAAGATATGTACCTCAAAAGACCAGATGGTGCTCTATATACATGTACGTATCACATAAATCAGAATTGCTCACACAACAACAGTAATTTCGAATCTTTGAGAAAGCACAATTTTCTATGAGCAAATGAGACTAAAACATATAGTCAGTATGCAATACTTATTCCTCGAGGATTGTTTGGTGCAGCTGTTTGAATTCCGATTATCAAGGTTGACATTTTATTGAATGAAAATTCTTCAAAATTTACTCGCTTTGATAACTCATGAAAATGGTGTCGTATGTGACGCCATCTGGTGCTTCTAGCGTTATAAAAGTCTCTTACTATAACGAGCGTCAGGATATAAAAACGGTTTGACTTTGATCTCGCCATGACCCAAATATCATGGAGAAATAAATTCACATAATATCTCTCAAAAACGGATTTTTGTATCTGCCTACAATAATCCAGTGTAAGTAACACCGGCCCTGGAAGGGGAAAAAAAAACAATGTAATTGAAGCGGACATCAACAAGTGTCACCGAGAGCCAGAAACAAAACGTTTACACGTCCCGCGAGTACACGCGTGCATTTCTGGAACGCGTGTGCGTATTTACGGTGCAGTGTTTCGATTTTAAAATGTTGAGTGTGTGTGGATTTATGTGTGTGTGTGTGTGTGTGTGTTTTACAACGAAGTTCTCGTTTGAAACACGTGTTTTGCGTGGGCCACCGAAGTGCAGAGGGTGTGCGCACGATGCACCGAACGAAGATGCTAGATTTTCTGCAGCCCATTAAGTAGGAAGTGGAAGGAAATTGTGGAAAAAAATGGGAGAGGTTTCACGCCAGTTTCCAATTATGAGAGAGAAATAGCTTTTAGGAGCTACTGAGCCAATAAAATAGTCCGAACGGTGTAATTCAGCCTCTGGTCCGGAGAAGTTGGCTTAAAAATTGTTACTAGCCGAAAAAAGTGTAGAAATTAAAACAGGTTTTTCATAGAAACACAAAAGGTGCGTATACCGAATACCTGGGATTGGGACACAAACGTGGACAAAAGGGACACAGACACGAACAGCAGCTGTAATTCGTTCGCCTCCCCAGGAGTTAGGGACTAGTTTTTGTTGTGTCTCAATGTTTCCATCTATGTCCATTTCTATATTGGTGAAGGAGAACCAAGAAATAATTAACTTGAAAGAGAATGAGCAGAAATTATATCGAACAGGTATTCATTGAATCAGGAATTGACAGGGTGACCTCACTGTTTGGCAACAGGACACAAAAATCATTTGTAAGAGTTCAAACATCTAGTATGAAGGTGAATTTATTAAGATCAAATAAAGAATGAAAACATCGACTATGTTGCGAAAAAAGGGCCAAATTGAGTTTCTTTCTTCCTCCTGTGTGGTATTATCAAGATTATTCTTTGTTTTTGCTCCTCTCCCTCCAATGATACCTAAAATCGTGCAGAAGAATAACGAAATAACAAAAGCTGGATTGCTTTTTTTTTTTCAATTTTTTGGAACATTGTGAATTTAGATTTCGTTTTAACTCGGTGCAAAAAAAAAAGGTATGAGTTGATGAAACGAGCAGGAATTTCGAAATATTTTTACACTTTTCTTACAGAGTCAAAAAAGACTCGTATTATAAACTGATTTTACACTTCAAACTCATCGTCTTTAAGTCAAAGAAGTTAGTCATACCTTCGCTCATTCGATATCAAATCCCAAAACATCATTCAAGGGTGTACATAGTCTACCCTTTGCCATGACGTCAACATTGACATTGAAAAACCGGCAAGAAAATGTTGAATCGTAGACAAAATAAACCCTATGGGCAAAATATTTCGAAAACGGATCCGTTTTATTCCGGGTTATAATCCGTTTCTGGATTATAACCCGGAATTTTCCTGTTTTCCGGCTTCTAAAACGGATTTCGAACGGATTGTAATCAGTCTTGCCGGAAATGAGTCCGGATTGTTTTCCGTGAAGGCTGTTATATGATATTTGTTGGCCCGAGTTATAATCCGTGAAACCGTTTTACAAACGGATTTAAAAAAATTGCCCAAAAATTATCACTGATTATAATCAGGAAATCCGTTTTACAAACGGATTTGGAAAAATGATCAAGATGACAAAAATATCTGCAAATTTTCAGATCCGATGGTCGAAAATGAAAACGGACTGACAACGGATAAAATTCTCATTTTCCGGATCATTTTCTCATTTTTTGCCCATCGGGAAGGCAATTTCTTTGACACATGTGTTGCAGGTTTGCTTTTTGGCAGCCAAAATGACGATTTTCGCCATTTTTCAGCTAAAAAGTTCACTTACAATTTCCTTTTTCTTTTCATTTGGCTGAGTTTCACATCAAATTTGCTCAAATTTAGATTTTGTTATCCTTGAATATATTTTCTTTGCCTGGATAAAGCTGTTTCTTTAGGTTCCGGTTCAGTTTCCTGAACACATTTTCCTGACATGACATCCACCCGACATGACATTTCCCTGAAATTACATTCTCCTGACATTCATTTTCATGACATTTGTTCTCCAGACATTATTTTTCTTGATATTCATTTTCCTGACATCATTTTCCTGACACCGTTTTCCTGACATTCTTTTTCCTGACATTCATTTTCACCAACACCGAAATTAGTGTGGCTGAACTCGCTCTAGGAAGGCGAGTTAAAAACTCTCCCAAGCCTAAGTGGGTTCAGCTAAAAACACTCATCAGGTCTATTGTATTGGATTATGACACATATGTAGAAAATGGTGAGGAAATTGAGAATCTGACAACATTAGCTCACACCAAAGTTCTGTCATAAGAATGATAACAAATGAAAATAAAACCAACAGTTGGAAAAACAGTATCAGGAAAATAAATGTCAGGAAAACGATGTCAGGAAAATGATGTCAGGAAAATAAATTTCGGGAAAATGAATGTCAGGAAAATAAATGTAGGGAAAATGAATTCAGGAGAATAAAATGTCATGAAAATGAATGTCAGGAAAATTTAATTTCAGAAAAATGTCATGTCGGGAGGATGTCATGTCAGGAAAATGTGTTCAGGAAACTGAACCGGAACAGTTTCTTCAATTTCATTTTTTTAACTCGTTTTCAAAGCTACAAAAAAAAGATTTTTTGAGTGTCAAAAATGCGTTGAAATTTTCGCGAATCACATGAAAAAACAAAATTAGACTACACCCGTATGATAATATAATATATATTATAAGGACTCAGCAGGTTTTGAACTTGGACCGGAGATGCGCATCCTGTCTTGCAGAAAAATGCATTCACTCGACCTTTCCGAATGAAGCCGCGCAAATGACGCCAACTAGCCCAGGTAGAAAGTCGAAGGTCGAAAGAGTTTAATGAACTGTCGAAATAACAGGCGATAGATCCAAATCAGTTGCCAAAATGGGAGCGACTGAGAACGAAGGGAAGGGGATGTATAGGTCTTTGGAAAAAAAAAAAAAAAAAGAGACGGAAGGAAAATACGCCCAAAAAGAATCTTTGGCGACATCTTTTCTCTAGACAATGGCACTTCGAGAGAGAGAAAAGAGTGACAGAGATAGGAGAAATGCGATGAATAAAAGCCATGAGCGACTATAGGTGGTACCTATACCTCTTATATGTGCATAATATTAATACGTACAGAAAGCAGGTAGCCTATATACTATTTGTGTGGACGTCGAGATGTATCCTGCGCACAGCAGTTTGCTCCAGAATAGCAGAACGAGCAAAATTTTTCAACGTGCAGCGAATTCGATGTTGCGTAAACAGGTAACTTCATAAAGAAACCGGTATGTGCGCGATTAGTGTATCGTTTTTCATTCATGTATTTATGCAGGGAGTTATTTTTCTTTACAATACCAACTTTCTGAACTCGAATTTCATACAGGTTTTCATTTAATTGAACCCACTTTTTGGCGCAGCTATTGTCACTGCGTGGTTGCTGGACACGAACACAATAACTTCTTGAAATTTCAACTTCAATAAACTCGCACTATCGCACCTCGAACCTCATTCGACCAACACCTTACAGACGTTTGAATTTGAGTCACTATAATGACATATACTTCCTTACACAATAACTACCTACAAACTCGCATCCAAGATAATCGAGGGTTAAAAAGTTCGACGTAAAAATTAATCAGCAGTGAATTTCTTTTCAAGAATATTCTAAAAATTTTCAGACTGGCAAAAAATCTTACGCGCTTTCTAAAAAAAAAAGATCCCAAATTCTCTAAAAGGCTCTGTCTACGACGTTTTTCTCCACAAAAGATCGTCATTTTTTTTTCCTCGAAACCATTACAACGGTACACCTTCGCATCATCTTTTCGAATTGTTTCTCACTACAGTTCTGCAGGTAGGTATAAGTTAACAAGATTTAGTTTTGAACTCACGATCCACTGTGCAAGCGGTTTTTGTCTCTTTTCTCTATTTTCTACCGTATTTTATAAATTAAATAACTAGAAGAACTGGTTACCTGCGTTCTTTTTTTCCTTTATTTTTGACTACGCAGCCAGATTGCACTCTGTAGTTTTTAAATTAAGAATTCTTTCTTTTTTTTTCGGATATTTTTGTCTGCCCATTTTTTCGAGAACGCTGCTGGTGAGGACTACCATGGAGACTGATGGACATGAAAAAGGAACAAATGCGACACAAAAGCTCTCTCTATAAATTTCGGCGAGCATCCATGCTAATGCGTTATATCACCTTGAGCGCTTTTTTTTTTTTTTTTTTGTCTCCTCGGAGGCAAATGACACACAAAATACGTCGAATAATTTAATTTTGTGACGAGTCCGAGTTCGACCGCAAGTTCACGACCTCCTGTCGGGGATGTCGTAGATTTTGGGCCCACGCTTTAAACTTGTGTTCGGCATTTCGACACGGCGACAATGTTGACTTTTGCGCAAACCACAAAAAAAGGTATATTCTCGTGTTTCTTTTTTATGTTTTAAAATTCTCTCGCCAACGTTGGCCGTATATCTAAATTTTTAAATTCAATAATGCAAAGGGTACTTCAACTTAAAGGCAAATGAGATTTACTATACGGACTCTAAGGAATACGATCACACAAAAGATGAAAATGCCCGAGTCTATCTGAAGGGCTGTAGGTGAGTTGCGGCCCAAATTGATTTTGAACCTTTTTTACGAAGTGAGTTGCGGCCCAGACTTTCTGCAGAAGGGAGTGAGTTGCGGCCCAGACTTTCTGCAGAAGCGAGTGAGTTGCGGCCCGGACTTTCTGTAGAAGCGAGTGAGTTGCGGCCAATGGGTTTTTCCAGCTCTGCATTTGTATAGTCCACTCTCCTTTTTCTTATCTTTTAATTTATAATCTGAGTACGTTGATAAACTAGCCTTTTGGTCTCGTTTTCAGTCAGTGTGTGAAATATTTTTGCTTCATACGATTGATTTTTGAAATGGAATTTTTAAAAAATGAAAAAGGCAAGCCTCTAATTTTTTTTAAACAATTTACTTATATTATGTTTCAAGTTTTTACCAAAGCCTTGATTAAATTACAGAACTATTTGACGTGAGTTTTGAAAAGTGCTTTAGATAATAATTTTATGTTTATGATGAAATATTTTCACACATTTTGGGAGACTACTCAGTCAACCTCCTCGTGTTGTCTCCTGGGTCACGCTAATAGACTGAAGGTTGGCCGCCATTGACTGGGCCGCAACTCACCCATAGGGAAAGAAAAACTGGGCCGCAACTCACCCAGGGGGAAAGAAAACCTGGGCCGCAACTCACCCAGGGGGAAAGAAAAACTGGGCCGCAACTCACCCCTATTTCCAGTGTTTGGCCGCAACTCACCGACACCGATCTGAAGCCTGGTTTAAAGTGTACTTTTGCTTTTGTAATAAACAATTTTATTTTTTTTAATTAATTGTTTTTCACGCCGATGGGTTGGATCAATAAAAGCAAAAGCATAAAAGATGAAGCCAAAAGTACATAATATGTGCACCAGGCTTAAGGGAAAAACTCTTGCGCGCAGAAAATCTTGCAAGAAAACCAGATTTTCAAGTAACTGCACTGTCATCGGTGCGGCAGTTCACCCTCTACCGAGTGTTCCATCCAGCAAATGGAATTTCCATCAGACTCTATACTCTCATCAATCAAATCCAACCTTTGGCGCAAGTTTCAATTCCATAATTATTCACATTCGGAGAAATGAATAGTAAAAATGCGCTAAATAGTACGGCAATTTTTCTCATTCAGTGACAGACATTATTATTTATATTGTAGTTATTTTTCATGTTGCAAGTACTTTTATCTGCATAATTGAGCTTCAAAATTGAAATTTACAATTTGCATAAATACACCTTCCCCATCACATAAACAAAATAGACGAATAAAGGTAAATTGAATCGCGAGATGGGTATTTTTGTGGAATCTGCTGAAAATCACAGACGAAAATCCATCTATAGGTACATATATGTACCTTTTCTGGAGTCAAACCGAAATTAACAGAAGATTTTTCTGTTGAAAACCTGCTAAAAATGAATGACTTTTACGGCATGATATATGCAGTCACAATTGAAATTTCCTTTTATAATTTAAATTTCTCAATCCGCATTTTCAATTCCCACAAGAGTTTGGAAAGTTTGCAACTACAGGTTGAATCCATTTGGCTCACAATCATGCAGATATGTAATTTAATATTATTCGATGATGCGAAATATGCGTTTCGTCAAGTAGCGGTTATAACTGAGAAGCCTAACCACAGAAATGTTTTCATTCGGTCGAACTTTTACTCGACTGCATTTGACCTGCGTGTATTCTGCATTACACGAGCAAAACAATTACATATATATATCGATTTGCAAATTGACAGATAACGGACTCGCATCGTCTGTGGGTTTTCTATATTCTTTTTCTATACTATTTTTTGGGCGTGTAACCGGATCCTGAGGGCAAACATAACACGCACCCTGTCACTTCACCACAACACCATCAAGGAGAGAGCTCATCAAGAAAGAATGAGTGCAAAAATATAATGAAAAAAAAAGAATTATTCTTTTTGGCGAACATAATACGATGGATGGTTCGTAAAATTGCGAATCGTGCACCACCCTTCCTGCTTTTGTAAACGGTTCTTCTATCCTTTTTTTTTATTCATTTATTTATTTTTCATTATAATTATTATTAACCTCTCTGCTTGACAAAACAATTTAACTAGTTCGGCTATTATTCTATACCAAAAATAAAAATAAATTAGGAGGAGTTTCGAAAATACCGGTTGTAAACGGTTGATGAACTGATACAGAAAGTTTACAAAAAAAAAAAAACAGTAGCGAGGGCGTACTTGAGTTTAGGAAACATCGTTTTTAGGACTTTTTTTTTTACTCAGGAGGCCAATGCTTTCAGTTACACGAATAATTTTTGTCTGACTAAATCGTTACAGCTTACTAGGATGATTGGGTGCACAGCTAAAAGTACGAATTTCTAATCGAACAGAGCTATATTTTTCTCTAAAGTATTGTAGCCTAATCATTCAAGCAGTGGCGCCCACCTAGGGGAGTGGTGCGGTCGCACCGGGTCTCACAATCGAGGGGCCCCATCAGATGGGAATTTTGACCGCCCTTTACGACCAAATATGTTGAAAAACATCGAAGTGAATGAAGTTATGAGGGGGCCACTTTGCTGAAAAGGGCCCTATACAAGTGATCTTGCACCACCTATTTCAAAATACGTGTGCGCCACTGCATTCAAGTCAATATTTTAACCAAAGTGTTGAACGATACTTGGTTCCATACTGAAGTTTCTACTAGTAGTTTTAACATGACTAATTCCGTGTCCTCGAAAGTCAAGATATACATAATGTACACCTACCCAAAATTATAAAAATCAGCTTTCTGGACTCGATAATTTCAAAAATGAACGTAAACCTATGTTCAATTCTCCTTTAATTGTCTTTGTTTTCCTGTAAGTATTTAAAATAATAACCGGCTCGCGCAGCTGGAAGCAACCAAAAAGCAAAAAATGAAGCCAGATTCCTCACCAAATAGGCCTCATTTTAAACAGAGTTCAAAAAACTGAGTCAGCGCCACTCAAATACGCCGAAGCCATCAAATGAGCTTCAGTTATGGTCAGTGATCGCGGTCAAAGATCGTCGTAAATTGTTCTCCAACCATTTCTACATGAGTTTTCGTCCCATAAACGACACATTTAATTGCTATGGCCACGAATAAAATCGCGGATAACACAGTAGCCAGCTGTATATTATATAGCCAGCAGCTACCCAATTTAGCGGGCTCCTTCAACTACCGTCTTTCTCCAGCAGCCCATTCACATTCTCAGTGATCTCTTCGAAATGTGCGAGAGAGAAAAAAAAAGGGTCCGATTTCCACGCATAGAAAGAGAGCGCGCAACGAGCATATTTTTATATTTGTTTTTATAATAGGTTATAAAAATCACGTTCTCCGCAAATTATACAGCAAAACCCGGAGAACTGGAGAACGAGCTACGATAGAAGAGAGAAAAAAAAAAGAATGGGGGGAAATCTCCAGGCAGGAATTGATTGTGCGAAACGACGACGCTCGTTGCCAAAAAATTCAATAAATTTTCACGAAGAAGTTGTTGAGCTGTGTTCGATTCGCCAGCACACAGTACATGCCAACATGATCGTCGTTTTTTTTCAGCAAATCACGTTTGTCCGATAAATCGTGCCCTAAAATACACTTTTCTTTAGAATTCGGTCTTTTACTCTTTCTGCCTCTGCTTTTGTGTCTTTCCCCCTCTATAATATTATTACTCTAAAACACTCATCCTTCTCTCGCTGCAACCTACATTTTCTACATTGGTTTTACATTTTGTCTCACCTCACATTTTCTACTTCTTTTAATTAAGTAGAAGGTTGTGCATATTGGGAATACTTTATGTATCTTCTACCTTTCGCTCAGTTCTTCAGTGATCAATCAATCAGCATAAAGCAGCAATTCTATTTTTTGAATTCTGATTGGTGATCGGTGGATCGCAGAGAAATCAAGTAAAAGACAAAAGACATACATTTTATTCCAACTGTAAACCAATCTTTCAATGCAAAAACTTGTATTTATTTTCCATGTTTTTTTCAACACTATAGATCGAGTGGAATTCAGACATTGTTTCAAGATATATACATACAGGGTGTTGCGTTTCAAGCTACCCCATTGAGGCATTTTTGTTCTCGCGTTACTGAAGAGAATTGTACCTAGAATAGAGGCTATTTTTATTTGAAACTCGATGAGGAATTTTATTGATACGTGTTTTAAGTTGATCTAATTGCAGAGTTATAGCTAAATCAAAACTAGAATATATATCCTTGAAATCAAATCTACACGCCGTAAATGCTGATAAGAGGAATTTAACATTGGCAAACTCAATACATCCAGTATTGAGTAAAAACGGATTATGCTACTGGCCTGTAACATTATCACTAGAAGTACCAGGTGGCGTCATATACGACGCCAGTCAAAATTTTGAGATGGACTACTCGAAGGAACAATATTATTTGAGAAATTCCGTCTGGTGTCACACGACGCCGCACCTGGTCTTTAGAGCTTATTCTTGTGGCGTCGTATATGACGCCACCTGGTCCTTTGAGTAATCGAGTAAAATCTGGTTTTTTTACCCGATGGGCAAAAAATGAGAAAATGATCCGGAAAATGAGAATTTTATCCGTTGTCAGTCCGTTTTTATTTTCGACCATCGGATCTGAAAATTTGCAGATATTTTTGTCATCTTGATTATTTTTCCAAATCCGTTTGTAAAACGGATTTCCTGATTATAATCAGTGATAATTTTTGGGCAATTTTTCTAAATCCGTTTGTAAAACGGTTTCACAGATTATAACCCGGGCCAACAAATATGATAAAACAGCCTTCACGGAAAATAATCCGGACTCATTTCCGGCAAGACTGATTACAATCCGTTCGAAATCCGTTTTAGAAGCCGGAAAACAGGAAAATTCCGGGTTATAATCCAGAAACGGATTATAACCCGGAATAAAACGGATCCGTTTTGAAAATATTTTGCCCATAGGGTAGTGTTATTATACATGCGATATATTTGACCTATATATTCCATCGACGTCATAATGATCATTTCTGCTTTTACAGTGAGACCCAATATGGAACTTTAGCACTCTAGCTGGGTAATCTGCCAAACAAATTACCCGACAATTACCCGCCAACGAGCGAATTGCGAACATTGTTGTACTTTCAAGTTTGATGGATTTGAGAGACGTAAAATAAATGTAAATAAAGGTACAGCTTCTACTACTACCGAATCTATAAGATTCCATAAAAGCCGCCAACACTGTACGCTTTTACTCTATACGACACAGAATGTCCAGTCTTTCACTGCCCCTTCACCACCACCACCACACTCCAGCAATTTAAAATACTTTTTAATAAGCGTGCAAAGTGTGTCGCAGCACAACCGTCTGCGTACACTCCGTACACAATGAATGTAGGTACACGAAGATCATACCGTAGCTTCGAGTTCCAGCTGCGAATATTTTTTTTTTTTCCGTCTCGTACTCGTTCCTCTTTTTGCACCGGCCAAAGTACCTATTGTTTATCGACAACCTACTTTCAACGATGTACCTTTTTCTTCTCGGTTTTTTATTTTCCTCATAATATTTTTTTTTTTTTTTTTCTTCTCCTCCATCAGTACCTCTCTTTCTCGGCTCTGTATTTATTCGTTTCATGTTTAAATACGGAGCCCGCTATTTATTTCCATTCTACTACAATTCATGTACCGTTCCTCTTCCTTTCTTTGCCCCCGCTCGGCTCCCCCTCGCTGCCAATCTCGACACTTATTTTAATACACAATCCGTATATACTCGTATTCTGGAACGCCGCAATTACCTTTAACCTAAACGTCAATCGTACATTCTACGGCTGCCCCAAAAAATGACGATTTTGCGCATTATTAACGCTCTCATTCTTTTTTCCAGCGAACGCGAGGGGAAGTGGCGAGGAAGACTCGATTCGTAAGACAAACGAATTTGATATGGTCTCTCTAACTGGCCACAGAAAATTGTGACAATTAACTTTCCAATCGAGTTTTCCATTTGGCGCGCGAGAATCGCGGCTGCATATTGGCGGATTGCAACGGGCAAAAATTTCTCGACGGATGTGAAATCAATCGCGAATTTCCAGCGCCACACCGACCGAATGAAATGAGACTAGAACGAGCGAGAGTAGTGGTACCTACGCGAAAGATCCACGATAATTTGTAGAAAGTTTCCGCAAGCGAAGCAGTTAACCGGCCGTTATCAGATGCAGAATTTCATGATAAAGAAGGGTAAAATCCGACTCTATATACATTCATTTGCTGATTTACCAAATCTAGTTTCTTCAATGGACATTTATAACGTAAGTATACTGACAATAATTTCACGAGTGGACAAAGTGAATGGACAAATTTCTCAAGGATATGCACCACCAAATCCATTTTAGCGTTAAGAATGGAACATTTTCCTTTAGGTACTGTTTGTGGCCAAAGTTTTGGATAGAAAATCGCGATATTCGCATAATTATATATAATAAACTCTTAACGAAGTGACACCCAGGTTATTCAGTGTCATTGTGGCACCCATGTATTTAAAATGTTAGTAAATGTCTTTGTGACCCACCGTAAGTAAATGCTATCGTGGCACCCATGTAAGTAGGTTAGTGAGTGTCATTATAGCACCCTGAGGCGTTGCCAAATATCTACCTTTCAGGGTGTCACAATGACATTTATTAATGCATATACATGGGTGCCACAATAGCATTTACTTTCAGCGGGTCACAAAGACATTTACTCAAATAAATTTGTAGCCTAGCTAAGTAAAGATGGCTCCAAACGAACCATAATGTGACGAAGTCACACTTCTAAGTACCTATATTGAAGTTAATTTAAAAATTTGAAAAATACATACAAGATCAGGTTCAGTTTTGATTCGCCTGATTTTATTTAAATTCCCATTTAGCCAGCCTGCGCAGTCACAAAAATTTAAATTCTCATTTAGCCAGCCTCCACAGTTTCAAAAATTCAAATTCCCATTTAACCAGCCTCCTCGTCCTCAGTCTCGATAATGCAAATTCCATTTATCCAGCCTCCAGTCTCAGAAATTTAAATTGCCATTTAGCCAGCCTCCGCAGTTTCAAAAATGCAAATTGCCATTTAGCCCCCTTCCACAGTATTTAAAATTGAAATTCCCATTTAACCAGCCTCCACAATCTCAAAGATTTTCTTTTCCCATTTAGCCAGCCTCCTCAGTCTTGAAAATATCTAGTGAGGCATTTAATAGAAGCTAAAAAAATTACCGAGTACAGAGTACAGACTATAAAGACTCATTCAAAAACTATATAATTAATCTGATGAGTGAAAAAAAAGCCAATATTTAATTAACCCTTTGCAAAATCTTATTTTGCATTGTTGTCATGTTTTGGGTGCCACAGTGTATCTTATTATCAATGGGTCACAAAGACATTTACTTGCAGCTTATGTATGTTTGTATGTAACACTCTCGCACTCTGGTGGAACATACAGGGAACCCCCCAGTATGTAGTAAGAGTTTGGATGTCAATGTGACACCCGGGGTAAAATGTGGATTTGCATCCCCCATGCCCCCTAGACCCCAAAACCACCAATTTCAGCTAAAAACGTTATAGCACCCAAATCCGGGTGCCACAAAGCAAAAGTGGGTGCCACAAGAACATCCAATAAGGAAATTGGGGGTCACAATAACGCTTGACAAAAATATAAATACACAACCTTTGAACATAAATTTCCACAGGGTTATATTTTTGATTTTTTCTCTCCTAAAACCGAGATTTCTGTCACGGTGAGAATTAAATTTAGTTCTACTATATAATTGTCTTGTAAAAGCAAAATAGTAGATCAGAAATGAAAAAAATTAAATTCTATAGAGATCCAAGATCAAGATTTTTTAGTGTAAGTTGATTTATGTGACAGTGATATGCGAGAAAAAATCCACTTTTTCCAGCCTGCAGAAGCAGTTGCCAGAAAAATTTTTCATTTAATAAGAATCGAATATGAAAATATAGTTACTAAATTATCTATTTGTGTGATAAGGAAAATTTTACTTTTTTCCATTTTAGTCGTTTGAAATCAGATTAAATTAGGCTCTTCACTATAATGCCTTCTGTACCCACTCATTCGTACATTTCTTAGTTTCTGAAAGTTTTTGTTTCAAAATATAGTACGTATATGTATAACGATTGTTGACTCACGGCATTTTAGTTCTATGAAAGGCCAATAAAAAATAAAAAAATCATAAGCTATTTAAAAAGGTGAAATCGCACAGTTCATTATCCCATCGCCAAATATTTTCCAACAGATTTAATTAAAAAATTTTCAAACGACGAAGGAAATTAATAGCTCGCAATTATCAGCACTTATTTTTGCTTTCGGAGTTCATTTACTCTAATTACTTCAAAATTTCTTACCCAAGAGCAATATCTAATTACTCGCCATTCCGCCTTCCGTCATGATGAAATTTTATAGAACGAAATGAAGTATTAAACTCACCTGAAAATGAAGAAAAAACAACCATAATTAAAATGTAATCAAATGAACGATGAAATCGCAAGTCTAATATAATTTAAAATTAGTACTACCTATTGAAAATCAGTTTTAAACGTTTTAATATAATTATGTATATTATTTCAACGTCATTAAATCGAAAATCGAAACAAATTCGATAATAACAGAGAAAATATTTTTGATTAGTCCCACGCCTTATCAAACGTAAGGTAAAAGTACCTGCAAATATCGCCTACTGTTTTTAAGGCTTCATTGAGAGTAAATAAAAATTATTAATAACGCCACTAAGTCACCAAACATGTTAAGTGTATTTTGTAAAGTCATATCCCGATCTGCAATGTGACACTAATGTGGATGGGAAATTTGACGCAGATGTGGCAAAGATTCAACCAATCAGGAAGCAGTGGTACTTTTGTGACACTGATGTGACCTATAATTTTTCCACCGGAGAAGAATGGAATCACATCAGTGTCACAAAAAAAGCCACTGCTTCCTGATTGGTTGAATTTTTGCCACATCTGCGTCACATTTCGCGTCACAGTTTGCAGATCGGGATTCTGAGTTTGAGTTACTGCAAATCAATGCTTAGAAGGAGCGTAAAAATATTTAGAGGAAAATATTCAAAATTGCAATTTCAAAAAAGTAGTGCCCAATATCGCCATCATTTTGATACCAAATACATGGCAAACACTTCAACAGGAAGAGAAGGCATAGATAGCTAAAATATGATTTGAAATCTTGGATTCAATGATCTATAAAATAGGTATATCTCCTCTGATATATCACACTTGAAAGTCATTTATTTCATATTTTAGTAATTTTTCAGCCTCATTTCAGCCATTTGAACTGAAATTTCGATAAGGCACTCTGAAATATACATCTAAAATGACGTATCATACTTAAAAATTGTAAGTATTTAACCCTCCTATGCTTTTTTAATGCAAAAATACAATATTTGTGATCTTAATATATCATTCAGTGAGCGATATTAGGGATTCGATGGTGGGCAATATCACGCAACTTATGCTTTTGAAGAAATTTCATGGGGACAGATTTCCAATTATTAAATTTAAACTGGGGAAAAAATTAAGCTACTGGGCGATATTTGGCATCTCTGTACCTTACGTAATCTTTGTGACAAATTCATAGAATCGGTAGCTACAAATCTTGAATAATAATTGTTTTCTAATTGAAATTTTCAAAATTACTGCTAAATTTTTTTTCAGTCTAATGCTAATTCATTTCAGTCCATCTCAATTATATATGTTTTCACAACTTGTTAAGATGTTCAAAAATGACAGGAAAAATACTGGAATATGGTTGTTCTCAAAACCTAGGTACTCTTCACTTTATCTAGCAACATTTACACACTGAATCGCAATCAACCGATAAGGATGATGATTTAGGTACACCTCGAAAACACAAAAATTTCTGTCCATCCTCTCACACGGTTTCTCGATCGATGAACATAATTTTTCTTTTTCAAGACGATTTCTTGCTACAAATTCCGAGAACCATTAGATGCTGCGGTCCATTTTCTTTTGGTCGATTCGTACAATTTGAACAATTTCGCCTGCACGTCTACGATGATGAATGTTCACAAATTTAAAGACTGGCCTCTGCGCTGCTCACCAAATTACAGATGCCTCGATCCACCTTCGGGCCACAAAAAGGGTTTCCAACATTCGCTATATATACATATATATATATATATGTATGTAGCCTATCAATTTCTTCCGGATGCGAAACAATGCACCACGAAGGCGTTTACAGCTAAGATAGAAAATTACGGTTCCGCAAATCGATTAACTCGTGGCCCAGTCTACAACTATACAAGACTTTTTATGTAGAACCGTTCGAATATCGGTAAACGACTGGGTAGAGAGGAAACCGTTTACAAGTGAATAGAAGATAAGGGGTTACCGGAAAAAAGATGAAGAAAAATTAGAAAAAAATACTCATTTAACACCACGTTACTAACCATACAGCACAGAACCAGTATCTACTTAATTCCTGTAAACAGCATTAACCACCTTCTTAGGCGCCATCAGTTTCTAACAGAAGGGTGAGAAGGTTAAGGGATGAAAAAGGAATATTAAATGACCAAACATTAGTTTCAGTCCGAAACCGATTCACAATAATCTTGAATAATAATATGCTCTTCAATAATTTCGGTGGGCAGTTTTAAAAAAATTTTTGAGTAACCTGATGAAAATTATTCTACAGTTAATTTTCGAAAATAAACGTCAAGTTTTGATTTTTTCCTAACTAATTTTTCTTTTCTATAATTTCGATCAACCTTTCTTTTCCGCAGTACACAAAATTAAGAAATTCGGTATCGCAGTAAAAAATTAGCCAATGTTATTTTGGTTTTCGAAATCTAGGTACAATAATTTGGATCATTCGTATATTTCTTAATAATTTTCTTCAGATTATTTCTGGTGTTTTGTAATTAAATTAATTTCTGTTGTAAGTAATTCTAAAATAAAGTTTGACAATTTCGAAGGATAATATTCCATTGTAAGCTTCGAAAACCAATAGAACAATTTAATTTTTTTTTAATATAATTTTTTCTGATATTTTTTCCGAGAATTTTTTCGAAATACCTGTTTATCAAACTTTATTTCGTGAGCACGGTTTAATTTTAAAAGAGAATTATTGAAAAAAGTATAATTTCATGGTCTTCGAAGTTTACAAAAATTTTTTTTTTATTCAAGTAATTTATTTTACGGTGTAATTCGAAAATTACAAATTTCAAGGAATTACGAGTATAATGGAACATTATCAAAATAATTTAATTTTAGACTTGGAAATTTTTTGAAGAGATTGTAAGAAAAAAATTGGTTTCTGTGAATTTAAAAATTTTGTTCGTTCGAGATGACATTACGTGTAGATCTAAAATAAAAATTATAACTTACTAAAAAAAACATTATTGAGTATTCTGAAGAATCAAAATCCATTAAATTATTTTCAGTGACAATTTTCGCAAAGTATACAAAATCGGAATTTCGTTCCAAATTTCAATCCCCTATGTATGCTTAGCAAAAATTACATCCCCCAGAGTAACTGCATCCTAGAAAAGACATCGAAAGATGAAGCATATAGAATCCCATACTTTTCCAGCCAAGCTGATGTTTTATTTTTAGATTTTTATTCGTTTTTTAACCTTACGTCGACCAAATTATAGGCTCTTACTAATAAATTTATTTTATGGCAACTATAACTCGATTTTACTCAGCCACAGTGTAATTTCTTTTCGATTTTAATTACAAAATTTCACCATCATCCGACCAACGATAAGCGTTCAGTCTTCCGTTAATACAAATTACTAATTAGCCGAAGCTAATTCGCTAACAAGGATCGAGAGTTGAATTTTAGTAGTATTCGAAAATAAATTAATGCAGGTCATAAAATGTAAAACTAAAATATTTTTTAAGGTAAGTTTCTAACTTGTTTGTAATGGTTAAATTAATATAATTCGGCAAGCCGGCACCAATTTAAATAGAAATCATTTAAACAAATCTCAATTCTTAACGTTACATTTTGCTTAACCTCAAAATGAAAAAAATTACAGTATTAGGTATGTCTGGCTTCATTTTCAAAAGATATGCTTCAATTATTTTTCAAAATCTTACATAAAACTTCTTAAACTAAAGCAAAACTATCCTTCAAACTTTCTACATTTCGAAATTGAAGGGGCTGATAATGACTTCGAAAAATTTAATATTTTTCTAACATAATTCTAAACAATTTTATAAGCTTAATACAGTGTTGTTCCGTCAAATAAGTCAAGTTATTTTACCGTAATTTTAAGTGAAAAAATTAATTATTTGACAGTTTTTTGACATTATTTCACGTCAAAAAACTATCAAAAGAGACAACAGGAAAAACTTAGAAATTCCTTAATTATTGCTCGAGTATTGATTGAAAATTGCAGATTTCATATGCTCTATTTTTCTCAGGGCAAAGAAAAACTTTTTCGGTTTGTTTTGTAAATTCTAACATAAGCAAGATTATTATGTGGTCTTTGAATAATATTCTCTCATTTTTACAATTTCTAATTTTCTTCTGACAGCAGTTGGCTTTGAAACTAATAAAAATGAAATTGGAAATTTGAAATTTGAAATTTAAATAAATGTGCCTGCAAGACTTTAAGATGAGGATTTAGAAGTTGGTTCATAATAGAAATTGATAATATGTCTTGTTAGTTCTTCTTTTTACTGATTAACATTGAAGCGAAGGAAATGTAAACAATAATTAAAGTACTTTGTAGTCATTAATTTGATCAATAAAATCAAGATATTCTCCATGTGAGCTTAGCGTCAAAATCAATTTTTTATTTTTTATTTAGAGTTTGGTTGTTGGGCCTTCTCACTAAAATAATCCAAAGTTTAAAATGAAAATGAATCATCCAAAACCAAACGAAACAAACTCGATGTATTACAAAACTCATAATGATAACAATATAAATTCAGTTTTCACAATAAAATTATTATCTGACGTTTTTTGACATAATTTGACAGTAAAATTTTTTGACTGTAATTTTACGTTATTTGACGTTTTTTGACATGAAATGTCAAAAAAGTTATTTGACGCGTCAAGGAACAACACTGGCTTAATACTTGAGAAATTTTAAAAAAATTGTTTGGAACGTAGAACGATCATTCATCATTATGATGTCAATCAAACCTGTTATTACATATTGTTGCTCAAACATGACACTGAAGGGACCATCCTAAGCTCCAAAAAAATTGACCTTAATTTTCGTGGCTCAATTAGCATTATACTATCAGGCCCTAAAATATAATTTGAGCGCAAAATTAAGCATAATTTTTATGAAACGCAGCCAGTTTAGGGTTTAGCTGACGATGTGTTAAGAAGCTTAAAATAGTAAGATTAGTTTTAAAGCTGCGGATACCTTCAGCTATTCCATGCAATTCGATCGCAAATAAAGCAATGAAAATTAAGGCAGAAGACAGGCAATAGAATAATGTACGTAGTATCTTGAGAAATTACGACTTTATCAAGGCTAATACGTATTTTAAAATCAATATTTTAGGCAGTTTCCTAAACCGGATGAGTAAAAATGAATGTACATTTATAACGGAAGAATAAGTGGGTAAGAATCTACTTACTGGAAATGTGACCAAAAGATTTCCATGCAAATACCTATACACATTATATGCAATGCGGAAAAAAATGTGATGGGGGGGGGGGGAACAGACGATGGGGAAACGACAATGTATGTGTAGATTACAAAAATCAGCATTCGTTAATTTTTACGAGAAAAACTAATTTTTACGACACGAGTCGGTAATCAGAAATTTATATAAAAATT
The DNA here is from genome assembly GCA_038050395.1 of Parthenolecanium corni. Lineage (NCBI taxonomy): Eukaryota > Metazoa > Arthropoda > Insecta > Hemiptera > Coccidae > Parthenolecanium > Parthenolecanium corni. Next base: position 2,807,568 of record JBBCAQ010000014.1, on the reverse strand, counting down.
CGAGGGAAAAAAATAACGCTAGATGTACAGTTTTCTTCTTATCTGACGAACGATCAACTGGACTGATAAAAGGTTAAAGAACCACAATCGCACTCCGATGAGGAAATGTCTAAATAAATGCACGTGTCTTGACCTGTCTAAACGATAACAACACTATTTAATAATTTAATGGTGCATCTTCTATAAAGGCGTCAATGTCCTACAAAATATGCGAAGTAATTGTTAAGCAGTCAAACAAAATATAACTACCTAGTTTTTCTCAGGCAGTCGGCTAAAATTTTTGTTCAAATATTCGACAACATCCCAGATTTATCACAGCGATATAAGTTATTATTTTAAGGCTGTATACTGTACTCACAAAATGAAACTTTTCCAGCTTCGAAAGAAACAGAAGTAAAATTATTTTAGTTGATATCTTTATTACGTTCACACTCATTTTATCTCGCAATTCCCCACCACCATCAAAACTTTCAATATATTTAGTAACACGCATATGTATAACTTCACTCAGAGAAAATTACTTGGAAGCTCAAAGTTTTAATAATCCACTCTCTTCTGATATTGTAATTAGTAAGGCAACTGCTTTCGCATTTATCAGTGCTATGTTTTGTATTGTACTATATTATTTTGTGGAGGTGAGTTTGGACGTAAAGGTGTATTGCATCAGACTTCCAAAAATACGTCTCAACTCCAGACTTACAGTACTTCATGTTTAGTCCCTGCACTGAGAGAAAAAGGTAGTACATATTACTATACGTTGTAAAGTAATTTTTCTAATCGAGGTAATAAAAATTATTATTTTGTAGTAATAAATATTCTTATATGATGGTAAAATGGGCCACAAAGATGGTATAGTTCACTATTTTTAAAGCAAATTTTTACAACAATTTTGAACTGTCCCAGCTTTTCTATCCTCAAATAGTAAAAATTACGATTGAAATTTCTCTCAGTGTAGAGTTTTTTTTTCCGAGTGTATTGAGTGCACTTGGAAGAAATGATTCAAACAATGACCCATTGTGGGTCATCGACTAAGAAACGTCTGGCAATGATACGACAATAATAGCTTTTGTACCCTCTGAAACCGACAGACGCATTTTCAGGTTAATGAAAATGACCATGCAGTGCTCGACGATTTCCTTATTTTATTCAGCGTACAACTAAAATCAAGAAACCAAATTCGTTCCACTGACCGAGGGTCGACACTAACTCAAATATCAACACGAATTCGGTTTCGCACGCGTGAATAAGTAATTAAAAACTGGCGGCAAAAAAACGGACGAAGTTTGATAATTAAGATAACCGAGTTTACCGAAACTAAATAGAAATACATGGCGGATTCTTCTGCTGCAAAGTTTATGGGCCAGTAGCTGGGAAGCGAGAAAATTAGGTAAACCGGTTTTTATATTCTTCACATAGAATTCAATATTAATAAAATTTTGGTATAGGCCTGCGCGCGTATTAATTATATTTAATTTAAAAATGTGAATTAAAATAACGGCATATCAAGACTTGACGCCAACGGTCCCCAAAATGTGAAAAGATGCTTATCTGCCCGACTGGACGATTCATTTTACAAAAATATTGAATTAAATCTTTTCTTCACTTGTACCGATCTCTCTCGATAATTACAAAGCTAATATTAGTTTCAGAATGTAGTACGAAATTAAAACATTTTCATTTTTTTCAACTAAAATAATATGGGGAATAATAAACTGCACGCTAGAAAAAAGAGGTTTGCACAAAATGTATGGCCACAAAAAATCAGTTTGAGATAACAAAATAAATAGTAGAAATCACGAAATAACTTGCTCACCTCACGCAATATATGAATATAGGTTTGAACGGAAATTTTAAATGCTTCTCACAAAATTTGAGTGCCAAGAGGGGAAGTGAAAATCATTTGAAGAATTTAAAACATGGCGCACAGAAATATGGCGAATAGACATATCAGAGGGCCAGGTAACGTGCACTTGTCCATTTTTTGTTTAGAAAAATCAATGCAAGCATTCATCAGTTGGTATGCTAATCAGGCGCAAAGATGTTCAAGTGCCACTGGAGGCAAAAACTGCTCCATTGGGCCAGAAGAGAAAGTAAGGACAACCATCGAAAGCAACAAGAGCCCTTCTTGTCCAATAATTTCAAAATTTTAAGCTTCAATTAAAGCTGAGTTTTTTTTCTTTAATAATTTTTTGACAATTGTGAAAATCACTTTTTTTTTCAGGGTACAGATTTTTCGAGCATTTTTTTTTCCCGTGCAAATGTAATTCATTTTACGTGATTTATTTGTTCCATAGTTATAAGACATTATTATTGCCTTTGATCTCATTTTTTTATGGGCGACATACTATTTTTTTGGGACATATTTGATCTTTCGTGCATTATATTTATTTCTGTTCATATGCGCTATTTTTTCTGCGCATTCCTTTTTTTTTGCGGGCTGAAAAATCACACCCAAATAATATGATATGCATTTTAGTGTTTGGAAAATATATACCTATAAGTAGTGCTTTTTCTCAATAATATAAACTTTATCTGTGCTCCTATATAATGATAAACACAAAATAAAAATGTAAGTTTCAACTAAGCTGCACTGTTCCATCTTTAATTTGTCAAAAACTTGCACGATAACGTATTATCAGCACTACAATAATGCAGCGCAATAATGAAAATAAGAAAATTACGGAAAATTAATATGTAGTTATAAAAATGCACCGAAGTAATGGAAACAATATCGGCAATTTTTCTACCCCGCAATAATAATTACTTTTCTAAAACAATTACCCATTTTGACAGTTTAGTGAGGGCTCGATATCGATGGGCGGCCATTCATTCCCCTTCATTCCCATCCCATTAATATCCAATTACATTCAATTTACATTCATTTACATCCATTTTGCATCCATTCGCATTCATTTATACATTCATTGAAATCCATTCACATCCCTTCAGATTCATTCACATTTATATTTATGTAAGATTCTTAGAAAATAATGAAGAATCATGCAAACACATCTATCATCTTTCTATTCTTAAAATCCATCAACAGAAGAATATAATCTAAATCTGGTATATATATATGAGAGAACTCTGCAACTCACTATATCAGCGAGTGCTTCAACACAGACAGAAACTGTGGCTATTTAAGAATGTGTTCACATATTCTTACATCCCCATTTTCGAGAGGATTCTACCGCACCAGGGAAAGCCTGCCTTGAGCTGATCGTTTACCAATCTTGGCATTCCGTCTTCCTCAAGATCATCCCACTAGCTTGGCATGTGTTGATTGATTTGTAAGATTCTTAGAAAATAATGAAGAATTATGCAAACACATCTATCATCTTTCTACTCTTAAAATCCATCAACAGATGAATATAATCTAAATCTGGTATATATATGAGAGAACTCTGCAACTCACTATATCAGCGAGTGCTTCAACACAGACAGAAACTGTGGCTATTTAAGAATGTGTTCACATATTCTTACATTTATATCACTAATTCATTTATTCATTCACACATTCATTGTGTGGTGCGTGGAACCACTCGAAATTTCAAAATTTCTCGTGCGGTGCATTTTGAGTCCTGCACTACACGTTTTGCCGGCCATGGATGTGCCATTCTTGACTTCAGCGTCACTATATTGATGGTCGCATTTCACCAATTCATTGACAAGGAAAGGTAAGAAGAACGTACAGACGTGAGACGGCCACTAACACGCGATACCGGCGATTTTCCATTTATGAAAAATTCTGCGGAGGAACGCGTGGAAACGGTTTACATTATCTAGATGACATAGATAGGTGAATAAACGACGAAAAATAAATCCATACTCGGGTAGAGGGCTAAGGAGGGGGTCATCGAGTGCCATCACAAATGTACTGGTAACGAGTTCGTTAAAATCATACGGGATTTTCACGTGTACTGTACCTAGTCGGCGATCAACCGAAAATCTGTAATGTCCGACGACTGACTTTGATGACCGTAAACGAATTTCGGTAGATCAATATTTTTTTCGTACTATATTTTTTGACGTTTTTCTGCAGTTTCGCGTTCTTCATAAAAGCGACCGTCTAGCTGCAAGCTGTTACACTGCGGATGTGCTCAGCCTAATATACACCTGTATACATTATTCTACACATTGGCAGAAAGCACTCTTGTGTACGTCTTCTCTATATGCATTCTTTAGAACTTCGGGCCAAATACCTTCTTTTTTTCTTTTTTTTTTTGACTCGTCTATAGTTTTTCTTCTACAGTTACTTTTTCAACTTCTTCTTCATCCTCTATGGTGTTCCGTTGAAATTCGACAGGTTTTTATATAGATACGTATGTATAATATTGTTTGCCGAGAAAAGTCTGAAACCACTTTGACCAACGGGTTTTGTGTCCGAATTCATAAGCCGTAGGGCACTGCAGATGGCCGAAAAATGCCGGCTTACTAGACCTGCGATGGTAGATTGCAAACGAATGGACTGGATATAGGAATCATCTGCATCGCAGTTATTCGTTGTGGCGGTTAATGTTACCATGAGACTCGACCATTTGGACTGGAGTGCGTGGACTATATATAACTTCCTCGTGAAAACTTCAAATTGGTGCATTTCCGTTTCCCAAAAATAATCACTCTTCTAAAGTGTGGCCCAAAAGTCTTGCAATGTTAATATCCTATAAAAATTAGGTATAGGTACTGATATTATGAAGATCTATAATTCAGCTTTTTTCAGCTCATCTGGCGATTCCCCGCATGAAGACCAATTTTCTATCAAACATTTTTTGTGTTTGCCAAGTCACTACCGCATTGAGGCGATACAGAAATTAGATTGTATAATGCAGATCCAGAGCATGTTTTCAAGTCGATGATTCCTGCTGAATTTTACTGTATTTTTATCTATTGGCTCTGACAATAATGACCTTTCGAAAGTCTTATATTCAACCTGCTCAAACAGGTTACCCTTTGATCAGCAACTATGCATCCCATTTTCTTGTAAAGAAAAGAAAAATCAATGCCCGAAGAGAGAGAGAGAGTTGACTCATCATCAGTTCAATACGCATAATATGGATAAATGTGCGGCGGCTGACTTCGATGGTTCGCAGGCGAAAATGTGGCCACAGAGATTAGAGGCGGGGTCGGTCATTCACACACTACTTTTTTTTTATTATTATTGATATACCGCGATGGAGAAGAGAAACATCTTACACTCGATAAAGAACGTTATATTACAATAGTATACATATATAGGCCTATCGTAAAAAAAAGAAAAAAATGGTCTTACGCACATTTAATTGTTATTACATATTTGTTGTATGTGCAAGTTAATGGCTGGGTGCCGTGATAGTGGTGCCTTGAGTGTGTATTCAACACATTATAACGACTGAGACAACAATAATAGATACAATAACAGCGAAAGATATTATGTTTCATACGCGTATATATGCAGCCTGTATAATGTACTATAGACTCCAAGAAATGCTCGTCAAGTAGGTGAGTGCTCAGATGAATTGGTATTTTTAGTAACGAAGAGTATCCGAATATGCTGAATAATGTGAACAATAATTTTGTTACTTTGTAGGGCGACCATGATAAAGGCATAAATTATGCGTCGGATTCAGAATTTTGTCCGCCCCCCTCCCCTCCAGCACAAGTAGAGTGGAGAAGGGCTTTGGCAATTTTTGGGATTATCTCAAACTATATATAGTGGCCCATTAGCTCCTCCTCCAAGTCCAAAGTTTGCTACCCAAAGCACGTGTCTAGTAATTCGACGCTGGGCACAGTTGAAGCAGACGTCGCAGATATTATTTTCTCTCATTTTTACACTCTTCCAGAGATGCGCATCACATGTCTCATATGGTACTATTCGAGATATTTTGAACAAGAAATCCGTCTTTACCACTATATAGACCTTGCACTTAGCGTTAGCCATAAAATTAGCATTCAACATCATCGTTATTGTCCATAAGTTCCATTAATTATATTGATGTAGAACCCCAAAGTCACCATATACTCGTACTCGCATTCAGAAGAAGACAACTCGACTCGACTCAATATTACATTGAGAATGAAAGTATCCTAATATTGGCTAGGGTCGGTATAAGGACCTCCTGCTTGAATGATATTGGCCGGACACATTCCAACTTTTCTTATAATTATTTATTGGGTACCATAATTCTTTCACAACGCAGTTGACAATGAATGTGGAAAAACAAAGGGAAAATAGCTGCAGGTCTTTACGAATGTAAAGGCTATAAAGATGAATATTCTCTTTTATATGATTCACATTCCTGTATCAGATCCCTTTACACGCAGATTTTTCAAATATTATAATTTCGTATAGTGACGATCCCTATATGGGCAAAATATTTTGAAAACGGATCCGTTTTATTCCGGGTTATATTCCGTTTCTGGATTATAACCCGGAATTTTCCTGTTTTCCGGCTTCTAAAACGGATTTCGAACGGATTGTAATCAGTCTTGCCGGAAATGAGTCCGGATTATTTTCCGTGAAGGCTGTTTTATCATATTTGTTGGCCCGGGTTATAATCCGTGAAACCGTTTTACAAACGGATTTAGAAAAATTGCCTAAAAATTATCACTGATTATAATCAGGAAATCCGTTTTACAAACGGATTTGGAAAAATAATCAAGATGACAAAAATATCTGCAAATTTTCAGATCCAATGGTCGAAAATAAAAACGGACTGACAACGGATAAAATTCTCATTTTCCGGATCATTTTCTCATTTTTTGCCCATCGGGGAAGTAAACGCGGTAACCACAGTAAGGAAGTCCATTCCAAGAAACGAATTAATTTTCTATTCTCATTCACCCAAAACAACCTGACAAGACACGCAACATCTTCAACCAATCATTAACCAATTTATATTTACAATCTCAATAGCACTACTGGCGAAAAAGAAACAAACGAAATCGTCGCCACTCTTTTCCCTTCGAGGGTTCCTGTTTGAAGCTATATATTTTTTTGTGTTCACTATTTTTCCTTTTATGGTGGTCAGTCAACGGCTTCGTAGCACATATAGGTACTCGTATTTAATCTTTGGCCAGAAAAAGAATTTTTCGATCACCGAGCGGTTATAATTAACAGAATATTTGGCCGCGGGCCGACAAAGAGATTAGGATCGAATATAGCGGATTACCGGTAATCTATTTTCTTCTACCCACTTTTTTTTTTCACACTGCTAAAAATTCTCTCGCTATATTCCTCCAGCTTTAGGTCAATACGTGAAAAAATACACGTTGGAAAATGGAAAGGTCAAAATTAGGAAAAAATTGAAAAATTCTTGGCACAACCAGCATAATTAGCTGAGCCTTTACATTATTATGGACTCGAATGCAATTATTATTTTAAACAAGTTAGATTCCAACGATACTCGAGGAGTCCACAATATGATTTATTTTAACCAGATTAACAGCCACCAAAGGACAATTCTTTATAATTATTTACAAATTAATTCAAAACACGTGCACAGACTTCGGCCTCTTCGAAATTTATCGACTGCCATACAACGAGATAGACTTTCTGATATTATTTGTTCTATCTACAGTAGGTTCGCATAAAATTTTAATCAAACCATAAGCGGCACCTTTATAAGATGAAAATATTCGATTCATATCGAGTGACCCACTTTTATCAATAGATTAACCTATTTGACCAATTCGCAATAGAATTTTTAGACATTTTTAATGACAAGGTATTCTTACACTGTCTTTGAAAAATGACTACCGTCGAATGGGGCGACTTTACACACTTTTTTCATGTTTTTCAACTTTGTCCTTTAATAACTCCTCCAATTTTTAAGCTATTGAAGTGAATTTGGTTTTAAAATTTAGGTCTAACATTTCTCAACACAATTGTAAAAAAAAGTTTGAGTTTGCCGCCTTCTTTCTATTTTTTATGATTTTTCAAAACATTTGTGTAAAGTCACCCTTCAATGGGGCGACTTTACCCATCAATTTGTTATTAACGGGTTATTGATGGGTGGGGAGGCAAAATTTGAGGATGTTTGTACTCAGACATACGATTGAAAAGAAACTAGTCAAGTACCAACTTCAACCGTGTGAAACCGAACTGAATATTTTGAGTGTCTGTGGTTAAAAAAAAAAGACGAATAAGAAAAAGGAAAAAACCATATCGCCGCTTCATTTTCTTGTTCTGTTACTGGGTGAAGTGAGGTAGGGGTGGCGATCTTTTTTTTCTTTTCCTCCTTCTACCTGCTTCGATCCAAATCGTATTTTGGTTTTAATTTTTGCCTGGCAATTTATTTATTGGGCTAAAACGAAGTGGGTAAAGTCGCCCCTTGAATGTAAAGTCACCCCGTTCGACGGTAGTTATTTTTACTACTTTTTGTAAGAAAACCAAGACAATTCAAGATGTATATTGTAAATATTCTTAATATTTGTAGTACCTACTTCTTACCATCTCAAATAGTATATTTTACTATTTTCGTGGTAACAATTCTACAATAAATCTTGAATTGTCCCAATTTTCTTATACAAATAGTAAAAATTGGTATCGAAATTCATTTCAGGGTAAAGAATGTTCCAAAAGGGTTTGCTGAAGCGAAGTTTTGAATATAATTTTACATAGGTATACCTACTTATTTTAATTAGAAATAGTATTTAGAAAATTTTATTCTTTATGGATCAAGTAAGTAATCTATTGGGAAGAATAGATCAATAATGTCAATACCTTAAAGCCGAGAGGTGCTATATGTTCAATTTGCAGAATTTATGAGATGTAAGAAGAGAGATCTCATTAGACGCATTTCTTTGGTATTAATACAACTCTCAATCAATTGGATCTCGAAATGATTAATTAGTCTTCATCCAAGTTGACAGAAGCAATATTACCAACAAATTAAAATTTTTTTCATGCTGCTCGTAAAATTTTTAAAATGGACATAGCACCGTTTGGCTTCAAGGTATCGATGTTATCGAATCAAATACTCCAGCCATGTAGCAAGCTGTTATGTTCACCATTTCTTTCTCATTTCTTGAAAACTATTCAAAACGGACACAGCACCTTTTTGCTTTATGCAGGTGTCGACGCGCTCTCAGATTGCATCAGCACAAACATTAGGATTTTGTATAACGGTTCAAGATACGTCCATGGAGTGAGATTTAATATTATAGTTACCCTATAACACTGACTCCACAATCCAGTACAGGCTATAAGTTTCTCAGCTCATAAATTTTCTTCCTAACGTCTCTTCTGACTACTCTATAATATTGAGCACAAATTGCAAATCATATAATTATTTCTTTTCCCAATTTCGCTGAAATTAGAATTATCTCCTAACTGCGCTACCAAAAGCGAAGAAGATTTGCGAAAATGCCAATTACGCCGTCAAATACGGCACAGTCATAGAATCAGCTGAGGAAGGAGCCGAAGTGAGCCGACGACCAACAATTCTTCCGTTACAGTCAATGATCTTTGATGTTAACAGCATTTCGAATCCGTTATAGGCACCTCTTTGCATCTCTGGGCAAACTCGACGGTGCCGTTGCACCGAGGCCGTCATAATTTCTCTTCGCAGACAACAGACGTGTACTTTGGCCTGCTGGAAGGTCGATTTATTACAGAGACGTTGTTCAAGTTCCATCGATGGACAACCAAAAAATATGGTCCTCCTTCCTCAATGTCGCCAATTCTATTCAGGCGGCATTATCCAACAATGCAGTCTCAGTCCAGCAGGAAAACTAGTCAACAGTCACACACTATGTGACCTAATTTTTTCTCCTACAAAGGCCAATTTATTTTGTACCATTTTTTAAGAACTTTCGTAAGATTGAATTGACTTTGTCATGCAAGTATAGAGACGAACTAATTTTTCAAAAAGGAGTTCTGCCACTCTACGCATTATTCCTCAGTACTGATAAGGATGTGATTTTTGTCATTTTCTTACATTCTTACACTATTTGGGCATCATTAAAAAAAAAATAAGTACATCAACTAACAATCTCTTAAAACAGGGAGTAAAAACAGTTTGGCTCCTCATTTTTTGATAAAATTTTACTTATTGAAGGCCAAAAGAGCCAATTTTCAGACTATTTTCCTTATAAAATGTAGATTAGCCTTTTCCTATTTTCATAATTTTAATGGTTTCAGTATGAACTTAAGCTTTGAAAAAAATCAATTTAGCCTTACTGGCATAACACAGTCGGAATTTTTAAACTTAAAAAATTCTAAGGCTTCAGACCAAAATTATGTGCCCCAAGGAAGTAAATTTTCTGGCCACCATCGAGCATTTAGTAAATTTAGAAAACAAAATTTTACTTCTTAATGTATTTACAATATTACAAGTCAGGTATTATTGATAACCTCTTTCCCTTTTTGCTGAGGCCCACAGACAGGCACATCTGTATATTATTATTGTATAATAGAAAATGGTATTTTACGAGTTTCTCAAGTCAAAGAAATGGTATTTATGGAAAACAAATTTCATCTCGTTCATCAATTATTTGAATTCCATTAAATAATTCTATCGTCACAAGTGATTCGTACACGATTCAATCATCGACACATTATCAACGATCGTTTGCAAATACCCTACAACCAACTAACCAGTCATATGGGTATATAAATAGAATAACTAAATTCTTTGGAATTCAGAGAAAACCAACTCATATTTCTGCTAAGTTACTCTCATTTTCCATCACTCCGTGGACCGAACGAAAAATAAAAATCATGAGGCATAGTAAAGGGCATTAACACGCGAACGATGGACAGAATTCCGCAAGAACAAGAAAAAATAGATGGGGAAAAAAAAGAAAAAATTACTAATTCTCGGAATCTAATGAATTGTAAAAAAAAAAAAAACGATAAGATAGGCACTTGAACCAGATAAAACGCGATGACTCCTACGAGCATGATGCATAAAGTAAAACCTTTGTGACTTGAGAGAAAATTGGCGAAAAATTTAACGGATCTAAGTTCAAGGACCATCGAAAATTGCGCAGGGACGACAGAATCGGATGGAAAGAAAAGTAACAAAAGTTTGGACGAAATGAAAAATTCATTCGACCGAAAAGTGAAAGACCCACTCATTTTCAACTTTTTTGTTTGTTCGTTCTCCCGTCACTTAGTTGTTCATATTGCTGAGAAATTTTTGACAATTTTCTCATACCGAGTATAGGAGCCCTCGAGAGTATACCTCCATCAGTCGTTCATCTTTCTCTGCACTTGAAAAAAGGTCACCAAAGTACAAGTGGGACAAGCTTTTCGTGTTCTTAAATTTCAAATTCGTCAGCGTATAGGCCGCAGCATGAGAATATGATCCCCTAGAGGATGTAGATTTATAATTGTTAGAAGACGCATAAAGGTGATAATGTATTGGAGACTATAATTACTATATGAATCCGGTTATGAGGATTTTTCAAAAAAATGAAATACTCGTAATGCCAAACTATTCGATAAAATCTGTAAATGTAAATGAGATTTTTACTGCTATGGGCTTTTCAAAAAATTTTTTTTTCATTTACCATAGCAAAGTATAGGTAATTCTTATTTTGATTTTTAATTATATTTTACACATAAATGAACATTCCCTCAGATTTCAGAAGCTAAATTACCACTTTTAACGAAATATTTATTCGAAAATAGAGTGAGTGAATCAAACAACTTAACAGTTATAATTCATGTCTCACTGCTGGTTGTGAAATAAAATATCAACTATAATCCTGAAGTCTATTGTAGGTCTATTATAGATGCCATTTTTCAATAACTTATTTTTACTTAAAACCAGTTTTGCACAGCCCCCCGCCCCACGAGTTTAACGAAATATTTTAAGTCAGTTGAGGCAAACATTAACCTTACTGAGTCAATTTATTTTCAAATCAAAATGTAAAATCAGGCAAAATTTTTACCAACTTGCGTAACAGGTCATACCTGCGATAGCATCAGCATAAGTATAAAACTTGAAAAAAAAAAGTTCATTTGTTTATCGAGAATCTCTCCTCGAAAATTGCGTCGACAAAAACAGAAATAGAATTCAAGTTTTTTGGTTGCAAAATTATTGAAACTCAAATTATCGCACCGGTGCAGAGATTTCCAAGAAATATAATAAGCCAAAAAAATAGAAAAACTAGTAAGTAGTAAATAGGATTTGAAGAATACATTCGTCAGTAGGTATATGAACTTCATATCCGTACAATCACACAGAAACGTGGTGTCATGGCGTGGCATCATAAAAATAGTTAGCTAAGGTAGCTACTGATTTAAATCGCAGCACTTGAAAAATCCATATCACTTATTACTTCGCTCACTCTCTACATAAGTAGTACTTATCTAATGAAGTGAATGCAATGACTCGCTGGCTTCACATTGACGTTTATCACGATTCAGTTGATTACTATTTTAGAAAAAATACTCATCCAGTTATGAAATACTTTTTTTTTTTACAGCAGAACTATATTCAAAAAACTTTGCATGGAGCCCAGTTATATCGTTAGAGACTAGAGAGAACTATAATATATGTCCTTACCGGGGTCAACGCCCTTTTATCAGTAAGTATTCAGTCACAGATTTAATTTTTTTGAAGGTACCATCATTGAAAACGTTTGATCACTAAAATCCGATACCCCTTTCTACACTCAGCAGCTTGCAATTATCATATATTTCTATAAATTTCTCGGCAACATTTTTGCTGTACAGAAATTCACGTGTTAATTTTTCTATAGGAAACTTAAGCCAATAGCCTCATGATTTATCAGAAAGCAAACCTTGGTTTTCTTTCTTGATATAGGGTATGTAACGATTAAACTGCAACGCTTGGCTGGTTAATAGTCATGCAACAATAAAAAAAAAAAGTACGTATAGCAGAATAGGTATTATACCTAACTAAAATACTGTTTTCCCATCACACACAATGTAGATGCTCAATTAATGTGTGACGTCTGAAAATTACAGTCCCTAAACTACATTTCCGCTGCTTAATGCAATCAAACTACACAATTTTTTCACGCGAGCCTATAATTTCGAGTGTGGGGAAGGTTATGGAGGGGGGGAGGTAATAGATACGAACCAAATCGCAATCATGGTTATGCGGATACGCCTCAACTTCGAGAAACCACATGGCGCAAAATGCCTCATTAGCAATTTGCACAAAAACAAATTCAGCTAGATACAAATTATTCTAATTCGATCTTAATGACATGCGCAAGTTACTATACAGGTAGGATACAGTTCTTGGCCTCCTTCCTCATTCTTTTCGACATTCTATACATGAAACGTGGTTCTATAAAATGCGAATTATACTTCATATTATAGGAGGTATTTAGCATTTTCATCTGCACTTACAGCTAGAGTTTCATTATGTTTCTACATTCTTGCAGTGGCTCGTGCTCACACTGCAAAAGTTACAATAAGGAGGCGCACTTACCTTTCAATAGAATGCGGCGTCGTGACTCGAAGAGCCTTTGTCCGATGTTCCTTCATTGTTCATGACTGCTTTTAATGTCCCGAGTCTATTTGTCACACTACTTTCACAATGATTGTCTGGAATGAGGAAAAAAAAACGTAAATTTCATTTAAAATACATATACTCAAATAGGAAGAAAGTAACAGAAAAATGTTGCGCTAGAATTTGAAAAAATGATAATTAAACTGAGGGAAATTAGAACAAGCAACCCAAAATGTCCTAAAGTTAAAGTTGAAGGGTACTATTATTTATTTGTTCTGTTAGCAACGTATGCTCCTGCAAATGTATATTTATGGTTTTCCGGTTTACAGAATGCATATAGAACTGTAAATAACATTGTAATTATAAAAAATCTACTTTTTCAATATATCACACGGCGCTCCTAGCGGAATTTTGCTTTTCCTAATTAAAAAAAGACCCTATTATTATTTAAAATTTTTCACAGAATCCACCTCGGATTCAAAATGGTACTTTCCGAAATCACATCTTCACATTAACCATTATATAGCAGTGCTGCCATTGTATCGACAAATTATAGAGACAATAATATTTTGACCCACGTTATGCATGCATTTTTCAGCACAGACAATTTATGGAGATGTATTCACGAATTTGTGCTGTAGGATATAACGCCCTTGGAATACTGTCATCATCAATATTTATACATATATATATTCACAGTACATAGATATTTTTTCTTTTTGGCAAACGTTAAGAGAGTTGAATACACTGCCGTTGATTTTCGTCAAGCCAAAATTGTTTTACCCTCTTTCTCTTCCTCCCACTTAGGCATGCAGCACATTATATTCTTCTCTCTCTCTCTCTTTTTTTTCCACCTAGGGCCATCCAACTAATCAATTTTATCAACGCCCATATGCTGGAATTTTTAACTATTGCTGAAAGTAGTCCATCAGAGACGATAATATCAAGGAACATGATGCAGAAAATGAGCGTATAAAATTCTTTTCGACTGTAGTATCAGCTCTCTCCTCCATACACAGCCATTGCAACAAAGTTACAACGTCAAACATATTATCTTTTGATCACTGTAATTTATTCCAACTGGAAAACATTACAAATTTACAAGACAGCATCATTTTTTTTTCGTTCTCCTCGAACATTATTATAATTAATAATTGTGGGTTAAACGAGGGGGAAAAAACAAACGACTAAAACTGACCTACTGAAGAAAACTTCAACTTTTTATGCGTACGGTTGATCCAGAAGTGCGCCCGACCAGTTTTGAATAAATTTCTCGCGTCAACGGAAATGCAAAATTATAAAGGTCAAGGACATTGACCTTTGAGTACCTTTTACAAGTTCGTTTTCATCTTTTGAACAACGTTTTACTTTTTCTAAACTTCGCGTTTGTGTTCGATCGAAAACTCTTTCTGCGTTTAGCCGAAAAGTACTTTCTAAAATTACGGATCGATCTCATTGGATCATGGATTAGAAATCACAATCAGTTAGATCGTTGCTCTTCTGACATCACCCAGGTCCAAAAACACAAATAAGTGCTAACCCTTTAACCATAAGGGATGGTCAAATAACCCACCGTTCCTCCAATATGGAACTCGTAAAATTTTTTCAAAAATACGAGTAATATCAAATGAGTAGCAGTGAAGAGAAAAACAAGTTAGCAGTTTGCCAAAAAAAATGAATTCCCTAATTGGAAACAATTTTTGGAAAATTTCAAATGCTTTTTCAGCTTTTTATCGCAGTGGTCCATTGGTAATTTTTTACAATGAGGGAAACAAAATGTAGTAATTACAAGCACCCGTATAGTAATTTTTCTCATCACAGTTGAGAAAATTATCATTTATTGTAGGACATATGTATGGACTATTTACTACCTCAAATAATAGATTTTACTATTTTTGTAATAATTTCTGCTACGAAACTTGAATTATCCCAGTTTTCCTATTCCAGTTGTGAAAATTACAATCAAAATACGTACTTTATTTCAGTGTATAAAATATAAATCCTTTTGATTTGATTTAGCGAAATCAGAAAACTACAAAAAATTAATAAGTAACAAAATCAGTTTTTCAACAAACTTTTCAGCAACATTAGATGAACATAATATTATGATCTTATAGGATGTCGAATCCTCAAATCTCCCTTCAGCTCATGTTCTCTTCCTATACACACATGAAAGACCTCAAGATATTCTGGCCTTGATTCATACTCAAAAACTCAAAAGGCTCAACAAATCAAGACGCGAACCACATACTACCGCATACTCTCTGTGCGGTACCAGATCGCCCAGATACGTGTAATTGGCACGTCTTTTATTTAACGAGTTCATCATCGGAATAATTTTCAATGACATGAAACGGTTTCGAGTGTGGAAACTATACCATACGCAGGTATTCATTATATGAGAACCGTTCATCGCCGAGAAGATTACTGAAATTAAAAACGACTTCATGAACTCTTTCTGCAGATATGCGAACCGGACCACGATAAACCGGATTCGTATAGCATATCACCATATAGGAACGGCAGTTTTTTTCAACATGTCGATTGACGTTGTTTATAATCATGCATACATTCAGCATATAGGCATAGTAGGTCTACTTTAGTTATAATATATACACACACACACACACACCACAACATACACAATCGAGCCTCTATGGCTCTTTTTAATTTGCAACGTTGAAATTAACAATTTTTCACGCGTCGCACTCTAAACGAAGCTTTTTTTCTCCACGCAGGTCAAATGTTCAGATAGGTATAAGCCTATACTTCTCCGCCTTCGATACCCAGCACCGACTTACCCACCCATAAGAGAACATTTTCAGAGGAATTTACGGGATGGTAGACACATGCGAATTCCAAATCGAATTGAGGATCATATAGATAACAAATTGAACTTAATTCAAAGAAGTATTCCACAAAGAGCGAGACATTGACTAAAACTTTTAAGATCGAAATTATGTAAAAAAAAGTTTATAATATCAATAGTATTGTATAAGAAATCTATGAGGTTCATACATGGAAAAATTAGCAAACATTTTATTGTAAAAAATTAACTATTCAATGGTTTCGGAAAATAAAAAAATCAAGAAAAGACAAAATTTAGGGAATGAAAGAAGCAAAATTATTGGGTCAGTCAAAATATTTATTTAAAAAAAATTTTATTGCATAAACTTATGATATTATGCTTCAACTGATAGAAGAGTTCTGGCAGTGAGAATGAGCAGATGAAAAAAAAAACTCCGAAATTGGGCGATGAAAAAATTGACAAGTCAGTTACAAGATGGTACTAAAAACATTGTTTTTTCTTGATGTTTGAAAAAGAATTTGAAGATAACGCAACAAAAATATGAAGAAAATGCGGTATATCAAAGAAAGAGAAAAATTTAATTTAACCAAATCGGGTTTCTTTCTCTTAACCAAGCAATGCTACCAATCTGAGAAAAGAAAGCATTCTTTTGACTACAAAACGTTTGAAATTCACTTCGATTTCTAACAAGTTCTATATTTTGTTGGCATTATAGTTATATTGACACTTTTTTTTTTCCAAGTATGGAGCACTTTTTGAAACTTCGATAAAATGCGGTGAAAAGAAAGATGATGCATTTCCGAAGATTTGAGTCTTGACAAAAAATGTCAAGTCCGTAATTATAGTTAAATAAATTTTTTGCTCCGACTGGCAGACAGAAACCTAACTCCGCATGGAGAAAAAATAATTCAGTTACTCTATACCAACATCCAAAAGGTTTTAATAGATTGAAATTATTGTTAAAATTCTATATTTTCGTTTAAATTTCTCCTCTTATACGGTATTATTTTAAAAATATCATTGATGGAGCGTAGAACTTTTAAGGGCTGCAAAATTTATCACAGGAAAGGCAATAATAGCTGAGCCCGGTAGGGCAATGCCCTGCGTTTGTCTGCATCGGCTCGACAAGCCTGAAAGCACTTCTTCGTGCCTGCCCTGCGCAAGTAAGACTTCATAAATATAGGCTACGTGGCTTCGTCCACATTCTCAGCTTTTCAACTTTCTATACGTTGCCCTTTCTGGTTGCACTCGCACCTTTTGCATTTTTTGACCACATTCTTCTGGGCAGCGGCTATACGTACACGTCAGAAACTCGATTCGCCAGCAAAACACTGCACTGTTTCGTCGAACGCGTCCGTAAAAAAAAAAAAAACGCAGCACATTTTCCTTTTACTTCTGACCTATTTCACATGCTCAACAATATAATCAGATTCTAAGACACTGTATACAGCTTTCCCAACAGTTCACGTCCGAAGATGACCAATGAAGAAATGCTGAAGCACTCGAAGAAATGTTTTACCGTAATCTTCTCTCAATTATTAATCCCGCCTAGGATGTAAGAAATCTATTAATGTACGTACTGTCAAATATAAGAGTTGGCGCACGAGACTTCAAATAGTTCAAGTACGAGTATATGTCTTTGTACAAAGCACACAAACATGGTATCTAGACTTCATTATAGTCGCACAATTTAGTCATCGTAGCAAACTCAAAACCACCAGCAGAAGCATCCCAAATCCTGTGGCGGATCCAGAGCTCCATTTAGGGGGGGGGATCCAAATTTTTTCAAAGCATGGTAAATGCTAAAATGGTGAGAGTGTGTTTTTTTCAGCATAAAGGGGGAGGATTTCCCCTTTTCCCCCCTTGGATCCGCTACTGCCCAAATCTGCAGGCACTTAGCCAGGATGCCAGAGTTACTGGGTCGAGAAAGAAGCACTTTTAATACAAACAAATTTCCCAAAAACGAGGCACCAAAAAATACAAAGACAAAACCAGACAAAATTTAGTCGACTTTTGCACTATAGATACATTTTGTTTTTGGTAAAAATTGGTTGTAAAATCTGATTTTTTTCCCGTTACGTTCATTGGTGACTCAGAAAAGTTGAGAAATCAGTGGATTATAAAAGTCGGTGCTAAGAACAATTTTTGTTTTTTAAAACACTGCACAATGAATTAAGAAATCAGAACACTATTCAAAGGTAACAGATTTTTCAGCTCTGTCATTTCATATGCAGAAAATTGTAACAAACAGTAACTTTTTTATTCCAAACAGACTCTATTTTTACACATGTTCTTTCAAGATGAAAAATGTGGTTTAACGTCGCAAGAAAATTTCAACTTCTTTTTAAGCTTTTTACCAACTTTAAAAAATAAAAGTAAAAAATTAAGCGAAACTATTTCATGAAGGAATACCTCGATTAACGTTTTCCACCAAATTGGCGCTACAATTCAGAATCAGACCAAATAGCTACCTACATCAAGAGAAACATCTTGAACATGAATTGAAACGCTATAATGTTCAAACCAAATGGCTACATCAAGAGAAAAATTTTAAATATGGAAACAATATTATAAGTTAAACTGAAGAATTTCTTCGAAGTTCATCGATCTTCAACAAGCTAACATTCTGAATAACGACCACACGAAAACCTATTCTGAACAGAAAGTTTTCCTCTTCAAATTTTCCAAAGAAGAAAGTCAGCCATTTGCGAATAGCTACTTTTAACTTACGAAAAAGTTTTTCTGAAAATTTAAAGGCAAATACAGTTCGTTTGAAATATTTTATGTGGTGAACTTTTGTTGCCCATTTCAACGAAATTTTATTGTTTGTTTCCATATAATATTTTCAAACTCTGCGCCTCAAATATTAAAACTTTTCTAATCTTTTAATGACGAATTGTTCTCCTTTCTACAAAATTTATCTCTTACAAAATACTTGGAAATTAGACGCTAAGAATTTGAACAGAATTATAAAATTATTTTTGAAAGAATACGAATCTCAATCATGACAGAAAAATATTGATCAAATAAACATTCTTCCACTTCAATATACCTAATTATTCAATCCATTTTATACGAATAACGAATTTGATTGAATAAGTTGGAATAAAATGTAAAAAAATGCATTTTCATACCGACAAGCATTCACAAAAAAAGATTTTTTTTTTAAATATCAATAGAGGAATATAGTTTTTTACATCGCAGTAGCCATTTCTTTTGAATTTTGTACGTAAGCGAGCAAAGTTTGTTGCAGTTTTTAATAGTCGATGAAAAGAACGAACCTTAATTAATGAAATGAAATGAAAAGTTTAGACATGATTATACCAACAGTTTCTAACAAAATCAAAAAGAATTAGCCATTAGAAGTATCCAATTTAAAAATATAAAAAATTCAAAACATTCAACTCATAATTTTTCTTTCGTAAAAAAAAAAAAAACTACCTAATACCTAATAATAGATGAAATTCAAGCAACACAAAACTTTTTTCTCGAATAGAATAATATTTGCCCGAAAAATTAGACCAAAGCTAACTTTTCATGCATCGAATAGTAGAATTAATTTTTGAGAAAAACTTAAATTTCAATTAATCGCGGTTACACATTATCAATGGGTAAACATCTTCCTTAGAAACAACTAAAATAATTAAAATAAATAAATTTAAAAAAAAAGGGATTGGGTGCATATCACAGTTAGGTCATTAACGAGATTCGTGTTTTGGTCCTTATCGATTTAAAATTTCCTATTTAACCAACCCCCTTAATATGAAAACATCAATAAATTTCGTAGAAGCATCCTCCTGAGATGGAAAATTCCAAAATAATTACTCATCAGTTTGAACTTTGAAGCAATATTTTTCATGACTACAAAACAAAATATTTATAAATAATATCAACTTTAAAAATTAAAAAAACTGATAATTCGCAATGCCGATTAAATAATTAATCCGCTTTCAACGAAGAATCTATAAAATAATAACAAAAGCTACAAATTTTTGTTCTCCAAAAGAAAAGATAAAGCTGCGGGTAAATTTTAACAAGATCTAAAAGATTTCTTCATGCGAGCAGAATGTTTTATAATAATTTTATAATTAATTTCGTCGAAGGCTAATTTTATCAGACCTGAACCATGGTCCAATTCAAAATGGCTGACTTTTTGACACAGCAAAAAGATAACGGATAGGTACGACCTAAAACAATGAATATTTATTTTTATCAACGAAAATTAATCAAGACGGATAAATTTTCAGATCATAAATAAAGACTTCTCAAGCGAACAATAGAAAATACTAATTTTGAGAAAATGATGAATTTGCTTTTCTTTCTTCATAATATTATTATTATTTTTATTAGAGCGCAGTTCGTTTCTCCGATTAATTTTCCAAAGAAGGGCGTTGATCTCGAGGAATTTTCCTTCTCTCGTGCTTTTTGTAATCAAAGGTTTCTTTCAAACGCTAAAAGAGACCGATTAATGTTATTTTTGCAGAATTTTCAAGGATTCAGATGTACCTCTTTGAAATAGCTTCTACGCTTCGCATCATTCATCCTTTTGTGTCAGTTTCTTATTAACAAACTGAGAATTCGAATTGATTGGGAATGTGTTTTTTTTAGACTATACTAACTTGGGTATTTGCAAGAAAATCTCCAAGGTAGTCATGTAGTCTACCATTCATAAATAACCGAGAAATTTTAATCGTAGGTATACACAAGGTGGGGATGAGTTCAATTTTTCATATTTTATAGGATCCGAGGGCAAAAAATGACTTTCAAACACAGTTGTAGACTCAAATCGAAAATGTAAAAAACCTGAGTTGAATCGAGTCAATCGAAGACTTTTTATCATAAATCTCCTAAAAATTAAATACTTCAAAAATCTTACATGCATCTGTATTCGAACACAGAAATATTTTCTCCAAAAATGAGTTGCGAGTTGCTCTGTTCGTGCTGGTAATACTATAGTTGGTTAAGTCAGTTCGTACCAGTATCACTACAGTACGTACAGAATTGTACCTTTCGGACGGTACAACTAAAAAGTATATCTACCCAATCTTGGAAAATCCGAAAATGTAACAAATCGAAAGTGGAGCCGAAATGTTATTCACATGTAATTCATCTACGAAAAAATCTCATTTCTGAGGTATTTTCGTGGTCTTATCAGTTATTAAATCAATCAAATTAATAGAATAACCCACTTTTACGTTTGTGAATCGATGCTAACGCACCGAGCTCACAATAAGACAGTCTCAATATTTTCGTACAACTCATGATCGATCGTTTACTGTCATCGAGGATCTTTAAGCCATGTTGATAATACGAAAATAAGCTAGCTAGCTATCCAGTACTGCTTGGTTCGAGAGTATAGTATGTTTCATTGTTTCTCTAAATTCTCTTATCATTCTGAACTTCAGAACTCACATAGCATTTGAAAATTCGCAAATTTCGCTCATCACTTCATAAAGCCCAGATTTTTATTTTACTGAGAACTTTCAACTCTTCTCGCAGATCATCATGATACTAAACCATGTATTCAGCAAATGAGCAAACATCATCCGTAAATCAATACCCGAAATATAAGATGCAATTTCATCTAATAGAGATGTAAGAAATACTGCAAAGTATATTTACCAAGGAATGCGAAAATTGCGAAAATCTGGCCGCAATGCTCAACAGATGGCAGACCAGCTACGAACTATCTTGACACAATTAAACAGCGAATGAGCCACATGAACGGTGCAGGTCGTTAACCTTAAAGTGAAAACGCGTATTTTTATCACTCGGCCGCAGCGAACGCACCAATTTCTGCAAAATTTACGTTTCGCGAAAATAATATTATGAACTTTTAATAATTCGATCGAAGAAAAAAATGATCACTACATCGACCAACTGAAAAATATCACATCGATGGAAATATTAAATATTCACACGTATTTCGTAATGCACAAGTAAACGATTACCTCCATAAAACTCTACATCCGAACGCTTCGAGAAACGAACTGAAAATGAAAAACACAAACCTGTGTCTCAGTCAAATCAAACACGAGGAGAGTAATGCACCCACCAAGGAGAGGCAAGAGCGGGTAAATCTGGAGAGGAGAACGAATAACGTTCATTCGTCAGTGTGACCACTTCTGCAAAGTTAAAAGAGGAAGTAATCTAATGTAGAACAAAAGTGGGAAGATCGACTTTCAACAAATAATTCTGAAGTTGTGTTCGCAATTACCTCGCATGCAATCATCTTTTTTATGATTGCAATTTCGTCGCCTTGAGCGAAATGCAAATGAAATTAAAACGAATTGCTGAACAAATCGGTCGTTTGCAGACACGCGGTTTTTGTTGATGGATGAACAGTCTTCTTTCTCGCTGGAGTTGACTACACAAAACGAACAGTAATTTTTTGGAGAGAGAATTTTGTTTCTACTCGGGCAGTGACCGGTAGAACACTTCGAGAAAAGATAAGGGCTCACTAAATTGTGAACGAATATATAGAAATTCGAATATCATTGTTATACTCTTCAAGTAAAAGACAAAATGAAAGACCTATTCGCATTGTGAACACAGTTTTAGTCCGCGTTTATCTACTATCACGCAAGTAGATTGTACCAGTTATCCGTTATCTGTTCAGGTATAAGTTTATCCGGTGTTTTCCTGCTCTTTTTCTTTCATTGCATGTAGCAACTTGATACTCGTACCTCATATGTAGTGTAGCAAGAATAAATTAAATTCATCCATTCGGAAATTTTCATTTTTCGCCCAATTTAGTTTGTAATATTATTTCTTTCAACAAATACACCTTGGGGCGCAAAATTGTTTAAGGCAACTTTAATTTGGGCCACCACAGTTTTATACACGACCACATACTCTCCATACAGAAACGTAACAAGAAAAATGTTTTTTTTCGATGGGCCATTTGAACGACATGTTGAGATTCTATAGACTATGCAAGTGCAGGAAGAGGGGAGTGTTGGTACCTGAGATTTTTTGGGTCGGCCTGGCCACCCGCCCCCTAGTTACGTCCTAGTCCCAATATTCCTCTCCGCCCTCCCCTACAGACATACTTACGCTTCGATAAAGTCCACTGTCCGGTGAACGCATATTTTTCTCTAGAATGACGAGGAGAGGTTCATTTTGCTCCTTATGAATTTAATTTGTCCTTTCGCCAAAGTATTTTGCCTTACTTACGCCGCTCTGTCCGTCACAATAAAACTAAACATATCACAGAATTTTTTCTTCTCAATGATCGTTACCATCTCTCATTGAACTAATAGAAAAATTTCATATGGGCTCCAGTCTCCAATATTATAAATTCGAACTACAAAAAACAAAGCCAGAGCAATTGCATATCCAGCTAGTAAATCTTGTTGCAGTCAATGGCCTGTAAATCGCATACATGTCTTCAATATGGTTTCACACCGACTCGGATATATCAACAAGAAGTTAATAAGGTCACTGCATCAACTAAATGCGCGTCCACAAAATAAGACAAATTTTTGGGTACAACGAACGAAAAATGATGCCATTGACTTCATTGAACATTCGAGGGGTGACGTCATCTTATTAGATATGTCACAAGAAGTAGGAAAAATTACAGAAGGGGTTGCGAGTTGCGACATTTGCGGTCTTCGCGTATATAAATCGAAGTTCCATTTTTATTCGTGCATTTTTTTTTTCTCGTCTTTTTGTTGTACCCATTCCAATATGGAAACTGATTTGAAACACTACTTCTGTTATTATTATACTGGAATGTTGTGAATTTCAAACACCTTAAAAAACCGTTAAGAGTTTCGGTCTATGTTCCAGTCTTCCGTGGCCACGAGTTCAATGTTTTTTTTTTCCTTTTCTTTTTTGTGTCGATATGTACAATGCTACCGTTGAATCTTCTTGTACTAGTTTACTGTTTACCTCTTTAGGATTTTAGACGAGAATTTTGCTCACATGTCAGTTGAGGTGTGAGTTTCAATCATGAACAACGAGAGAAAGGTGCATGCGAGTGTAATCTATAAGTTAGTATAGATTTTCACCCGTTCTCTCGAAAACTGTACGCGGAATACAGCGGCCGTGTCATTGACCCGTAGGGATTTGCACTATTTCATGGAAAAAGCCTACTCCGAGTTCATCGACAAACGTTACGTACCCATATTGTTTTAAACCATCGTAATTTAGGTGGTTATAAGAATGTTTCAATCACAATAAGATATCATTTATAGCTTCTAAAAGATAACATGCTTTATTATTAGTTTTTGAAGGGATAATCAAATCACTTCATTGAAAAGGAATATGTGAACAAAATTATAAACCAGCAAAATTGTCAGGGGTTTTCAACAAGCCCACCCAACAATTTTTTTCTGGTATCTATCTCTACAGTTGACTACTTTCCCAAAAATGTTTATGAAAAAATTCAATAATATTTACTCTCTCAAAAACGTCCGTTTTTTCAAAATTGAAAATACGTTCAAATTAAAATATCAGTCAATCCCACAACCCCCAATGACCAAATGCAAAAAAAAAAAAAAAAAAAAAAGAAAAACAAATTATTACAAAAGCGACTGAGGATCATTTACTGAAACACTTGAGCAAACATAAATAATTGGAAATATACTAGCAAAAAACGCTTAGAAAATATAACATTTTATACGAGCACAAAAGTTTTTTTTTTCTGATTAGCTCAAATAAAATTTACTGAATGCCATCTAACTATATACTGCTTATTAAGTACTGGGTTTCAAATTTCAATTAAAAATACTGAATAATTGAGGAAATCGCAACATTTAATTTTGTGTTTTTTTTTTTTTTTTCAATAAGAGCATAAATGAAACACAATAGATTTTTTCTCGATCAAACACGGCGAACAAAATATGTACGTAGGATATTAGATAAGGTACACTCTAACATTTACCCGTCATTTTTTGCCTCAAAACTGATTATTTTTTTCCAAAAAAAAAAAAAAAAAAAAAAAATCGCACCTAAATAAAATTACTCGCTACAATAATATTTTTCCAGCCAAAATCAGAAACTCAATCGTAAAAATACCTGATTTTTATGGTATAGTCAAATAATCTCGACGATATGGATACGACTAAAGGATTTTCCAATTGAAGAGCTCAATAAACTAAATACATAAAAGTGCAATTTCGTCAAATTCAAAAATTACTTTTAAAAGAATTATTCTTTAGATTCAATTTTATTTCTCATCAGAAGCTGAAGCTGGTTCAAGTCTGAACCCCACTACAACAAGTATTGCACGTAGAACCTGATTAATTTTATACGGAAATAAAGAATGAGCTATCCTACGAAAATTAATCGTGATACGAAATTATTACCAATTACATTGTCAACAAAATTGCAAAAGAATGATTTTTGGCTCTGAATTGGTTTGTTGTTCCAATTCACATACGGGAATGCGCTACGTAAATCTTATCAACTGAGCTCTTCGAAAATCGACGATAATAATATAGAAAAAGAGGCGTTAGTATGGACGGAAATACAGACGCGAGTTCGATA
The DNA here is from genome assembly GCA_038050395.1 of Parthenolecanium corni. Taxonomy (NCBI): domain Eukaryota; kingdom Metazoa; phylum Arthropoda; class Insecta; order Hemiptera; family Coccidae; genus Parthenolecanium; species Parthenolecanium corni. Next base: position 2,781,852 of record JBBCAQ010000014.1, on the reverse strand, counting down.
CAAATAATATTGAGAATTTTCAATAACTTTAAAAAAAAATATTCTCAGCTTATTAGTCAACTCTTCATTTTTCCAGAGAATATAATGTTCTCTGGCTGTTGCGTTCACCAGTGCCGGATTTCAGAGTGCATTAGGTGCTAGAGCCTCTAAAAAATAAAATAAGCCCAACTATAGATTTTGGGCAGCAAAAATGAATTATAAATCCACTGTATAAAGTAAATCCCCAAAAAATACTTAATCGCTTGAAAATGCATGGCAGTCAAAATTTGAAGGGCTGAATTCAAGAAGACGATGACGTGTAAATTCAACTTTTTTGGCTTAAAAATTAGAAAGTGGTTCGCCGAATTACTGCTAATTGGATTCAGCAAAGAAAACGACTAAACCTTTAACAGTTTATGGAGTATCATTTGTACAACCAATAAATAAGTTATTGTGAATTCGACTCGACTAACAGAAGTTCAGAATAATAATACGGCAATCAAAGCTTTATTTTGCCTTGTTGTAAAATAATGATAAGAAATTAGACTGAAAAATGTAATTATTTCTCCAACTCAGCCCTCTCAATTTCAGCTGAATACGTTGCACAAAATTAAGTACGAGATGCTTCGAGAAAATTCTGTGAGAAAGAAATTTGGTGGAGATGTCATGAAGAGTAGAACAAGCGTGGAATTTGATAAACCTTCACACAAATCAGACTCGATCGATAGTGTCGAAATCCGGCGCTGGCCAAGGAGGGAATGATTAATTCGAAATTAAGTACTAAAAAAACAAAGGGGTAGCTAAACGAAAAGCAAAATACAAACGTTCAAATTCAACACACACGGGTGTCTATCTCGTAAAACTAGCCGCAGGTAGTCGCCAAAGGCAGTAGAATATAAATACGGGTCGGTCCATTTTATCAACGTTAACAAATTAATATAATAAATTCTAGCCTCCATCATTTTTCTGTTCAACATTAATGGTTAGCATTGAACTTGAAAACTAATATTTTTTTCTTAAAATTAAAGTTAATATCATAAATGATTTATAATACAACAATAACCTTTGAGAAATGATACAAATTAAAAAAAAAATTTGTATTAAAATCGTCACTTATTGATTATGTAGTTCAAACTTACATATTTTTCAACAATTTACTTCCAAGACGATACTCAATCATGCTTATTTTTCTAATAACTCAGCTTGTAGGTTATTTTCAAGTATGAAATGGACCGACCAGTAGGTAGTCTTGTAATTACATTCTGTAGTCCTTAGGTGATCGCGATGTTCTTTGTGTGATGTCCAAGTCTAACATTTAAAAAAAAAGTTACTTACAAGAAATTACAATAGTTAAAAAGCTCGACTCGTATCACATCTTCTCACGATTTTTTACAAAGTTCTCTTTTAAAACGGACACTATTTATAATTTAATTTCTAAAACAAAAGGAAGGGAATGTAAGAAAAATTGAATAAACTCGATTAAGGATTTTCAGTACACCCAAACCAAAACGTTTTATCTCTATCGAACCTTTTACGGGTTCAGTTATACAGAGTCTAAAGGTGGAAAATAATTATTTAACATTCTTTAATCGGATATTTTCCGTAAAATAATTCATATTCAAGGGTTTTCAAACATTTTATACCAAACAATTCGATGGTCCTTATGATCGTAGTTATCTCCAACTCACATCATAGAAAATCTGTTCTACAATACGGTAACCCAGTTTCTTCTTCATTTCAATTTTATGCGCAATAGAACGCAGTGCGTTGTATTGTCTGAACGAGAATATAAGAGCTGTCGAGTTCTGACTGCATATAATATTATTAGACAAAATACAATAGCGAACTATTATTTATGAGGGATGCTGTTTCTACAAGTCTGAATGTGGACTCTATATAACCAAACCCGAAGCGACCTCAAAAGTGCCACAAGTGTACACAATGATTCGACTGTACATTTACATGATCGTAGAATGACCTTCGATGAACCATAAATAAGTGCACGAAAATAAATCATAAAACATTTTGGATAACTAGTTAGGGGCGACGACAAGAAACTCACGAATTATGAAACAGAAAAATATGGGAGAAGCGAGAGGAGTAAAAAGGGAAGGTATTTCAAAACGTAAGAATAGGCTCTCCGTTAAATATCACAGATTAGTTTTTCCTAGACGAAATCAAAATGTTTAAAATGAGTCGCTGTTGATATTCGGCGAACAACGTCACCAACTTTTCGCCATTTCGATGGGATTCCATTAAAAGGGAGACGATCTCCGGCGGTAGGAAACAAGGAACGAAGAGGAAACATCCGCAATTGACAAAAAACAAGGGAAAAAATCAACCGATGGACAGGTAGGGAGGCTGTAGAATGGCATGGTATCATCTTTAACTCGTCGCGTACGACGGTCTTCCAGCTAATTCGAGTAGATAGCGATCCGGATGATCTAGCCAATCGGTGCTCGTAATTTTCACCTTTCGCTGGCTCTCTACTTGTTTCACCTCCCAATCTTTGATTTGCAACTGCATTTCTCTGCGAGCAAATGAAAAACGTGCCGAAAGGTTAGCAATGAGCAACGACACATGTACATACATACATAATTATAAGTAAACGGTTATCTAATATTATCCGTTTTTACGACAAGAATTTACCTCGATTTCGGCGAACTGCAACCCCAAACTTCGATATTCGCCAACGTATACGGAATTCCGCAAAACACAATTTGGTTGAATCCCGAATCCAGCGTCAAAGATGGATTTCGAGGATCCTTGCCAACGCGTATGCCATGCGGGTATCCACGGATCGTCGTGTTCAGGAACACCAATTTATCACCACCTGGGCAGAACATGAACATAATCATTTCAGTAAATCAACTCTAAGCATGAGCTCCCTTTAGCTACAATACTGGATGGGGAGACATTTTTCAGAAAAATTTGCCAAACACTCTCAAGGATACGGCTCACAACCAGCAGTGTGTTTCCTGAGTTTTTCAAATCAACTAACGAGTTTTACTCCTATCAATGAAAATTTTCCCTGTTAAAAGAAATACTCACCTTTTCTTTTGAAAATTTTGAAAACCTGTCGGAAAATTCCGCTGTATTTTGATGGCAATTTCTCATTTTTAATACGTACTCGTAAATATTAAATTAATTAAGATATAAAAAATCAATAAAAAAGCGGTCTCACGAAACTTTTGATCAGAAAAATTCAAAGAGTTAAAATCAACAGGAGCCAAACTATGGTACTTTCGGCCAAAAAATAGGGGGAAAAACATATTTAAACAAGAATCGACGCATACTTTCCATTTTAATTCATTCTTTTTTCTCATATTTCTGTCTTATGGTGAATGTGGAGTTTGAAATTTATGGAATTACACCCACGGTCTATTTACGTATACCCTTACTTACGTTCGATCACTTTATACGTGGGTAATATTTGCACCAGCATGCAGTCTTCTTTGCCCCAGAATAGATGCGACTCTCGCCATTCGTCCGTCACGGCCAAACAAAATTCGACGTCGTCGTTACCGCGAATAAAGGTAACGGTTGGTCCTCGATAGCCCAACACATGATGGAAAAATCTGCAATAGAGAAAGCCGTTCGTTAAGCTAGGTAATTCGTAAGTTTGGAAATGGTTGGGGCCTTTTCACTGTTTAACTTTAATCACTTCGCATTCGCACTGGCAATGGTCGCATAATGTGTTTCGTTTTCGAAGAAACTGGACACCGAATAAATGCGTACAGCACACCCATATTTCATATTAGAAAATACAATGCGTCACAGAACACAAAAACACAGTAGGCGAAATTACTGAGCGTTCACATACTTTCAAAATTACACACTCCCCTTACTTTCGCTTTAATTTACCCTCAATCTGAAAAAATGATGACAATTTTTTTTCTACCCGCTGCTAAATTGTCTAATAGGGAATATTTTATCTCTCAATATGAACAAAAATAAAATAGCAACTTTTTGGATTTCAGTACAAATATTTTGGGCAGATGGTAGAACATCAACGACTAGCAACTTAACATTGCTGAACGAGGGTTTCACGAAAGATCAAAAATTTTAAATAGAGTAAAATGCGTTGGAAAAATAAAGTACGGACGCAAAATTTCCAATTCTCATTAAGTCAAAATAGTATTAGCTCAAGATAAGCATAAAATTAAATTAATCTCTTTCGTATTGTTCACGTTTTTGAGAAAAAAAATCAATATACTCGTATTTTCAAATTAAAAAGTAAATTCGAAACAAAATAAAGATGTTGAAGAAATACGAGTAGAGGTTCTACTTCCACACTCGCATTTTGAAGAGAAAAATTAAAATTAATAATCTTCGAAAGGTTAGAAAAATTGGACCAAGGAAAATATAATTATGTGGCATTTCTTTGAAAAATAAATGCTTCGTTATCCTAAAATATTCAAATGACAATTATTGTCTTAGATAAACAGATTTTGAAATCAGCTCATGTCATCGGTTTTAACAGAACCAAAATTAACAATCAGACAAAACAAAAAAAGAATGAAATCAATACTCAGCAGTTACTAAACGAAAATGGCGATACACTTTTACACGTGGGAATAGAGACACGTTATTTCCTAATCGAGCCGAATAAATATTGAGGAATATTTCGTTATAATAGTTCCATCGTAATTCAATCAAAATCGAAATCTCTTTACACGTTATAATAATTTCTTTAAGCCAAGACTTTTCACATGTCTTTACGGAATCCCACCATCGCATCAGTGGTTTCGGATGAAATACCAACTCCATAAATGTATCGAGGAAATATTGAAGGACAAAAATTACTTTTAAAAAATCGAAGGGCTAATAAAAAGAGTTATCAGTTTGAAATATGTATGTATTTTTGGATCACTCAAATGACTTGACGAATAAATACGAAGACGAGGTAAGAAACTCAACAACACGAAAACTCTCTTTCTCTCTAAGCGAATTACTAGACCAACAGATTTTGAAACACAACGTCCACCATCCCAGAATAGTCATTCATGCATATCCAAGATAAAAATTTCACTATAACTATTTTCGAGAACATAATATTCTTCAAACAATATGAATCGAACCAAAAAAAAAAAATTAACTGTCGAAAAAAAATCAAAATCAATAAAGTAGCAAAAAATTCAGCATTACGGAACTTGATTAAAATTATGAATATTATTTAATATTGAATGTATTATATTCGAAAACTGTCGTATTCTCAAAAATTGATTTAAACTATTCATGGATGTTTCATCGTGGAAATCACTTCGAAGATGAATATTGCATCAGTAAACAGAAAAAATGAAAAAGATCGATGAAACGACAGCAAAATATATAGAATTCTGGCATTCTGGCTTGATTCAACATACTAATTATACCAAATATCTAAATCAATTTTAGAAATGTTTACTGCTCTCTTTTTGTCATTCACTCATTCACTGCTCTCGATTGTATGTGAGGCGTTATCTTACCCTGTAAAATATCGCTTTTCAATATAAAAGAAAATTTACTTTGATGAATCAAACAGGTTATAAAGCTACTTCATAGAACTTGGCTAATCATGTCACTCTGTTACTTCAGTACACCAACGAGTAAGAGTATCGCTTTCATTCTATTCGGGATGCTGCAATCAACAGTTTAACCTTCTACATACGCTTTAAAACACAGTTTTATTAGTATCACCAGCCACCCTGAGTTATAAATTATTGTTCATAACGACAAAAAAAAAACAAAAAACAGAAATCTCTCAGATAATTCAGCAAAACGTTATTTCTCATTTGTGAAGGTTATTTTTTAAAAAATTTATGTAAAAGCTAAAGAAAATTTGTGAGTAAGAAAATGAAAAACTAAAATTATATCAAGTAGTTGGTGACTTCTTCGTGTGTAAGCACTTCATAAACTGAAAAACATTTTTCCAGAGAATATGCGGGGGTCCAGATAAAAGTAATCGTATTTAAATCGAAGATGGATTTTTATTTTTTTGGCAGTGAAAAATAATAACCGGAGGCCATACTAAAGTCTTACGGAACGCCAGAACTAAAATAAACCTTACGGTGATGTTACCGCTTTTGTGTCACTTTATTGTAGGTATTTCAAGGACTTTTCAACTAGCAAAATGATTTATGGCCTTTCCATAAGACTTGAAGGATTTCCCAATGTCCTAGTTTTTAGATTTTTCGAGACAAGTATTTTTTTTTTTTTTTAATTTAAATAGAACGTATCTTCGGTATAAAACAAAAATTCGACTAAATAAAACTGTTCTACGTTAAACTTCGGCTGTCTCCATCTCTAATTTCGTAGCTTACCATCAATCCCAAATGTAATACAAGAAGCATGCGAAAAATACTGATCTAATTTCTCATTGAAAAGTTCGAGTCTAGGTATTTTCCTAAAGCTCGCTAACCATGCATTTGAAAATATATTTTGTAAAGTTAAAATTCTGCAAGCATCCAAATTACATCTTCACTACGACTAGTCAGGCGACCAACGACAAATATCACTGTTTGTATACTACCATTCGAAATAAGAAGCCGGAATCCTCAACCCTTAATAAAATGCTGGGGACGGCTAGCGCAATCTGGAGGGCGCGTGATATACCGTGAAAATTTTCCACCTCTTCTTACATAATTATATTATTTGGAACGGAGTATTTTATAAGTATTCGAAAAACGTTGAGAAAAGCAATAACAAGAGACGAAAACAGGCTTTAAAAAAGCGAGGGGGGAACGTAAAGTAATCGAGTTTACAAAATTTAGTACGAGATCGGTTGTCATAACCTGTTAGCGCCAATTCCGTGTTCATTGCTATTGTATAATAATGTCCAGTGCGATGGACAGGATAAATCCAACTGAAAAACAATTCAAAATGGATAAATTATGAATGCCACAAAAACAAAATCGTATCTCATCCGGGGATTACGAAGAAAAAAACAATTGGTCGAGTTAAAAGTACACAGCTACATAGCAAGTTGAACAACTTGACGGGTAATATAAAAAGCCTTCACTAAATTTCGTCAAATAAAGCTGGTTCGTGCAAATTTATTATATTCGGATCAGTATTACAAATACTGGTGGCTAGTTTAAGGAAGTGTTGAACGTAAGAGAGGTGTTGACGCGTTGTTCAGTGTTCCGCTGAACTAGTAACCAGGGTTTGTAATAACGGCCGTTAGAATATATGTACATGAATTAGTAGGAAGGCCTCACCGAGCTAAAATGAATCCCACTCTGGAATCAAGTAAATTTTACAAGAAAGTGGAATAATTCGGTTCGACTATTAGTTGAGTGACAGGCAGAAGAGTATAAATAGTAGCCGTATCACTGAACGTACATTCATGTACAACTAGACACTCGGCATTAGGTATCCATTTTGACCCTTAAATGAGGTACCTACCAATTAATACAAGCCTTAGATAAATAAAAATGCATAAACCAATTTTCTTCGACATTTTTTGCTTGAATTGTTCAACTTGTGTTGTGTAATAACCCTATAGTGATCAGAAGAAAGCAAAATTTCATTTCTGATTACTTTTCAGGCACTCGCTTCTCGTTTCCATTTCCGAAGCTACTGAAAAGATCGTCTGAAGCATTGAAAAAGGGTAGAAACGAGATCAGTAGCTGACGGATGAAGGTGACCCAACTTGACACAATTCATACATTAAACCGGCAGGGGTGCATCCAATAGAAGAATTTGCAAAGGTAGAGGGTCGGTTGAAGGCAGTTTACCAAAACAGTGATATCATTTCGGAGCGAAATGAGTGCTCAGCAGCCATTCGAAGGAGAAGCACTATTCTTGCGCTAGTTATTTGCGCCACATTCAGCCTCCAGCTGCTGACCCTTCAAACCCTCGAAAACGATGATTTAGAGCAGCAGTAGTATGCAGTGATCGAAACGAGAAACGAGTGTCTCGGGTACAGTCGAGACGAGACACCAGGAAGGGGGCTTCAAAAATAGAAAAATGATACTTACGATTTTCGAGAGGAATGTGGGCGCTGTGCAAGGGGAGGTGTGGTGGGTCGTCGGCTGGATGTAGAGCTGCGGAAGTGTGGTAGCCAGCAGCCAGACATGGGACACAGGTAACAACGGTTGACGGATTTCGAACGACGGTGCCTTCTCCAAAACAGGTGTAGTTAATTCGAGCTCCTGCACACACGAAGTCATCAAAACATAAATAAAATGATGCTTTTAACTGTGAAAATTTGCAGGGCTAACGCAGATAATTCTTGTTAAAAAATTCATTTCAAATTACAGGATGTAATCGAGGGTATACTCTATGGGTATTTAAAGATAAATCGATTTAATAAATATTTTCTAAGGCAGCAACAAATTTTGACATAATCGAAGTAGATTTCCATCAACGTATAATTTAAAATGCATTTGCAATGAATCTTAAGATAAACTTTTTTGAATGGAAAAAATCGATGAGGTTTTCTAATAATAGTAATTTGTGATTAAATTTCGTTTGGTTACTACATTTTTATAACCAAAATCGACTAGGACTACTGGTGATTATCATTATGATATGTCACCTAGAAACCACGTGAACGATAAAACAACGACAAAATAAAAACTGAAAAAAAAAAAAGGCCAATAAAAAAGGAAATAAAAAATATTTAGACATTTCATATAGTTTAGAAAAATAAAGACCGTTCAAAAATCAACCTTCAGATTTCGTTTCAATGTCAAAATGTATAAACGTCATAACTGTAATCGAATAAAGTCGTAATAGTCGATAATTCGAATTCCCAGCACTAATGAAATTGCCCAAAGAAAATCGTCTAACTCCAATATCGATCTAAAATGCTAGGAGAAGAAAACTGAACCAGCTAGGACAACAAGAAAGTGCTCCAGCAGCTATAACAAGGTTGAACGAACAACATGATCCAAACGACACTAGGAGTATTTACCGAAATGAGTGGCGGGCGAGGGTCCCCTTTCTTCCGCCCTCCCAAGTAATAGCCAAACCTAGCAGCGTCTTGCATAATGCAACCAGTCAGCCACACAGAATGGCCTCTATAAGTTACATACTGGAATTCACGCCGGGTACGTTGACAAGAAATATGAAACTAATATAGTCTTATATGAGACACCATTGTCGATGTTGCTACGGTTTCACCTAGCCGTAGGTCAATCGAAATTCATATAACGGAGTCTCCACACCACAAGACTGTTGAACGCAGCAGAAGAAGAATGGTGGCGCCGCAGACGTCATTTGTATCAATAACACAATTTGTGATCTCATAAAATGGGGCATTGGCAGCTTAGAGAAAGGGAAATCATAAAGCAAGAATTGACGATTAACAAGAAACATTACAAATGAAATTCTGTAAACAGAAAGATAATTTTCCATGAAAACTCATCGTCGTCATCTCACCAAAATACTTGCTTGCAAAAATATTTCGCGATAAGACGGTGAATCTTGATGGTATCAGATAAATGAAAAATAATGAGGAATATAACTGCTTGATTCCCAATTATTCTTGAAAAGGGTCGGAACTTTATAAAATAAAATATTTGTGGTATTGAAGCTATTTTTGACCTTTTTTTTCATGCAAAAAACCGTATAAACTTTTTAGGAGGAATAATACAGTAAAAGTTGATAAATATTGGGTGGGTAAATAATTCTAAAATACCGGAAGAAGGCAAAAATGCTTAATCTGCAGTACATTATCAGCGTTCATCATTAAATTCCCTCGATTACATTATTATCATTTCGTCAAACTTAATTTTTTAATATTTTTCCACAGAAAATTAACAAATTTTTCATAGTTTTCATAAATAAAAGTTACAACAGATAATTTTGCAGAGAAACACTCGTACAATGACGAATACGTGTCCATAATGTTGATAATTTTTTAGAAATCTTTCGCTTGCTCTAATCGTTTTTTTTTTTTAAATCTCAATTCAATTCAATTGAACTTTACTGAAGGAAAGTTTATCAATTTGTATCAAATCGGAGGAACTTTGTATTGCAATTTTCAATAAATGATGTAATTTTTTTTACAAGTTACATATGTGCCCCTGCCACTTATCGTTTTTTTGAACCAAAATAATTTTACTCTACTCACATTTCATTCAAAGGAATTTCATGTAGGTAGTTAAGCTATTCAATTTTTTTTATTCTCAAAATCAAAATGCTTATTCCTATTACATGTTCATGCGAACAACCACAGGCAGCTAAGAAATTGTCAACATTAATTCGTCATAGGTACCTTAAAATTCTGAAACGAGTTCAGAGTTGAAAGAAACTTTTCCAAAAAAAAAACAAAAAAAAACAGATAAATCGAGATAGATACATCAAAATTACGTCATGCGATAGTCAAACATGGATTTACGCCACATGCCAGACTGAATAAATTCGAAAAATTGTGGTCGACACAAATTCAACGAAAGAAAATTCTACTTCATCATAAACAAATTTAAATTTGTTGATTTCTATTCGGATGCGCAGATTGATTGAAAATACGAAATTCGAGAATCGTTTTTCTACGAAGAGGTGAAAATTATTACGAAAATGAATTCGCCACGACGAAATCGGAATGGCAGACAATCATAAAAGAAATACGAAAAAAAATTCAAAGCACGAGAAGTTCACGTGAAACAGACGAACGAGGCGAGGGAGGGACAGCAGATGGTTTCATTGACTGTACACCTACCACGAAATGAAGACTAAAATTATAATGTGAAATAGCAAACGAGAAGTGCCAACATGACAAACAAAATAAACGAAAAATGTGCAAAATATAATAATATAAATTATTCGAAACAACTGAATTTCAAACGATAGAAAAGGAACATCTATCGACGAGAAATAGCACTGTCAATGACAATTTGCTGAGTTCCATATTGCGTCCTTTTTCACATATTTTCACAAAATGATTTCATAGCTCCGATTTCAAGCGAAGACAGTAAGCTTTAAAATTGGCATTAGGTGAAAAAAAAATTGGTTGATGTAATAATAATGTCAACGGGCACAAGCATTTATCATGTTGAACGAGGAATAAAGCTTGGAATAACTAGGGCACAAGAGGCAGAAATGTGGGTGCAAACAATTTTTCGTAATCACAGAAAAAAATTTTAAAAACGGCGAAAGTTGAAGAAGAAAAGGAATAAAAAAATTAAGTAAGTAAAAAAATTCCCCTAAAAATGAAAGAAAAACCAGCTAAAAAAAAGTGAAAAGGAAGTAACAATATGACAATGACGAGTATAAACGTTTTTGAACACATTATTCTGGTTGCTGGAGAAAGAGGTCTCACAAAATCATTCTCACACTTTGTTTTTGTGGAGGGAGCAATAGAGGTAGATGGAGGGCAAGTGAAACTTGAAAGCACGCACCCACTGGCCAAAATACATTCCGCCACCAATGGCTCAAAGGAACAAAATAAAATGTCAAAGGAACCATTTTCCACTTAGAGACATCTCACGAAATTGCAAAACTTAAACATCATTAAAAACTCGATCCAAATAAGCATTTTTGAAGTAATTCAAGGTCGAATACCAGACGTATTATATAACTTTATACGGTATAGAGTCAACATGTGATACCCCGTACCTACATATAAAATATGAACTGCTTCTTCAAACTTTTGAAATCAACGAAAATCGTAATCAAGTATAGATAATTTCGGCTCATCAACATTCAATTACATACCAAATAAAAATAATTTCAGCAGTTGATTCCATTTTACAGTTCAAAAAAAATTGAAACGCCTATCAAAAAAAGCCGAAAATCTCAGTCCTTACCCAAAGAAAACAAAAATGCATCTACAATGTCAAATAATAAACCACCGTAGAACTCATATTCATTATTCAGTAAATAAATAAATTTGTAAATCGTCGATTCAATCACTAAATGAAAACCAAGTAATATTGACAAACACAAGTTGTCAGCTCTCTGCGAGCAATTACTGCCATAATTCACACTGAAACCCAACGTTATATTTCGCTCAATTTCATAATGATGACCAATGTTGCAGTAAAATCGATAATATTCATTTCCGTAAATACATTAACCATTCGACGAAAATAGAATAATAATTTTTGAATAGAGGGGAAAAAACATTTCCATATAGATTATCATAATGTTTAGTCACAGGTCGATTAAATTCTATAGAGGATGCAATATTGCGATTAAAGAAGTTGAAAAAAAAGTTGAATTTAATATGGGGAATTATGAAGAAAAAAAAAATCGAATTTCCTATCTCCTTGGACGAGTCTTAAAACTTCATCCACGAACTTCCACACAGCTTAATAAATAGCTCGATGGTAAAAAAAAACTTGAATATTCATTTTAAAAAAAAAATTTTAAAACGAAATTATCTCAATTTCAAAAACGAATTTTCTGCACGAATTCTAGCTCTTCATTTTTTCAGATAGGCAGATGTACAAGAGAAGACTTGCTTTTCGCAAATAAAATTAACCTCTCTAGAAATATCATTTCTATAAATGTTTAGTAGACTCATCTACCTTTTTAAAAACATGTCAACAAAAATTTCACCAAGGCGATTTGAAAAAAGGAAAGAAAAAATTACTCGAAACCCATTGAAAATACTCAGCACGATATACCGCCTTCATTTTTCAGACATGAAAATGAACAATACTCCCATGACCTTTAAATAATAGAAATGCGTCGAATATCGTTCATTTCAAGGACTCATTTTATGGAAAACTTTTACAACTAAAAAATCAGAAATATTTCTGAGGAAAATAAACACAACTAAGTGCTCATTTGGTTAAAAACACGCATCACAGGATGTAGCAAAAAGATTGGAGAGTTATATCAAAACTATATAAAAACTCGCTAGATAATACAAATGCAAAATAGAAGAAAAAAAAAACAGATAAAATAAGACGAATATTTCAAACATGCTATTACAGTCACTCATTAAAAATGACAGAAAAATAATGAAAAGTACGTACCGGTACTTCAGATTTTAACTACCTACGTGTATTACGAAAATTCAGCCCCTCGACGTGTCAACTAATATAACGTACAGTCAAAAATAATGAGCAATATTTCAATCGAAGGTTCGTTAAGTAAAATCACACTAAAACGCATTCTAAGCAAGATAAACGCAAAAACATATTTGGAAATGCGTTTGCCTCACCCCTGCCGGGGTCCAATGTCTCGATTTTCGAATAAAACCTTCAAATCGAAATCGAGCGCTCAAGATCAAGACCTTCATTTCACAGTGAAAATGAATTAAGCCTTGACCATAGTCATTACAATGAACATATCGAGTGAATCGCTTACCGACGGCTCAGTCTGCGGTTTCTCACTGATGCTTCGAAATCCGGTCGACAAAATGTGCACAATATATCGATGCAGCAACATAATTAATCTTGGACAATTTTGCATGATCCAGTTGCTCAGATAGGTGGTTTTCAGAACGGATTTCTTATGGAACTGAAATAAGACCCCATTTTTGGTGAGTGCATATTCCAAAATACACAGTCTAAAAGTACAATAATACGTAACCGAAACTATATCCGAACTTCCGAGAGTACTTACAGCTGAATCGACCAGAGCTCTAAGGGTGGGAAAAATGTATCTACACGACTGTGGACCTTCTGGATAGTGGTCCATGGCAAGCTTGTAAACTGCGTACACGAGTTCGTGAAACTGATCTTGTGTTATTTCGTCTTTCCCATCGGCATAGACCTTTGAAAAGAAAAAATAATAATAATAATAATAATAATAATAAATACAAAATGAATTAAAACAATCCTAACAACAATCAGTTTCCATTAATTAATGAGAATTTTTTCGTGTCATTCTGAAAAACAATTACTCATTCACTCACTCTCTATCAACAAACTTTCGTCATACCTATATTTATACATAATGTACGATATTTAAGCCCAGCTCTAACACCAATTTTGCTACGCTAATTCAGTTCATTAGGTACTTTCTCTGTGTTTTTAACTATGGAATTACACTACAGGTCTACAACTGATATTGCTTTTGTAAAAATTATCAATTTTTCATGTTGAAATTTGTGAACATTTTCAAAATGCATAATACGAGTATGAAAAAATGACAAAAAAATTAGTTCAAGTGGTTTTCTTCACTTTCGCGATCGAATTAACACAAACTCGAATACTCAAAAGTCTCTTCAAAGTGTACAAGAATAAATTCTACAGAGAAAATCTACACCCTGACATATTTTAATTAGAAAATATTCGGCAGTGGAATAGAATAAGATGACCTAAATGAATTCCGCACTTATTTCTTTTCCAGATTAATGAAGCAAAAACAAACGTGGCCGAGTGTAAAAGAATTTTAATTTTTTTCCCCCTTCATTTAATTTATCTTCCTAGTAAATCTTCGACGGATGGTAAATCATTTGAAACAATATTTCATCATGATTTCGTAGATTTTGGTGAAATTCACCGTCAGAGCGAATCTGGGTCACAAATATAATTCGGTAACACGAATGTAGGAGTTTAAAAGGTGTCTAAAAATAAATAATTAAGCACGAAAAAAGTGTTCGGAAATTCAAAACAAATTATTCGAAGTGACTTTTTCCAGCTTATTTATGCCATCGCAATAATTGGGTCTTTCAATTACACAATCACATTCTTATTCTTGAAAACATTATTAATGTAAATAGAATTTCTATAATTTCATTTTTTGAAAAATTAAAATTCCATGACAGTACATACTAATGTCCTCGAGGAGAACTACCTATGTGGTACAAAAAATATTTCAAACGTTAAATTTCTATATTGTTTTCAAGATAAGGTTACCGTGCGAATTAATGATACGGTTCAATTTTATTTTTATTATGGCGATAGATTGAAGTTATTCAAAAAATCTTGGAACAAGAACTGAAAGGAGGAGATATCATTTATAGAAATACAAGTACAAAAAAAAAAAACTAACTTAATTCGTAAATGATCAGTATCTCAATGTTAATTAGTAACTCTGAAATTTTAAAAGTTCAGGAAATAGAATACTTCTTCCCAGCATCAAATTAATTGAATTTTATGACAACACTGTAAGTGGACCTACAATATCGAAGGATCATCAAACTTTTATAACTGGAACCGAACTTCTAGCTCTTTTTGATAAGGTCACCGATTAAAGATTGTCAATGAAAATATGACTGATCACTTTCATCCCCAGAGAAAATGTTGTTTTTTTTTTGTAAAATAAGTGTGTCATGTTTTCACTAAAATATTTGCCTTAATTCGACTGGCAATTGGATTTTATAAGATCTTACTATAATTTAAGAGAATCTTGAAAATTTTACCCGAAATCTTTCTCTTGGAGAATCTTATTCGGAATATTTTTCATATATTTTTCCTAAAATCCTTGTAAGGCACAGGCAAGGTTAAATGGGGAGACTTTTAAAAGTTACTAAGATATTCCCCAATCAACAACCTCAAGAGATTCAGAATCGGGTGCTAATTTTTATTTTCTTTATCTCATTTGAACCCCACGACAAGCTTCTGAAAAACATTGATATGCTCAAATTACACTAGGACCCATTTCATTGGCACATAATTATGGAAGCCATAATATTTCCATTTACTCGGCGAAAGACCTTTGACGAGTGTAATTTCTCATCAATTTCAGAATCAAGCTTTTTAATTTACTCCGTTTTGGTGGAAAGCAAGTGGCGACAATAATTGTATGTTTTTGCGTGCTATTTGGTCAACAAAAATCAATTCGTTTAACTAATTGACTCAAACACGAACCGACCAAATAACAAAACAACGTCGTGTGTATATTTTTGACAACCAACGTATATAATTTGTTCCAGTCTAACGTGTGGCGTACAATGAAAGGCATTAATTGTACCATTATTCAGTACCGTAAATGCTCGGTAGCTATAGATCATTCTCGAGCAGATCGCATAACGCCTCCCTCAAGCTACAATACATTATTATCAATCTATGGGTCACTTGTTTAATACACTTTGCAGAGTACCTCCACCTTCCTCGCTTCACACAATACAAGACCAAACCCTGAATGCGATGATCAAAAATATTTTGAAAGAATCTTCTTCATTTTAAATGTTAATGACGTATTTACGAGTAAAAATTACTGGTGCGCACTTTTTCGTTTAACTGTCGTTTTAAATCTGATTCTTCTGTCTTTCTGTACATATACATACTGTATCGCAAATGACTAAACAATTACACGGGAGACGACTCTCTGTGGGGGGGCTACAAATAGGGGTCACTGTGTGGTCGTCATTGTCGAGCGTGACCCGATTGAAGGTCGCACACACCACCGTGCGTATCGGTTTTTAGGTGAAATTTTCTAGAATGAGGACGACGTCGAAGTGTAAAATTTGTAGACCACCCCTCCACTCACACTTAACAACCAGTCTGAGAGACCAAAGATACGAGTTTCGGAATCCAACGCAGTACCTAATGAGTTACCTTTCGGTGGTCGAGAAGGTACGAGGTGATCTGATTCTGACTAAAAATATGAAATAGTGTCACGAAGAAATCTGGTAAAGCCAGAAAAAAAAATAGGTGAAGCGGCGGGGGTGCATCATTTCGTGTAGATGGTTGTCCATGTCTACGGAGAAAAGCATTATAAAAAATAAGGACTTGCTTAGAACTCCTTTTCATAATTTAATTTCCAATGTGGGGCGGGGGAATAACCTTACCACCGCCGAACAGTTCAACAAAAATCAAAAAACGCATTCTATAAAGTAACTTTCATCACCGGTCCCCATTGACTGCACCACGTATCAGCTATCCTCGTAAGAAAATGGTCCTCGAAAATATTTTCAATTTTATTTTCTATGTGATGGCAACTATTTTTTGACCGTGTAGATGAATGGTGGATGCATTTTTACGACAATGTAAATAATATTTTCCATCTCTTTCAAAAATCAGAGCAATTCAATTTTTTTAATGAAAAATGATGACTTGACTGGGATAGCTTTCTAAAAACTATCACTAATAAGGATTTTTCAAAATTTCTACGTCGGGTAGATACCCCGAATCGAGCAGATTTGCTTTTTGGTGTAACAAGAAAAATTGTGAAAAATTATCGACGCTTATCCAAGTTTTTTCGTCACACGTCGCAATTCCCAGTAATGAAAGGGCGAATGCACGAGGCAGAATATGAACGTTGGCTGATCTAATATGCTGCGGCGAGGAAATTGCATATTATCGATTCATCGATTTGATGAATGCTTCAGAAGCTATTTCTGGTCGATTGCTTTCCATCGATTCCATTAAATTTCCAGGTAAAATATTTATGATTAAATAGTCTTTATATAGAAACAATTCTGAAGATTTAAGTCAGAGTACAGCATGTTGTTAGTGAGTAATCAGTTCAGTAAAATTAGACATTAAATTGAGACATAGGTAAACGCAAAAATTCTCGCAAAATTTTTTTTGTTGCAGAAAACTCGTGCATCATCCTCAGGATCACCCCTAAAAAGTCCCCCCTGTTCCCCATGCGGCAATCTTGTCCCTTCACGGATAACAAATAAAGGGATATTTTTAGTTTCTCGACTGTAACTTGCGACCTGTATAATAATTTCTCCGAGGGTTGTGACAGAGGATTTACGAACTTAGAAAAAAAAAGCTAACATCGAATATCAATCAGGCACTGAAAACATAAATTAAAACTCAATCGCCTGATTAATTCTTACTCAACTTGAAATAAAATCAAGTAACACGAGCGGAACAAAACTGGCCCCTTCAAGGTGCAAAAAAACAACGAGATAATACGCAGACGCGCGTGTATCATTTGTACAGCATAATTAGAAAGTAGATTATAAATTTCTGTTACATTCAAGTAGGCCTTATTAATTTTATAGCTTGCATTTGTGGTACTTGCAATTACATGCCAATCATCCTTGTATTGGTGTGTAATAAATAGCAAGTACTACAAATAAACGCAACGAAGTTGAAAGAGCCAATATAAAT
Organism: Parthenolecanium corni; assembly: GCA_038050395.1. NCBI lineage: Eukaryota > Metazoa > Arthropoda > Insecta > Hemiptera > Coccidae > Parthenolecanium > Parthenolecanium corni. The sequence continues at coordinate 2,763,979 of JBBCAQ010000014.1, read as the reverse complement.
TTGACAGATAGTACGCGGCCAATATTTCTATATTTTACACGGCAATTTTTGCACATTCGCTTCGTTAAAATAGAAAAAAAAAAATCCTTTCGTAATTAACGTTTACAAAACCGTAACCTAAAAAAAAAACATTAATTTTCGTTATAATCGAAACTATCTTCCTCTCTTGTCAGCAGATAAGGTCTTCGAAAACTGACATCGAGTTCAGTACGTGAATTTGGTCAAACGCTCTTACCCACATTCCAGCCCCGTTAGACACGATAAAATTCATTTCATTCATATATCGAGTCAATAATTTTTGATAAAGAAAAATACCTACGGTGAAGCGTCGAAAATAAATTCTATACATACCGTCACATACATTTGCACCAGCTGATCATCGGACATAATGGAAAGCAATTTTTCAGTTTGCTTTTTAAAATTAGCAACGCTAATGACGTGCGACAATGCTGGATTCTCCGACGACGACGAAGAAAAATAGGAGAACAGACGACTCCCAATCTCCGGGTAATGTTGGAACAAATATCTCTGCAACAATCAAACCGAGAAAAGTACTAAATTAGATTCACGCAAATAATTAGCTGCTACAGTAAAAGACATTCAAACATTTCAAATGGCACAGCTGGCAACGAACAAGAAATTATCCCAGACAAATACTTCTGGCCAGACAGTAGATTCTCTTACGCAACAACCCACCTCTACCCTATCATTCCCCTAAATACAACTCCTCCAACTAGCAGAAGAAACTATTTCTGTTAGAGAAATTCAAAGTTCCGAAAATTCGGGAACAAACATTATTTTTTCGTAGAACCACCAGCAGATGGGTGCCCGTTTCTTTTGATGGATGATTCAAATATAGTATGGGCGCGAGAAGAAAAAGAAAAACAAGAAAGCGCATGAAGGGCACATCATTTTCCTGGTAAAAATAACGCGGACAAGAGTACAAATTGAGAAATTTGCGTCAGTATACGTTCAATTTCAAAAGGAAAGCTTTTTTGAATACTAATGATGATTACTACACTGGTCATTAATGAAATTTAACAATCCACTGATTGTAGGTGTGAGAAGTCGGCGAATACTTGCGTAGAACGAATCAGTGATCAGCAGGGGCTGTGCGAATGTTATTTTTCGAAGTAGTTACATAACTTCATTATTTTCATCGTGCAACAAACTCGTAGTATTAGCATAACACATTTATTAGAAAGAGAATACCACTAATAAAATAAGATTTCAGCGTCAATCCAATTTTTTTTTTTTTTTTTGAATCATTATTACACTTTCAAAATGATAACAGGTACTTTGTTTCCTTCCCTACAAAGAAGATAACAGAAGGTGAAATTACGATTGGGCCATTATAATATTTTGAACGATGGAACTAAACCTTGTAATAAGAAACAAAAAAAAAACAAAAAAAAAAGTAAAAGTAAAAAGCAAGGTGGAACTGCATTTTACAAAGCCCAAATAACCAAGCAGCATTTGCAGTATGCGTCTTATCTAAACACTAAGAACTCGCGAGTTTTACATTTAAAATTTTCGAAACCTGTTTGCCATCAAAAAATAAAATAAAATTTCAAGAGAATAATAAGACGAGTATATAAGCAAAAAAAAAAAAAAAACCGTGAAACCTACACACATTTTCGTAGACGTGAAGCAACTGTGAACACATACAGAGTACCTACATACCCCAGCACAGTAATTTTCCTAGCCTCACTTGGTGACATGAAAAAAAAATACAATGATGAAGCCACAAAATGAGGACAAACAATCTTGGGTAATGTAATCATCGAACCATTCATACGTGACATTTTGATCTTCGCAAAAACAAAATATTGCTTATTAGGATGAATTAGTGATTCCATTTCACGTGTAGGTACCTACGTGGAAATTTTAAACAGCTCACAAACGACGGTAGGCGAAATGGATACGAACCTCGTCTATCAAATGTGCAAAGTTTACAACCAAAGTATTGTACTGCGAAGAAATAACTCGATTTCGAACAACTATACAGCTTCTACCAAATAAATAGAAGAATATAATGACAAATATTAAGACGTTTTAATAGGGGAAAAAAAAATACAAAAAAAATAAATAATAAAGCTTAGGGTTGAATTTTCTTTCCAAGAAAATAACAAATACAAGGAAAATTTTTGAGAGTTTGAATAAACTACAACATAATAGAAACAGTAGATACTCATTCAGCCAAACATTTATTCAGCACAACAATACCTATTTTCCATCTTTCCAAAAATCCTTCTTTATAAGACGACCATAACGAGCAGACAAATTTTACTTTCCTGCAGATGCAAGGATTGCATCTAATCATGCATAGCTACAACAAAGTCCTCGTTAGCGAAAAGAGAAAATCAAGCAGACATATCGACCACACGACCTTCGCAGAGAACTACGAAGAATTCAATATTCATATTATAAAAATACAGTAAGTATATTTCTTTTAAAAAAAGGAAAAAAAAAACACCAAGCATGGACATCAGAGAAACACAATCTGAACGACCTTAAAATCGTATAAAATGAGATTTTTTGTAAGAAAAAAAAAAATCACAAAATGGCAACAGTGTCAGACGAGTAACTTTTTTTTCATTCCCTCTTCAATTATACCACATTTTCAAGGTTTTTTTTTTGCATGAGTACCAAAATCAAAAAGACATATTTGTCGGTTCTACCATCCATTTAAAAAAAAGGCATTATCATTTGAAAACGCATTATTTTTTTAAGTAAAGAGCTATTCTCTATACTTCGTATCAACAACAGGAAAATGTGACTTGGAAAAAAAAAAACAAAACAGATAATAAAAGACGTAGAAATAGATGGGAGGTAAAATATTAATAAAGATATCAACTGGGCTAATGTGCTCGATTGCGAGGTAATTTCGAAGTACTACCTAGTACTTCAGCGAAAAGTTTGAGCTCGCGATGATTAATTTTTTTAAGTATGCATTAAGCATACGAAGTGGCTCTCATATCCGACAAACACAATAGTCTTCTTGAATTATGTACTATTGCGTTACACAACGTTATTTCATCGTAAATTCATGGATAAAGAAATTATCGCCAGTATAACTCATTCGTTCAAATTAATGGTTTCTACGCGAATGTTTAAAAACGACGCCCGAACATGGACAGAAAAAAATTACTCATTATTATGACCAAAGAACCAAGAAAATTGGTTAATAGATGAGGCCTATAACAACCGACGAACGAATAATAATCATGAAAAAATAGGACAGAAAAGAAATTCTAGTACTCAGTCATATTCAATTTAAATACAATTCTTTTTCAACGAATATTAAGACCTTCCACATATCAAACGGTCCTATGCAAAAAAAAAACCCAAGTCTCTCCCATAGATTTACATTAAAATTTTTAATTGTAGATAAACCAACTTGGTAATACTTTTCATTGGAAACTACGCGGTGATATTATGCGAAGGAGAATTTTGAAATACATCAACTTTTTAATTAAAATGAATCAGTTTGAAAGTGTACAAAAATACACATGTAACGATAGTAAAATATATTCCACATGGTCCTCTGTAGCAAAATGAACACAGATAAATGCTTCCAACACATGTAGCTGCGTAGTTTCAAACAAAATGAGTAACATTTAAGAATTACAATCTGTTCATCCTGAGTGCCACAAATTTTCATTTGTTTCAAACTGAACTATTGATACTTTGGATTTCACCCGAAGTTTTTTACCCTTTCAAGTAGAATATCAGTTTGAGAGAAAATAAACCACGTATCTATTTTATAGATTCAAATACCAAGAAGATGATAATAAATAGAAGTGCTGTGTGGAAACCAAAAATGATTAGATACAGTGATCAATGAAATCAGAGATGATGATGAAGAGTTGACAACTCAATTTGAAATACAGGGTCGCATTTAATAACAAAATGACAATTAATATTCATTATTCATCGATGATAAACAACTAAACAAAATATTTTGAGACTGATGAGACAAAATGGTCTTTCGCGATCATGATTATTGACTGCGATAAATCAAATATTACTATACATATTTTACAACCATTAAAAATGTACTTTTTGTTAAGTTCAACTAGGATGTTAAATTACATCGTGGATCATAAATGTATCATTAGTTCATTTTGTGAGAATTATAATGACATTAAAAAGAAGCTTTTTACAAGGCATTATCCAGAAAAAAAAACCACCCCTTTCCATATTGATAAAACAAAATACAAGCAAATTTTTAGAGCGAAAACCTTTTAACAAGAATGGAAATAAAAAAGAGCCAAATGAGAAAATTAGCAAGTTGAAATTCTAACAGAATAATGAGATTACCCAACAAAAGTATGTCGCATGTAATGTATCTTCGAGTTTCAGTTCCTTGCTAACTGTAAAGGAACACGATAAGCAGATATATTTAGAAAACGATGGGAAGGTATAACCGAACGAGAAAAAGCTTCGCTTTGATTACTCGAAAAATTTAACTGATAAAATACCATCTATCGTCTACTAAATTTTATGACTCAACAAACATCAATTCCATAAAATGAGATTAATTTCCCATCATAAAAGTACATCCGATAAGGTCAGGGTCAATAATTTTAGCTCGATTCTTTCTTCTTTTTTTTTCTTAATAATTTTCAACCATTCTTCAATGATGTAATTCGACAACCATAATTTAATTTTTTTTAAATATCACAAATTTATTTCTTATGGCGAAAAAAAATCAGCAGGGAAAAATTTGATGTTTTGGGGACGTTACAAAATTCCTTCTGAATAAGGATTGGTTTTTTTTTTTATTCAAAATAATTTATCATCTCATCTTGCAGAACAGTTCATCGAATAAAAATATAATAACTCAAAAATAAATTTATGAAAAGAAAAAAATCAAGAAGAAAATACTCGTAATACGAGTACAATCGGACAATTTCTGATATTTTTAAATGAACTTCTTTGCAATCAAAAAAATATAATTCCATATTTTGCATTTCCTTCAATTAATTTTTCAACAATAACTATCTTGTAAATTTCAAATTACTTGAAAATTGAACATTTTCTGCTGCCTTACAGTTTTCCCTCTATCAATCTTTCACGATTATTCTACAATGTGATTTTTGAAGCTATCATTTCTTCATTAAACAATAGATGAAGAAACAATTTTATCGCCTTATACAGGTACTTAATTCACACAAATTTCTAATGAATGGAAATTATCTTTCCGATATAAACTACATTTAGAATTTTTTGCCTTTCCTCTTCTTCCATGAAATTTTCAAAAATATTAATCTATTCTGTTCGAATTTTCCGTGACACTCGAGAAAGAGACGCACTAGAAAACAGTTATTAAAAATACATTTCGACTTGTCAACGCAAATTTTTGCAAACGCGTCATCAGGAACATTTTATGTAATCAGTTTTATGATGTTTGTGCACCATATTATTTGCAATAGTTCGTTCATATCTGGTCCAAAAATGTTCAGCAATAGGTGATGACAAATTATTATTGCATAACTCAACTTGAGTTCTCAACTAGCTGCTTTCGTCGGGCAATGTGAGATGAATTTGTGAATAAAAGAAGTTGAAATATAGTCAAGATAAAGAGAAATACTTCAGTTTGTACCAGTTTGAGGCGGCTAATACGTCTCATATTTAATATACAATACATCTCGCATTTCCTTATCGTCAAGTACACAATTGGAATTTAAGCAACAAAATAAATCATAATTGATGTGATCTATGTAATGGTTCTTCAAATCAAAAATGAATTTCTTGGATTACAGAATATACAGAAGTCAAGTTGAAATAATATGCAGATTCAATATTTTATGAAGGTATAATATAAATGAAAATGTATTTCACTGAAATTTCAACCAACTATCAGTAAGACATGCTTTCACTTCGATATAGAATATTGTTAAAATTCACCGGGTATAAATTTTCTCACAAGAATTTTCCACATCAAAACTCACATTTTACAAAGAAAATTTACAAAGCACGAGAGAATTTTATGTAAATTAGAAACTTCACACCTAAACATTTTACAAAAATAACAATAGAATTTTTTTAGGAAAAATAAAAATATCCCATTTAAAAATCAAGTTTAGGAATGGCAAAGTTGATAGGAGTAGGGTATAAGAACTCCGAAAGTATTGAGAATTTGAGATGAATTAATACCATTTACTAAATTCGTTCATAAAAATAATTTCTTCAACTTGAAGTACCAATTCAAGATCACATCAGAGAAATGAGAGTTTGGAAAAGTAAAAATTTGTAACTCACAATGAAAACTGCACCACCAACACCATTAATGGAATCTTCCTGTAAGCTTTTCTGAGCCAGTAACTGAAACATTAACAATGAATTAATCAATTTGTAAATAACCAGAGGGAAACATCTCAATGGTTTCTAGCATCATAAATGGTGGCAGAGGACATTTATAATCACAGACTCATTATATATTTTCAATAAACTACACACATAGTTAATATCTGAGACACTTTCGAAACAAGACAAATGACGCAGACAAGTACCTAAGAAATCGAGCAATATAGATTGAAGGTCTTATGCAATTTTCCAAGGATTTAGAGAAATAGTAAAACGAATACACAATTAAAGAATTGAGTGGCATTACATTGACTACTTACTTTTCCAAGTTTCTCCATCGGAGTCAACTGTTCGTTATGTGTGACAGTTTTGTTGGGAAGATCGACTTTGGAATTACTTCTAGACATCTGACTCTTGGGGTGAACATGATGAATACCGTGATTATTCCCCATTTTTTTCACAACTCGAGAAGCAGTTAAAAGTGAAAAACCGCGAAGATTGGAACGAACGATCAACGATTCAACGTGGAAACAAAAAGTTAATCAAGCTAATGCACTTATCGGCCATTTTTAAAATGATTGAGATCAACTGTGAAACTGAACTCCTACTTTAGCACGAAGAAGAAAGCATTCGAAGAAAAAAGAAACGACAAACGAAGCAAACGAAATAATTCAATCCGGACAGACTCCACAAAGCATGTACGTCAGTACAACAAGTCAGCTGGTTGATTTTTGATTGCTATATGCGTTTGCCACTTTGCCGTTTGGTTCGTTCGTTTTTTTTTTGTTAGTCCCGTCCCGTTTCATTTCGCATGTTTCCGCTAGGCGCTATTTCTATTTCACAAGCGTCTATTAATCGCTAAAGACCTGACCAATAAAAAATGCTTCCTTAATATTCACGAAATTTAGTATGCGCATGCGCTGCGCGCAAGCTACGCGCAAGCTAGAAGCTACGCGTACAGTGCGCGTACATCGATGAAAATAAAAACTGAAAACTGAAAAGGAATGACGAATTCCTTATCATTCTTTCTCTGTGTCTTTGTCTTTCGTTTCGTGTGAGGGAGAGAGAGAAGAAAAACATTATCGCATTATCGTCAAGTCAACTTTTGGTATTTTTTGGTCCTGTCATATCCTGATTGTGATTTTTATTTCTTGTTGAATGTCATGACTCATGAGTCTCATGACTAATTTTGTCAAGTTTGGAGTTCACTGTTCGGTTCAGTAACTCCAGTTTTTCTTGAAAAGTGAAAACTAACTTGGTATTAATTAGGTAAGTCTGAATTAGTCTGTGTATTATGTTGTTCATCTCCATGTTGAAATTAATTTTATCCAAAAGTTGTAAGTCCTACCCAATTCAAATTTAACGACTGGTGCTATGGACCAACTCAATTTTTGTTTACCCAACGTTCCCAGCTATAAACGGCGAGCACGTACATTCGTGTTTTCCGTTGAAATTCTATTATTTCTCCCACATTTGACCTGTAGATTCATTATACCTCAATATATGTCTAGTTTTCATTTTTCAGCTTGCAAAATGTTTGATGACGATTTCGACGACCTCGTGGTTCGAGCTGCTGCTAATGTAGATGATATTCGCCCAGCTACCGATCTTCATGATACTGAACAATGTAATTCGAATACGAAACATGAAGATGAAGCTGATCTCGAGTTGGCATTAAAACTATCTGTAGAATTTAACAACGCCGTGGCTGCTCTCCCTTCGCATCGTAGTCCTGTCAACTTAAATCGTAGTTCTGTCTTGGACGTTGTAGAATTCGACAAAGATGAAGATTTCGAATTTGCTGTGAAATTATCCCAAGAACTGAATGATCAAGGTCCACTTACTAGTCGTGAAAGTTCTAACAATTCATCCTCGAACATTGTTACGTTAGATGAAGATGACGATTACAAATTGGCTTCAAAACTTTCCGAAGAATTGAATAAAGATCTTCAGAATAGTGACTTAAAGTCTACTAGTCGTGGTGGTCCTAACTCTGCTTCGAGTGTTGTAACAGTCGACGAAGACAAAGACTTCGAATTAGCTCTAAAACTGTCGATGGAGTTGAACAATTCTCCGATTGACGTGCCTTCATCTAGTCGTTCAACAAGTTCAGTACCTTTTGATTATAACCGAGATTTTGAATTAGCACTGAAACTATCAGCAGAATTGAACAGTGATTCTTTGAATAAAGGTGCATCATCTATTACTCCCGAAAAAGGCCTGCACAGCGAAGCTAAATCCGACAGCAATATCCCAATATATGATGTCGAAAATTCACGAAAACTACCACCGTTGACTCCTGAAAATGAAGATTTGATTGTAGATAAAGTTGTGCGGGATATTATCGCATCTCAAGGGAAAAAACCGTCTATAAGATCGCCCATTAAATCACGAAGGGTATTCCTTTTAGTTTTTTCATTTCATTGTAGTCTGTATTGTTATTAATTGTTACAACTACAATATTCTATCTGATGTTTCATTTACAGCGTGCTGAAAATGATGGAACTGTGAAAAAGTACTTGAGTGAAAATATTTCGATCGTTGATCCTAGCTGGGAAACCATTGATCCGAATCCTGATATCCATGCGATGTTCGTCGCCTTTAATAAACGATTTTTCTACGGCGAACTCGGTATGGTCGAAGTTAGATGGAGTCCTCGTATGACCCTGTAAGTATTTCAGTACATCGGGTTTAAGACTAAATGAATTGCTGGGTTGGTCTCATGAAAAACTATAATTTAAAATGTTTTTCTGTAATTTTTTAATGCAAATTATTAATTTATAACAAGACTGAGCTGGACTAAAATAAAGCCTCATTCATTATTCTAGATGTTGGTTTTTAAAAAGGATTTCAAGTGATTTTACCCTGTACCTTGAATTAAAAAATATCGTATGATAACGTTGTTCTTAGCACAGCTCGACTACTTTTGCCTCGAAAACACCGTTTTAAGGACTCATTTTATATGCGCAATAATTTTTTTTCAAACGAATTCGTGTAATACCACTTTCTAAATGAAATTTTGAACTTGTTACTTAGAAATATTTTTAGTACTCAAGCCTCTATTCATTTTTTTTTGAAATTGGTACATTTTAACCAGTAAAGACTAAAATGAAGGTGTTTGCATTTCAATAAAAATAATTAAATATTACTTATGCGCAGTTGTGCTGGTAGTTGTACTTATAAACAGAAGGCTGGACATTGCATCGTGAATCTAAGTAAACCTCTACTGCAGCTCAGGCCTCGCAAAGATTTGGTAGAAACTTTATTAGTGAGTATTTATTGTTTTTAATATATATTTCTTGTAATTGTCATTTCATCCGTATTATTTTCGTATCTGATTTCAGCATGAAATGATTCATGCTTATCTCTTTGTTACCAGAAACGATCGAGATAGAGATGGCCATGGGGGTCCATTTCTCGAGCATATGAACCGCATAAATAGAGAAAGTGGCGCCCGTATTACCGTAAGATTATTTATTTTTCACAACTATTCATTTTTATTCATTTGAAAAAAATATTCATAATATGCGCAGTGCTTTAAAATTTTGAAAGTACATATTTAAGGTTTCTTGTTTTGGGATTGATAGTTTTTCTCTTTCGATTTTTTCTCAGTTACTTGTGTCATTTTAGTATATTTCAAGGGTGTACACTACCTTTGCTATGAAATTAACATCGACGTCTTGAAAAATTCTGCTTGAAATTGTCGATGTAGACAAAATGTAGGCAATTTCCTTGACACGTGTGCTGCGGATTTGCGTTTTGGCAGCCAAAATAACATTTTCGCGAGTTTTTAGCTCAAAAGTACGCTCACGATTTACCATTTTGTTTCTTTCAGTTTTGCATCAAAGATGAAATTTAGATATGTTGAACATATTTTTTATGCCCAATCGAAGCCTTTTTTTTTGAATTCATTTATTTCTCACCTTTTTCCAGAGCTCCGAAAAAAAAGTTTTGCTAAACCCTCAAAAAAAGCCCTACGATTCAAAAGAAAAAAAAAAAAATACTTCGGGTGTAGAAAATATGGTTAAGGATGTCATATCGAAATTTTAACAGATTCGGTGCAAATCTCGGCGAAAAAATGGTAAATCGTGAAGCACTTGAAAAAAAAAGAGTTAGAATACACCCTGAAGCAATTTTCAGTAAAAAGAAAGCTAATTGAGGCGAATAAAAAAAATCTGATACTAACTGTGAAACTTTGTGACTAATTGTTTTAGTTAAGTGATATCGTTGATAGAGTTTTTTGGTCCAGCAATATTTCGTCATCTTTCTTACAGGTGTACCATAGCTTTCACGACGAAGTCAGGTATTACAAGCAGCACGAATGGCGGTGTATCGGTCCCTGTCGTGACAACCCTCCGTTTTACGGCTTCGTCAGAAGGTCCATGAATCGAGCGCCAGGTCCTCATGATCATTGGTGGTCCGATCATGCAGCCAGATGTGGCGGAGTGTACGTAAAAACAAAAGAGCCCGAAGGTTATGCGAACAAAAAAGTGGCGTCGGAAAGTAGAAACGCGTTGGGCGTCGAAAATAAAGGTTAGATTTTGTAATTTCGATCGTAGACTTGACAATGGTACCATTTCTATGGCTCATACTCAAATCTTGGTCTTCTCCGTTTTTATTTAGGGTCGACTTACAATATTGAGAATTACTTTAAAACCACGTCGGCTAAAACGTCGAAAAGTCCAGCACCCGGTCCGTCCTCTACGCAGTCTACGTTTTTCCCGGTTTTGACCAGCGCGTCCACCAACGTAGCTGTCAGCGCTCCTTCGACTGGCTCGAGAATTTTCACGATAAATGATCTCTCTAATAACAAGAATGCCACTGCAAGCAGTCAAAGTCAATCCACCAGCCCCAAAAAATGGGTTCCTCTGCCGGGGCGAGGAAATATTCATCATTTTGTTAACAAATCCTAATTTTTTCTAATTCAGTATTTTTTAATTTTTTTATTTTTCAATTTGTGATTGTTAAGTTCCATTTTTTCGGTTTTTTTACCACGATGTAATTTTTTTTTTCTATCGAAATGAGTTTATTATACGTTCGTTTTTGTAAACTTGGATTTTTTGCATTCAGGAATACCTTGAAGAAAATATTCTTCATTCTGGTGTTGATCATAAGTGACCGTTTATTACCCATAGCTGATTTCTATATTCCCCGCCGTACCAAAACAGAATTTGAGCGTAAAAAATTGGGTAGTGATGTTTTTGGGACTCAGCAAGTTCTGCGTTTGGATCCGAATGAAATGCTGCAAAGTAAGTTTTGAAAGCACAAATATTAAGTGAAGTGAAGATTCAATCGTTTTACTATCTTTTCGTTCTTCACTTCTGTATGTTTTATTTTGCTGCCATTTTAAAGGCATTCTAAAATTCTTAAAGCTCCCGTATATGAGTACGTAATTTTATAAGGTTTAAAAAAAATTCAAATTCACCGGTAAAAAGTGTTTTTTACACGCATGGTCACATATATATACAAGATCTCCTGATCATTTAGTAATAATAAGTAGGTATATAACCTTTGAAAACTTTTTTTCTAAAAATCAGTTCTAAGAACTGTCCCCGTTCCTCTAAAGATTTTTGACAAGAAACCTTTAGCACCCGTACGAATAAACCCGAACAATAAATCTTCTATTTTATTAACAACGTGATACATACTTATAGGCGAGATACGAATCAACACCATAAAAAATCCCCAGCAAAAATCCCAAAATCTGGAACATGAAACAAAAAATCCGTTTTTAAAGATTTTGATGCGTTAACATCTTCGTTTTCTTCACTTACTACGAATACATTAGGATACTCACATTTACCATGATCAAGAGGGGATACACGACGAAAAATGGCGAAGTCAAGAAATCAGGATATAAAAATGTATGAACAATCAGCAGTAACCATGAGCAAGCACTCATAAAATTAAAACAACAGCATCCATTGAAGAGAACTTCCTGAAATACAGAATTGGAAAAAAGTATTTTGTCAATGCTCATCAACGTGAAAGCTCCATTCTAGACGTATTTAAAGAAGTTACTTACAAATAACGAAGATCTTACAAGCCTCAAAGAATTTCCAGAAATGATATAGGTGACGAATAAAATCGATGTAGTAACAAAAGAAGCTGAAGAAACTGACATAACCGTATCATATGGGAAACCGAGTATGGAGGCATATTTAAAGCCAAAATTTGATAGGATAAATCTGCAAATACCTCCCAAAATCTGTGGAGGAGAAAAATATGAAAAATATACATTTATGTTTTCATTTTCAGAGAACGGTACAAAGTTATATTTTCAAAAAGAATAATACACTCATTGTTACCAGAAATGCTAGAAAAGTAAAATTTTAGAAGTAAAATTAAACTTATAAAAGGGATTCATGTATATTTTTTTCCCTGCTCACACAAGTCTTTCGACTGGGTTAGTACAAAATATTAAGGATAAGGAAAAATTTCAACAAAATGCATTCTCATTCTTGGTATGAAAATTTTTTTTAAACACTAATGAACTAAAAAATAGTTGACATTTGTAATTCACAGATTGTTACTGTTCCAAATATAACGTTTTCAAATTTTCTTGGGTTTGAAAAGAATTTTAATGAAATAAAAAAATAATAATAATAATAAATCATTTGTACATTACCAGCTGTAATATCTTTATAAGCCCTTCATAAGTCTGTAAGTATTTAAAATTCATGGATATTTTCAACTACCTACAGAAAAAAATCATAAAAATTCAATACGTTTATTTAACACGTATTCAAAAACAATACAAAATCAATTTAAAGTAAATGCAATCACGAAACAGAGATCAAATCTATGAATTTCGAAAAAATAAATCTCATCTGTAGAGAAAAAATAAAATACCCTCGAATGATCCCATACGTTCTTCGACTTAGAAAGTCCCCCGCATAGAAAAAAAGAAAAAAGTCGAGCACGCGTGAACGCTTCACCGTCAATCTTCGTTTTGACGAGTTTTTTTTTACTTTCAGCGCAAAAATTCATTTTATGCCTCGAAATTGATGAATAAGGATATTATGCTAACCAGCAACGGCTCCCTTGGTTTTCAAAAAAATAAAATACAAAAACGAAAATTTCACAAAAAATGTATTGTACTTGTATGATTATGTACATCAATTACACGAATGAGTACTTTTATTTTTTTGTCCTAATAAACAGTGATAGGAAAAAAAAACGAACGAATGAGAGGAAGATTTACAATGTCTTTTTTTAAAAAAATAATAAATAATTGCATTACAATGGAGCTTCTATGTACAACTAAAACTTTCGACACATGTACACGTATAAAATCATGGAAATATTTATTTAAAAAAGTATTCCAGCAACAAAAATAGAGGAAAGAAAATTGTTACCGGACAAGTAAATTTAATTAAAGGAAGAAAAGTGGCGAAAAGAAGTTCAAATTTTTACAAACATCAAACCTTATTATTGTTTCGCCTGCTTTTATATAAATAAAAAGAAAGGGTTGAAAAAATAAAGAAAAAAGAAGGAAATTTTTTTTTTCAGTCGAAAAAAAGTCTAATTATATAAACGTTATAATTATTCACCTAATTGACTCGATTTTTTTTCGTTTTATTTTTTTCTTCTATATTATGTACAAAAACACAACAAACAAAAAATACAAAATATTAATAACATTGGTTTTAATTTTGATCGATAAATTCAATCAAAACGCAAAATATAAGAAATTTATAATGGTAAATAAAAATGAAGGTGCACGTTCATGGTTATAATTAGTGGTAGCATGAATGAGAAGATGAAAACAATTTCCTTGCAAGTTCTTAGTGCATTCCACCATAAAATTCCTCTCCGACGAAATAAAAATATTTCATGATTTTCATTAGTAGACAGCAAATTCATCACTAAGAATGAATTCCCCAGACAGTAAACAACGTACAACAATTTTTTAAAGCCATGTTAAAATACCTTTTTGCAATATATTTTCTGACTTATTTTGTAAGTATGTAATTATGTGGAAAGTATTGATGTTCCAGTCAGCAATATCAATCGTACATCCTTCTTACCAAATTTTCAACAGACTACTATACACTATTCAAAAATTAATAATCGACTATTTTTGAAAATTTAATGGCGTAGGAAAAAAAAAAATTACTGAAATTCGACTAGTTCGTTCACTGTATGAATTACACGCCAACTAAATAATATTATAATTTTCAAAGTATGAAAAACCAATATCAAATCAGAAACCTAAAATGTTAGCAATTTCAATTTTCCTAAAATGGATGGCTAAAAGTCAGGACTAACAGGTTTCACAAAACTTTTAGCAGTCACCTAAAATTTAATTAATATGCTAGGAAAATTGTTAAAAACTAATTAACCATGAACTGCCAGGAAGAACGTCTTTGGATTACAACTAAAGAGGTACAATACAGACATAGGTAAATTAAGAGGTTTATAATTTCAATAAGGTATAGACTGGCGCAATTTATGAAAGCTGCGATACAACCATAACGCGCTAACTGTAACATAGGAAATAGGTCACGTTTTTTTGTTTCTTTTTTTTTTTTTTTTTCTATGTTTTTCAACGTGCGCTTTTTCAACGTGCGCAATGCACCTACATGTACCAGGGTAGACAAGAAAAAAAAATGGCGGGAGATATAAAGAACTACCACCCTTACGCGAATACAAAAATCGAGTTATTCGGCTCATCTGTACAAACATAAACACATTTCATTCGAAAAAGTTTAAAGACAAAAAAACCATGTGGTGATATTTTCCCCCTCCAATTTATAGACCTCGAAAAAAAAAAAAAAAAAGAAAAAGAAAAAAAAATTCTTGTTACAAAAATACTGACTAGTAAATGCATAATTTTGACTGCTGAGGATCAAAACTGCGACTGTGGAATTCGCAGAGCTAGCGCTACCGGCGTAATAATCGAGAGAAACCGAAAACTGGTTAGAATCGCCGCTACGATTCGAGGAGGACCATTGCAAAAATTTCTAAACGACTCGTGAATTTTCGACCAGAATCCTGCGCCATCGCCAACGCGAGTGTCCACACGGTTGATACCGCAGAATACAATCGTAGCCAGAATTGCACTATACGATTCCCGCATTGACGATAACTGCGCAACACAAACCAATCGGGTGTAAGTCGGCGCCATTAGCTGTTCACCTTGACTAGCAGCTTGTCGTCGATAATCTGCAGCTCTTTCTTGGCGCTGACGAACTTGTTGATGGCTGTGGTGGTGATTTGGGTGGTGCGCCTGAGATCCAGATACTTGAGCGCGGTGCACTTGGAGAGGTGGTCGAGCGCCGCGTCCGTAATGGCGGTGCAGCCGCTCAGATCGAGCTTGGTAAGCGTCGACAGCGTAGTGGCGGGCGGTGCAGTTAGCTGCGCAATGCCGGCGTCCGTCAGCCGGTAGCACTGGGACAGGTCTAGCGTCGACAGCAGCGGCACATTTTGCACGACGTAGCGCAACGATACGTCTGATATCTCGCAGCCGGCCAATTTGAGGGTGCGCAAGTTGCGCAATCGCGATTTGGTGTCGACGAGGCCGGGACGCGTGTCCTTGGGCGGAGACAGGATGTCGCGCAGCGACAGATCATTCATGCCGGTCACGAAACTCAGGTCGAGCGAAGTGAGCGGCGGGCAGTTGCAGGTGCGCAGCGCCGCCACGCCGCTCCACGAGCAGCCCTGCAGCGAGAGTTCGCGCAGCTGCGGCATGCGCGCCACCAGCCACTCGAGCTGGCGTTTGGCGATCGCCGTCCAGTCCAGGATCAGCGTTTCGGGCTGGCGGCGGGCGATGCCGCTGAGGCAGGCGGCCGTCAGCCGCTTACTGGTCACGTCCATGCGTTTCCACAGGCACGCCTCCACGCTCACGTTCGACCATGCTTTGCACACAAGCGCGCACTTGGCCAGCTCGGCCGGCGACAGACACTTGAACACTAACTGCAGCGCCAACAGGTCCATGTAGGGGGGCAGCGACCCCGAGTCAGCGGCTGCGTTCACCGCCTTCAGTACCGAGCCGCCGGGCGCCGGCCGCACTGCGTACAGCGGCCGCTTCAGCGCCTTGATGGTGGTGCCGGTCAGTTGGTTGGCGAGCTGCGTGCGCAGCGCCAGCTTGCGCGGTTCTGGCGCCGGCGGCGGCGGCGGCGCCACCGGCTGCGGTTCTTCGAGGGCGGCGCGTTTCGAGGCTGTCTCTTCGTTCATCTTTTGGGCGAGCGAGGCCTGCAGAACAAAGCGCAGAGGGTACATTTAAAAAATGCTTCATTCGTCTGGATTAAAAATATTGGAAGCGATAAAAGGGGGCTTGGTGGAAGTAAAGGGGGGTTTATTATTTCCCCCAATCAAATTTAAATAACTTTAATCGGTGAATCTGTCGCATTATATCGTTCTCTTCAACTTATTTTCATTTTCGACGAGGTTCTGTTCTCTGCAGTTCCTTGGAATTTTTTAGTTTTTGGAAAATTACTCGAATCGTTTTGGCACCTCAACTTTGGTTTTCCTCTTTACATTTTTTGGGCTACGAGGAGCCTAAATATCAGCACCGTAGTTACAGCAAAATAGTTGAGGGAGAAAATGAAATGCTTAGGGGGGTAAAATGGTCGCCTCTTTGCCACCATTCCAGAGGGAAAATTTTCCTTGATGGACAAACGATTTTGCTTGAGGGGGCTTTGATCCCAGGCTACTACCCTGCAAATGCTATAACGTAAGTTGATGTTCATCAGCTGTCTTACAGGTAAGTGATACATCATTCCCCCCCCCCCCCCATTTCATCCTTCTGATATATCTAACGGCGTCCTTAAAAATGTTTTAATAAAAGTATAACAGAATAAAATATTTCATTCTGCAATAACTGTTAAACCATGGATTAGAGGATACATTCGTAATTAATAAACGTTATTTCGAGTTACTGAATTCGAAGTGAACGGTAGAAGCGGGAATTCATACTGAAAAATTATTCTTTTGATTAGAAATAATGAAATAATGGTTCAGCAGAACCTTTCCAAGTGAGTTTCATGCAGCTGGGCTATGTTAACCTAGTCAGGACAGGGAAAAATGATAAAGCAGGTACATTCTGTGACTTAGTTGAATAGGTGATCGGTAAATTTTCATGCTCTGTAAGATGGGTGAAGGCAGAAAAATGGCGAAATATACATCTAATAATTACATAGAAAGTTTAAAACCGCGTTAGTTCGAAACAATTACCAATTTTTAAAAGCAAATTTTATCGTCTCAAAACATACAGCGAATTTAGCACTGTTTTCCCACGACACCGGAAAACTTGATGCTTGAAGCAGATAAAAAACGGTAAAAACAAAAATTTTACTTACAAAAATACTTCGATATTAATATGTGATGGAAAATTTCCCAACGATAAGACTCGAGAAGCGAAAAAATAAATAGAAATAAAAACATACGTGCTCCTAAAAAATTCGTAATTTTCCAACATTGATCGTTCTAGATAATGTGTGAAAATTGTATCTAGCTTCAGCTACCGAGTACTTTTTTGTTTCCCCCTACACTACACATCACCATTCGATTTTTTAGAATGCGAAAAATCAACACTGAAAAGTGCAACACCACCAAGAAATTATTTATCCGTTTCTTAGCTAACAATGACATGATCATAAATTTACGTTTGAAAATCAATCGGGTGGGGAAAATATTGTTTCAAGTACGCAACATCCGAAAGGTAGATACTGTAGTAGAAAATTGTTTGAAGAAGTGTAAGACCGACATACAATAATCAGAGTTTGAAAGCTAGCCAACAGCCGGAGTCTCAAGTGTTTGTCAAAAACGAAATCTCATGCGAAAAAAAAAATAAAAAGCTTGAAGCTGAAAACCAAAAGCTGAAAGTAATTTTCATTTTCAAGGTTCGAACTCTAAAGCCAAAAGCAGGAGCTGGATTATAGGGCTTTCAAACTCCGAGTCAGAAACAAAGTCATTGCTGTTCATTCAGTTCTGGTGCAAACGTCAGGCGGAAGCGATATAAGCAATAAAATATTGTGAATTAAATGAGTTTATTAATAATGAGGCTTTACAAACTCAACACCAGCGCTTTAATGGGTTAGAAAAGTATTCAAAGCTAAACTCTTCCCCTGCTAAATTTCACACAAATTGTCAAGATTCATGATGAATAACATGAAAGGATAAACAAATTATAATATGTATACAATAATAATAACGCAATGATCACTAATTTAATGTAGTAATAAGATAGGAAAAGTTGATATTATAAAAACTTAATGCGGAATCATGATTGAAATTTAGAAGAAAGTTGGCATTAATTTGAATAGAAGTTATGAAAATTGAATTTTCCGAAATATGAAACAATTTTCTCAAGTTAGTATTTCTTCAATGGCGAAAGTTTAGTTTACTATTTCCAGCATCTAGAAAAAACATTAGTTCATCAGATCATGATATTGAATTCGTATAAACTTGCCGGCCCAAATCCAAAGCCTGCCAAGTGTGAAAAATTATTTAATGACCCATATTTTTGACAGAGGTTTTCCAGTTCCGGACGATTTCTTTGGTCTCTCACTCATTATTGAGCGATGTGATTAGTTGGAATGATTTTTGGTGTTATTTTTTTTAAAAATAAAAATATTTTGCCAGGTACTCAAAGTATCCCCCGGACACAAGAACCATAGTGAGAATATTTTTGGCACTGAGCAAGTTTTGAACTCGGACCAGCGAAATGTAAATTTATTTAAGGGGATTTTATGGACACGAGCTCAGGTAACAAAATACGAGAAGTTGATTTCTTTAAAGTTTGTAAAATATTGTACGTCGAGTACACATATTTCAACTAGAATGCAGGTGATGTTTCCTTACAAAATTTATGAGTTTTTTTCGAAGAAAGCATTATTTTTTTTAGATAATTATAATTCTCGTTCTTCGAACAAAGTGATTTTATTAATTTTTCCATACCAACAAAGAAAATCTTCGAGTATTTGCTCTTGTAATAGCAATTCGGGGCAAATTATTTTTTTCCATTTCTAAGAAGGACAAACACATGAGGAATTTGATGGGAGACTGAATACAAGAAAATATAAAAACAGTTCAACACTACGAAACTTTCCACAACATTTGACTGACCGCTGACGACAAGAATTTTTATTCAACTTCATTCAATTACAACAAATTTTCCAATTCAAGAGCAGAGGAGATATGGTTTTGAAATACTTCAGTAACTAACCTATTCGTGAAGAGTTCAGCTTCATTTACCACATTCAATCACTATAAAATATTTACAAGCAAAATTCGATACATAAATTTGGCATTTCCCTGTAGCTAAACGCCACTCATCACACCGAAGCTCAGTTACCACCGAGCACTTACCTATGAATTTCGGAAAATCCTCAAACTTTCCACCAAAAAATAAATATTTTGCAGTCGAAGAAACGAGCTGGTAACACATAATGACACGTATTTCATAATCGCTCGTTAAATACACAATGATATTCACATCGTCGCGACAAGACGTAAAGTACTTCAAAAATATACAGAACTACCATATCGAGTAACTATATTTTCCAACGATTCTCGAATTACCCTCAGAACCATTTTTTTAAATTCACGAATTTCATTTTGCGGTGTGATGATAAGAAGACGACTGAGGTTAAAAAAAAAAAAAACCAAGAACGAAACCAACGTTGGTACAAGAAAGTAGGTCAATTTTCCGTTTTCCCCCAACAAGAAACGGCGATGACGTAGCAATGGAACGCCTGCGTGTTTGCTGCACTATCCACATTCGTGTCGACACAGAATGGTTGTATCGGCACTAAACAGGTTTGATTGGGACTCGTGCAGTTTATTGGAAATCTACATACATTACGAACGAACCGATCGAAAGCATATGTGATTTATGATTACGAAGTGAACGACCTTACATAAGTTTCCAGCTCGCATAATGCACAGTACCTGCGTACGCTTACCTCTCTTATGCGCCTGAAAACTACCAAACAGACAACAGCCCCAAGAATTTCTTACACGACAGGACTTACGAGTGTCGAACTAAAAGAGGCCTTGAAAAACTCACTACCACAACCCAAAAACTCGCCCCAAATATGAGATTACCATATAATCGCAGCCCCCAAAATTACTACTAAACGATAGAGGTGCCGAATAAAAGCAGTCCTGAAAAACTCACCATCGAATTAATACTCTTATAGGGATCTTCGTATTTGCCTCTTCTCATTGAGCAGCCACTTCGATTCGACGAGTCGATGGAACCGCCAGCGTCATTGCTTTCGGTATCCGAATAATCGGATTCCTCCTTTATGGAAAAGAAAAGAAAAAAGTTATGTTTAAAGTAAACACGTACACGTCACTAACATCGTGTCAAAATAACAATAAGCAATATGCACGGAACAAAAACGTGAATCAATTCGTTAAAATGACAGTAAAATCGACGACTCGATACTTTCATTAGAGCATCAAAAATTTTCAAAAGAGTAAACCGGGTTATAGGTGTATTTCATTGTTGGTTGCGAGAAGCGATAGGCTGAGCAGTATAACACAACTCAGGGCCGAGCCTTCAGCCGAGTACGTAATGAACGTTTTTTCTGCTTTGAGCCATGTACTTGGCAAAAAAAAAAAAATACTAAAGCTAATATTATAGTACATCATGTCGTCATATTTTTACGTTGAAAACCACGGTTCAAGCAGATAGAAAACTGCTTCGCAAGTTGAAGGGTTATAAATTCAGATTACAAAGTCAGCAAACATTCAAGTGAAAGGGAAGAAAGGGGGGAAATTTTGAAATAATTCAAGTTTTTTCGAGCACATTGATTAACACTTCAACATAATATTTAAAAAAATAAAATTAAGGCGAAAATCAAGATGATGCTGATGAAAGACAGACTTATTAGAATGTTTTTGGAAAACAAAACAGTCAATAATACATATTTTGGTGATTTCAAACTGCAAAATAATAATACATACGTATAATTAGATTGGATCTGGATCAACACCAAAGAAAAAAGAATTTTTTCAAACATGTGAATAAGTTGGAAATGAAAGAAATAGATAAGACTTCAAATTTTAAGCGACGCCATAATTATGATAATTTTTTAAAAACACACCATCAGAAATGCGAGTATATAAATTACTTCTCGTTCTCAACAAATACAATATAATGGAATTCTAATTTTTCAATCAAGAAAAACTTCGACTATATTGTGATATTGAGCTGAGCTAATAAACATTACGAAGTAGGAAATACTTCGATAAGAATAGATAAACGATGACAGAAAGGAAACTATCAGTCATAGTAAGAGACAAAATTTAGAAGCGCTAATTTTTCGTCGCGACTAAGTTTTTTTCTTCTTTAGGTAAATGCGGTTCGTACGAAAGGTTGACAAAACACTGAATGAAAAACTTCTACGTGAAATTCATCTCACGATCAACTAAAAATTTTGTCTCTCATAATTACATCATCGAGATTTTCATCATCCTCCATACTTGGACGATACGACACAGTATGACTACTAACCGAGTTTCGACGCACATCCGACGATTTGTTTCTGGCTCGAAAATGGCGGGGCTGCAAAAAATCAAATAAATAAAAATTATTAATAGAAAAACACTAATTATAATTAGTCAGTTGCGCATCCAACGCGCTGGATCAAGCCTTATCCACCCAATGCCAAGAAAAGCCGTAACTTCAACCGCTTAATCAAAACTTAATTTTATCAATGCCACTGGGTAATGCAAATCTGCTGACAATTTTGTCCAACCACCTCCCCCCCCCCTTCGTATTATTCTGTAAATGTCATTGAAAATAGTCTTCACTACGAGTACAGAATAACGAATGAATTAAAATGAGATCAATTCGAAAAATAATCATAACTTAGGGATTCGAATTTATAGAAGTAAATTTTCAACTTATTTCTGCGAGGCTCATAAGAAACATTAAAATCAAGAAACATTCAATTTATCTTGACCTTTTCTTCGAATCCGGCATACAAAGTGACCATTCTTTTGGTCAACGTCAACGGTCGACATCGCTGATGGATCTGAACTTACGTAACAAATTAAGGGCCAGCAAAACTGGTTTTATGGCTTCTCCAAATAATGCGATTCTGACATGCGAGTTTTACAAATTAACACAGATCATTGTGCATGTCAGTAATCACCGATGCATTGCTAATATTTCAACCTTGCGGACGTACACTACTCGAGTAATGAAAATCAGTGGTAAAACCATACTATTAGGTACTACCATACAAATATTTCTTGTCGTTAGCTCTTATATTCTCGCATTTAGTAGCGGATATTAATTACTTTTCATGGAATTCTTGTGATTTCTTCGAGAGAAATTTCTAATCTGTATTCTTTTACTGTTAATAAAATATTGGGCTACTAGGCGAGTTTAAAAATATCGTATCTGCAGAAAATATTGATAACCTGACAAGTATTAACCTTGAATTTATCTCAATTTCACACTTCAACAAAATGCGTTTCATTCTCATAATATTCAAATAACTCTCACCGAGCACACAAACATTAGTTTTACCGTGCTTCTAGATGAAACTACGGTCAATCGCAGTAGAATATACTTTTTCATTCGGCACATTTCAAAAAAAGTACTTTCATCTGCGAGCTGATCAATGCTGAAGGAGACAAACCAACTTTTACGGGTTTCGTGTCACTAAACAACTTATTCGAATATGCGACAGTAGATCCACATAGGTATCTCAAAATATTCAATTCGTATGAAAAAATTCTAAATGGTCCAAAAGTGGTATTATCTGTGGTAAGACTTTTACTTTGTCAGGTTACTACAGGGCAATACCCATATACAGACGTTTTAATTTTTGACGAGAATTAAACGCATAACCATTGAGAATATTATTCGAAGAATAAGTAAGTAGTACTCGGGTACTCGGGAAATAAATGTGAGATCTAATACATGAAAAATAATTCTAAAAATTGATAGTTGCTCTGAAAATGGTAATCTGACTCTTCACAAAATTTGATCTAAAGGCTCACTCTAATAGTCGTACAGACCAAGAATATTCCCAAGGGTCGAAGTTTCAAATTCGCACATTTACCTAACTGTGTTTCAATTTAATAGCGAATTCAATCGAATATTTCTACACAAATATTTCCAACAACTAAGAATTATAAATCAACGTCTCGAAAATGAAAGTCAGAAACTATTCTTCCTTTAAAATTGTACAACGGTGGTATAAGTATCCTAGCTTGAAAAAGCAATTTCAAGGGAAAAGTATATGTAAACACCTTTCACATAAAACTGTGAGAAGAGCACATTGCAAATGACTTTTATTCAAACTGTGAAAATACAGAAAGCGAACGTAGATCCTTTCATTTTCTCAAATGAAGTATTAATTTTGTAATCGACAACATGAAGAAATGTTCGATCGGAAGTGGATTGCAATTAGAATGCGATTTGACCTTCTAAAACGTAAACTCTCATTTTCAAACGATAATATGGTCGTGCAATCAAATATCGGAGAAAAATCTTTCAAAAAGAGATTTACAAATGCTTTTAAAGACTGACACTAATTTTAGTCTTAAGCAAAGAAAAATTTCAATCATCAAATGAGATCAACGGAGTGTAGATAGTCCATTAATACTTCGACTCGGCGAAGCAGCTGAGCGTGGGAATTAATCAACGGCAAACAGAAATATAAATCCCGCTGCGGAAAACAAAAAATCCCGCTTCTGATAATTTGCAGTTTTCCAACTCGAAAAGGGCGGTACGGTGGTATTTTCCGTTCGTAATGAATTAAAATATATTTAAAATTAAAAAAAAAAAATCAACGTCTTACTTTATACTCTATATTCTTCCCGGCTTTGCAACACTTTGGACATTCCCAACTGTTTGGCAAGTCTTCATTCACAACTCCCTCCACATCTGGTATCTGAAACGAAATCCATCGTTACACTAGTTTTCAATGAAACGTGAAGTTCCGAATTTTTAGAAAATTTTCTCACCTGCTTGGCTATACAGTCGGGATGAATTATTTCGTAGCACACGCTACATTCCATCAAGCTGCTAGGCGTATGCTTGCTCATCTTGGTAATCGGAACGACAATTTGCTGGCCCCAGCCATCGAGACCACAAATTACGCAGGCAGCAGTAAGTGGTAACATAGGCTGTAAAGTAAATGAACAAAATGACGAAAGATTCAAGATACAGCTATGCTATCACTTCAGTGATAACTTTGGCAGAATGATTGATTTTTTTTTCAATTCTTATTCAAAGAGAACTGAAAAATGAAACTTTTTGAGCAACGTTTTTGGCTCATGCGGGAAACATATTATTATACGAGAATTAAAATTTTGACGAAGTCGTACTTTGAAAACATCTTGAAAGAACATATCAGCCATTTTTCAAATATATCACTTTTAAATGCCTTACAACTAAAAATATCAGAAAATAATAGCATATTATACTTTTGTCACCCTAGAACTACAGTCTTAGGAACAATTATATCGTAAACCCACGCTGATATTCAAATTATTGTCTCGGTAAAAATTCAAAATCACTAGAAATATGCGGTGCAGAAGATGTTTGTTGTTAGTCTCTACTTCCGCCATTCATCAGTTTTTGAGAAATATTACACTAACCTGCAGACACTGTCTCATAACGCAGGTCTGCTTCGCTTTTCCTGGTCCACCGAATTTGACCATATCATGACAGAATGCACATTCGCCGCAGTCGGACTGTTTGCATGCTTGGCAGTTTTTACAACGTGTACGCCGTCTTCGCGGCGCAGTGAGTACTTTTTGGCTGCGAGCTATTTTGATCTTCGGCTCATCTTTGTCTTGCGAGGACGTTTGATTCGGTCGTTTTTGCTTATCACGCTATAAGAAAGAAAAAAGAAATTGTAATAACTAGATACGTAAATAGACAGACAGAAATAGATAAATAAATAGCCCCGATAAGTAAAAATATGGTAAAAATTGTGACGTCGAAGTCGACACATTAGTACAGAATAGTTGAAAGCAGTAATTTTACGAAAATTATTCCCATATTATTAGTCTTCGAGAATAAAATAACCTCAAGATGGACAATAAGAAATTTGAAATCTATACTCTCCAGGGTGTTTATTATTGTTATTTTTCCATCCCAGAAAAATTAAATTACATTAACAAACTACAAGGCAAATCAGACTCTTGAACAGTATAGTAAAACCTACTGTCAACTTTTCATACGAATTTGGAGAATACATGTACCTATATATTCGTACTTTCTCAACTTTTTCATTTTGTTTTGTGATACAATGTTATCAACAGTCTACTAGTTTATCTGGAAGATAATACCAAAGGAATCGGATACGGAATAACTCGAGACATTTATGTGTTTTAGGAAATGTCCAACTACTGATTCAATGTAATAATTACATCCCCATAATTCAGCTCAAATTTTAATAATTGTAAAACAAGAATATCGACTACAGCACTTATTCTCCCAAATTATTCAAATCATTCGAGTCTTTCAACTTGACGTTTCCCCCACATCCAAATTAATTACTCCTTTCATTCTCGAACTGAAACATTTAATCGACAAATGAGTTTCCACCACTGACAGATAACATTGACTGTAACCATGAATTATTATCGATTAATACCAGAACCAAACAGAAACGCAAAATGAATATCTTCAATTTTCACACAAAAATAAATTAAACTGTCTGTAGGTGGGGAAAGAATCAATTGGGATGATATAAATGAATGAGTTTTATAGAATAAAAATTTTTTATCCCAGTTAAACAACCAACAAAATTTTCCGACTTGAACCTTAGCCATGTTTTTCATATTGGTGGTACCCATTGGAAAGTAACAAAATCAGAAAAAACCAACATTTTACCATCAATTTTTGACGATTTTACAAGGAAACATTTGAAAATAAACCTCACCTGTGGAGGCAGAACAGGCCGGCCGGTAATAGCCCGATCGGGATTATCGTGGCAATGTTCTTCAATGAGCGTTCGAACGTCTTTAATTAATGCTATCGGATCTGTAATGAGTTCAGGAACGTTTTTCTTATTCGATGGTAACGTATACACGTATTTAATTATAGCTTTCAACCCGTGCAATTCCTGAAAGCAAAAAAAAAACGAAGAGAAATAGAAAAAAAAAATGGGAAAAAAACAATAAATAATAGAAGGAAAAAAAGAGACATGAAATAGGAGAAATAATTAAATGGTACTCAAATAAAATGTACACGTAATCAGTCAGCAATCATTTGCCGGGAGTCAATGTCACAAACACACGACAACACGTATCGAGCCAATAAAATACTGCACTAGCTTTCCTCTTCCTTTCCCCTATTCGACTCTCTCATGAGAGAGGAAAATAAAAAAATACGAAAAGAACAGACAGAAGCTGAAGAAGCGAATGAAACGAAATCAGTTAATTACCTGTTGGGTAAGATGAATATGTTCCGACAGTTTGACATTCTCGCGATTTTCACTGAGGCCGTTTCTCACTTTTAGATGCGATTTGCCCAATAAACAATACACGTACCGTTCTAGCACGTACCACAGCATTTCGGTGAAATAAGGGTAACGAAATTTATTTGGGACCTGCGCGCCAGGAACACACCAAAGTCGAGAATGGAACCGATAACAAAAAAAGAAACATGACAGTGTATCACGACGAATGAATCTGAAAACTTATTTTTGTAAAAATAGTCGTAATTAGTTCATTATCCACGCGGAAAAACTAATAGCTTGCATACGTGCTTGATTATTGAACGCTGTAAGATTATAAAATGCAAATTACGTCACAAATTGAATTTCCAATAAAAATAATCGGGTAATTAACCGCACGATGCCAAGCCAAGTAACACAATAATGTATAAAGAATAATCATGGGCCAAGCTAGGTACTCAAAACGAAATTTTGCACAATAACAAAAACCTCTCATTCATTCCTCAGCACTTGGATCACACTGGAACAGAATACAAATTGATGGAGTTGGAAATAGTATGAACAAAATCCCCAATCATTATTAGTGGTAAGTATAAAAAAGCGAAAAGGGATAACGGGGTGAAAAAAACATTTTCTAACAGGCGAAAAATCAGAAGAGAAGTATTAAAATTGTGATTTTGATTTGAGTAAGCAAGATGCATAAAGTTTAGGTACATTTTAGAACGTATCAATTCGTTCGTGTTTGGTTACCGAAAAGAGCTGAATATTCATTTTTTCACGGACCGAAACCCTCGATGAATACCTCCGTCATCAAATTATCCTCGAATATAAAAACGAAATTTGCCCAATGTTTCACGAATTTCGATTGACGTAACGTAAAAAATGAATAATTGATAATAATTTTTGGGTCTTATTCGATCTGCCATGAGGTCAGTGCAATTCAAACTCTCGTAAGTGTAGCCCCACTCTATTCTGCTTTATCCCTTCCACAGACACAGGCTCGTTCAGTCGTTCAACAGGCAAGAATTCATTACATTCTGTGTTTTCAATTTCTTTTACCTTTGTAGCGTCTTCGACCTGCGCGATGCGTAATTGCTTCTCGATACCGAAGGAGTGCAGGAAATTCCCGCCGAAAACCAAAGAATCTTTAAGCGTATACACTGCGTGTATCCAGCCAGTTGGTATGAAAAACGTGTTGCCTTCCGTTAATACCACACGACCGCATTTCTCTACGGTGTCGCCGAAAAATATATCACCTTGTTTGCCGGATAGCACCCACTGCTCGTACAGTTGTATGTTGTGCTCGCTCGGTGGGATCAACCAGAATACCTGCAAACGAACGCGAACAGATTACTGTCAACGATTTTTTGGATTATATTTGATTGATATCGATTTGTAAAAATACTGAAAACTGATTTCTTCCCAAGGACTAACACAACCTTCGATTATTCTCTTCTAAGGAGTCACAAGGAACTCAATAATTATTAATAATTCATAACTTCCATCTCTCCAGATATGATACTTACGAAAAGTCTCGAGCAAAGTGTTTCTGAGAAGCAGATGTCTAGCTCCGTCGAAGCTAGAATTAACTTCTTCATGGAGACTTGTTTCCTCATTCATTTCAAGAGAAAATTGATAATCCTTCACATTTCGTAGTCAAGATAAAAAATTAATCATTCTGCTCATTCATAAAAAACCAATTTCAATTCCATTCATTCACGCACACGAAAATGAAAATCACAAAATTTTCGACTCACCTTGGCTCCTTTAAGGATGTGATACCACACGGAAGTACCGCCAAAATCGACATGAAAGTCGGTATAACATCCTTTTACGGACATTAGACAGTATTTTTGTACTTTGGGATACATCATTTCATCGAGAGCATTCGTCGATTCACGTTGAGCTTCTTTAAGGTGACGCGGCCAAACACAATCGACCCAGTCAATGAATCGAACCTGCAAAATGAAGAAAAGGAAATCTGAGCTACAGGAATTTCAACACCAGCGTGTACCTAATTTACAAAAACTGGCAACTAATATGTATTCAGAATCTAATATAGCTATACTCAATTTGTAAAATGATATTATCATCAATATTTGTCTCACTTTGTCCACTTAAAAAATGGAGAACTTTTGCCTTGACCTCAAGTTACTTTTTTCGCTGAATTTAAAAAAAATAATAAAAGGGGAGTGGTTCGTAGAGAATAATTCTAAGGCATTTAAAAACATTTTTTTTTTTTTCATTAACAAGATTAAAACAGATAGAACCAGACTTCCATTAAGTAAAAATTATTTCTTCAAAAATTGCCTTTCTTTGCTGTTGCTTTCCTTGAAAAAAGAGATTTGAACCAATTTTAAGCTTCCTTTTTATCAATAATGTGTCACATCTGAATATATCAGATGTGTTCAAATCAACTTTAAAAAACCAAACATGAGTTTCAAAATATTCTACTCGCAATTACTTTTTGCCGAATGATATTACTTACGATATTTGGTCGCTTAACATATTGTTCTAAACGCGTATGACTGAACTCCAATGAAATAACGTTGAATAATTTCTCCTTACGAGGGTCTTCATAGTATTTCTGCCATTCCTTCATAGGCATTTCGAAATTCTTTTGTGTGGCGACATCCATAACATCTAATAAACGACGTGAACCTGTAGAAGACCACAGAAACCAACTCGATCAATGACCAGAATTCATTCTAAAAAAAATTATCTAATTGTTCTACGATCACTCACCAACACAGGATCGGACGTCATTAATGGTAAATGATGAATCAGGAACTTGTAAACCTAAGCCACTTTTCTCTTTGAACAGCAACGGCGTGTTGAATCCGTATTTTTGTAAGTAGGCTAAATTGAAATCTGCAAGATATTTAGAAGATAAAACATACAATAAGCAAACAGATAACAGTACTTGGAATGGAGAGAGTTCAATAAAGTACCAACTAGGAACCATGAAAATAATGAATAACTGTGGATAATGGATATTTATATATTGCAAGTATAAAATTGGAGTAAAATGTAGAATAATAAATATATATTTCGTCTTTCATCACTTGCAACTGAATCATAGTCACAGAAAAATAATTGTTTTATGTCATTCTAAAACACACAAAGAAATATACAGAAAAAAAGGAAAAATTTAATCTCAAGCCATCGTGATCTAAATTTTCAATTATTCGCAGTTTACAGTCTACAGTCTCTTCAAGTTCAAGATTCTTTCACCTTCATTAAAAAATACAAAATAAACAATTTCCGATTCGATCAAAAAATATAGTTCACCAACATACAGATTAAGTGAGAACAACTTAGTCAATTTTCAAGGTCGTGATTCAAGAGTTTACCTAACCACAATCACTGTCCACAATTTCAATTCCTTCGACGAGAGAAGTTTTAAAATAACGGGCCGACTGTTCGAAAGACGAATGAAAGGATAATTAGGGTACCTACTTGGCAATGATCCATTCAAATGTTACCATTTACTCATCTCTCTCATTAGAATGCAACTGCTGGTAGGTAAATGCTACTAAATGTCCATCCAGCAGAAAAAAATCATTTCGAAATCAGAATAGGGGCAAAAATATTGTTTGAGGAGCAAATTAAGTACTCGCAAACGATATAATCGAGTAAAAAAAAAAAAAAAAAAAAAGTAAATCATTCTCAAAGAAGGTATAATTTTGCAGCCAGATATCAGCTGTATAATTCATCATGAAACATTTATTCAATCGTCTCTATTTTAAACCATAGCAAAATCACAAAAATAATATTCCGCACAACAGAATTTGCCGATTATCCGAAATATGTGACTGATAACATCGATAGAAATCTACATTTTTATCTTCTTACCCGCTTTTGAATACGCGTGCGACAAAAAAATAAAGACTGTTTCCACTCAACGCACCGATAGCGAATCTTTTTTCTGCCCACAAAGGGTCTTGAGTAGGTATCTTTTATAAATATATATCACACTGAGTTCACAAATTGAAATTGATAGTAAAATCGATACAAAATTCTCCTGTTGCTGCTCTTTTCCTTTTCATTTCACTTCATTCTCTAACTTCTGGGGGGCTGTTCGAATATCGAATAAAATATTTTACTTGATTCAATTAAAAATATCTGACAGCTACCAAAAAGCAAAAATTTTTTATCCATACAATCGAGCCTGCTGAAAGAAATGAAGACTTATTATTGATAAACCGAAACCTTTTCATGTATCATAATCCAAAAAGAATTTCAAGGCATAAAACCGAAAAAACTTTCTCGTCATAAAGGATGAAATTTTATTAAAATTGAATATCAAACTATAAAGTTGAAATTCTCGTCTTCATTTTGATTTTACAACTGAACCCGTAAACAGTCCATAGAATTTGTACTTCAATAAAAAATAATGATCCTGAAGGGTAATGTCGACTTCTATAACGTTATTTGGTCTCATGTTTCTAGATGACAAAATTTTATTTGTGCTTTTAAAAAGAGTTCCAAAATAATAAAAACCAAGTCTTGAAGGTAGAAAGCTACATAACCTGATTTATTAATTTGACATTTTGAAGAAAACGAATTCTTAGCACGGAAAAAGAAATTATTTTGGTACTTTTTATTAAAGACGGGTATTAAAAAAAAAGGACAAAGGTCTTCTTGCTGATAATATAAGACAATAGCCAGGCACTAAGCTCTTGGACTCTCAGGGTGTAAGCATGGGAGGGGCCTCTAAACTCTTAAGTCTGTCCTGTACCAAAAAATAAATACGTGGTTCATACATAAACAAAAATTGCAACGCGAATACGTATAGAAGCTTCGACAATCCTGGCTAAAATATTAAGACATCTATAATTATTAATTAATTATCATCAATGGGGAAGCCAAAAATTTGTTAAGGGAGGAGCCGAGTCTTAAATTTATCCCTAACGGATGGAAACGGAGAAAAATTTCAATTGTCTTTTTTTAATGAAATTTGATGGCGAAAGCGGGGCTTAAGCCCCCTTCAGCTCCCCCCTTGACTACGTCACTGATTAATACTATGCCAGCATCATTTAAAAAATACCGCTTTCTTAGACAAGATATTTTTAGCAATCGTAAAAAAAAGAGGTACACCTGCCTATCGATCAAAATAATTTGTTTTTCAGCAGACCAACAGAAATTAATTATGTAAACTTTCCACTATCAGAATCTATCGAATTAAATGCATAATAAACTCATTCAATATACATGGTATCACACATCATACTATAAAATAATAGAAAAATATGGACAATTAGTTATTTTCTCCTTGACTAAGGGTCACTCCAACCAGCCTGCCCTCTCCCTCTGTTCCACAAAAAACTTATTCCAGTGTAATCGCCTTGAGTAAACGATTTTAACCCCACATAATAACGATTTGGATGAGATAAAATAGAAATGATAAAAAATATTCGATGCGTTTCATTTTTCCCAAAAAGTTGTTTAATTTAATCTTTCAACTTTGAAACTTTATAGCTCCCCTAATATTTGAGTTAGGACGGTCCAGTAAGTTTTATTTTATGGTGAATTTAATATAGTGAACTGACAAGGAGTACTCAACTTGTTTTTTATTCGACCAACAATATGTGATCTCTTTTGAATGCGAATGCTACATTTACAGGTAATAGAGGAAAGGAACAGGCAGAATATCATACAGGCTACCTCAACATCAGACTTGATTCAACACTTACCGGATCCATTCATTTCTTTGACGAAATTTTGCGAATATCGTGGATCGTCCACCTTGTCGGCGATTCCACTGAAAACGTTAATATCCCCGTCGATATCATCGTCACCGAGGGCCCACTCGTCCGAATATAATTTTCTCTCTTTTCGAGCTCTCTGTAAATGGTAAAATACAAAAAAGTTAGAAACATTCAAGTAATTGGCAGTTTACGGGTCAAAAGTTGAATAACTCATTCAAACGTTTACGCAATTAATCAACAAATAAATCAGAGGGAAGAAATTAGTAGTACCTACTGTACTTACACAAGAACAGGGGGCTTCGAGTTTAAAATGACATTCTTCTAGGAGAATAGAAATCAGTGGAGAAGAACCGACACGGGTAAGTTTTGACATTGAGATAAGTCTAAGAAAAACTCAATATTTCAAGAGGTTTTTTCCCATTTTCATTTCAACACTGAACTCTTTTATTCCATGATATTGATATACATGCCATAGTTGATATCAATTTGTGACCTGGTTGTGCCTCATTAGTAAGTGAAGTAATTTCATACTTTTCTCACTTAATACAATTTTTCCTTCAATAAGGTCACTTTCAGAGAGAACTCTTCAATCTTTTTACAACTGTTACAATCGATATTTTGTAGCACCAAAAATAACGAAAAGTTGATTCCATACATACTTCAATAATTCTTCGCTTTGTTTACCCTGAATGTACAAAATCTGTGGAAGATATCTAATAAAAGTTTATACTAAAAACCCAAAAACAATAAAAAGGGATTCACTTTTTTCTCACGTTTCATAGAGTTTAGAAAATTTTTTTCAGAATAAAATAGAGAAGAAAAACTTTCAAACCTATAAAACTTGCCACAAAATTGTTCTAGAAACTTTTCAAAAAGTATCGTTAAATGCTTTCATACTTCATCGAGAATCAAAACCAAATGTAACTTAATTCGATGGACACACAAATAATAATAAAAACATCACGTCATAGATTTGGAGAGAGAAAAAATTGTAAAATAGGAGCAACAGATGTGTATACTGCATTTTCATAAAGTATTTGATCAATTTTATGCTGTAAATATCGACCGTCTATCTTCGGTTAAAGTGTAATTAATTTTAATAAAGCTCAGAGGTTGCAAGTTGCGGGCACTCTTCGGGGAAAAAAATGATACTACGACTTCCAGATAAAGGATGGTCGGATACGAAATTAAATCATTAATAATTTATTACATCAGTTTTTTTTCCCTTTTTTTTTTTTTTGCATTCAACTCGTAACAAATAAAAGCTACATATTACGAATAAAGTGAAGAGCTCATTGGTAATGTCATTCTCAACAACAGAACGTAGAATATGGACGTACAAAATGTTGATCAATATTTTTAATTTTCAAGTGAGAATTTTTCAAATATTACAGCAAGTTCAAAATTAACATAATTAATTATTTGGATGATTCAAATTTCGACACCCATGGCTGACATCATATCTTTTTCCCGTGTGGTGCAAAATTTTTCTCATCCAAAATCAAGTAGGTAAGTAAATATTTTTAATCTTGCTTTTAAAGATCTAAAAAGAGCATTTTGTAGACTTGGAAAAAATTTTTTTCCATTTTCTGTGTGGTGTACACAAAGGGCTCCGTGTGGTGCAGTGTTTGTTCACTGCACCACACTTATCGCCACCCATGTCGACACACCATATGGAAATACGAGTACACAAGTAGCATTAGCTGTGCGTCGAAATTTGATCAAAAAGTCAGAAAAACGAATTTTTAAAATCAAAATTCAAGCAAAATTTCAATTTCTGTAGAAGTATAGGATGTCACAAAAATATGAAATTTTTGAAAAAGCGGTGCCGACCATTCGAGTAAAGGCTACAACACAAAGTTCCATCACGTTACTTTATTAAAAATAATTTGAATAATAGAAATTCCAGCTGGAAAATTAGCAGCTGAAACAGTTTTCTTTGACAAACCATAAAATATTTCCAGTCGGTGAAAATGAATTTGTAGGCAACAGTTCCTTAAATCCGTCCCTTGGGAACATCATCTCGCTTTGACCCGTTCACCTCTTCAGGGTTACGTCAATATTGTTTTACACGAGATGAAGTAATTGAGTAACACGCGAGAGTTTCAACACCCAATTAACACAACTACCATCCAATTTTCAATATCCTCGTCAGCTCACACCTTAATCTGGATGGGCGCATTCAAATCAATTTTCGCTCCCACGATAGGTACGATATCAAATTTCTAATTTACAGAGTCGTATTATTCGTGACCCCTCCCCCGCATCAACTGCGTATATCGCATATCCACATGCAAAATCCACGTAGTCTCAACGACTTGACGTTCAAATCTTGGGTACACGACAATTTGAACACAAGCTGAAGTCCGACCGATTCGCATGGCACTATTGGGCTGACTGAAGAAAAGGGAGAATAACTTACCTACACGGCCACAGCTACAGAAAAATGTGGCAGTCGCCAAGCGGAGCAACAGACGGCAGAAGGAAGGCAGACGAGTACGGATCAACGCATTCGAGCAAACGTGCAATTTCGTTCTTGTCCTTAAATTTATGAAAAATACGAACATATCGTTCACACGCTTCGCTCGTGTGTCTCTGAGAAACTCTTCTTCCTACTCGACTCGTTGAGAGAAAAAATAATTAAAGGAGGAGAAAGAGGGAGAAAATAGGCGGCGAGGTAGGAAGGGGGGAAATTGGATGCGAGCGAATGCAGACGAAATGGGGAAAAAAATTGTTTGAAAGAAAAATCATAAGTTTAGCGCGCGAAAAAGGAATGATGGTTTTACCGTCAGCGGCTTATGGCAACGGCTAATAATTTAGTAGTCTATATAATCCTATACGGTGTACCCGACAAAACATCCTTACTAAGGCAATCCTGAAGGCTCGAGGGATCCACTTCACAAAGTGAAGACCCAAATGGAATGCCCGCTAAGAGTGTAAATAGGTTATAAATCATAATTTGCAAAGGGAACTTTTCCAAGATCAACAAATAATTCCAAAATATGAAAATTCAAGGTCAGTAATCAGCATTCCAGTTATTTTTTCAAACTTTTCTCCGTGTATTTCTGCTTCAAAATTATTTGTATTTAATCATAATACACTGCACACACAAAAAATTTGTTTCATGAAAATTGTCAAATTAATACTTGTTTTTTTGTAAAAAACCAACTTGAAGTAATGCGTAGAGCACAGAAAAAAAGAAAAAAAATTCGGGGAAATAGACATTCAGGTAAATGTCCATTCGTGAATATGATTCGGGGAAACAGCATTCGGCGAAATGGATTCGGGCAAAAAAAATTCGGGGGTTTGGCATTCGGGGAATTATATCCATTCGGGCAATTATATCCATTCGGGCAAATGGATTCGGGATAATGTACCGTAACCATATTTCAAACTTTTGAAGAATATGAAATAAAACTACAGTATCCTTTTCAAAAATTAAAGAAAAAGGCTACTTTGAAACACTTTATAAATTGAAATTTCATCACAAAAAAGCATGTTCCAATTTTTCGAAGTAATTTTTTTCCTTCAAAACTTGCTAAATATATTCGGTATCGAAACATCTTAAAGACCTAGTTTCAGACCACCAAAATGCGGAAAAATACTTACTGGAGGGTACTTTTTTTTGGCCAACTGACAGCAGGTTTACAACTTTTCAAAAAAAAGGGGGGGTTTTCTAGCTGCAATAGACAAAAAGAGACAGTTTTTTGAATTTTCTACAAAATTCAAATCCTGAAAGTAGCCTATATGAATCAAATGTCGACTACGGAGGAAAAAAATTATACGAAGTTTTCTCATTATATTTCGTAAATCAACGCAGAAATTACACAACCATAAATGCAAAGTCAATTTTCCTCCAAAAATTCAGCTTATAATATAATTATATTCAACTTTTTCATCCCTATAGTCTGTCAATAATGCGTAAAACTCGGCTCTTTAATTCAGTTTCGACTTTGATGGATTCAGTCGTAACAAATGAAGAAATAAGGAACATGATTCGGTAACTGAAAACATAACCTTATTTATATACTCTATTTCTGATAACTAAAGGGCTGCGATAAGAACTATTACATATAACTATAGCAATTTTAATCAACATTTGAACATTTAAAACACACTCGTTATAGCCGGCTTAGGCACTATGCTCGAGTGCGATCACTAAGTACCCCTGCGACTTAAGACTAAAAGGGTTCCCAATAATAGACCTGTCCCATAAGGTACGTAAAATATCATATAGTATTGCATGTACCTATGATATTTCTTGATGTCCACTCGCGAAACACCGAGTACGAATATTTACACGACATTGCTTATCGAACATATAGAACTTCGGAACGAACGGCAGCCAACAAGTCAGCAGGCAGCCAGCCTCTCAGACGCAATGTTTCCAATTCCAATTCCACTCCACTCCATTCCATTCCATTCCATTCCATTCCAATGGCGACTTCACTTCCCCGGCGAGGGAAAAAAATACAATTATAAACGCTGTGAAGCTGACTAGAGCCGGTAACTCCCACTACAATCGTATCGGCGACCAAGACGCACACATGGCGAATAAAAACCGGGTCCAACTAATTCGAGCAAGTTTCACTTTCTGCACCTGAGCACCAGTACCCAGTACCAGTACCCACTAACCAGTCAGTACACAGTCTCTTATTTACGATGCCATCCAGGTCGCACTCTTCGACGAGTTACGGAAATTCATCGTCTTCGTTAGTATAACGAATGTTACCTCTCGCGAATATAAAATTCTATTGTTTAGAATGAAACCGAAAATATTTGAAAAATTGATCTAACCAAATAATCCAGACATTCGACTTTACGAGTTGAACAGAACAGAATATAGCCCAGACATTGAAAATGAGATATGAAGTCTGAATACCTATACTCGAAAGAAGTGGTCACTACTTGACCATACAAACATTATTCTACTTCCAGCTCAAAACAATAAAACTAAATATGCGAGCCCATATATTACCCAAGTAATTCAAGTAAATAAACGAACGTATCCAAAGCCAACCAGGTTCATGATACAATATTTCACATAGCGAGTGTGTTTCAGGTGGATAAGATCGTCGCTATAAAATTCTTTGGTTACGCACAATTCTTATTCTACGCAATCTACGCTTTAAATATTCGTCTCCACACTAGATCTAGAAGGATTACGACGCCGAGTTTAATTTGGAAATGAACCGCTCCAGCGACCAAGCAGCGTCATATACGACACAATGTTCATAAGTTACCAAAATGAGCCAATTTTCATTCAATAAAAAGTCAATCCCAATATTCGGAATTTAAACAGTTGCATCATACAGTCCTTGGAGGATAAGTGTTGCATTTTGACTATTTTTTAGTCTCATTTGATTATACGTATGGTGCAATTTTGAACACTTGAAACTACTGCACAGCTTGAACAACCCTAATTTGTGTCATATATGACGCCAGCTGGTCTCTTCAGTAGTCGAGTATTACATGGTTTTTCTAGTGTGAACAAATGAGATTTAGCAAAATAGAATTCATTAACACTAGACAAACCAGGTTTTACTCGATTACTCAAAGGACCAGGTGACGTCGTATGACACAGGTCAGGGGTTCTCAAAATATTGGTCCTTTGAAAAATCCATCTCAAAATTTTGAGTGGCGTCGTATATGAAGCCACCTGGTACTTCTAGTGTCAAACATTATGGCAGGCCAGTAGCAAGGATGTTGCATGAGGAGTGGCTTAATGATTAGGACACATCAGGATCTCATGATTCTTCCTCTATTTTCCCCCTTTCATTTACTATATTTGGAAGGGGTTTAAATTTGATAGAGGGGGCTCAGCACCACATAGACAGGCCTCAACTACGGGCCAACATTGTGGGCAAAATTACGGACCATATTTTTCAGTTGCGTACCCAAAAGGGGAATAATGGGGCTGAAGCTCCATCCAGCATTAAATTTCGTCAAACGGAATTTGAAAAATTGAAGAACCAACTTTTTCTTTCAATTTCGGCCTTTTTAATTCATAACTGAGCCCATTCCTTCAAAAATTTTCAGGTGCGCTACTGATAATTTTCTAAACGGTAATCGTACTTTTCGCGGGAAACGCCTAGTTGCTAGCGCCCACAGACATCGCTTTAGCGGCGTTATATGAACCCGGGAACTGGAAATGCAAATTAATTCATTAGTAAACAGACTACTTAATGAGATTCGTCAATGAAACGAGAGCTAAGCACAGCCGATTGCCACTTTCTACAGTGCCAACTGCCGATGGACTGGTACTTCTACATATACTAAAGGGTTTTATTTTTTTCATTAGATTTTTTTTTTTTTCAAAAACAGTTCGACAGTTTACATACGCTTGTAAACTTAATACAATTAGATGAAAAAAATTTTTGCGTGTATTATAGTGTTACATCATGTTAAAGCCACTGATATTCCAAGTAAGCCATGGCAATGCCGTTTAGATAGGAGTAAAATAACTTTTGTTTTCGTTTATTCACTATTTATACTCATTAACGAGGAGAAAAGGTTACAATGTGCAATTAGGACTGAAAGGAAATACCTTCTCGACAAGGTTTCATACATATAATTTGGCGAAAACGCAATCATTTTCTATTAAACCACTTACCTAAAGTGGCTGTCAATAGCGAAAAACAATTTTTTAATTTTAAAAGGTAGTAAATCTCATAGAATGCCCAATCGCTGCAAAAAAATTTTTCAACATAGAAGGCGTGGATCACGCAATTTTCATTATTTTTTTACATCCCCACTTAAACGTCAATATCTGAACTACATACGAGTATATAAGCACGTTTCTTCGTCCATGTCCAAAAACAACTCTTTACACAGTTTTCACTAAATTTTCACGAATAAATGCGGTACAAAAAATTCCGAAATGAAGCACCGAAATTGAATTTAAATTCGATAAACTGTCGAAACAAACAGGAAAAACGACAAAATGAAACGGTACTCATCGGCAGATCAAACTTGAAAAAGAGAAAAAAAGGAACAGCCGGAGCGGAGTGGAAATAAGAGAAGCTCGATTCGTGTTAGGCTTATTTTTCATTTTTTTACTCGTTGTTTTCTGTTTAAATTTTCTTTTCATAATACGAGTACAAACAATACAAGTTCAGTATCCCGGGAATGCAAGTAAAAAATTTTTGCCGGTCTCTCATGGGCGCAATTCCCAAAAGCGAGAGAGTAAAACACGATGAATATTTTCTTTCGTCATTAACACTGAGTACTAATAAAAAATGATAGCATAATTCTAGCTTTCTTAGAAGCCATATAGTACCGGTCGAATAAAATACAACAATATCAATTGATGGGCTCAGATTGAAATTTCCTGAAATAATTGAATATGTCTAATTCAAAGTCTTTAAAACATTTTAGCGAGTGTGATTTTTTTTAGAAAGAGACCCTTTTCCAGCTTTCAATTACAGGGATGCCGTGAAGGTCTTGTCGAGGAGCAACTTCTCGTTGACGATCTTGAGGGGGCCGATTTTGTTTCAAATTTAGAAAAAAATTTTAAAGA
Source organism: Parthenolecanium corni (assembly GCA_038050395.1). Taxonomy (NCBI): domain Eukaryota; kingdom Metazoa; phylum Arthropoda; class Insecta; order Hemiptera; family Coccidae; genus Parthenolecanium; species Parthenolecanium corni. The sequence continues at coordinate 2,724,056 of JBBCAQ010000014.1, read as the reverse complement.
TGATCGAAAACCAAAAATTTTTTCTCGCGCAGTGCGGGGGTGTTATCATTCCTAGTTGACCTGGAAGGGGCACTCTTTGTAAGCCTTTGGGAGATCACAGCACCCCTGTTCAATCATATCACGAAATCGCTGATCGCGAACCCTACAGAATAGACCTGAAAAATAGGTTGAGTTTCGAGAAAATTGTTGACCTTAATTCAGTATTGAGGTAATAGATTGTTACATTGAAACTGGGTAGGTACTTGTTATCAATTCTCCATAAAAAATGCATACAAGCTGGTTATAAATAGGTTCTAATTATTGGAGGATTTATTCGGAGAAGTCGGGAGGTTTAAATATATTTCAATTCGATATACCGGAACACGTAAAAGGTATTTCAAAATCTCATTCAACTGATTATAGCTCAGAAATCAAGTTATGAGATTATTTATTTTTATAAAATGTACGTTCTTTTTGATACAGATTCTCATCCTCCATGATTGTAGGCAAAACGAAGAAACTAAAAAATGTAAATTTACATTTTCAACTGTTAGGAAAATGTGTTGCACATTACATACTCAAGGTGGGTTAAGGTTGCTTTCCAAATCTATTTAGCATTTGGATGGAAAAATAAAATTTATAAATCATATGCAATATACCGTACGTAACGTAGTTATCTCTCTCACTGTACACCGTGTTATACGAAAATAAAAAAAAAATATGCGAAGTAGAGAAATTCTGCCTCAAGTGAAACGTAATACGTCGACATCGCCGTCAACGAGAAGTATTACTACACGACACGTTGTCGGTCGTCGTCCACGACGGTACGTCGAGCAGAAGAACCTTCTTCCTCAAAAGCACACAACAAAACACCTCTACCAATACCTTCATCCACATCAACGAGCACACGACGCCACACCACAATCGATAAGTAAATCCGCCGCCTCAACCAGCGATCGTATTCGTGAACGTGTGTGCTTGTGCATCTGTGTAAGTGATAACATAACGATGAAATAGCGGGGCAAGCGGCAAGTTCGCCGAACGTACGAACGGCGTACACGAAGAAAGGTACGAGGAGGAACGAAACTATACACACAGAAGAGGTCGAGAATGAAAGGAAGAGGGAAACGACGAAGAGGAGGCGAACGAGCTTTTTGCGAAACAAATAGAGAAAGAAAAGGTAGCGCGCGCGCATACACGCGCACAAACACACTTACACACAAACGTTGAATACATACAACTGGAGGCGCAACGAGGAAAACACAGTGGCATACACGTACGCCATCTGTCGGACGATGCTAACGCGGCAAAATCCTGCGTTCAAAAAACGCATCTCCCCTCTTCCTTCCCACAAAAACAGCACGCCACTCGGAGGGCTGCCAGCGCATTCACTTGTCGGTTCTGTCTTCCTATCGCTTTTTCTTTCGTAGCATAGTTTAGTTTAGTTTCATTCCGGCAATGCGGCTTTGAATTCGTAACGACCAACACCTTATAGGAATTGGACGCAACAATGTTGTCGACAAAAATTATACTTTTATTTTTCTTTTCGTAAACTCATCGTCGACAAAATTGTTTTTTTCTCCTACGATCAGATGAGGACGACAGTGTCGCATATAAAGAGAGCAGATTCAAGTAACAAACGCTCTTTTCTTTTCCACTGTAAGCTCATAATACAAATACACGAATACAAAGGTCAGCATGACGCCTCGGCAAATTGAACACCGTTTCAATGTACCAAGAACAGAAGCGGAACAAAGGGGGCCAGGGCGGCCAACGGCCCGGGCCCAGCCAAAAATTTTCCCGAAATAATTTCCAAGACCAAAGAAAAAGATACAATGAAAAAAATAAAAAATTGACTTCCACATCAAATTTTGGGATTTTGAAATTTTTCAATACTTCTTCTCGGCTCCCTGCCCCCTCACTCTTCTAAGAAAATCTAGTTCCGCCACTGACTAAGAAGAAGCCACAATTTTATAAGCCCATATAATAACGTCATTAGTAAACCTCCATAGAATACACCTAAAACAGTTTTTCAATTCGATTACATTTGAAAGCCGAATGAACGTAAAAGATGAAACACGTCACACGTAAGCTATATTGACTATTCCTCGCTTAGACTCAATTACTCCACTCGTAAGGAAAATATTTTATAATCCATAAGCCGCATAAACTCGAAAGTTGAAACGTTAACACTAGAAATACCAGGTTTTACTCGATTACTCAAAGGACGAGGTGTTGTCAATATGACACCACAAGAGTAAGCTCAAAGGACCAGGTGTCGTCGTATGACACAAGTCAGGGGTTCTCAAAATATTAGTCCTTTGAGAAGTCCATCTCAAAATTTTTAGTGTCATAAATGACACCACGTGGTACTTCCAGTGATAATTTCGGGTCTGTGACAATATACTTTAAGTTTTGCTTTTACTTGAACCTATCATAAGAAGAAATTTTATTTGTTATAAATTTTCTTCATTCCGATTGGTTGGTGGAAAAGCAAAAGTACATGCGAACGGATCCTAACGATGCTCGAGCGATTTCAAGAATTTGAGAAGCAATGGTGAAGTAAATTTTCAATATTTGGGGGTCGCCACATTTATAGCAAAAAATGACGAGACTCACAATATCCCTCGCCTCGCCCTGCCCATGTAAAAGACCTTTCGGCTGTTGGAAAAGGCAAACACATCTGGACAGATTATTAGCATGGATCATGAATCATGATCAACAATTATTATATTCAAGTACCATAAGTTTTCATAAGCTCTAGGTACATGCTATACAATGAACAGTATATAAACAATGAAGCGTGATTCATTTTTGTGCTTAGTACGGATCCCTCTCGCTGACCGCACATAGCTATTTTTCATGGGCAGTAACATTCGAACTTTAAGATTTCTTTTTGAGGGTTTTCCAGTGGGTCTGACGTTGGTGATACATTGTATAGGTGTCGACATTTACAAGAAAAAAAATTGTAAATGGCGACCAACAATTTTTTGAAAAAAATCCAGCCAAAAGATTACTATTTTTGTAGAATCACGCAAATGTTAGCCAAAAATATAAGATTCTGGCTTGGACCATTTTCGAGAATATAGAAAAATTGTATTTCATCAGTGCAAAGGCAATTAAAATCTGTGAGTTTCAGCATTGATCTTTCTTCAACTAGAACTTTATAATTAGATAGTCGCGCAAAATGGACATTACCAAGCAATGCCAACTCCGCCAACTTGAATTCGTTTCATTTTCAACCATCTATAGTTTTATTTACATCATGCTCTTATCTACTCCTCCTTATATTTACTTCTTTACTCTTTCCTCTCTATGCAACCGAAAAACTACTCGGCCCAAAGAGAAAACCAGTAAACTTCAGCCCCAAAAATTGAATTATAAAAAACATACCGATAGACGACTTCTACTAGGTTCGTCGTCTAATTCCTCCACATCCCTCGACGTTGATGGTTTGACATTTACAGGTGACAATGACTCCTTCACTCTATTACCACCGCAGTTGTCACTACTATTGTACTGGTCATGGCCAATACTGCCACTACTGGTATTGCTGCTATTATTCAATTTGTTGTTCGATACACTGCCACCACTGTCGTCGTAACTAATAACATCGACTTTTCTCGGCCTGCCTCGCCCTCGTTTCGACATATTCATCCAGTCTAGTCAAAGAAGTAAGAATCAAGAAAATAATACTTTGAGAAAAGTTAGCACACGACTCAATTCTCTGAGACCGATCATCAACAGCACAATAGTAAGTAAAGTACCGGCGTACTATACTATACTTCCTGCAAATATGGGTGATAGAACAAACTAGAATATATGTGTGAGTAATATTAAAATATTACTCGTAAACATTGTACACACACACAAAAAAAGAGGAGTTGATTTTGAGAACCAGCATAAACAGTTTCTTCATATCATGGTTTAAAAAACACTTTAGTCTCAAAATAAGCTCTTTTTATCACACAGAAATGTGCAAAAAATTAAGAATTATCACATTTACTATTGGCCCAACCTGAGTATTTTGACAAAAAGTTGATAAGACACACAGACACTATGTCTATTCAATTGAAAACGGGAAAATTTCATACTTCCTTTACAAATGCTCATATAATCGAACTAATTGCGGATAAAAATTAGGAAGCAGTAAGTCCACTAGTTTATAATCCACTAAAACCGCCATGTCGATAATATTACTATTTCAGAGACTTATTGCATCGAATTACTTAGTGAATATTTTATAAATAAACTAATTTACAGGATACATCAACCTTGCTAGTTTTTCATTTTTGTTCCTTCATATACCTACTAGAAATCATTTGATAATAATTCATGAATACAGAAATTTGATGAAAATAGCAAACTTCCAACACTCATAATACCTATTACTGAAATGGAATTCAACGTTTTCTGATACAGAATACAGAAGCGCTACATCTAAAAGTAGTACCTTCGAATGCTGAATCTTTGAAGAATTGGACATAGAATTTTCCTGCACTTATAATCTGATATAGCAGGCATAAATTCTTTTCTCCCAGGATGGAAAAAATTAAAAATCAAAAACTCAACTCATCTGATTACAACAAATACGAGTAATACGTCCGTCAAGAAGTACCCAAAATCATAAATAACTAATTTCTAATGAAAAGAGAATTCGAAATCTCTATTTATTGATTTATTAATTGATTCATTTATTTTATACATTTTACCCTCCCCTGACGACAGGTAATACCCAAGTTCTTGGCAGGATTGCCACAAATAGACATCTGAAAGTCCATTTGATATACTACGTATATTTCAAACGTTTTATTAATTTCAATTTTTCACAGGCCTCAAGTATTCAACTAAGAAAGCTGAAGAAATTATTCATGAAACCTTCACTGAGAATTTAAATCATATTATAAAGGTACTTTTTCTTCTCAAAAATTTGTCATTACGAAGCTACAATGCGAGCCAAAATCTGAAATTAACTTCCACATCTCACAAATCTATAGCAGATAGGGGCGAAAACTTTTTTATTAGGTTGGGAACTCGTCCATCACAATCCTACAGAGTATATGAGTCGTGTGCTGATAATTTGTTTCCGACTTATTTGACTGGACTATCAACCAGGCCTACCTTTATTCTTCCGTCTCACTTCCACGTAAAACGCACACACACGAAATCGAAGAACGGACCGTCGGACACACAAATTTTAAAATACTTTTCAAATGAAATCTAATTTCAACGTTGGAAAGAAAAAAAAACACGTACGAAGGCGCGCACAAAAACGATGAAACGTTCACACGAAAACAAGAACAAAACTCGACTGCTGAGAGTGCGAGTGCTGAAGAAAAACACACGAACAGATAGTCGTTCACGCACACTAATTCACGCCAACTAACACACAGACAGAGGCAGAGCCACGAAAGCGCGAAATATTCTCTACGTACTATACACATTCAGCCACGGTGACGAGGCGCGCGCATCTAAACATGGTACAAATACGAGCTACACAGACGACCATACTGTGAACGCATACCAAGTTACAAACAATATCGCGACGCGTTAACGAAATATATGAATACGAATCCGTGCCGCTGCCGGTGCGAAGCTCAAACTGTAGTGCTGCGTGCTCGGTGCTGACTGCTGCACCAAAAGCGAACTAAAGTACGTACCCGACCACGTTTGAGTCGACTCACAGCGAATACCGAACCACGTTCTCCAACGATAGAACGTCGACTGACATACGACGGCTTCGGTTCGGGGTTCGGCATGGGCAGCTTATCGTTCGTCGGTCTAGCTACGTGCCTATAGTAGCCTATTGCCTGTGTACAAGTGTGTGTAACGTTTTAATGGCTATCGTTTCGGTTGGCTGTGCGCTGCTCGGTTGGAAGGGCGCGCGCGATTCGTAGCTGATCGAGAGAGCCGAAAGAACGACGCAGGTCGACCGTCGACGTCGACGTCGACGATGGCGAAGACGACGACGGCCGCCACGCCACCGCGGTTCAGACATCGCCTCGGGCTACGAAACGGAAAAGAGACGATGAAGAAATGGATACGGAGAAAACGGTTGGCGAGGGGGCGGAAAACGCGTAAAGGGGAACGGAAGAACGAGTGATTCGAAGGCGCGGAGAGAAAAGGGTTCGTAAACGATGAAGTCGAACGCGAAATAAACGTACACGGAATAGCGGAGGGGAGAACGAAGAAGAGAGACGAACACAGTTCGGTGTAGAGAAAAACGCACGCTGAGTCGAGTTCTCGCTCGCTCTATCACTCTTACGACATGACACCCCTCTCACTCACTCTACCCTCGCCGTCGTGACATCGATTTACCGACCGAACGACTCGTTCGACTGGGAATATACCGCGCCGGCAAAGTAATGTTTTTCGTTTGTTTTTTTTTTTTTGTGATTTTTTCATCGTTTACGCTACTACTTTTTTTTTTTAACAAAAAAATAGCGATTAATTTTTTCCTTCGTAGTTCATTTTCGACCACTTCGACGTTTACTGGACACCGCGTCGTCGTTACTCGTGGAGTAGGCAAATCGACGGTCCGAGAGATACGATACGAATCAACGCGCGGCGATGGCGGCAGTGCCAAATGCGCATCGTGCGAAGCTGGCTACCAGCAACACGATAACACGACCAGCAATGCGAGTCATACGACCAACGTACTACAAGTCGCAACTCGAATAGACTTATACTGAACTCGACTCGACTCTTGAGAACGTTGTTCGATATTTTTTAATTTGTATTTCGATTCAATCGCCTTTACTAGCAGCTAACACAGCAATATTTCAAGAGCATCGCAAAATATACAGTAGATATTCTATAATTTTCCTAATAGGTATTGCAAAATAATATTGCCGCTTCATTTGAATATTATACTTTGTTCCAAATATGATGGCCGGTGAAGCATAAACATTAGAAGTACCAGGTGGCGTCATATACGACGCCTCTCGAAATTTTTGGATGGAATTTTCAAAGGACCAATATTTTGAGAACCCCTGACTTGTGTCATACGACGCCACCTGGGCCTTTGAGGTTATTCTTGAGGCGTCGTATATGACGCCACCTGGTCCTTCGAGCTATCGAGTAAAACCTGGTTTTTCTAGTGTTGAAGAAACTTGGAAAGTGTTCGCATCAACCTTTCCATTTCGTCGAAGGTTGAATACCGTGCTATGTTGCCAAAAACCATAATTCCGTGTTTTATGATAGTGATAAAAATTGATAAGAAAGAGATATGTGGCAACGTTTCAGCAGAATCACCGGCTATCATATTTGGAACAGAGAATAGGGAAATATTCGGAGATATCCTGCTCAGATCTTATTACAATCCAGAAACTGTGTCTTCACACAACATAACAATATTATTGTGTGAAATATTTTCCCAGCATCTCAAAAAAGTTTTCTCTCAAGTAAAAATGAAAAACTTTGAACCGAAATATTCCTAAAATAACTAGGTCTGAATAATAATGTCAAAATATATTATGTAATTCAATTATTCAAAAATATTAGGTGAGAGCTAATTCCTACTATATAACAAGGTTGATACATAGTATGATTACTCGATGAAAATTGAATGAATAAGTGTGGAAGACAGGCTGAACCAAATGTAACGCGCCGAAATTTTTCAGAAACTGACGAGAACATACTAGTATAGCGATGTTCGGCGAAAATTTCAACGATTCAATAAGAATGAATAGGATTAATTTTTCCTTCAATATTTTTGGACAATTCTTTACAGTAGGGAAAAAATATTTGATCGCCATGTTCGGCGAGAAAATGCTCCTGTGCTATTACTATTCTTGCGTTCAAGAGCACAAAAGAGAGAGAAAATCGTGCCAAATATCATGCAAAGGTAAAACGTACTGTCGCCCCGAATAAGTAGGAAAATGAACAGAAGAGAGAATATTCTACAGAATAAAAATTAGAACGGAAAATTACGCTTTTCCCGGCGACGATCTTCATGCACCAGCAAATGACTCACGCAATCGAGAACGAAAAGTAGGGAACGTAAATGCATTCGGTTCACAATCATAGTATAATAGTACGAGTAATAGTACCTAACTTGAGTACGTAAAACGAAGGTTACCTTATATTGTTTACGTGTTGTTTACGAAAAATGTCCAGCAACTGCAATACCCATTATGAGTGGTGAGTTTTGATTTTCTCAGGTGGTGCATAGAGCGCAAAACAATAATTGAAAAGTTTTCATTTTTTCAAAAATAGAACTGGAAGCCCTACCCTTTTCCAGCCGAGGATGGGCCTTTTCCTCTTTTTTCTTTTCAATTTCCTCATGTGGATGTGGGGCAAAAATTGTTCATGTGGTGCACGTGCACCTTTGCACCCCATGATACCCATTGCCGAACATACAAACATAAAGACACGATATTGGTAGTCGAGCAAACATATATTAGCAACCCGCCATTGCTCATGAGCCAGAGAAAACTTCTACGCTGAATTTCGAATGCAAAATAGTTACCTCAAAAAAGCCATTATTGCCATCATTAATAAAACGCAAAGTAATAAATACTACTTTTCTCATCTCACGCAAAGTATTGAAAATAGACACAAGCAGCACTTTTTTTGTCTCAAAATATCAACTATCCATGTTTGTCGTTTCCATAAATTCGCACAATTTTTTACACAATAACCAAGAAAACAAAGCGAAACCATCAAGTTTTTTTCGCTTATACATATCAGAGCCGTAGCCAGAGTAGCGGCTTAACCTTACGGAGGGGCAATACCTTCTCAAACAGAGTCGTTTACTTCACCAAGGAAAATGCGTACCATTGAGTAGGGGAGGAGAGAGGGTCAGGTTCGCAAGTATTCTACTCTAGCTACGGTTCTGATATGTATACTGATTACTGTATAGACATAATGTGTTTCCTACAATTCCCCTCTAAAAAATATAATCAATTCAAAGCAGAGGCGGATCCAAAGCTCCATTTGAGGGGGGGAATCCAAATTTTTTCAAAGCATATGATAAATCCTAAAATGGTCAGATTGTTTTTCTTCAGCATAAAAGGGGAGGGGGTTCAAGAAAATTGATTTTTTTTTGTGGATTATCGGTCTTTTTTTTGGATTTGGAGGGGGACCCCCCCTTGGATCCGCCACTGATTCAAAACAAGAAGTGCGAATCATTTTGCAAAAAATTCAATATTATTCTTCCGTAAATTTCGCACTCAAAACTAAATGGCAGCCCTCAATTGGCCAGCCGCCAATGCCTGGGCTACAGTCTATAAGAATCTAGGATTTTCGTCTACAAAACAAAGTTCAGGTGCGAACTGCGAAAGTCCGTGAACGAAAAAATATTATATTGAACTGAACTCTGCAAAACGTGGCTGACTGCTGACAAACAGTGCGCGCATCTGAATTGAAACATGCGGCACTCATAATGATAAGCGTCTAACAAGGTTAGGAAGAAGTTTTTGGGGAGAGAGAGAGAGAGGTTTACGCGCACTCGCTATAAATGCGGCGGCCCTTGTCGCTCTTCTACCCGCGGAAAAAGCGCGAATGACTCGCGTTTGTCCGCCGCCGCCATTGGCGGAAATCCTTTTCGAATTGAGTAGGACGTGAAAAACTTTTTTTCCCTCATAAATGTGCCAGTTGCTGCAGTGTGAAGACGGCGAAGAGTACTCTTCTGCTCAACGTTAGCTACTCAAATACGCTGTCGTTACCTTCACACACACACACACACACACACACACACACGCAAAAATAAAAATTAACAACGCTACGTCAACGTTAAGCTCCTTTGAACGGAATTATAGCAGAAAATATAGACGGTCCACGTTGCTCGGTGCGGGGATTGACATTTCCACCATTATTGAGGAGGTTTGTTGAAAAAATTCTCCATTCAATAATATTTATAGCCGTACATAATTTATGCGAAGGTCAAAATTTTCAAAAGCTTTTTTAAACCATTGCACTGATAAGATAAGAAACAGCGATACTGTAATTAATTGTAATGATACAATGGTTTTCAAAAGGAGTTATAGCAGATTACGCGTTGAATAATAGCAAGGACCCAAAATCGGAGCTCACATGAGGTGAATGCTCACACGGGCATATTTTCGGCCGGGCATAAAATGTTAATATTCCGTCGAACGGGGTGACTTTACACTCAAGGGGCGACTTTACCCACTTCGTTTTAGCCCAATAAATAAATTGCCAGGCAAAAATTAAAACCGAAATACAATTTGGATCGAAGCAGGTAGAAGGAGGAAAAGAAAAAAAGATCGCCACCCCTACCTCACTTCACCCAGTAACAGAACAAGAAAATAAAGCGGCGATATGATTTTTTCCTTTTTCTTATTCGTCGTTTTTTTTTAACCTCAGACATTCAGTTCGGTTTCACACGGTTGAAGTTGGTACTTGACAGTTGACTAGTTTCTTTTCAATCGTACATGTCTGAGTACAAACATCCTCAAATTTTGCCTCCCCACCCATCAATAACCCGCCAGTAACAAATTGATGGGTAAAGTCGCCCCACTGAGGGTTGACTTTACACAAATTTTATGAAAAATCATAAAAAATACAAGGAAAGCTGCAAATTCAAACTTTTTTTTACAATTGTGTTGAGAAATGTTAGACCTAAATTTTAAAACCAAATTCACTTCAATAGCTTCAAAATTGGAGGAGTTATTGAAGGACAAAGTTGAAAAACATTAAAAAAGTGTGTAAAGTCGCCCCATTCGACGGTTATCAAAGTTATTACGTAATACGTATTATGGAGGGGCGACTCTTACAAAATACCAATAAATAGTTCTAGTCTACAGATAGTTCATCTCAGTAACACTACAGTATCAAGTGCCAGAGAAATAATTCAGCTTCTAAAACTTCAGCTGTGTATTAAGCTGTTTACGGTTTAATGATAGGGGCCACTCTTCCGCGTGAAGTAGAAAATTTTACTTCGTCACTTCGATAAAGGTTTGAAATTTTGGTACTTCAAATATGTTTCTGTTTGAAAATTTATAATTGTTTTTAATGCTTTTTACCATAGTTAGGCAACAAGTGTTTTTAGACGAACAATAAACGGCAAACGTCTTTAGAGTCAGTTTCATCCCCTTATAGAGCGAGCGCTTCAAGCCAGAGCTGAATGGCATTTGTAGGAGGTAAGGACGACTAACTAAATTATAAGCATACACAAGCATTCCAGAAGTATTTATGAAGAAATGAGAATCCAACTCTGTTTGGAATATTCCAGAACACATGACAGGTAACAGTTTCCATACTTGGAGCAACTTTTCAAGGAAATAAATCAGTAAAAAGCGACAATTAAAATATTACGGAGCTAATTCAGAGAGCCTCAAATTTAGTGGGCTCTTGAGAGAAGTTTGATAGAATTTTCAGACAACTTTGAATTAGTCAAATGAACCTCGGAAATGAAGAAGTAAACGTAACTCAAGTACGAGTTGAAGTTTTAAAAACCAAACCAACGTGCATTTTTTATTTGAACTCTCTTTCCGATCGATTTTATAGCTTGGTTCACAATGTACTTATATGCTTTTGTTTTTTACTTAAATCAATTAAATGAGGTAATTTTATTTTTCATTATTTATTCTTCACGCTGATTCGTTAAATTACTGTGAAAAATAAATAGTAAATTTTTTTTAAAATGAAGTAATTTTATTTTTCATTATTTATTCTTCACGCTGATTCGTTGGATTACTGTGAAAAATGAATAGTAATTTTTTTAAATATTATTATTAGAAAACAGGGAAAATTCAAGATTTATTAACAATTATAGCATTTGCAGAATGTTCTACTATCTGTGACGGTATATTTTACTATTTTATAGTAATTTCTGCTATAAATTTCAAATTGTACCAATTTTCTCATAAAAATAATGAAAATTATTATCGAAATTTTTTTCAATTATTAATAAAAACAATAGTACATTTTAAATCGGGCTTAAATATACCAAGAAAATGAAAAAACAAAAGTAGAATAAAATCTCGTAACTCACTGCGCTCGGGTAAAATAAAACGAAAAATTGTCACTGACGAAAGCATATCAACCTTCGAAGATTTCTCTCGCATTATGTCGTTTGTTCCAGTCGACGAATTTTTCTCAATAAACCTATTTACTAGAGACTCCTAAATTTCCAATCGTTTATATGTTTCACATTCTAGACAATAAGGCTTCTGAGCTGGCAAGGGTTCAGTGGTATTAAGCTTTTATCGACTCGAAAAATAATGAATTACTGATGGATAAACCTAGGCAGAAAATTTTCATTTTTTCGAGAGTACCTAGTACGTTTTTATTCTACATTTAGAAATAGATAGATATGACGTGTAACGTTGAAACTTTCACAATAATCAATGGTATCATCAACAACCTATCCTTCGTTTTCCAATTGATTTTATTCCCCTGAACCTGAATTTCTTAGACGTTAATTGTTCATCCAGTAGATACTAAAATTAATTTTCTTTTTCGCCGCAGATTAAGAATTATTGAGGTTTCACTAGAATATAATTCCTCTCTAAAATTAGACGTTTGAAGTGCTTTACATTAACATCTCGCACAATAACGGAAATAATAAAAGAAATTGACATTGTCGATGCCCTTCATACGATGCGCTTTCTATATATTTTTTCTTTTTTTTATTTAAATAAGAAATGGTAATGAATAAGATTATCTCTATTAAGTAAGCTGTTCAAATGCAGGGTTTTTACGGACTGGAATCTATAAACCTGGCGCTAATTCAAGACTTATCACACATTATTCAACTTCCCTATTTTCAAAAGAAAAAAAACGTTGATGACGAAAACATCAAATGAAATTGATACATTTTTATAAAATCTTATTGAATTTTTTCTTGAGTAGTTAGTTTTGTGCCAAAGCTTCTCAGCTGTATGACTCCAATTCCAGTAAACGGTCCACTGATTAAACTATCACACTGCTTATGCTCGAAGTGTTCGAACCAAGTTATTATCTCTTCAAAATCGAGAAAATAAATGATTCGTATAACGGGCTACCTGGGTTTATTCGAAAAATATGATTACGAATATTTTCTCATCAGCATCAGGTTTTCCTCTCAAAGCATCAAGTATTCGGACTTGAAGAAAATTCGATCTAAATTATAGTTTTAAAAACCGGAATTAATAAATGGCTTAACTGAACAAATATTTCGAATATTCCTTGCAGCCCAAAGACTAGCTAACTCGATTCAAACATAATTGTTGTTGAACTGCGTTTTACAATTGAATGAGAAAACAGAATAGTATCCATCGGGCCAAGCACAAGATTACAACCAAATTACAACCCCACAATATCATACTAGTCGCAGTCCGCAGAACGAGAATTACTACAGCAAGCAGGTAGCTGGTACATTTTCATTCTCACTAACGATCGGCACGGCTTGTCGTTTGATAACAAATCACCGTACGTCTCAAGGTCTTGGTATCAATTTACGATGGTACTTTACGCCGGCCGCCGGATGAGTGGGCTGTTAGGAATTAGCATTCATACACCGAGTACGTGCGATACAAACTGACGAACGTAGACACCTAAGTGTGCATTAATTGCACGTTACATCCGACTCATCCGAGATCCGACTAATTAACAACGAACGACTGACTGCAAAATTTATCGTTGTGACCGATGTAAATACTCGATAAATTCGTCCACCTCGGCAGATAACAAAATTAGATCGATTCGGCTACGCTACAAAATGACGAAATATCTTACGTGACGAATAAGATTGGATGATGGCGGGCGTAACATGAAAAAGAGTACCCAGGAAAACTTCCTCGTAACCTCTAAAGCTAAAGCAGTAAATAAAATTTTCTTTCCACTTACTAAATTTCTGGTTTGTGCATGCGACGGTTCACTCATTTTCACATGATCTAGTAAAATTGTCAAGTCAAATGTCTTGATTCTTCAAAATTTCGCGTAAATATTTACGACACAAGGAATTCAATTCTCGTACATTGTACCCAAACGTACACACAGACCCGGACAAAGCACAAATACGAACTGATTTTGGCAACGCTGAAGCCCATTTTCAAGTTTTCACGCCGCGGCGTCCGAAACCAAAACACAATGCGACAGGGTTGCTTATTGATGAACGAAAAATGTCATCATAATAAAAAGTACTCCGCACTCCACGAATTTAATTTTTCGTAGTTTCGTTGCGTGAGCCCCGGTAGATTAATTCGTCGCGATTATTTTTAATTTTTAAAAGCTCCTAAATTTAAATAATTTTTACATTTAATTCCTGAATCAATTTATTTTTGAGTGAACCAAGATAACTAAAAATAAGAGAAGAAAAATTGGCTATTCTTTTTCGTACGCATAAATGTGGACATGTTTCGAAGGTATCGTGCATTCGTGCGCAGCGCGCCTTCAGAATTTCAGATATCTTGTAGTTCTTTTAGATGGCTACAGATGGCATTTCTTTCCAGAAAAACGAAATAACGTTTTGTTTGAATTCAAGCCGGAGACGTCGTGACCAGTGGTCGTGACTCGTTAGTCGTAGCTCATAATATGATAAAATGTAATCAAATTGGAATTACTTTAAAGTTCAATTTCAGTATGGCGTTTAGTGCATTTACTTTAGCCAGTTCTAGCAATAACTTCAAAGGTTGAAGAAGATAGAAGAGGAATTCGAGAAGTCCAGGTATTTTGCACTTTTCATTTCATACATGATATTTTTCGTTTAGATAATTGTTGAAACTCGTGTGGTTTTCGCATTATCAAGAACTGAAACTGGAATTTTTCATTTCTCATTCGAGATAAGAAAAATATATAAAATTATTTTCGATGAAAGTAAAGGATATAAAGCGTTTCAGAAGCAAAGATAAGTTGTTCAAAGTATTGATAGAGAAAGTTGAGAAAGCGATTCAAGCTGGAGACAATGCTAATATCGAATTTTGAGGGATAATATGTATGATTAAGGCTGATTGCTGGTAATTTACGTACACTACTGACTACACTACACTAATAATTGTGAGGAAAGGATTTCCAAAGAGAATATGGCCTTATCATTCATTAATTTTAAGAAATTCAGAACTAACTAAACTCCAAGCCAATTTCAGATTCCGTAGACCAACGACAATTTCGTCAATACAATCATACCATCAAAAACAAAATTAAACCCGATGTGACAAATTTACACTTCCACATAGGTACATGGCCTTTATTATCACCTAAAGCTTCGAAGATTGAAGCAAACTACCTGATAAATTTTCAATTCTCACTGATGAATTTATTTCATTAGTATATTCTTTGCTCCACATTCCATTTCTCTCATCACAGGTTTTCAATGTTTGTTTTTTAGTTTAATTGACATGGGCTAATTTGTTCTTTTTACCCTATTAATTTATATAAGTAATATCGCTGTTATAACGAATCTTTGTCCTTTTTTTTTGTATTCATTATTTTTTTCTTTCAAATTTTGGTGAAAATAAAATTGATGGATGTATGAATTCAGCCGCAACCGTAAAATAAGAGAATTCATGGATGTAAGTATACCTATTCAAAATTCTAAACTTATCTTATTTTGTGACAAAACGAGGAAAGAAGAAACTGACAATACCTTTTTAATATTTTGATGCATTTTATATATTTTTTTTAATTCAAGAAATTTTAAATTGAATCTCGAGTTCTGCTTTTGTTAATTCCAGACCTTTATGTATTTTTGAGAAAGTATTTCAAACCTGTCACATGCTTTTTCAAAAAGTTATATCTGTTGATACTTGTAACTAATTCAGGAACTACATACATGTATTCTGTTCCAAATATAATAACCGATGACTGCTGTTTGCCCGAAATGTATTCGTATTTTGTCGATGGTCTGCTAAATACCTCCTATGGGTTGAAAATTTTTAAAATCATGTGTTTGCGTTCGTTGAATTTATTCACGACAAATCCAATTAGCTCAAGTCCATAATTTTTTTTAAATTTCATCTTATAGGACTTGAGTGGTATTTATGGGACCACCGACGATTTATTTTCATTAGGTATAGTTTTTCTATGAATTTTTGTACAATTTCGTATTAAAAGAAATTACCGAGCCGATGCAATATTATATTTCGGGCAAAAAGTTCTTCCAGTTTGATTTGAATTTTCCATCTCTTCGATGCGTAGTATTTTATGCGATATTTAAATTGCCTAAAAATATTGTCCATGCAACAGACAAAGCTCTAATGACAAGGAATTCGTATAACATTAGTCAGTGGGAGTTCAGCCACGCAGCTGTCCATTTTTCTCAATAATATCGCATTTTGGTACGTTGAAATTTTATTCGTAAAAAAATTAAGTGATGGTATCTGTACATGTAGATCTGAAAATTATAAATTAATTTATGAATTATGAAAGGCCAAAAATTGAAAAAATATTTGTGCGATAAGACGAATTCTGGTTATATTCGGAGCGGGTTGAATTTTTAATTTTTTAATTTTTCTAATTAATTCTTAGTTCTCAAAAACATTAATCCATTGAGCACGATATGGTAATTTCAAAACAAGTTGGACTACTCTCATAAAAGCTTTCTTTTTCGAAGTTACTGAAACAAAAATTTGGTTAATTGTTAATGATCCTTCATGGCTTCAATGCTGAATCCTGTTGTTGACAAACTAATGCTACGTAAACTTCGAGATCGTTCGAAAAGAGATGGATCAGTGTAAATAGGTTCGCTGGGATCCTCAAATCCTCTTCTACGTCCATCCTGAACGTCTGTCACACCTGGCACTTGTAACTCTTCAGGTTTAGACTCTGTTATGCATTCGCTGCTCCTGAAAAAAAAAAAAATTAATTGCCTTTTCCAACAGTTTTAAACATTCAAAATTCAAATTTTTTTTTTCAGTACTGCCTTAATGACAAAAAAAAATGCCTAGCTGTAAATGATTTTCTTTATGGGTATCACCTTTAACATTTCTCTCCTATACCTCATCAACCTTCAAGTATTCAGTAGGTTAAAAAAACGAAAGTAAAAATTATTTCGGTCAAATTTACCTGGTATTATTCAAAGTATTTTGTGAATTTAAAGTAAGAAATGAAAACAGTGAATTTGCAGAGGGTACATAACGTGTGTGAGGTGATTCTAGTCGAACGCTACGAGAACTGCATATGCCTGAAGTGCTATTGGCCATTTCATTTTTACTTATGACTATCCAGTATCTCCTGTAAATAATAAATAAATACAGATGAGTTCTCCGAGCACTAATATAGCCGATAATCAAATGTAATACACTACTTGTAATAAATTCCAGCAGTGATTGTCACAGTGATCATGAGTGTCATAAATATGAACATAACCACAATCATTCCGTAATATTCTCTGTTCGTTAAGCAAATAGTTCCCAAGCCGGAAGATGGTATTGGTTCCATTATCTGAGCTTCAGGAATTTCAGATCGAGCTTCAAAAACCTATGAAAATTGAATTTTATTTCTACCATTCGAAGCTAAAGTCATGAGTCGAAAAAGGAACTTGCCTCAATAACTTCACGAACATGTTCCTCCTCATCTGTGGAATTTGTGGCTTCGTCTGACAACATGGATAGATCCCCAGTTTCATTCATACTGTAACTCTGGTCATCTACGTCTCGTCGTTTGCGACCCAGAGACTGCTCTGTCCTACTATTTGGTCCGCCAGTTTGACAATAAGCCTATTGGAAATTATGGTTCTTTAATATTCGTGGTGTTAAAGGAGAGTGTGAGAAAGATGGATTGTAGCAAATTGAATAACTGAAAGCTGAGCAAGTTTTTCATTGAAAAAATAAAGTACTGGATGGTCAGATTGACAATTTTTGTTTTATCAAGATATTTTCTGTTGGCTCAGATGAAAACTGACAATGAGTAGTGCCATGGAAGGACATTTTGATTGAAATTCCAATTTTTATCGTTTAGTTCCACGGCTTCTTATAGATTGTGTTTTACCCCATCATATTGTTAACTTTCAATCTTGAGGTATGAACAATCTAAGAAATAACCTCGACACTATGTTTTATTATAATTTAAGACCACGCAGTTATAAAATGAAAGTATCAACATTTGAATTCATTTTGAGCTGTTCCTCAAAGCAGTGTGCGAAAAATATTTTCTTATACTGTATTTAATAATTTTGATAGGATTTTACACTTTCAAAAAATTATTTACAGCTCAAATATGGCATTTAAAAATTTTTTTCAGGTGACTATAATTTTCTTAATTTTTTCGATAGTTTAATAGCTTGTTTCATTTTTATTGTCACTTCTAAGACTAATGTAGTCTAAATATATTTTCCAAATTTCATTAGCTTAGTATAATTTAACGTCAATACTTTTCATAGATATACGAACTTTTAATGCGTTTATCTCAAAATTCGATTCTGGCCAGAATCCCCCTTCTCTATATGGCACTACTCAGTTGTGAAAAGTCAAAGCAAAAAGTTGAGATGATGCGAAATTTCGGAAGACTGCAGCCAAAATAAATGTTTTTTTTTCATAGTCTCGCATTCGGGGGAAACAAATTGTTCTAGAAGTCGAAAACAATGAAATATTTACCGGTGTACATCCCTCCCTGCAAGTCCTCACAGTTGCTTCAAAAACTAAGAAATTTGATTCTGGTATTTTGAATGCGTTGAATCTAGCTTCTAAGCCATCTCCTTCGCGAGATTTATCTAGTGCAGGAAATACGAAATTGTCGACCGGGCATCTGAAATAAATTCTAATATTAGTATATCGAACTTTCTTTATTCTGAAAACCGTCTATTATAGGGTCGCTAGAGCTAGTGTCCAAAATTAAACAATATCTGTGTAAAAATAAGCACGCGCACCCCTAACTGCCATTGAGAAGCTGAAGCCATGTTAACAACCCAAAATTTTCTTTATTGGTTATCCAGATGGTTGGTTTGTTTTTAACTTTTCATCTCGAATAGTTTTCATCTAAATATAGTTACTCAAATTTCATTGCATGAGACTACTCACCAAGTGAACCAGTGAGATGCAAAACAACTCAAGTCCAGAATTTTCAAATTTCATTTTATTGGTCATTCGTTTTCTACTACCAAGGGGCACCTGCTGTGTAAATAGTGTTAACATAGCGCCCGTGTAGCATTTTGACACACGTTATATGAGTACCTCTTTATAGCAATTTGCAATGAAACGATTCGAGTCCATATTTGCAAATTTTAGACTTGAGTTGTTTTCCCACATTTTCCTATTGTTTTGTTTGGTGAAAAAGACGTTTACGCTATCATCACCATCAATAATCCTCCGGATACATAATCATTACTTTTCTGTCACTTTTATAAAGAATTTTGGCCAAAGTGGAGCAGAAAAATAAGTTTGCTATGTCCAGGCAACAGCGAGGGTGGTGTTGGAAAATCACTTATGTGGGACAGACATGTACATATATAGGAAAATTATTATTTAACTTCATTCTGAAGGCAAAATTTATCTGACCAGTAAACTTTGTCCCGTTTTTTTTTTTTTTTTTTTTTTTTTTTTAATTTTCTGTAAAAAGTAGAAAATGTGAATCAAGGTGATTGGCATCTCACCGGCTCGAGTACATAAATTAATTGTATTTTCTGAGACTTCATATTCATTAATAGCCGGTTTGAATATTAATGATGGCCGTCGATGTTGTTGTTGTTATTTTTTGCGGTGGAGGGGAGGAAGGGGGCATAAATCAATTAAATATCGTTATAATATTATCGAAAAAAAAAGAAAAAAAAACATTACGAACCCATATCGATCAATAAGCATGACTGAACGCCCGGTGTAAGGATCTCGTGCAACTACGTTTGTAGCAAAAATATCTGTGACATAGTTGTAGCCATCTTGAGCTTCCAGGCGGAAAGTCAGTGGGTCTCCAACTGCTATGGTATTCGTTGGTCGTCCTTGGTACAAGATCATCAAACGTACTCTCGAGCTCAACGAGTTCTCAGCTGGAAGATACTCGATAGGAATGGGGCTTCCGGAGCTGCAATTTTAATTTGTGGTTTTTAGTCCTATAGGTATTTATATAATTCACGAAGTTATTGATAGATTAAGTTTAATCCTCTCATTAAATTCGAACACAGAGTAATCTATTCTCGCTTATGGAGTAAGCGTAAATGACAGTATTGTAGTCAGATATCAATTGATGTTGTGTAATCGAAAAGTCACAGGTTTTGAGGAACCCACAATTTTGTATAAGTGGTTATACCTATATACTTTGTAGGGTTATAATTCTATCAAATGCCAGGTATATTTGTCACTTAAACGATGATAATATTTACAAATGATAGTTATACCTAAAATATAATCGAAAAAACCTGCTAAAAAAGATTAATGCAGAATAGTATGTACACAGGTGCACCTGTGTGAAATTAGAGGTTCTTTGCCAGAAGTTACTGATGTACACATCGACGAGTATAATACCAACTGATAATGAGTCAACAAGACTTTTATTGCTATGAGCAAATGTAAATTAGAAGCCTATGTTTTTTAGGGACTTGCCTTATCAGTTGGTTTACTACTCAGCGTGTATAACAGCATTCAGTAGAGAGGTTGTGGATGTTGTCATTCATCAGTTTCTGTCTGTCATATATGCGGCAGAGTACAACTACTTGAAATGAATTTAGTCAACACTTTTGTAAATAATTTTTTGTTTCCCAAGTATCTCAAATGTCTAAAAATTGGGCGAAAAATGACACGATTCAAACAGCGGTATGAAAAAAAGGTATTTTATGCCGTTTTTACATGATAATAGCCCGATAAAAATAATATCGATAGTGAAAATGTTGACTTCGACCCATCAGTACTCAAAACATCAACGGTAGGGGAGGGTCGGGCAATGGGAACCACCTCCATTACTTCCCTACTAACTGTCCAACAAAAACCGCAATACTGCGCGTTAATAGTGCTTCAGGTCCGCCACACTTTGCAGCAAAAAAAGTTTTCGTTGCCCGATTTTTTTTTTGTATGAATGAACTCGATATGTGTATGTTTAATTCGTTAAAACGAAAAAATTCAAACCAAAATCATTTTTTACTGGCAATAGATGGAAATGCGCGCTACGTCTTGTTTTATTCCAGATTCTATCACTTTGCCATGTTGATTAAATGTTTTTTCATTTACTTTGTTTTAAACTTGATAACAATATAATTTTGCAGCCATCTATTTCCGGGCAATGGGAACCGGGCAATGGGAACCAATGATTAATTTGAATTATGAATTTGTATTTTTGTAATTGCACACTGATGTGACCCACTGGAAAAATTATAGGTCACATCAGTGTCAAAAAAGTCACATTTCTCCTCAAGATGTGCGTCACATTGCAGATTTTTGCAGATTGGGAAGTTATTTCTGTCATAAAAACAGAAAATTAAACATGGTTCCTATTGCCCGGGCATTTTAGAAATAGTTCAAAAAAGGAAGGCTTAGAATATTCAATTTTCAGATTGAAAAAATGTCTTGTATAGCCTACTACTGTATGTTAATAGATAGAGGAGGGTTTTTTCTTCAAAATAAAATCAAATTTAGGTTTCTAAGTATAATAGTTCCTGAAATACACATTTTTAACCAACAATGGTTCCTATTGCCCAGGCATTTTAGAAATAGTTCAAAATAGGAAGGGTTAGAATATTAAATTTTCATAGTAAAAAAAAGTCTCGTATAGCCTACTACTATATGTCGATGGAAAGAGGAGGGTTTTTTCTTTAAAATGAAACCAAATTCAGGTTTCTAAGTATAATAGTTGCTGAAATACAAGATTAGAAAAAAAATTGGTTCCTATTGCCCGACCCTCCCCTATATTATGAGAAGATTGTACATTTTTGACTCAACTCTGCCCAATAGAATATAGCGCCGACAATATTTTCCATAAAATTGTGGCTTACTTGGCTGTCATATAGCTGGATGTAACCACTGCTTCACCTGGCCCTCGAAATAAACACGTTAAATTATATCGCTTATCCTTCGATGTTTGCACGTATTCACTGAACTGAACCACAACTATGTTTGTCATCATGTCACCGAACTGAAAGTACATATCAAGTTTTGCAGCGAGATATTATTTCGACTCGCATCAGAGCTGAAAGAATTTTTCTTAGTCTTTTAGACATACCCGAATCGTTCCACAGTCAGGATATCCTTGAGCTCCACTGATTCTTAGAACATTGACCTGGCCTCCGTTACCTTTATAAAAACAACGGTCGTAGTATCCGTGAGTGTAAACGCGTCCCAAAAATCCGTCAGGAGTTCGTAGAGTAAATTCCATACCATCTTCACTGCATGTTTGGCTGACTGTATGATTTCAATATTATAATAGTCTAAATTAGGTACAAAATTTTAAAGGTATCTATATGCTTTCATTGAACTCTTGCTGCAGCTTTGACTGGAGCATAGAAAATGAGAATAGCGTGAGAATGTTCCTTATTATTGCCTTTTTTTTTTGGGGGGGGGGGTGTCTAAAGTGTTAAAGGGTGTGGTAAGGCAGACCATTTAAATGTTGAAATTTTTGAACGGACATGGTAATGGGCATCATTCTTTATCCGTTCACAATGAATAAGCGTACAAATTTTCACTGTTGGCCTTTATGAGTGGAGGAAGAGTAAAGTTAATTCTAAGAATTACAATCACACTGAAAAAAATTTCGGTAGTAATTTTTTTACTATTTTTATGAGAAAAGTGGGACAATTTGAGAATAATAGTATAGAAATTACCGCAAAAATAGTAAAATATACCATCTAAGATGGTAGAAAGTACTATAAATGCTAAGAATATATACGCATGAATCTCTGAATTGTCCCCGTCAATGGCGCCCACGGTGGGGTCCAAGTGGGGCAGCCGCCCCACTTAATTTGGGGTGGGTGGTCTGAAAGGAGTGAAGTAAGTAGGGGAAAAATTGAGGAAAAATTGAAGATTTTCAAAAATATAACTCGTCTTGCATCATAGGTGAAATAATCTATTAATTTTATGCTTTTAAGTCAAAATTGGGTGATTAGTTTGAGGTTTTGCCCCACTTTATTTAAAATACGTGGGCGCCACTGGTCCCCGTTTTCCAATAAAAAATTATAAAAATTACTATTCATTTTTTTTAGTGCGTAGACATTATTTTTGGACTAATTGGCTCCTATGTTAAGTTTCAAAGATGGGTATAAAATTTAAAACATGAAAAAAATACTTCACCATCTAAACAATCCTGGCCATTCCTTCCAAACGCTGATCTCTCATAGAAATCGTAGTCTGGAACATCGTCGTAGAAATTTGGATTATTCAAATCTAAATCTCTGGTGTCTCGGTCACTCAGTTCACAATTCTCCCTCGAAGTTCCATACGGAGCAGCCCTATAAGTGGCATGTGTTATTTAAAAGAAAAACAGACGAAATCGAGATGCTCTGGTGGCCAAGGGGTATGAAGGTTTTTTTTCTCGAAAATTAAATTATACCCAAAAAGGTTTCGTAACAATTAGTCAACTTTCCATTTTACCCATACTGCATACATCCGAATGGTTAAAATGTCACTTACACCTCTTGACCTCTGAATAGCTAAATTTTTTCCACTGGATGTCAATAATTTGTTACCTGTAATTGAATGATCGACAAAGGAATTCTCTCGATTCGCCGCATTCACGTTCACATGCTGACAGCGAAGGCACAAAACTAGCTCTGCGAACAAACTGTCTCTTCATTTTTCGATGGATGCCCATCTAAAAAAGAAAGAGAAAAAAATGGTAGAATTTGATGTGTTTTTCACTGTACTATTATTTACAATTATCAAACTAATAGCTAAAAATAGATAATTCACATTTGCTCTGATTCATTGAAATAGGTATAGGTAAATTTGTTTCATTATGTTCCAAAAAACCTCAGATTTAGTTGTTTTTTGCCACAGAATGTACGAATTTATGGTATTTTGCCACAAAATAAAAATATTTGAGCATTTTACTCCGAAAAACCTAAATTTGTTCAGATTTTATCTCAAATTAGCATGGATTTGATTTGTTGTGTTTTGTCTCAAAACTGGTGTGTCTTGGCGCAAAACGCTACAAGTCCATGATACGGTGGCTTTGATCGCCCCTGGATTGACATCAAGGGTTGAAAAAAATACATTCCCTGGAATATTGATTCTACTCGTCTGTAGAAAGATCTGAGAGCTATTAGACGTGAAGATCTGGTGACTAGTCGCAAAGAAAGTAGAAACAGTTTTTTTTTTTTTGTCCAAATTATGCTCATGGCGGTTGTTGCGTTCTGCCCCAAAAATTTCTCAATTCTACTCTGTTCCAAACACGATGGTCGGTGAAGACGAAACTTGGAACTTTTCCATACTAACCAATCAGACTCGCTGAATACCGAACAGTGTTGCCAAGAACTATACCTTATTAAATATCTTGATAACAATGAAAACTGACAAAAATGAGTTATTTGACAACATTTCAACAGAATCACCCGCCATAAAATTTGGAACAGAGTATAAGCTTACCTGTTTGAATCCTTCCCCGTCATCGCATTTCACATTAAATGGCCTGTTATCCAGCCCAGGATATACTGCACCCCCAAACGGTGGTGGATACGGCGCAATCGACGAAACACCTACTGCCGGACCTCCAATGGGTGGCAGTGAGCCACCGTATGCCGGAGGAGCTCCGGCAGGAGGATATCCCACTCCTGGGGCTGGTGTTATGGTGCCCACGTGAAATCCACTGCCACTTCCGCTGATCCCAGGAGATACTCCAAAAGGGGACATATCTGTGCTGTGAGTGCTTCCATATGGGCTATAAAATCCAGGCGCTGGTACGTCAGCAGCTGGCGAATAGGGCAAGGCTGGTAATTGGCCCGGGCTTCCAACATATCCTGGGTAACTTCCTCCTCCATAAACCCCTGAAAACCCAGCTCCTGTAATATTATACACACCATCAGCCAATTATGTTCTTTATTTTCAATACAGATACCAATATTTCGTTAAATACTAAATTCAGTTTGGATTACTCACCAACAGGTTTTATAGCTGGTCCATAAGGAGGTCGTCCGTGGCCAAAAGGCTGTGAGTCTTGCCCCAAGGGGTCAGGGCGTGGTGAAATAGTTGGGCTGATGCCACCTGAACCTAAAACCAATTTTTTCTTGTTAGTATAAAGATAAACCATATCCATAAAATATATGTCACTTACTCATCAAATTTTCATAGTAGTCGTAATCAGGATCATAAATTAGACGATAATTATCATTTCTGTTGAATCGGCTCAATCTGCATGTTCTCAGTCGTTCACTGTAGGCTGCTGAGCGACACTGGAAACTAACTTGACGTAGACAATCGTCCAAACACTCACTTAGTGACCTTCCAGTGATCTCAGAATGTGAATCGCCACCTAATAACTTTGACATTCGATACCTCTGGAAGGCTGTATCCGGTCGTCGTCCTTCTTGGAATAGGTGTGAGGTTGCCGAGTTCTCGGAAAATTCATTTCCTTTTACTGTAAAAAAAAACATGAGATTTTTCTGTACGAGTCGTCTGGTGAAATGGGTCTTTAGATTTGTGAAAATTCGTCTCCCAGTGGCGCACCCAAGATGGAGCTGGAGGACTAAAGTTTCATTTAGCCATCTTTCATAAAAATAACAAAACAAAAGAACGAATAGACAAAATTTTCTGTGCGAATTGATAATTAAATAGCCTATCCCCCCCCTCCCACGCAGGAATATTATTTGTTCCTCTACTGAATTACCTTTACTATACCCTTGAGACATATTCCCTCAAATAAAAGTAATTAACAAATTATTTGCTAGATTGCAAGGCATACGTGCATCTTTAACAAATTAGGTAGCTTAACTCCGAATACACTGTCAGAGGAAAGTTTCGAAATAATTCCATTTGAATATTGTATTTATTTTCCAAGTTTTATTAAATGATGGTTTTAGTTTACCAGCTATAGTCGACCCTTTATTTAAACTTTTTTTTTTCTCGAATTCCAAGATTTTCACCTCACCCGAACTCTTCAGAGGAAACAAGTTTTATTAGTTTTGTGGTGACAAAAGCAAATCATTTCACTTAACACTAAAATGTGTACAAAAGTACTCTCCAGAAAAACTGTTAAGGGTTCAAAAAAAAAGATTTAAAAAAATTATTTCATTGAAGGTAACACGTGTACAAAATTACACGCTGATAAGTATTTGCGCATGTGTAATTACATATTTTTCTCAAAAATGGGTAGCTGCATGGGTGAATATCTAAACTCTATTTGTTGGAAAAAAAAAGTATCTTACTGTTATCCAAGCACACAAGATCATATAAATCATGTGATGGGCTGTTGCTCAGCTTGACATCATCTTTTTGTGACACTGAATCTTCTTCGAATATTATGCATCGTTTCAGTTGCTCATCATATTCAACTGCTCGACAGAAATATCTGAAATATTATAAAAATCCTGTATAACTATTTTGAAGTTATTTGAGTAATTTTTGTATGGAACATAAGTCTTTTTAGAGAACATAGGTTTCAACTTCTTACACTTTGTAAAATAACTTTTTAAGGATAAATAATATACTGAATTAAACAAAAAACTCACTTTTCTGCTTTCAGGCATTGAGCCTGGCATTCCATCAATGAGATGTTGGCATAGATGTCTACTTCAAAAGGACCTCCTAGGCGACTATTGTCTTCTTTTACAAAAATTATGGGTCCATCGCATCGTCTTTCCGCTACAACAGAAGACATGGATTTGAAAAATTATCAACTACAGTAAGTATTGCAGATTTTTTCACTTTAAGTCTTATCTATTTTCGGCCTGTTTCGCGCTTATGGCAGTTATAGTAAATATGCTAAGTCAGTAATGAGAAAAAAATGGAGCCATATTTATTAAGGCAAGTTTCATCATGATATATAACCTTCGGAATGTTTATCAAGCCTGAAAGTCATTATAAATATTATAGCGGATTCTTGTGGAATGGTTAATAATAATTCTTTTGATCCTCCCAAATAACGCAGTCAACCGGAAGCATTAAAGTGTAATTTTACAAATCTACAACGTACCATTTAGGCAAGTATTTTCCAGGTATTCTGAATTCGCATCATCCTCTAATAACTCAGGATGTGATCTCCGAGTAAAACGACTCAGCCAGCAGGTTCGAGCTGTCATATCATAGGTGGCTGAGCGACAGACGAATGTGAATTCATTTAAGCATCTACAAGAAATTAAAACATAGATGAAAAAAAAAAAGCCACTTAATAAAGAAATCCTGTAACTTGAACTTAGTAAAAACAATGCTTAACACTCAAAGAGTTGGCCCAAACCCAAGAGCAAAGAGAATTTATTTTTGGCCCCTTTTTCAAAAAACTTTAGTTGCGAAATTTAAAAAAAAAAGTTCAATTGTAATTTCTGGATAATCGAAATAGCCAAACTACTAGAAACACCCAAATTAATATATAATTGACTATACGTATAAATGTACCTGTCTTCACAATCTGTTCTATTGGCAGCAACGACTTCCTTAATATCTGTAACTGGCAGTTTTAGTTTTTTTCGGGCATGCCTCTCGAAAACATAATGGCGAGATGGGCATTCTCTTTCAATACGACTAGCTGCAAAGTAAGATAATTGAATTATTAAAAATATAGCTGAGTAGGAGTATCACTAATGCAATCATATTAAAACTTCAATGCTGACATTTGTGTATTATCTAATTATGCACTAGTATATAGTCACTAGGGGTACACAATTATATGCACACACTAACACACTCATTGACGTCCCCTCGTATTATATTTGATGAACCACCATTATTTATGAATTAATCTCTCTCTCTCTCTCTCTTTTTTTTAATGGGCCCTGTGAAGTTAATGTGCTGTAAGTCTGTGAGTCCAAAATATTTGAATGCTTTTAAGATGAATGAAAAGTTGATTCGGTAAAATGAAACTCACATGATAAGCACACTTCATTGTAATGCACGCTGTTTGGAACCAAAACTAAAACTCCTATACCATCGGGATGAGCTTGTTCTCGAGTCAAATAGCACGTCGACTCTTCGTATTCGACCACTCCGCTAAATGACGATATCCTACTTCCAGGTTGAAAGTCGAATGAGGTACAGGTCCTAACAAGGTTATTCGCAGCTGTCCTATCCCTTAAACATAGTTCTTCGCACTTTTCTAGGACTCGAAAGGGTGGGGCAGTGTCTCTAACCTATAAGGAAATAAAGGTTTAGACAGGATTAAATAAAGGATGGTTTAATATTCAAAATGTAATTTATGATTCTCGAGTAATCTTATACTTACTACATCATCATCGTAGGCTTGTAATTGTTGATCTGGTAATCTTTCATAAACTACTCTTCCAAGACCTTGGTTACATGTGGTCTGAGCTGTAAAATGATAAAAATGTCAATGTAAATCTTACCTAAAACAGTCTACAAGCTTGATATAAGATGGCCTAATCTCATTGACGAACTATAATTATACAGACAACTGCAGGCAGTGTGTGTATGTGGTGCTCATAGATCAAACTATCGATATCATCAGTAATTATCGATAATGAGCCGTTATTAAATTTATTGATAACAACATTTGATTTATCGATAGTACCAAATGCGTGAGAAATGTAACCCAAAATGCAGCAATTCAGACGTAGTGGTACGAAAAAAAATCTCAAGGTCTTTCAAGTCCCATTTTGCATGATACTTCCTTGAGAAAAAAAATACCGATTATGAGGCCATTTTTTATCCATATCGATAATAAAAATTTCGACTTCAAGCCATCACTAAAAGCAGAATTGTATAAAGTACAAGTTAGTCAACTTGGTCAAAATACGTAGTACAAAATCCGTTCTCGCCAAACTAATCCACCAGAGCGCGACACGGGTTAAGAGGTACAAATTTTCGGGTGATGTGAAGACTGAAATAGAGAGGAAAAGAAATAGTGAACATCCGACTGTAACATT
This sequence comes from Parthenolecanium corni, assembly GCA_038050395.1. Taxonomy (NCBI): domain Eukaryota; kingdom Metazoa; phylum Arthropoda; class Insecta; order Hemiptera; family Coccidae; genus Parthenolecanium; species Parthenolecanium corni. The sequence continues at coordinate 2,695,249 of JBBCAQ010000014.1, read as the reverse complement.
CCAGGAAAACAACGGAATAAATAATTCTTACACCATAGGTGTTAGTAAAAAAAAAAGTTTAGGTTCAGGGTTCTACCAGTTGAGGGGAGAGTTCATTATTATGCATAGCTTTTGTCAGACATGCGATCTGGAGGACGGTTTGTGATCATCAACCCGTAAACTGAGGTAAAAGACCTTGATGTCAATATTAAATAAATGGAGGAATCAAAAAAAAAAATCTCATTTGTTAATGGGCTGCAGCTGCGTATGATTTTATTACTCACTGTCTGTGGGGGGTGGGGGATACAGTCCGCCGATTTTTGGAGGCTTATGGACTCCCTGCTTACGTTGAGAGCATCGATGGACCAAAGCAGACTGCATTTGAAGGCCGTTGGAGGTGCTGAAATGGTTGTGACTGGTGGCTTTGAGTTAGTTTTAAAGAAACAATGGCTGACTGAATTAGTGTGCGTAACCTTCATACAACTAATTTGAATTTCCAACGAAAATATACGTTATTTATATTGTTGGATAAGTTTGCCGAAAGTTTCATAACATCACAATCACATTATAATAGCGAACCCAAATAAGTCCCTTTTTTTGACTTATTTAAGCGTCTAAAACAATATTTTGTAAAAAAAAAAAAAAAAAAGGAAGGACAAGTTGCACTTTTTGACTAATTTTAAAAACTGTCTAAAACCATTGAAGCTGTCTTAATAAAGTTTTTTTTACGTCTTTGAAATTGGAAAAATTTAGCGCCCGTCTTTTTTTTCTTTTTTTTTCATTAAACTGTAAATAAATTTAGGTCTTATTGTTCTTTTTGAGTGAAACGTTGGTTTGGTTTGTCTAAAAAAGTAATTTTGCTTTTGGAAAAATCGAGTATCGAATTAGAATAGTTTCTTATCTCACAAGATTGTTGGGTAAAATCTTTCATTCTTTTGGCGGCTGTTGATCATTAATAAGCTCCATGTCGTCAGCACCCCTACCCCTCAAAAATCGGTCCAAAATATGCTAGGAATTTTGTACTCATTTTGTACTGTTTTGTACCGCAAAAAAAAAAAAAATGTTGCACCGGCATCCACAAAGAGTTATTCAAAGAAACATTATGGGGTGCTGGCGACATGCTAGCACCCTCATTTCAGCCGATCAACTTGAAACTAGTCTCATTATTTTGTACCCATTTTGTACCGCTATTAAAAAATTTTGTACCCCCTCCCCTTCAAGTTATTAAAAATATTGATAAGGGGTGCCGAGGACATCTATCACTCCCACTGCAACGAAATAACTCCAAACTGGTCTCATTATTTTGTACTCATTTTGTACCATTTTGTAACGCTATTAGAAAATTTTGTACCACCACCCCTTTCAAGTCAATAAAAATATTGATTAGGGGTACTGGGGACATGCTAGCACCCCACTGCAACGAAATAACTCCAAACTGGTCTCATCATTTTGTACTCATTTTGTACCGTTTTGTACTGGCAAAATAATATTTTGTACTGCTCTCCTACCTATGCTACGGATAGAAGGCTGACTTTCAAATTCCAAAAAAATGCTCCAAAATGGTCTCATCATTTTATACTCAGACGGTACAAAATGAGTACAAAATAATGAGACCATTTAGGAGCATTTTTCTGGAGTTTGAAGGTCAGCCCTCTATCTGAGCATAGGTAGAGGAGCAGTACAAAATGTTATTTTGCCAGTACAAAACAGTACAAAACGGGTACAAAATAATGAGACTAGTTTCAAATTGATCGGTTGAAGTGGGGGTGCTAGCATGTCCCCAGCACCCCGTAACGTTTCTTTGAATAACTCTCTGTGGATACCGGTACAAAATTCCTTGCATATTTTGGACCAATTTTTTTTTTTTTTGGGGGGGGGGGGGTACTGACGACTTGGAGCTTCATTAATACACATTTTCAAGTCAGCGATAAGAAAACAATTCTTATAATTCTTGAAAAGTGGAAAACTAAAATTTTGGGCATATGAGCTAAATTCTTTAAGTGACGATGTAGAGGCATTAGTATAGTCCATGTTGTATATTTACTCAAAGTTAACAGAGAGTGACTATCAAACATTATACAGATAAGTGGGTGAGCATGTAAAATATGTTGACCAGGTTGAAAAAAAAATTACAGAGATACCCGAATTTTTCTTTTACTGACCATTAGTTATGAAGATTTTTCAAAAATTCAGCTAGCTTCAGTAAAGGAAACCTGTGTAAATTTTCGAGTTGAAGTTGTGCTGCAAATTTATAAAAAAATTAATCGAAAATTTATTGTTCTCTTCCACACCTATAGTTTTGGCAATTGCAAAAAAATATACTATTACACTATTATCCTGCGATAAATAAACGAGGAAACACGCAAATCATTAATGGGGTTAGTAAAAATGATTTCCTCGTTGTAGTCTATTGATTGATTCACATTGTTCATCGAGCAGGTTAATCGACGTGCATTCGTTTAATAATTTGCGATTTCGTAAAAATTTAATTTACTTAGAAAAATAATATACATACTTGAAAAATGATGAGCCCAACAAAATAGTAATAGGTATGAGTTACATAAAAATCTCAAAATTTGGGAAATAGCAAAACTTTAATGATAAGAACAAGATGAGGAGGCAATTTGTCAAAATAATTTGAAAAATACTAAATTCTAGGAGGACCCATGTCTACATCGCCATTTTAGCAGGTACTTTCTAAATTGAGTCATGGCTACAGATATTAAAAATTTTTCATACCGTTTGATTACGATCACTCTTTTACATTCTGTAAAAAATGTTAGATGGTATGGTTACTTATTTTTTTAAACAATTACATAAGATATGGTTTCTTTGAAAATGTCAAAATAAAGCTCTCATTTAGGGCAAAATTGGTTGAAACTTTATTATGCGCTTTCCTTAAGGAAACCAACGGATTGAATATGCGCTTTCTTTTACAATTTTTTAATGTGCTTTCGTGACAAAATTATACTTAATTTGCGCTTTCCTAATTCACTGCATTCATCAGCAAGAAAAAGTGACCCATCCTGGTATAACAAACCGCTTGCATATACAATTCCTTTGATAGAGGTCTCCCCCAGTACAACTATCTGGCGGAAAATAAAGAGGTACACTGCATGATCAATCAGCACTATCAGCACTTGGCAGATATAATTTATCAATATTATACTCGTAGATATGTAAGGATGTGGATTTTTGATGTTGAAAGCTGCTAGACTTGAACTTACAGTCTTTCAATCAAAGAGCCAACCTCTTAACACCAGAAGTACTAGGTGACGTCATATACGACGTCACTCAAAATTCTGAGATGGACTTTTCAAAGGACCAATATTTTGAGAACCCCTGACTTGAGTCATACGACGCCACCTGGTCCTTTGAGGTTATTCTTGTGGCGTCGTATATGACGCCACCTAGTCCTTTGGGTAATCGAGTAAAACCTGGTTTTTCTAGTGATAACCACTTTACCAACCAGACCCCTGAGAATGAGTTTTCAATTTATGCAAGCGAGAGGGGGAAGAAAATTGAAAAATTTGTAAAATTTATAGTAGTGCATTATTTGACGAAAATATTATTGTCGTCAATCCTTTTCTTAATTGTCATTTTCTTACACCCAAAATACCTACAAATTTACCAACTAGAGATATATCATTCAAGGAATCATCTAAATACACCACTTTCCTTTGGAATTTTATCAATTTCTTCCTTCGTTATTCTTTGGAAAACTTGAACTACATATCGGGAAACTAATAGAGAACTTCTCTGGGGGTGCATTACTATCTAGCACTCGGTGACGACATGCTTGTAGAAATAAAATGATTATCCCATCCTTCTTTAGGTAGAGCAATCATTTTGTGCAAACAATAGTGGACGCCCTTGATCCGTTTTATTTAGTGAAAACGCTGGAAAATTTATCGCTGGCTCATATTTGGCCCAGTGTCCACACATTTGGAAGGCTACGCTACAGTCGCATCATCAGATTCATAGGGCATAATATAACAAAAAAAAAAAAAAAAATAGAAATGCGTTAATATAAAAACGTTCTGAAACATTGTCGATGCGCGGAAAAATAAAACGGAAATAACTAACCCCATTTTTTTCACGTGTGTATGTGTGTGCCAGTGTTGTCGATACAAAGATTAACATACCGCAACCAGCGGTATATACTTCCTTTTGACAGCCAATTAAGGTTGCGATTGACGAAATATGGTCATAATTTGAGTTTAATTGTCGCACTTTTGTATTGGAGAATAATTTTTGTGAGTGTGTGAAAATTGTCTCATATAACAAAGCCAACTCATCGATCACGTGGGCGAATCCTGGAGAGAAAACACCCGGTAGCTGGGCTGGTACCCTTTCAGGTGTGGAAGGTGCGAAAATATGCTAATTAGGTTAACTGTACTTTGAAAATGTCGAATTTAGAATGAAAAAAATATATTATGTACATCACGCATGGGTGTTCGAAAATATTGTTTTTAATTGGGAAGTGTCGATGAAACTGATTTTACACAAAAAGTAGACATTATTAGGTTCGTTATATTTGAAAACAAAAAAAATGAAAAAAGTGTGGAACTTGAAGTTTTAAAGTTTTTCCAAGTTCTGATTAAAATCTAAATCAACAGCAGAACTGAAAACTGAGCTCTTAAAAATCTCTTCCCATAAAAAACAAACTGAGACGAACGCCCAAAGATTCCAGATATAAATTTAAGATGAACGTAAGGTGGAATGAAACGAACAAATAGAAACTATAAGAACTCAAAACCTGAAACTTCCTTATATGGAGTGCGTTCTAAAAGTGCAGAATTCGATTAGAACTCAAGTTCTTGGAACTGAATTCTAGTTTTAGGAAAAATAAAGTTAACCAATCAACTATTTCCTCACTTTCTTCAAATAGAGCAGCCATTTCTGAAACTTTTTTGAAAATAAAATGAACCTATTGTAGACAAGCTATCTGTTATAAGCTATTATAGTTATGAATCTTTTTTTTTTTCTAAAACCATTTGATATGAGGATTTTGAAAAGCTAGTATATTCTAGTGTTAACCTATATAGGGTGCAAACCATGGGTAATAATTGAGTAGTGAAAAGCAAGAAGGGGATTTCCAACTGAAATTATTTTTGAAAAAAACGCATTCGAAGACTGCGATGTGAGCAAAGCTAATGTTAAAATCAAGTTAGGATTATGAAATTATAAATATACAATGAGGAAGACTTGAACTTCTAGTATGCCAAAGGAAAAGTATGTGCAGTGCATGAAATGACCAACAAAGAGCTCCATATGAAGCTAAGAACCTCGAGGTGATCAAAATCGGAAATTCTCTAGGCATATTCGTTTTGCTATGGATTTACGGAACAAATTCATGAATATGTGGCCAATCGAACATTTTTCTTATCAAGTCTTCGTGAACAAACATTAAGCCGTAGCAAATGCGAAATGCCCCCTCCCTTGCCCGAAACAAAACTAAAATAATTATTTTGGTTTTGGTTTACAAATGTTCTGGATTTGGTTTCGTTTAAACGAGTTTAAGGACGGTTTTTACTTTTTTTGATTTTCAGTTTGGTTAAAAGCACTGAATGAGCAAATTTTGATTTTTTCAAAAGGTCCAATACAATTTGAAAGATTTTGAGCAATGAACATTCTTTTAAAAATTAAACAGGAAATTCAACAATTTTCCCTGGGGCATGAAATAATTTTTCAGGAGATAGACGTGCAGCCGTGCACCTTCACACCCCTCAACTTACTGACCCTGGCAGTTTCTATGAGAAACTCGGATAGTTTTTATGCGAAAATTTGAAGTTTATATGACCTTATTATAAATTACCTTTAGATCTTGCAGCATTTATCAATTTATACATATTTTTAGCTGAGGGTCAGCTATGATGAAAAAGAATGTTATTATTCCAAGGATGGCCAAACACTGAATTCGCTATTAGCGAAAGTTTCGGACACACATCACAAAACTAAAAGCAATATATGGCCAAGCATGAAGTAACGTTGTTAGTGTCTGTTTGGTAGAATTTTAATTATCTGAAATACCATAGACTTACCATACTTCAGTCAATTCTTTTTACCTTCAAAAGTAGATAAAAGAGTAAAAACTATAATTCTCAATTAATTATAAAGCTATAAGAAAGTTGGAATTAAGAAAAATGTAAACAATGCTTCTACCAAATGGATACTAGTAATCTTATCTTATTCTTGTTCACTTACAGTAAAAGTGGTACTATCAGAAGAAAATAACCCATGCCGTAGTACTCATATTATTACCTAAAAAAAAAAAACTAGAAGTTATCGTTCATCCACAATCCTCATTCCATAATGATATAATTATGTGTTATACATCACTACGATTTAGAAAATATGATTGGTGGAAAATTGAAGTTTTTTCTTTCCATTTTTACTAACTCGTGGAAATAGATAAAGTTTTAACTTCATGATAGATCATTGTAGCTATATCTGTGAGGTTTGTTTTACGATGGGACTTTGCTTTTTTCAATCAACCAATCTGAGTGATGGATAAGTACACTGAAAACCGTCCCTAAAGAAAGTTCACTTCAAAAATGAAAATATTGCTTGATTAATTCTATGTATAATTGCAAAAGATAAAAGCAAAGTGCCTTTATTAACACTAGAAAAACCTTGTTTTACTCGATTACTCAAAGGACCAGGTGGCGTCATATTCGACTCAACAGTAAAGGAACCTCAAAGGACTGGAGACTGTCATTTATGACGCCACCTGGTCCTTTGAAGAATGCCGCATCCAAATTCAAATGGCGTCATATACGACACCGCCTGGTCTTTCTAGTGTTAAACAAGAAACGTCCGGTTGGTTTCATTTGATGGCAAGTTTGGTATATTTTGACTTGGTACGTGCATAATTCATTTTCATTCTCCCGACAAACCCTTTTGAATGACAATTCTACTATTTGTACGATGCTATGTATTTCGTTAGTCTAATAATAATATGCCAATTATCTACATTCACCCTGGAAAATGATGCAATAAGAACAAAATAAATGCAGTATCATTCTTCTCTGTTTCGAGAATGTTTTGGCACTTTTGAGACCCAAAACTGATATATCATGACACTGGCGAGGCCCTTTTTGACAAGGTGGGACCCTTTGAGAGTCTATACATGTTTGAACTCTTAACGAAGTGACACCCAGGTTATTCAGTGTCATTGTGGCACCCATGTATTTAAAATGTTATTAAATGTCTTTGTGACCCACCGTAAGTAAATGCTATCGTGGCACCCATGTAAGTAGGTTAGTGAGTGTCATTATAGCACCCTGAGGCGTTGCCAAATATCTACCTTTCAGGGTGTCACAATGACATTTATTAATGCATATACATGGGTGCCACAATAGCATTTACTTTCAGCGGGTCACAAAGACATTTACTCAAATAAATTTGTAGCCTTGCTAAGTAAAGATGGCTCCAAACGAACCATAATGTGACGAAGTCACACTTCCAAGTATCTGCATTGAAGTTAATTTAAAAATTTGAAAAATACATACAAGATCAGGTTCAGTTTTGATTCGCCTGATTTTATTTAAATTCCCATTTAGCCAGCCTGCGCAGTCACAAAAATTTAAATTCTCATTTAGCCAGCCTCCACAGTTTCAAAAATTCAAATTCCCATTTAGCCCGCTTCCGCAGTCTTTAAAATTTAAATTCCCATTTAGCTAGCCTCCACAATCTCAAAAATTTTATTTTCCCATTTAGCCAGCCTCCTCGTCCTCAGTCTCGATAATGCAAATTCCATTTAGCCAGCCTCCACAGTCTCAGAAATTTAAATTGCCATTTAGCCAGCCTCGGCAGTTTCAAAAATGCAAATTGCCATTTAGCCCCCTTCCACAGTATTTAAAATTAAAATTCCCATTTAACCAGCCTCCGCAATCTCAAAAATTTTCTTTTCCCATTTAGCCAGCCTCCTCAGTCTTGAAAATATCGAATGAGGCATTTAATAGAAGCTAAAAAAATTACTGAGTACAGAGTACAGACTAAAGACTCATTCAAAAACTATATAATTTATCTGATGAGTGAAAAAAAAGCCAATATTTAATTAACCCTTTGCAAAATCTTATTTTGCATTGTTGTCATGTTTAGGGTGCCACATTTTATCTTATTATCAATGGGTCACAAAAACATTTACTTGCAGCTTATGTATGTTTGTATGTAACACTCCGCACTCTGGTGGAACATACAGGGAACCCCCCAGTATGTAGGATGAGTTTGGATGTCAATGTGACACCCGGGGTAAAATGTGGATTTGCATCCCTCATGCCCCCTAGACCCCAAAACCACCAATTTTAGCTAAAAACGTTGTGGCACCCAAATCCGGGTGCCACAAAGCAAAAATGGGTGCCACAAGAACATCCAATAAGGAAATTGGGGGTCACAATAACGTTTAACAAAAATATTGGATATCTAAGAGGTGTATGTACGAGTATGTTTTTTTCAACACCCTCGCCTACTCCGTGGACCCCAAATATTAATTTTTGTCTGGGACTCATAAGTACCCCGAATACATTATACACACACCAGTGGTTGACTTCTTTTATTATACTCCTTGTAGAGTGTCTTGTACACCTGGCAAATGTCTCTGGGCTACATTACATAGCTTGACACACGTACAAAGATAGTTATCAAGCCCTGTGAGGACGAAGGTTTTATTTCCGAGTACAGTCGACTCTCGATAAGTCGAACTTCGATAATTCGAAATCCTCTATAAGTCGAAGTCCAAGCCATTTCCCTGCACCTCGCCATAAGAGCCTTATAGAAAATTCCCTTTCTAATTCGAAATAAACCCTCGATAAGTCGAAGTTATTTTATCTGAATAGACAATACAGGCATGGATAAAATTGGCATTAAAGGTATGCAAACCTGCATTTTTCATTTTTTTTTGAACAATTTTTTCATTTCTTGTACAAACCTCCATAAGTCGAATTTTTCAAAATTAAGCCTCTGTAACTCGAACCTCCATTACTCGAAGACCTCTACAACTCGAAGAAAAACCCATTTCCCTTCAACTTCGAGTTATCGAGGTTCTACTGTATTTATAAGGGCGGTGGCGGGGGGGTTCTCGCAAGTGTCATTTAATGACTGTTGGTATGGACTATAAACGAACTTTGTTTGCTGCAGGCGGGGCGGGGCGGGGGGTTGAAAAATTATGATCGAAATGAAAAAACGTGAAAAACTTGATCGAGAGGTTTGGTATGTATAAAAATAACAAAAATCATCAGAGTTCGGACGCGTAAATCAAAATTTTTTAGTTATTTTAAATGAAATGCGGTGGGCTAATTTGATTTTGTCTGGTAGACTGATTTCAATTCGGGGGGGGGGGGGGGCGTAGCTCTTCTGTCATCTTTCAAAGTTCGTCTATGTCTCTGTTGATGGTTTGTTATGTTTGAAACTTTTCTAATATTTATTTTTCGTTCTGTTTTTAGATTTCTGGCTGCATTCCATTCAATGCAGCGGCTATACTGTCGGACAAATGATGTAGGTAAAATGGATCATCAATCTTACCATCGGTTAACATTTCAAGAACAGTGAACACGGTTATTGCTTGAGCCATATTCAGGTAATATTTCCTTGTCATCTTGAGGAACTTTGCACTTGGGAAAACCAACGATCACAGCAGATGAGTATTAAACATAATCCGCAGCGCTCGTCTCGAGTGTCTTTCATACGAAACACTTTAACTAATGTTTATGATTGAAAAAACAAAAAAAAAGAGTATATATAAACTATCACTTAACAAAACCAAACTATAAAACTCGGAAAATGTTTTTTTTAAAAAAAAAAAAAAAAAGCGCAACTAAAAATTGAAACACAAATATCAAGTCGCGAAATCGTCCATTGCGATGCCAAAAAGCTACAATTCCATCACACCATTTTTACATTCATAAATACTTCAGCGTGCAATAATTAAAAGGAACGTCGAAAAACACACTGCTACTAATTTGATATGATGTAAAAATCCAGGCTAGTCTTCCAGCCTTCGATCGCATGCACCACTTTGCTGCTGACCAGCCGGAAATAAATCCATTGTTCCGGTACTTCCGGGAAAATATGACGGAGGGATCACAGCTTAAGGCCCTGTTCACATGGACGGACAAACGGCCGGCCGTTTACCCGTCATGGGTTATTTCTCGGAAATTTTTACACCTGATGAAATATATTTCGATGGTATTGTCGGCCATAAAGAATATCATTAGCGTTTGATAGGTAAAAGGGTTGAGTGGAAAGAAAATCATTTATGATTGTGGAAGACCTTTGTGTGAAATATTTTTCGTCTTCGTAAATGTTATACGAAGATCTTCGGAGGAGATTTCATTTTTTCAGCTTTTGGTAAACTTTTTGCATCTGGCTTACAGTTGAATGGATCAAGTCCTTTTATGATATGGAGGTATTGATTATTATTTTCTGTCCTATATAAATACTCGTATGTTCTAAAATAGCCATTCGTTGTCTTCAAATTGAAAAACCATAAATAACTGCCTCAATATGGAAGGAATTTGTGTATTTTGAAAACCTCAACTGTAAATATCTCAAAACTGAAAATTAATTGAACTTGGATCATTCTGCTTCCGAGAACCAGATTTGAATTTTGAGGTTTGGTTGGAACAGGATAATAAAGTGCTCGGTTCTTTGGCTGCTGGATGGTTCATTTGTGTATATCTAGTAAAGATTACTTATAATAGTGCGAGGAATGATTACCAGACTATTTTGTAATAAGTACTCATGCTTTTCTTTCACTGCAGCATTTTATTTTCATTAACTAGTTACTTTCAATTAGCCATAAGATTTTTCATCATTTTAATATTTAAAAAAAAAATTTCGACAGATAATGAGCCATATACACGTAGGTACTTCAACATCAACTTAACTTTGCATAAGTACTGTCCAAACTCTTCACTTTGACGGAAGTGAATTTAAAATCAAATTTAAATTTAAAAATAATTCTAATCCAAAAGGTCTTTCCTATAAATAAAGATGAAGACTTTTATTTTCTCGATAAACTGTCCTTTACTCAGAAAATGTTCTATAAATAATTCCTTTCAATAAAGGTTCAAAGCAAATATAGGGTACATTAGGTGAGACACAAAATGACGTCAAAGATGTTTCCTCGTATGAAAATGAACACAAAAACGTTTCAAATGAGAGGTTGGGGAGGTTAGCTAGCACGTACATTGGTCAATCAGTGTGAGAAGTGCCTTATATATGCGTCTGTATTCGTGGGAATAGGTGGATGGGTATCAGTGTGTGTGTATTAATGTACTCGGGGTCACTATCCATCGATATTTATCGCGTATATCACACAAAAAAGAGCCCCCTCAGATGAAACAGAGAGGTGAAGAGAGCCCCCCCCCCAACAGCCAAACTCTTCTCTCCCTCTCTGGTTTGGCTGTTCAATTGAGATGTACAGTTCGTTGATCCGGGGTGTATGTCGTCTGCCTGAAAAATTTATCACGCCTTATTTGAACGTTCGTTTCTGGCTCAATAATTTCGATAAAACAATTATCGAGGTGTCGTGCCAGCCACCTGTCCACCAAAAAATATTAGAGCATGCATAATTAAAAAATTCGTGCGATCTAATTAGGGTACCCTTATACTATACCAAAATGTATGAAAACTGAGTTGGTGGGAGGAACAGCATGTGAAGAGGAAATTATGCAAGATTAGGCAATGAAGATGTCAGAAGTCGAAGGGTTTGGTAAAAGGTGAGAAGGGCTGTGAACTGGATTTAGAAGAGTGAATAAGATATTCCAGTTGAAGGCGATTTCAACTAAAAGTGGTGAGATAATGCAAAATATACTGAAAATTGAAAAACATATTTTATTGTAGAGATTTTCTTAAATTTTACTGCCGTACCAATTGCTTTGGGAGGAGTTGATATGTGCATTAAAAATTTATTTGAATGTGTATTTTTTTCATAACTTGACCTGTTTGAAACGCTGAGAAATAAACTTCTGAAAAGTAGTGTGTCTTGGAGAACAAAAGCGAAAATTACTTTCTTCAATTAAAAACTGTTTTTATGGAAATTTAAAAAAAATGATGGAATAAAAAAACATTACCCCTACCGCACCCGGAAACGATACTCGACATTTAATTTCGGTTTACTGTAAATTTTTTGAATATTGAAAATAAAATTTGCGATGAAAAGAGTTGAAGAAGCTAAATGGTTTGAAAAAGAGAGAGCCCACATTAGTGATATTTTTTTATGAGTTGTGTCGCAATAATATTATTTTTAGAGAACGAAGAAAGAATATTGATTGAAATATATTTAGAAAGAAGAATCGACTGAGCTGTACATGTACAAATGATAATTACGGTTTCTAGAACAAGAGAAGACGTCGAAATTCTCTTTCAATTTGTACGATTCTGATTTCTTTTTTTCATCATTCACACTTGATGAAGTTATAAGTAGAAGTTTTATAATGAAGTTTGAAAAAAATATGTATGAATTGAGAAAACGTGATTTTATTTTATTACGTATGATGCAAAAAAGTTGGGAACAATTTTCTCACTTCCTCTGTAGCGCAATCGATGTGTATTCGTGCAAAAATTGCGTAGAATAATCAAAATAATTATTTGATTTTTGAAGCAGAAGGAGAAAATATTTAGCAATTCTTCTCATTTTTGAAGAATATTTTCACTTTTTTATTTTATTTTGTTTTTTCTTTATACTTACATTTATTAATTATTATTTTTTTCTAATTTTTGAGCAACATTAATCGATCATTAGTATCTTTTTTTCTGGAAAACTGAAAACAGACAAAAACAATTCGAAGAATTGTTGTAAAAATGATATATTTTTATTTTTATGTTTGTAAAATATACAAACATTTGAAAAAATCTTATAATTAATTTTTTAAAAGTATTTTTGAGTTGATAAGTTATATCTATGGAGAATAATCGGGCAATGTTTGGTTTCTTTACTATAAAAATGCTAGTTTTATCAGAATTATTTATTCTAAATACGAGTATAATGTATATAAATACAGGTCAATGATATTTTGAGTATTTGTAGTGGAAAAACCATTTTTTTTTTTTTAATTTGAGAAAAAGAAGCAGGTATGGTTGAGTTTTCTTCATTGATCCTTTCTTCAAGATTATTCTTTTAGAAATTTTATTATTATAATAATTTTATCATTCTGTGCATGAAAAAAAAATTATTGTAATGTGGGATTTCACAAATAAATTTCCCCTATAATCGTAAAAGTTGAAGAACGTTAAAAATCTGAATAATTTTAGTAAACTTAATTAAAATGTGAATGAAATAAAAAATAAATAATGAATTTTTCGGTAAAAAAACGTCAAACAAAATAAACTAAAAAAGTGAAAATCAATTTGAGAAGAAAGTTCAAGGAAAATCTAAAACTTTTCACCTATTTCATTGCCACGATATTCCACATAAGTTTTTTGGTCGGTATCGAAAACTCAATTTGAAATTTTAAAACGTATTTTTCAAGATATTCTATCGCAAATAACAGGCTAGAAGGTGCAGAAGTTGAGTTAATGATTATTTGAAATTTAAATAAAAATTAATTTTTGCGATTTGTAAAAATTTCACCGACAAAATTGAATTTTTAAAATTTTTTGGATTTTCACTAAAAACAGTAAAAACTATTATTATTATTATTCGAAATATTAAGATAATGAAGTTTAATGGACGTATAAATGAATTTATATTAATAAAATAAAAAATAATTATCGTCTCAGTTTCAAATATGAAAATAATAATAAATTGAAAATGTGGGAAAAAAATTTTAGAATATTTCTAAAAATGATGAAAAGTTTGAATGGATTCTTGAAGCATAAGCAGCAGAAAACAGATAAAATAGAGAACTGATTTATTGGAATATGCTGCTTTGCTGCAGTTGGTTTTTATCGTTAGAATTCATATTGCATCAGAATTTTATGAATATTCTGAATCACTTTTCCACTACCGGCATCAATTCTTATTAATCTTCACGATGGTCCGCGATTTTTCGATCGATTATTTCCGCATGCACACTTTATAATATCCCTTCTACTAAATCCAACATTGCACGTTTCCCACGTGAACGTATGAAACGCATGACGATTTCTCGCTTTTCAGTTTATTTTCGACCGTTTCTTTCTGCTGTGTTTTCTTGGCTCTTAATTTTATTTTGTAAGAAAAAGTATCTTTAGAAGTAAAATACTTAAATTAGAACTTTTATCAGGTATTTTTTGCATTGCTTCGAACTTATTAGACCTATATATTTTGGTGATAGCTCAAAGTTTTTGTGTTTTTGAATAACTAAGAAAAATATTTTTAATTACTTACGCGAGAATTCAACCAGTGGATGGAATTTTCTATGTGATTTTGTGACTTTTGGAAAATTATTTATAGTGATCTACCAACAAATGGAGCTTTAAAAGAAATACAAATTGCAACAACAGTTGATCGAGGTTATACATACATGCTGACAAGGTGAGAATATGAAAATTTTGTCTCGAGTTTATTTTTTTCAAAATGGATACAGGTTCCCAATCCCATTATGTTTTTTCAGTAAAATTACTGATAATTATAAAATTGAATTGTAGGTAAATATACTTACCTTATTCTTAATCTGAGTTCAATCTAAAAAAATATAAATTTCTTAGACTGAAATTTCAACAATTCATTAGATTTTAATTTGAGTCTATTTCAATGGAGATGTGTGATGTTTTTCAAAATTTGAAATTTATTGTGGTTTAGTTGAAATTTTCTTGCGTATTCTCAAAATGAAGAGCACTCACTTGAAATTTGAAAAATCAAATCATATTTATTTATGATAGAATCCAGCATAATTTACCATGGGTATACCCCACACCTGTCCACAGAGGGGTGATTAGATAGTGAATGCTTAGATGATTAGAAATATTTCAGTTCAATGTGCAGTTCAGTAGCTTGAAGACCTGAAGCCAGATTCTGGACAGGGGGGAGCAATGCTATCCGAGGCAAAATTTTGATTTTTTTCCTGAATTTTGAAGAAGGGAAGGAGTCCATTTAACGATGTTTTTTATTCGTAAAAAAAAAAAGTTTCGCTGCCAGGTCTGTAATTTGCCCCCTTGGCCCTTGGGATTTTATTTTGGCCATGGGCCTCCTGAAAGACTATTCAGTTTTATATGAGGGATTCATATACGTATAAGTGAACAGTGATATGCATAAGAAGGGGATAAGTCTATTTTATTTCAGAAATTGAATGTACTACCATGAGTAAGAATATTATGTCTCTAAATTCAGCTATTTCTGAGAAAGTAAACTTCAAAATTGAGAGAATTCATTAGAAAAGCGTAAGAAATGGACGTGTTTTTTTTCTTTCCTGCAAAATTTGGAAAAGTTGACTGATCCATTCCTTGCACATCACTGTTTAAGTATAATATCGATAATTTTTGGGACACAATTGTGGGTGACATTAAAAATGAGCTGCCTTATTAATTTTTCACATTAATTTTTTTACTTATTTGCTTTTTATTTTTCTCAGTGAACAATATGTGCAGACTTGTGTCATAGTTGAAACTCTGAAAGGCAATTAGTTGAGGGGAGTAATTCTTTGAAACTTTTGGCTGCTGCTTTTTAATAATATTATGTAGAGAATGTCCACAAAATAATGCCCATTTCTCCAATTTGTTCTTTTCTAATATCAAATTAGAATTAAGATTTTTGTAATAGGTTGTTTTACGATCCTTATAGCTACGGTTTTTTATCCCTAATCACCTGTCGTCCATTAGTTGTAAATTAAAAACATTAGACTAATGTCTGTTCAACGAAGTGGTGTTCTCAATAAGTTTCGTGTTGAAACAAATCATATAATTGACAGCATGTTGTAATGTGGCAAAAGTTATGTAAAACAAGTGTGAATGAATAAGAAAATTAATTATTACAGATCCTATTGCTGCGTTCTATTTTGTCATCAACTAACGTTTTCTCTCTCTGTCTCTCTCTCTTTATTTCAATATAAAAACTGAAATAAGTTAATATTGCTGTTGACATTTGGTTTGTATTAGCGTACGTATTCATAGGCTGATAGGTGTCTTCATAGTCTGTATTTTGAAGATCAAGTTCAGTTTTTTTTTGTTTTTTTTTGAAGAATGACAAATAGCTCTCCATTAGTGAATATAAGAAGAGCACAGCTGGCCCTCCTTGAAAATTGTTGAGCAAAATTGTGACGAGGCCTGAGAAATCGCATAGCCTTACTTTTTGGTTCGGGGAGTCCAAATTCATTCACATTTTCATGTCTATACCCTCTGTAGTCTAAGGATCAACTCTCGAACTTGAAAACGCAATGAAAATGGTTCTTGAGCCACTTCTATAGGATGAATATAAATGCTTAAGATTATTGCTCGCTTTGACATCCTCAAATAGAAGTGAATAAACGGACTTGGGTGAAAAAATTAATTCTTTTGTGACGAAATAAAGTCGGTATCTGTAACCAAGAATAAAATATTAGACTTATTTGACAAAATGATAATACATGGACAGGTGAAAAATATACTGGCGTCATAATAGTGTAGGTTCGAACATTTTCCACGTAAGGAAGCTTTCAATGCTATTTTGTTGATTTGTTGACGAGGTAAATAAAATTCAGCGTAAGTGCCTTAGTTGAGTACCTATTTATTTGATTAAGCCAATAACTGTTCGTGACATATTATCACCGATCAATATTTTTTTGAATATTGGATTAAACTAAACGAAATCCTTATTGCTTATTAGCAGATATACGTTATGTCACTTGACTTAATTAGTCACTTCGCCAAGTGCTTAGTCACTTCATGGAGTGTAGTCAGATGGCATAATGATATTTCTATGACACCGTCTAATAGAAATTTTAGTTACTTTAGGAAGTGACTGGACACTTTGCAAAGGGCTAACTATTTGTCACGTAAAAGTTATAATATATCATGAGTTGTCTGTAACTATACTATAGGAACTTATTTTGGGTGAAAAATAATTGAAATTGGTTAGTATTGGCTAGATAAGGATAAATTATTCGAGTCATTAATCATTTATTATTTCTATCCTGAAAAAATTATATGGCAAACAAAAAAACGAAATTAAATAAGATTAAAAAGCAAAAATACTTTATAATTAATTCCACAGCACAACAACGTTTCATTTCTGTTATCGCATATTTGCATTCAGTTATATTCAGATCTGAGACAGAGAAATCGAAATGTTGTAGGTACTGTGGAATAAATCAGTTATTTTATAATGTTTTTGCCTTTTTAATCTTGTTTAAATATTGTGTACACTCATTCGTTGTGTTTAAATGAAATCATAATTTCAGATGGAGATATTTATTAAGTATCACTATTTGAGACTAAATCTTCTATATCTTATTCCCCCTCATCACAAAGAGAATCAAGTTAGCTCATCTTCCTGTCTAAAAAAAAAGACTAAAATTTTGATTCATTATTTTTTTCTTATTTTTACATCTATCTCGTCTAGTTTTTTTTTTTTTTTTTTTGTGATAAGTAAAAAAATCTCATTTCCCCTCCAAATACGTCAAGCAAAGTCCGCATATATATGGCTGGCTAAAGATAATTACAACTGGCTCTTATATTCAGAAAAGCTTCAAATGCTGAGAGTCCATTACCCTTACACTTAATAATTTTTCCTTCACTGATCAACTTTGTGTGCCCTCAATTACGAAATTATTGTTTCGTCATGAGCCTCCCATAAAGTGTATTTCATTGGGATAATACTGCTTATGGGAATGCTGAACTGCACTATATAAGCATTCGTTACCAAATTACTGTGCTGTGCTGTGCTCGCAAACTTGAAATACTTTTCAACAAATATTCGAGGAACAAGTTCATTAACAATCGTTTAATGACCCGGCCGTTCTTTTTTATTTTCACCAACGGTAAAGGACAAGAAAATTTATATCCACCTAAAAATCAACGACATTAAAACTTTGGTTACTCATTATTATTTCCCCTCATAACATGCATTTTAAAAACGCGATTCAGTTTTTTCCTCATACGTTTTTGGAACTTTTTGTGAGTAAATCCCACTGTGATGATGTATATGCGTTGTAAAACAAGAGTCCGTTTTCTTTTATTGTCATTTGAATGCTTTTATAAGCTAGATATGTTGATCGTAATTAAGTATTTTTAATTGTCTTGGATGATATAATGGCCTGTATGCGACAAAAAAACGTGAAGCTTATATTCAGTATTCTCATTTAAAGTGGAGATTTAAATTTCGTTGAGATAGGTCGCAGTACTAGCTGCTGTAATTTCTGAGCTTAATCGTAATTTCAATACTTTTGATGCATTCTGACTATCTCACTCTGTGCGTACGAATTAGCAAATGTGAATTTCTATCCATTGTACTATTTCAAAAAAAACTGAGTCTTTCGGTTCACTTTAGGATATACCTATTCACTATATTCAGTGAGTAGGTGAATGAAGGTCATCATTATAGAAGATTTATAAATAATTCAAGAAGATGATAAATTAAATATCATTCTTCTCGCTCGAACTGAGTACTGTTTATTTCAATTGCATAGTAATCATGCTTCTCTTTGGTTAGAACATTTTTAATAACTATACACCTCTCTCAATATGAAATTACTTTTGAAATGAATTTTAATTTCATTTATTTCACTAAAGAAGTGGATCTAGCTGGGTTTTATTCTTAATACATGTATCTAGTTATTCTCTAACTTGTACATTTTAATTTCCATAAAGCGTACGATGAATTGATAGCTTTATTCGGAAGCTTACAATTCACTTTTTAGTTCCAGTTTTCCGGTATATGAATATAAATGGTCCAAAAAAATTAAAGTATCTGAAAAGGCGTTCCACAGTTTCCTGGTATTTTCCTTGTAATTTCATATCAAACTGATTACAACTTTATACTCACTAATAAATTTTTTTAACATTACCTGGTCAATAGACCAGGGGAGGTGAAGGTCCTCCAAAAAAATATTTGGCTGCCCTAAAAATGTTTCCAAAATAGAACTATAATAAACCAGTAAAAATATAAAATTCTTGAAAACTGAGAAAAAATTGACTTTAGTATCAATTTTTTGGGATGTTGACATCTTTTCCTAATTTTTTGGCCTTTTCTGGCCTCGCCTCTTCCCCCCCCCACCCCCAAAAAAAAGGCTAGCTCTGCCAATGACAGGACCGATTAAGCTCCGGATAATTTTATCACCATTAGAAAATTTAGAAATATCGAAGAAGTTTAGAAATTTCTGTCAACTGTACAAGTTTAATAAAAATAAATAAAAAAATAGGGTCAATGGAAGCTACGATCATTCAACCCTTGCCACTAAGTTTGCAGGTTTATTCACTAATAACCCAGTTAAATCATTATAACGACTTTGAGAACTGAGTTGAATTTCGATAATTTCTTTGCACATTCCAAAAATAAATTTCGTCTTGTGGCGATAATTCAGACTTGTTGACAGAGGTGATTATTCTAGTTTTTTTATCTGGTTTTGGGCATCATTCAAATTTTGGTTTCTTTGTTATAATATTGTTTGAATCGTGTAAAAATGAATGTGCGTATACTCGTCAAATAGTCTGTGAATTTTTCACATCTGCTCTAGTCTGTCATATGAATGTGTTTCAGAAATGAAGAGAGAACAAAATTTTAATGTGTAGGCACTCCTACATTTTTGTTGTTGTTGTAAATGTCAATGAGTATTATACATATTCTCGACCCTGCCGTTTCTTTTTTGCACTTGAGCCCCTGCTACCTACTTTGGTCATTTTCGCCTTCATTGCTATCGCAAAATATATCGATACGAGAGCTGCACTTTTTTCTCGCTATTGATTCCTACTCCTTCCTCTCCACCCAGTTTTACTTCCCAGTGATGTATTCGGTATTTTTATTTTTTAAAACCTGATTAGATCCGAAATCGAACCTGTATATATGTGTTCAGTTTTGCATGGTATGCATATTTCTGCATTTGTAAAAAATGTTTTATGAAAGCAGAATATGTTGACTTTGAATCCCTGTAGTCCTTTCAATTTCTAATATACGCAAAAATTCCTAAAGACTGCTGTGATTTATTTCAACAAGCTATATCCGTTATTATATTATTCTTGTGACCCTAAGTATGATGACCTGCGTGAGCTATGAATATGGAATTTAGTCAACTACTGGTATATTATAGATATTTTAGGTCACTGTAATGAGTCCCAGTCTACCAGATAAAAATACAGATTCAAGGTCTACAGAGTGAGGAGAGTAAAAAAAAAAACACTTCAACACCTCTGACACTGCGTGGGATTACTAAAGAACATTTAAGTGCAAAATAAGACTTACAAGTGCTATAAAATATCTGTTCCAGGTCTCTCAAACTTGTTCAAAACTGGAATGGGTGAGTTTATCACAATCTTGATTACTTTAGCTGGATAAAAATATTTTTGTCACTATTTTGAATTTTTTTCTTTTGGGAATATCAGTTTTGTTAAAAATCCCCCAAAATATAACGTGAAATATACTGGCGAGCCTTTTTAAAAAGGATCTTACAATTTCCAGTACTGTCGTTTAAAAGAAAAATTTCTTTTGGCCATTACTCATGAAAACATCCTCGTGATTTCTGGAAAGTCATTCAGTGCTAAACTTTTGTCAACTGAAATGTCTAAATATACATTATATCAAAACACGAAGTAGAGTCTAAAGTATTGACTTGTAATGGTTTAGTGGCCTTTTCTTGTGCTTTCAGAGGTTTTTATAGACCTTTTACAGTGGCTATGGTGAAGAACAGTCTGCGTAACATTTATAATTTTAGTCGTAATTTCTGAAATAATTTTCCCAAGTACAAAAAATGGAGGTACTGTACCCTATGAATGTTATTTTGGGGATAAAACATTTTTACAAAATCACCCGAAACTTTTAAAAGAAATTAAGTTTGCTGATTCATTTTCTTCTTCAAAAATATGAAAGGGGACAGAAGGGTGTGACTTTCGATACATTATGGTGGTAATTCCGCCTAATCTTTCATAAAGATTAGTCGATGGGCTAATTTTTTCTATCTACGTGACTATTTTTTTTTTGCCTGTTCTTTTACTGGAATGATCACATGTGGGTTGTCCAAATACCACGTGCTCAAATGCGAAATATAGAAATATTTTTC
Organism: Parthenolecanium corni; assembly: GCA_038050395.1. Lineage (NCBI taxonomy): Eukaryota > Metazoa > Arthropoda > Insecta > Hemiptera > Coccidae > Parthenolecanium > Parthenolecanium corni. The sequence goes on along the minus strand of JBBCAQ010000014.1, from coordinate 2,674,160 downwards.
AACAGCCTTCAACGTGCCCAAAGACACGCTTCAAGTGTTTTAAAAATACGTACCTATAGAAAAATTTAATGTTTTGCCAAGAAAATTCCATTGTCATTTTCTCATCAAAATCTGTACGAATTTTCAATTTTAATAAAGCACTCAGATTTCCGCCAAATTCAGATACGTGGTCGTTTTAAGGTGCGAAAATTTTTGTAAACAACTTAACCTGTTGCGATTATTTGCTTCAATTTTTTTTTTTGTCTTGCCATTTCTATAATTTGACAACAAACACGTAAATGACTGAATCAAGGACGTAGGCTCATACATTATAGCCTGAAGCACTCGATGCAAGTCCGTATCATAATTAATTTTCAAAAGTTTGCATATCACCATCGTCAGTATAGAAGAAAGATGTTTTTTTTTTTTTTTTGTCTGTTCTATGAATAAAACTCCTCGCAAATTTTAAGTTACCATGAGTAAGCATTTATTTTTGTTAGAGACAAAAGATGGCTATCGAATTAATTTATGCGCGGGAGGTCGTTGATATAAAGACTTGTGGTTGGTGGAAATACCAAATTTTCTGTACGAAAATCTACATCCGGGGGGGTAAAATGGAGTTTTCCCCAGTTTTCTTCTTGGTATTTCGAGTCTTGCGCTCAATTAAAAATGACAGCGTAGTCAAATTTATGATTTTTGGTAGGTAGCTACTAAAATGTTTTATGGTTCTTCAATGATATACGCACCTATCTATAGCTAATGTTGGTGTATTGAAAAATTCCCCGAGATAAAACTACGAAGTGATTGGAAGGAAAGTAACTCCTCTTTCTGATTTTCATTCAATGCAAAATACGAGTATTTTACGTGAAGGTAAGCAACTTTACTTGAAATTTATGATGTACTGAAGAACTTCATGGGGGACGGGAGCAAAAGGGCAAAAGGTGTTAATTTTTTTAAGTCAGTCTTACAAAACTGAAAAATTCTTTCAAGTTACGGAAAATCGCCCCAAAAAGTAGGAAAAAATCTGTGCTAAGGAAATTAAAATCTAGCCATTTTCTTTTGCTTCAACATCTGAAAAATAAAAATTCGCAATTCTTTTACTTTCAAAGATTATGAAAGTATCAGAATACGAAGAATCATCACTGTGGCAAAAAAAATCACATTGAAAATTATTGCAATAATTTTTAAAAATAAATTTTTTCAAGTAAAAATTAATAAAATAGCTGGAAGGTGTTTCATTGTACAAAATTAATAAATGTCGTCAAAGCCAAGATTTTCATAGCTAAAGAGTATTTTTCATGAACTATTTTCCATAGCAGTTGTGTGGCACTTCTTATTCCTCAATTCTAAAACATTTTCATCACCTAACTTATTTGTTCTAGTTCTAGCATCCATTATTATTTCTATTAGATGTAATTTTATACTCAAACTATTTTGTTGAATTTTTTGGAGTTGGAAAAAAATTGAAAAATTCAACTTTGATTTTTACCCAAAGGAATATCATTCTCAATTAATTTATGTAGCGAAAGTATATAATTTTTTTACCAACTTTCTTTTTGTTGCTTTTAATCGACCTACGTGTGCAGTACAATTTATTTACTGTCAAAAAAATATTATTTTTTATGATTCAGTTTCCGGGCAGCATAAAAATATATTAAATATAATTAAACGCTACCCCTCATTTCCTCGATGCAAATTTCGTGGACTTGATTTTAAGAGCATTGGCCCTGGTCGGGTCGAAATGAAATAAAGTTTGAAAAAAATGACCGAGTAACCTAAATTCATTTGCACTGGATTTCGATTTTTTAATTACTCGAATTTTAATTGGAAGAAAAACATCGGCTTACTGCTTCTTTACATATTTTTGTTTAATGAATCCGCATTCTGTTTTCTGTGGTTTATGAACGCAGTGTGATACAAAAAATAACTGACTCGTTAATCAACGTTGCAATTCCAAAATGTATGATCAGGTGACCGTCTTAATACCTGCATAAATTCATTATGAAGCTTACAATTTTCATTAAATTCAAATAGATACTATAAATTTTATCATTGTTAGACTTGCAACAAAAATGTTGGTCTGTACATTATTTTTAAAAATATTCAAATGAAAATAGTGACTGGTTAAAATTTTCTTTTTAATACATCAGTGGACTTTGCTCAAAACATTTGATGTGGGGTGTGAGGAAAACTAAACTCACGCAGGTACTATTATATTCGCCTAAATAATAGCAGTACCTATATAGTTGAGATGAAAACACTTTTCTTTTTACAATTCACTTCAGTATTATATTGTATAGTCAAAGATTCCCCCATGCTATTTGGTCGATGTTAGATTTTCTGTTGTCTTCTTCGTTTACGAATAAATTTTATTGGCAGCATAAAGGGCACAATATTATTGAATGTATCAGCGAATTTTTCATTCAATTGATTTTTATTGATTTGGCTTAACCCTATAACATTGAAATAAACATTTTAATTATAGAAGCACAAAAAAGCGAACAAATAAAGAAGGATCGGGGGGGAAAACAAAAAAAAAAAATCAAATGGACAGCATTTTCAACATTGTCTTAATTTTGTGTTTCAGTTGACAAGTCATTTGATGCGAATATGCTATGGGAAATTAATTTTCAACTTTTGAGGACTTGATGTCAATGACGATTCCGCATCACCATTTATCAGATAGCAGACTGGTGGAAGAAGCGGGAGCTGAAAATAAATTCAGTCATGTTTATGGATCGTCGGTGAGAGTGGTACAAGAAAAGTTCATGTATAATTTAAAGGATGCCTCTTTTGAAGTGCGAAATAAACGCAGGAAGTCAGCTTATGGTAGTGATTCGCTCATATTGAATCCACGTGACTTGAGATACGCTCACAGGTATGTGCTTATTTATTATATTATTTTATTATTTTCACATATTTTGATTTAATTATTCTCAATTCAGCTGCTGCAGACTCGAAAAGTAAAAAAAAGTAAAATTTGTCAAGTTATTGAAAATTAGCTCCCTGGTAGAAATTAGGGTTCTCAGTTCTGTAGAATATGTCTTATGAGATCGTGCCTGTATCATGGGCTTATAACGTAGATATTATGATAAAATTGGCGAGGCTCTACAGGACGTACGCAAACAGTAACACACAATATTTTGAGTTATAGCTTGCGAACCAAAGGTACGAGAAACTGGTGCAAACACTTGTATTTATTTGAAAGACGTGTGAAAAATATTTGCAAGTATGTTATAATTTTATAACTGTTGATTAAGCGAATCATTTTTGCATCTTATATGACGTATTAATAAATTAAAAGGACATAGTGGCTGACATTTGGTGGATTTTCTCATAATCTGCTGAGGACACATTCGCATAAATATTTTCCGTTCGTTCATTTCTGAAATTTAGTTTAAATGTTTGTTGATTTCCAGGACATAAGCAGGGGTAGGATTCAGATGGCATTATTTATGACACGATTTGAAATTTCGTTACATATCTGACTGAATCAGGTGGGGACAGTAACATGTTGATTTACATTGTTATAAAACTTAGAAAGCTAGAGACTGAGGGAGAGAGGGCACAATTCTGAGCGAAGAAAGAAACAAGCAAAAAAATGCGCACCAAAATAAGAGGATGAGGTATAGGAAAATGAAGGTAGATGTTCTGGTAGGATGTTTAGAGGGAGCGGGGTCCTAAAAATGTGGAGGATAAAACTAAAATAAAATAAGATAATAATGGAAGAAGGATACGAAGAGGAAGAGTAGTAGAGGATAGAGAAAGGAATAGAGGCAATTATTAATTTATAATAGCCAACTGCTCACGCAGAGGCTGATAAATGCTTCTGAATTACACCACAGAGTACATTTCGATTCATAAAGCAAATATCAACCACTGCGTCAGTCCCAGCCAGCTCATTCCAGAGGAAGCTGGAATTTCAATCGTTTGAGATATAGCAAATAGAGTATTATCACTGATATGACACTTCTATCGTGAGTACTGGGTATCATGAATTACCAAAATAAATAAATTAAAAAAAAAAAAATGGTCAATACTGCTACTGAGAATTCAAATAGTTGCACCTTAGTAGCCTTGCTATCCCTTAGAAAACAAGTAATATTTTCACTTTTATTGACACACTCTCAGTAAAAAGTGAGGATGAAATTGGCACATTAGATAAACTGAATAGGAAGCGGAACAAATTATAAGTTGAAATATTAATTTTTTTATTTTTTAAATAAAGATTTACGGCAAATTAGCTACAGTGTTCTTTGTTCTTTGAAGCAATTCAAGATGGTCCCTATGGCTATGCTTAAAAAATCAATAAAAAAAAAGTTTTAATACGCCATAAATAACAATAACCTACCTCCAGATTGTTATTGTGAACGAAGTATTATGCGTTTTAAAGCAATGTTAGACCATTCTAAAAACGTATGACTTCTGCGTAAGTAAAGGTCTTGTGGTTTTACTTATTATATATTCTTTCATTAATTATAATTTATCATGAAATATATGTTCATAATCTCGTGAAAATAATTTTCTCGTTTTCGACAGAATTTTTGTGTTTTAAACCCTATGCGTATACCTTTATGTAATTTATCAAGTGGAAATTTTTCCGTGCTAATTTATAATTCCTTATAATTCAGTTTTCGCGCTGGTGTATGAAATTCACCTTAAACTGTGTGAAAATATCTACAGATACCATTATCTATACTTATATTAAAATTTTTTTTTATGAAAACGATAAATTGTTTCCGATAAGTTGTGTTTCTTCGTGAATTACTTTGATGTTTCCTTCTTGTAAATTTATAAACCGCGCTAAACTCAGGAAATGGAGGAAAAGTAAATATTTACGATTTTTCGAGTACCTTTTGCTTTTAAAATATTTGACTATTATAATTGGCTATGTTTCAAATTCATTGCAATGCAAGAACAGTTGTAATGAAAAATTATTTCCGTTAATGCATTAAGGCAATCATCAGTAGCTCACCCACGGCTTCTGAAATAATATATTTAAAAGTGAATTTGAATATAAATTGAAAAGTTGGATTGAATTTCGAAGTTAATCTTTTCAAACAATTTTTGCACTTCTCTTTTAAAACGCTAAAAGTAAAATTTTTTTATAATTTTCGAAGTAATACTTTTTTTTTTTTTTTTTTTTGACTTAACAATTTTATTCACCGCGTATGCTTATCAATTATAGCGACTGTTTTAGGAACTTACACCATTGAATTTCTCCTAAAATTTCAGGAAGGGTCACTTTAAAACTCACTTATCGACTGGCGCATTTTTTCTATTAAAAACAAAATAAATATATCCCATGTATTTCCCTGTAGGGCAGTTTGAAACTCAACACCCTGTATAATCGCTAATAATTTTCAAATTTTAGAGTAATTATGTGTGAGGTAATTTTACGTGTCATGTTTTTCATTCGTTATTTCACCTCTAAATGAGGTCCTATTAAGCAAAATTCAAAGTTCTACTTTTTTTCAACTATAATATTACCAGAAATATTTGTTAGTGAAAAATGAAAACAAGACTGAATGTGACTGACAATATGAAAGTAGGATTAGCTTCCAACTAGCCCCAACAGAGCATGGATATTATATCAGTAAAAAATTTTATCATATTATTTTCTTTAATTTTCTATAACTTGAATAAATGGTATTTATATATTTTTTTTATTTTTTATTTTTTTTTTACTAAAGTATTTTATTTTCTAAAATTTGTTTTTTTAACTTTTTCTCACCTGTAGGCAGTATATCACCTTACACATTTTTTCATTCTTTAAATGACAGCGTCGCTATAGTAATTAGATAACTCCCTTGTTTTATCAATCTACTCGCGGCAAGTCACCAACAAAACGTGTTTCTCAATCGATTTTTTTATCTACAATTTTGTCTTGCAATATTATTACCTGTCCCTTTTATAATATACGCGTAGGTAATTTTTATTTTTCAGTTCATCGACACCATTTCCGCTCCCATTAGTTTGGTAATAAATTTGCACCATGTTTACAGATGCAGCGCCTGCAATAATCATATCTGTAAGAAAAATTATCTCACTAACACAGTCGCCGATGTAAGATGGCGGCGTGAGAGGCCTGTAAGTGCCATTCACTGCATTCCTAATGGCACTGTGCGTCGCTGCTGGAATCCTGCGTTAGAGTTTGCGAGGCCCGCACTTGAAATGCAGCCCCCACTAGCCCGTCGAAAATTCTTGCAGCGATCGCTGACCAGCTCAGAAATTCTGAATCCCAACTACAGATGTGTGCCTCCGCCACTTCCACATCCCAGACCTATGTCAAATAGCTGCAGTGCAAAACCCATGCCCACGTATGAGGAATGCAATTTTTCTCCCGTCAATCCGTTGAAAACTGACTGTCCAGAGCCTAAGGCTGTTATGGAAAATGTGAGTATAATTAATTTATTTTATCTATCTTCCCGCATAATTTAACTTCGATATGCAGCAACGTGTTTTTACATTACAAAAAAATTTCACCCATGTTGAATTAATTGAAAGTTGCATAATCTTCATTTTGTTTCTATTAGATAAAAAAAATTTGAAAAGCGTCATCCTAAAGGGAACTATATTCGATATCACAGCACAAGTGACATTATTGTTTCTTTTTTAGATTATCTCGCAGTTAAAATAATTTAGCTCAGATTCTGTCTTGCTCCTCACTTACTACTGATTATTAATTTTATGCTCTTTCGATTTTTCCTGTCTATAAGCTTCATTTTAACTTACTAGGAATTGCAAAGTGAAATAAAAAATTTTACCACTTTCTGTAATCAGTCGTTGAAATAGTAATCAACCTCTGTGAAGCTTTTTTTGGTTTTAAAATTGTGAGTATAAGCCTGTAAGAAGTTATTCATGAAAATTCTTACCTTATTCAGTAAAATTGAGAAAATTCCAACTATAAATTGTGTATTATTCTGTCAGAAAAATCACGTGTTGAAATGAAATTAGCACTTTCCGATCTGCAATGTGACACAAATGTGGAGGAGAAATGTGACTTTTGTGACACTGCTTCCTGATTGGTTGAATTTTTGCCACATCTGCGTCACATTTCGCGTCACATTGCTCCTCCACATTTGTGTCACAGTTTTGCAGATCGGGTTTTGATTTTGTCAAGCTGTTAACTCGTATTTAACTAAATTTTATAATACTGTATATTGTCAGAAAATTTCATTCAAGATAATGTACCTAGACAAGAAAGATGATTTCTGCTAAGAGTATTTTGTAGGAATACGAGAAAAAAAAAACAAAAAAAAACTATTAGTCTAGCAGAATTTTATTTTTCTTCGTGCTTTCCTCTTCCTGTATGGTCTTAATTATGAAATAATTTTAAAGAAACCGCTCTGACTCTTATCTGATAACGAAAAATGAAACAATAATATATCTTATTTGAATATATAATTGAAAGTGATTACAGGGGAAAAAAACAATTCGAAATAAATATGTCCTTGTATAGACAGGTGCAAACAAAATTATCTTTGACCACACGAGCATATTGTTTGAAGTCAGAAAGTCGACAGTTCTTCAATTTCGTAAAATTTTTCAATTTTTTTTTTTCCCGTTACCGTGCCTATACATAGTTGAACTCTAAATTTTGAATTTTGTCGCAGATAAATGAAAGTAATATTTACTTTTTTTTTTCGCTCTCTCTTTTCGATTAATATAATAATTGTATTACGATATGAAGGCAATGGTGGTAAAAGTGAGTGAATTATTTGAAGATTTTTCATTTTCTCAGGTACACGTACGATTATAGAGTTAGACGATTGTCTATTCATTATCATATTTTTTTCAAAATTTGAGTTCCCTGCGTACTTGATAATGATAAGTTTTTAGAATTTTTTTTTTAAACTTAATTATTTGAAATAATGCAACGTAATATTCAAACAATTTCAGTTGCTTTTATTCCGCGAGTCGTAAAGCCTGTTATTCATCGAGGTACAGAGAAAAGCTTCAGCATATAGGACCTTGAAATTCAGTAATATAAATTTTCTTTAAAAAAATATTCAATTCTCTTTTTTAGTCCTCAACTCCTTTTCTACGTTTCCTGGTAGTTCACTACTTTGAAAAATAGTAGATATATAGTGGAGCCTTTTTTATTTAGTCGTGGATTTTGGTAATTTTCTTCTTTCTTATTATTTCTAATTTCTAAGCACTAAATTATAAATTCTGTCCTACGCAAAAAAAAGACCTGATATTGTTCAAAATAACAGATATAATTATATTTATTTTTTGACAGTGGAATTCAATGCTCTGATGGATGTCTGTAATTTACGTAATTAATTTTCGCACCTAAAATTTATTTTTCGTATTGGATGCCTTAGACTTGTAGTTTTTCCTTAATTACTTCTTTTTTTTTCTTAGCTTTGAGCGTTGAAGCAAACAGAACATATTTTAATTGGATGTCGACTATGACATTACAGTTTTGTCGTCGTGCTCAGCTAATGATCTTCATCGTTATATTTTGTGTACCTTATTTTGAATTCAAACGCATGTGTGTAATGTTTTCTTAATTTGGTTCTTTTGTTGAAGATTACTGAAAAGGAAACTTTTCCGGAGCATAGTAAAAGTGGATCGACAATACCGGCCACAACCAGTTCGGTGTACTCTTCTGGCAGTGACGTTAGTAGGTGTAGTCTGGAGCCAAAGACTACCAGTATTAATCCTCAACCTATGGGTATTACCAAACAGGATTCAGCTCCAGGTTGGTGATTTCAAGCCTTATGAAATTTTTACATTTTCATTTAAAAAAGTGTTTTTAGTACCTATGGATGCTTTTAAATTATCCGCTTTTATGAAAGGGATTTTCTCAGATGTAGGTCATAAATATTTTTACCGAGGATGTCTCACTTTTATTTAGTTCTGACTGTGGGATTTCAAAAACATCTGGAATTTTCCCAGTTTTCTCGGTTGTATTTTTTATTTTTGAAGTTGAGCCTCCAGAAGACGCATAAAGTTTTAGCATCCACGCTAAGTTTTTTTCACGTTTAGGGGGAGGGCATGCGAGTGTAAGTTCGCTTTTGAGTAAAATGAATGAATTACATATTTTTAATAAATGCCATGTTTGAGTACTTGCAATAGCCATTTGTCAATAATTTTAGTAGCTCCTCCCCCAAACTCCAAAATCAGTTTCCATTAAATTAGATTTGTCTCAAGACCACGATCTACCACAAGTCTGAACTTGAGATTATATGACGTTTTAAACGTATTCCTTAGCCTTAATATATTTTGAATTTTTTTACCCATCTTTCTGTTGACTTGCGATAACTATATAAAAGTGAAAACCAAGTTCTAATAAGTAAGTATCTACCTGTCAAGATGAAGCGTGGCTCAAAGAGAGAAAATGTGGGGACCTATAATTTAATTCTACAACCATAATATTATGAGTATCTACTTTTAAAATTAAGTTTTTCTTTTCTAGATTTACCACGATTTCATTTTTGGGCCTGAGAAACAGAGCGATCCTATAGTCCAAATAAGATGATGAGCGGATTTTGACGATTTCCGATGTAATTCACTTTGCACCACTGTCATCCTGTGAACTCAGTGATCCGAAATAGTCGCTCATTATTTCTAAAATGAAAACCATAAGTATCCAAAATAAGGAAAAGAGGAGTACTCAAAGACTTGAAATTTGGACTTGGATCGCTCTGTTTCTCAGGACCAGACTTGAGTTTACCAACCATCGTTTACTCAATTTTGTGAATTTACCATAGATTATCATCAAGTTAACTCCCTGTTTTTTGGTATTCAGTTATGAAACCTGTATTTGGATCGCAGTACTCATTAAGTGGGAGTCAATGCTGTCAGAATTGTCACTTTCTTGGAGCGCCCGTTCGCAGAGGATTCCTTAACAAATGGAACTCTCAAAGCACTGTAATTTTACCAGTAAAGTATACTAAATACGTAATCGTATTAAGTGTATAAATTTTCCCAATGAAGAAAGGCGGATTATTTTTCCGCTTTTTTCAAATTTAATTTTTTTTTTTGTCATCTTAAATGATTTTTTGGACATAATGTGGAATATGTACGTGTGCTTATACAAAACCAAGATTAAGGATTTTCTAACTATGGAATGCAGCCTCGATCGCCTCGATAAAATAGAACATAATAAAATTTTATTCTCTCAGCTAAATTTAGGTGTGATAAGAAAAAAGATAATTTGTTTACTGTGTTTGGACTGTAAAACGACCCTCTGCTCAGACTGAAAAAAAATTCGATAATTCTTTCCCCCAGTTTAAAACAAGGAATAAAAAATTTAACTGCCAATGTGTTCACCACTATGCAAGAATGATCGTTCTAAGTTTTGTTTGATTGTTGGTTTAGTTAATTGTCTATGTGAATGTGTGAATGTTTCAAAAAAAAAGTCTTCCAATTTCATGTTGTTATATGGGTAATTCTTTTTAGCGTAGGTACCTATCCGTAATTAAAAAATAAATAATACGAATTTTTACATCATAATGGAAGACACCCATATGTTAGCTATACATCGTTTTACCAAAGGTAGAATTTTTTGTTGTTGTCATGAAATTAATGTGACTACTGTTCGTACATGAGTCGGATTCGGATGCTTTGCTAAAAGTACGATATTTTTCATGAAAAACTACTACAAATGAAAATAAATTACTACCTAATTTCTGCAACGTTTTGTGTTTATAATTGTTCATTATTTAGTGTTAATGTATCTTTTTTCTTAAATTGAAAAATAATTTCTCGGTTGTTGAAAATGTGCTCTGAAAGTTATTCTCTATTAGACGAAGTAATTTTATGATTATATCGAATTTATTTGCAAGATCGCAAAGGGCTCTAGCTTTATTTCTCGACTTCGATTAATAACAGTTTTTTTATTTCTTTCAGGTTGGAGAAGGACATTATATTCCAGCCGACGAAAGTAATGATGGTTTATCGTGGAGACGGCTGCACATGAGTCGAGCCAAGTTAAAAGCAACAGCTACAACTTCTGAACTGCTTTCAGGCTTTGCCATGGTTTGTCACAGTTTAATTTACCTGTTTTTTAAATTATTTATTGGAATAGAGTTGTACTGTTATAATTTCATCAAGCTAATACGCCATCTTGTTTCCTGATTTCAAAGAGTATCATGAAGACTTCAAATATTTTCCACAGTATTCAAAAAACTGCTAAAAATCAAAGACCTACCTATACTGAGATATCTAATGCATATGATTTTAAATGAAAAGTTGAACCCTCTGCTCTCTTCAATGAGTATCAAAATAATCCGCTTTTACAATCACATAAAAGTGTAGGACATATTATGTGAGTGAAAAATAATTAAATTTAATTTACCAAACCTTATCCAACAAAGAAAGATGACAAGATTTTTTGAAATTTTTAAAAATAAAAAAGCTTAATATTTTTTAATTATTTTTCAAAAGTGAGCTTGTTTTTGTCTAATATAAATAGTATTTGTGTGCTAAAGAGGTATACAGGTTTAATTTGTCACTATGGAAATAATTTCAGTTGTTGAACTAAATTTTTGAAAGATAACATTTTGTTTTCAAGTTTTAACTGTTGAAGCCAAGTTGTGGTCCCTATACTCGTATCTTCTTATGTGCATAGAATATGAAAAATATAGTTTGGTGAGGTTAGTTGTGCATATAGGATAGGTACCTACCTAGTTGAAAAGTTTAGATAAACATTATTGTGTGATTACATTTTTTCAAAATGTCTTATTTCATGCTGAATTCGTTTTAACCGAGACCGAATAAAATTCATTCCTATTAATATTTTACTGCCACATTATTAGTTAATATTGGCCTTGAAAGATCGCTTTGATTTTCTTCCTATAGTATATTTTCGCAATACGTATTAAAAATCAAGACTCACTCCCTTGTACTTTCCGACTAAGGTACTAAAATTATTGGTAACATTCCATAAAAATCATCGAAAAAATTCAACTTTTATAACTCCGATTTAGTTAGGTTCAATTTTATATGGGGACAAATGAATACGAAAAATGCTAAAATGTGGCTTCCGTATCTTTTATTCGTATTTGAGAACTTACTCGTTGCTTTTGAATTGAGGTTGTCTCTTTCTGGCTATAGCTCTGCTCTTCCCTGCGAGTTTTTAAAGTTCGATTTATATGTACAATGGGAATTAGCTGTATGTCTTTTGCTTTGAAATTGAATTGAATTTGTTCACTATGAAATCTTTTGCTTTAAAAGTGTTTATTTTGTGTAAAATGTTGGTCCTTACAAAGTCATTTTTAAGTTGTTTAGACTTTTTTTCTGATACTCTCGGCCTTTAACGACACTACTAATGAATATTTGGTCTCTGATTTATGAATTCCATTTTTTTGAATATATTTTTACAGGTAGCAATGGTAGAACTGCAAATCAACGAGCCGACCAACGTTCCTGAATGGCTGTTCATCATGTTCTCTGTCTGCACTACGGTACTGGTGGCTGTACACATATTTGCCTTGATGATCAGTACCTATTTACTTCCAAATATCGACGCCGTTAGCAAATTGCATTCCACAAAACTAGTAACAGAATCACCACACGAGAGGATGAAAGGTTTTGTGGAGCTGGCGTGGGCATTTTCCACCGTCTTAGGACTATTTTTATTTTTAGTCGAGGTAGCCATTTTGTGTTGGGTAAAATTCTGGGATTTTTCAATTCGCGCAGCAATGGCCGCCACAATTATCGTTATTCCCGTTTTAATTATTTTTATTATTTTCGTTTTCCATTTTTATCGTACGTTAGTCGTGCATAAATGCAAATCAACGACGATGGATATTAATGAATTAGAAGAAATGAGGAAGAAATTAGATGATGTGTCGCCAGTGTGATTTATACGTATTTATATTACTGCCACGATCGCTGATATAAACTGAATAAAAGACTGCAATTACCGAACTCATATTTCAAATAGTTTCATTTCCTTTTTTTTTTTTTTTTTCTATTCATAATGTCATTCATTCCTGTTATAACCGAAGGTATCCATTCAGAATGTTCCTTTACATTTAGGGAAAAAAAAATTATATTTAATACCTATTCTATTGTACTGTATGTATTTTATTGTTACAGACTGTTGATTTAAAAATGTATGGAAAAGTTTAGAAACTGTAAATAAATAAATTAAACGTATTTTTATAAGTTTTGTTTTTATAACAGTTTACTCTATCCATTTCTGCCAAGTGTCCTGCAATTTATATTTTCATTTCGTATACTTATTTGTATTGGAAATTTTGGAACAAAATACAAAATTCCTTGAAGTCAGAGGAGAACTGCGAATAAATTTCTTCCTTTCAATGGTTTACTGATGGCTCAGTACAAAAAAGTGTTGAGCCTTTCCAAGTTTATTTTATCTTCTCACTAGTTGAAAGTCGATGGCGTAGAGTAATAATGTGTTATTCAAACTTCCCTGTTTTGAGCAATATGAGGAAATCATTCTGGAGAAAATGAGACCATTGATAAATTCCAAAAAGTGTAGATAGTTCCCCACCAAACACAATTGGGTCCCCGATTGTCTTTAATGGTACATTTTTGCTTCAGGCCATCGATTTCATCTGTTGTGAGGTGACATTACTGTTTCTGACACGTCACAACGGATGAAATGGATGGCTTGAAGCAGTTTTCGAAAAAAAATTTGTCTGCAAAATACCGAATATATGAAAATATGAAATTCAAAATAAAGTGAAAACCTGAAAAATGATTTGAAAGAATATTATGTCAAAAATAATAAAAAAAAAAACAGTCAAAAAAAGAGAAAGACTTGAAGGGCTTGAATAGATCTTTCGTTATTATATCTGGCTACACTGATTAATGAATTCAAATTCATGTCAACCGGAGTTTTTTTTTTCATTTTGTTATAATTTGATTACCATATTTCCTCGTCAGCGAGCTGATTCTCGTAAATTCATTACTCATTTTAGAGTTTAATTTTAACTAGTTCAAGACTCAGGTTTTTCTGTTTTGTGTGTATTTGTCTGATGTTTCATTATGTTTCGTCGATTTATGATGTTCTACGTAATCTGTTCAATATGTAGAATGGTCTATTGAGTTTTGGAATGGAACTCAATTATCACCACCCAGAAAAATGCTCAGTTTCTTCAGCAGAAAAAGAACACAAAATCGGAAATTACTTAATCAGGCAAAGAGTAAGACCAGACCTTACTCTACGAATAAACACTTAGTCCAATGCAAAGTAATTCTTCTAGATGGTACTGATTTATCAGTAGACTTGTCAGTAAGTAGCTTCTATCTTTATTTACATACTCAACTTGAAAATTTATGAATACTAAAAATATTGTTTATGCGCTCACATAAAGGTATTCATTCGTCTTCACTCTCTCGCATCCTGAACTAGGAGATGATGAGTGTTTTTACCAAAGAAGACAATAATTCTAATCTTCTGTGTTTCAGAAAAAAGCTGCAGGAAATGACTTATATGAACAGGTTTTTTACTCCTTGGATCTAATCGAGAAAGATTACTTCGGTTTGCAATTTACGGATTCTAATAATGTTCAGGTATCAGTATCATTTTGGAATATTGACTCATAGCATCACTTTCGTTCTTCGTTTCAAACAGTTTGTTTCTGTTCACAGCACTGGTTAGATCCTACCAAATCCATCAAGAAGCAAGTAAAAAGTAAGTGTTTAAAAATAAGTTGTTGATGAATGTAACTCTTAATTTATCAGGTAACGGATTCTAAAAAAAACAAATCTAAGGGCATGAGTAACACCATTTTTGTTCGTCATTTCATTTTCTCTTGGTAGAGAAATGAATGCGATTTATGAATAATACATTAAATCAGAAATGTGTTTTTAATGTAGAGAGGAAGATAACAAGCCAGGTCAAAAAATGAAAACCCAAAGTCATTTTATTTCTTCCTTACATTGAGATAAGATATCTTACTTGAATATTTATATTTTGTGACGGGTCAACGAGTATTTTCATTTCTATGCTTCTAACACTTTTTTCTATGTTAGGATTAACTTATAATTATATGAAAAAAAATGATTTTTGTGGGTGTTTCTCATAAATTAGCGTAGTATAAAGTCATTCTATGGTCTTATGAAAAAAAAAGTCTTGACATTTTGCTTAAAACGCCAAGGAAATGAGTAGTTTTTGAATTAGCTGCTACAAATTGAAATAATTTTAAAAATTCCGTGCCCTCTTCTCGGTTTATTTTGTTGAATTTTCGAATTATGTTCGAGTGATCGGACTGAATCGTTTTGAACTCAAGTCTTACAGAAAAAAAGGAAGGTTCAACACTGCAGTATTTTTGATAGTCATCAGGTGGTACGAATTTATTGTTCAATTTTATTATTACTGCTAATGTAAGCAACTGTTCTTGCTCTGGTAAACTGAAGAATTATTATAAGCTTTTTTTGAACTTGACTATACGCTAATTCTCAGTGATCGTATTCAATGTTTACTCAATCAAAACTTTTGTTTACAGTTGGACCACCATACACTTTGCGGTTGAAAGTGAAATTTTACTCTTCGGAGCCCAATCTTCTGCGTGAAGAGTTAACTCGTTACCAGTTCTTTTTACAGCTAAAACAAGATATTTTGGACGGTAAATTAGAATGCCCTGATAATGTTACCATTGAATTGGCTGCTCTTGCCTTACAATGTGAGTATCTTCTTACACTTTTGGATGGAAATGTTCGTATTAGTATTCTAATTGTTAGATTAAACGTCGTTTCGATTTACAGTTGTTCAAATCCTGAAGTTTCGTCAAATTCAATTTATTTCGAATTCGTTATATTGAATAATGGTGATTTGGTTTCTTTACTTTTAGTAACGCATGATGACATGATTTTTGTTTAGAGTTTTTTAGATTCATCTCTTTAGTCTAATATTTTCATATAGGCAGTAGAAGTTATCAGCTTGGCTTTTATGTGAATGTCTCTTCTTCCAGTTTCTTGGCAAAAAATGGTTGTCTTTTATTCTTGCTTTTTGAATTTACATTTAGGGCCATTTTATGCGATTGCCTGCGCTTGCTTTCGACTTCCAAAAGATTGTTTTATTGCTTTTCTAAAATGCTCCAATGATATTATGTAGCCCTTTTTCCTGAAGTTGAGTAATCCTCGCATTTTTGAATTAAGTATGGGTTTTCCAAATGAATTGAAAACAGAGTCAATTTTTGTCGTGTTTCAAGTTTCAATCTGATGTCATTTCAAGGTGGTGAAGCTTTTGCTTGGCGAATAACACCCTAAAAATTTATGAGTAGAAGCATAAATATTTCATTCACTAAAATTTTGGTCACATAACTCAATTCATGAAGCAGATGTTCAAAAATTCTATTACTGCTGCATAAAATTTTCTCTTAATTCAAAATCATCAAAACTTGAATGCTTCTGAGTGTGAATGAAGTAGAAATTATTTTGGAAAATGCACGAATTTAATTTTAATTTCGATTGTGAAAGTATAATATTGTTTTAATTTTATTGCTTGCTAATAATGTGCATTCTCTATTCTTTGAAAAACGATTTCATTCAATAAAATATATTAAATTTTTCAGCCGAATTGGGAGATTTTGATGAAGAATCTCACACCCTTGCCGGTATTTCCGAATTCCGATTTGTACCCAATCAAACGGAAGAGATGGAAATACAAATTTTTGAAGAATTCAAAAAGTGTTGGTGGGTATTTAGTACTTTTCCTAATTTACTGTCAAGCCTTCGAGTCTTTATTATCAGTTTTGTAACATTCACTTTCAGTGGACTAACACCAGCTCAAGCTGAAATGAATTATCTAAATAAAGCCAAATGGTTGGAAATGTACGGTGTCGATAATCATATCGTTCTGGTGAGGAACATTCATAGTATTGAAAAGATCATCTCGTATTAGCTTATACCATTTTGTTTTTTTGTAAAATATTAATTTCAGGGTAAAGATGGTTGCGAATATTCACTTGGTCTGACACCTACTGGTATTTTAGTTTTCGAGGGAACCCAAAAAATCGGATTGTTTTTTTGGTTTGTACCGAAATTATCTTGCATTTACTATTTAGTTATTAATATTTGTAGTATCATTATTTTGAATTTTTTTACAGGCCAAAAATTAGCAAATTAGATTTTAAGAAGAAAAAATTGACGCTCGTGATCGTCGAAGATGACGACCAAGGACGAGAACAAGAGCATACGTTCGTTTTTCGGTTAGCATTGTTCTATTCGATTGTTTATTCGTAGCGCCTTCCGATTGTTTTCATTTTCCGAACAATGTCTGTATAATTTTATTTTCTGTCCTACAGATTGCATAATGAGAAAGCTTGTAAACATCTGTGGAAATGTGCCATAGAACACCACGCCTTCTTTAGGTTGAGAGCGCCGATAAAAGGACCGTCTGCTAAGCAGAATTTCTTCAGAATGGGATCGCGATTTAGATATAGGTGAACAATTTATTATGTTGATGATGCGAAAAGGTTTGGAATGGTAGAAATGAGGTAAAGTATGGAACTAGGCTCTATATTAGTATACATTTCGTCGATTAGTTGCCCGTGATTTTGGCTAGAATGGGAATGTTTAGCTAAAAATGAAATCAATTTCTGTCAGTTTGCAATAAGTGAGTTGGTCTGTTGAGAAGCGAATGGTTAGTTTTTATTTTTCAGCCAAAATCAATTTCCATACGAGAAAATTTCACCTTAGTAGTTCAAAGTGGTCGTCCGATTTAATTGAAAATTGAATAAAATTTAACACAGTGATTCCATTCAACTTTAGTTTTATCTTTCATTTTAATCCATCTAAAATATTTTCGATAGAATGTACCGAGCAAAAAAATGAAAAGATTACCGCGATGGCAATAATAAGTTCTTTACGCTTATCTTATTTACGTTCTCAGTTGGTTTTGTTCGAATTACTTGCTTAGAATTCAACACACCCTGCTTTGAAAATAATCCACGATCTGTTTCAATGATAGTCGCAACTCATAATTTGGGTGCCTAAATTAGTCATTACTCAAGAATTCGTCCAATATTCTGAAAATTGTTTGGCAGTTATAGAATTCATCGTGATTGTGAGATCAAAATCCGATGTTTAATCAAATATTAATTTTTTATTCGATGAAGTCACCCGATTTCTAGTATGTACTTAGTTATTTTCGACCGTACTATTTATTATTCACTTTGGCAACTGTTTATTCCTATAAAAAGCGATCGAAATGCATTCGTACCTGAAATTTTCTACGTAATTTTGAGACGTACGGAACTATTGAAGGATTGAATTTGAAAATTTCAAAAAGAAAAGCATATTTTTACGACACTGTTGGTACAGTAC
This sequence comes from Parthenolecanium corni, assembly GCA_038050395.1. Lineage (NCBI taxonomy): Eukaryota > Metazoa > Arthropoda > Insecta > Hemiptera > Coccidae > Parthenolecanium > Parthenolecanium corni. The sequence continues at coordinate 2,655,926 of JBBCAQ010000014.1, read as the reverse complement.
TATAGTTTTTTTTTGTTTTAAATATAAATTACTAAAAAATTTATATTACACGAAAGTTCTAGGGAAAAAAAAGCTTCACCTCATTATTTTTGTCCAATGGTATTTGAAAAATATCATGGTATTTGCGTAGTTCATTCCAGTGCGTACAAAATATCTCGCCAACAAGAAATGCTGGATTTATTCCACCTCATCCATAGAATCTCTATACTGTCACCCTTTTGTAGACTTACATATTATTATAAATTTTGACGACACGAGTATTGATGAGCTTCATACCTAACATAATTTATATTTTATTCAAAATAATGAGCGGTTTTTGTTTCTCTTTGCCTTAATGTAATTCATATCATTTCCAGTGGTAAAACCGAATTCCAAACCACTCAACAAAATCGGGCTCGAAGAACAGTGCAGTTCGAACGACGGCCCAGTCAAAGATATGCTAGGCGCCAGTCGCATATAACACGCGAACGTGAAAGACAAAGGTAAGTTGAATTCTCAAATCGTATTCTTCAGTCTTCACCCTTCAAGGTCCACCTGGGGTCTATAAGACCCCACACAATATTCAACGTGTAATATCTTCAAAATGAGGCGAGCCTGCCAGCTATGGTACTGAGGTAAAAAAAAAGTATTAAACCTACCCTATTTTTCCCCCATGAGAAGTATTGCAGCTCTCTTCTTTGAGTGGTTCATATTTGAGCTGGAAAAATGAGTGGGGTCTTTTAGACTCCAGGTGGACTATAATGGAGTCCAAATTCAGCTGGACTCACTAGGGTTAAATATTATTGCCGACTAAAGGACGTTGTGTATGCGCAGACATTACGGACGTATCGAAGAGAAAGCCAGTGACAAAGAAGTTACCTCTACCAGCACCGAAAACATTTACGAAAATATAAAATCGACTGCCCAAGTCGAGGATACGAAAAAGGTTGCAGAAGTGAAGAAGAATTGCTTGCTCACCGACGATAATGTGACATCGTTGATCGATTGCAGTTTCACCAACGAAATGGCGCCTGTTGATAGTAAATTTCTGCTTTGTTATCATTTTCTCGCCTTCCTTTCAACGTTTAATTCGATTGCATATATGATTGCAGAAAAAGTTGAAGATGATTTTGGTAAGACTTCTTTGATTTCGTTTGATCCTATATGTTCAACTGATACGAAAACAAACGTTTCCACCGTTGAAGTCGACGTGTCTACTATTTTTCTCGAGTAAGTTGCTGTTGATTTATTTAGAATTGTAATATTTGTCTTATCGTCATCTTTATTCTGGAAACACATCCGTACGTAAAGGAGTAAGTCTATACGGTTGGTAACCTTGCTCAAGTCTCTGGTACAATTCGCATTGTTCATCCTGATTTCCTACAAGCTACCATTTCGTATTCCAAATCCATGCTTTGCCAATTTTTTTTTCACTTCACCGTTTAGTTGCTAACATGCTAAAATAAGTTGATCTTTTTTTTTTTTTTGCGCGTTTCTTCTGTCATTCTAGCCTCTGTGTAGAAAAATATATCACCTAATTTTTTTAAAGCTATTTTTGAACAAAACGCTACTTCGTTGATGTTTTTCTCTGTGGTTTTTGTGTAAATGTTATGAAAAATTTCGCTGATATTTGTAATTTGTATTACGTAATTTATTGGATTTAGGAGTCTTTGACACTGGGCAATCATATTTAATTTCCGGAAATGAGGGCTGTATGTAAGGTTGATTCACATCGATGCCTAATACTCGTATACTGCAAGTCCGACTATAGTGCTCAAGATAGGATAAGTAATGTTTAATTCCGGCAGCGCCGAGCATTAATTCTAGAATATATTTCGGAATCTCGGTATCACTTTGTCACTGACACTAGCATAATTATTATTGACTCGCTTGTATTTTCAAGGACTTTTTATTAATCTATGTTACTTTTGTATCCTACTCTGCTTATGTGCTCTGCTTTTGTTATGCTTAATTTGTTGTTTGTTTTGTTTTGTTTGTACAGTAACATTGCCAAGAACAAGCCAAATATATCCTTGTTTGAAAACAATACTCCAGTAGCTATATCTGTGGTTAGTGCGTATATTTTGCTTTTTCTCGGCTTTTCAGTATGGATAATTTAATTTTATAAGCTACCTGTTAACCTTCGTTTATAGTTCCTGTGAAAAATATTCGGGTCAAGATTGAAAGATATGGCGACCTGCTATTTCACGTTTCTCTGAAATTTGAGGAAGGGTTTTTGGGACGCTTGAGAAAGGTCTTGAAAATTCAAAAATTGTGAGATATTCGCTTAAAGCGTTGCTTGTTACTTTTCATTTGTACTGTCTCCCGGTTATTCCAAGTTCTGTCTGGAAGTAATGTCGTTTTATGTACCTGTTTTCTATACTTAACACATTTGTAGTTTTATTTTTTATTTTTTTGTATCATAAGAAATGGCTGTTTGAAAATCTCTGTAGCCTTCGAAGACAACAAAAACAAATAATTTCGGTTGCAAATGAGCCCCACTTACCTCCAAAGTTAGACAAAAGGTGTAAAAAATCGATCTTCAAGTCAAATGTTCTCATTTTGTTAATTGAACCATTCTTTGCTTTCATGTTTTTGTCCTTACAGAATGATGGATTTGGAAAAGAAGACAGTAGGAGGTCGGGCAGCATCTCCTCACTGCAGCCACTTTCGTCGCCATCCTCGCCCACCAACTCATCTGTAACGATGACCAATCCATTCACCACAGTTGTCTCGATAACAAGTAACAGTCCAAGTCCCGTGCATGATAGTGGATCTATTTCTACGAATCCATTTTTGAAATCGTCCAATCCATTTACTACTGTAAATGAAAATGGTATGGTTTCGATTGAGCATTCGAACGAATATAATAAACATGTCAGTGGTGAAAGCACAGCTTCTTCTGGTACCATTGTTGTGTCCATCAGAGGCGAACAGCCAGCAAATCATTCTAAAGTGAGTGCACGAGACATTTTTTCTAAGCCTTCTTGAATCTACATATTTTCTCCGCAGCGTTTCTGTTACCATCATTTTATCTTATGCAGAATGAAAATATATCATTAAATAACATTTCACCGTGGCTAGTGACTGATGATGCAGATAGCTCACCTGCGGCTAAGAAAAGAGATTCGTCGACTTCGGTCATCGTTCGTAAGACAGTAATCACCACTCAACTTTGATTTCGTGTCGTTCATCATTTCTCATTCAACGTACGTAATCTATTGCAAAAATTGAAAGTAAACTAGTGTTTATAATAAAAAAAAAAAAAGAAGAATATACTCAGCTAAAATTCTGAGTATATAGGATTTTAGTTAATTTGTTGACAAATTGTTGGTTCATTAATGAACTTTGAAATGAGACTCGATTATATTTAAACGGATATTTTATGATTGATGATATTTTTTCCCTTTATAACGACGAATAAAACTGCATAAGTAGCTGAAGGCTTACTTTTGGTAAAACCAAATTTGATATACTTACTTAACCCATGGTCATCCCTAATAAGACTGATGTGCAATAATAAAATTTTTCATCTAGTTTTTAAATTTAAACTACTCGTAGAAAAAATTCTTCAAGCCATTTTATTTTGACTGACTTCATTAATATTGTATTTTTTATTATTAATTCCGTATGTCGGAATTCTGTCATAAATTTTCCTAATTCTTCGTGTTGCTTTTAAATCCATTTATTATTTACCAAGGAAATTAAATTCTATTTTCTACTTTTGAACTGAGTTATGCGTTTTTCAAAAATGTTTTCAACCAACGTTGGCCTTATAATCATGATCCCCATTTTCTGACCTATTTTATATGTCAAAATAGCCGATTTTGAATAACTCAAAGCTGATTGTCTATTTTTATATTATAGAGCAAATAGAAATAAGCCCTCCTGTTTATCCCATCCAAACACAATTGAAAAAAATTCCATTGCTTATAAAATCGAAGAATTTATTTAAATCGATACCAATATACAAGGGAGTTGTTTAGCCATCATTATAGGGTCTAGAAAAATTTCAAGAAACATCCCCTTACGTGGGTAGCAAGTTGGAGGCACAAGAGTACTCGTGCACCATTCGAAAAACTTGCCACCCATGCCTCCTTACATCCCTTGGTACTGAAAAAATATTTTTTAACTTGATGTAGGTTTAAGGCGTCCGAAATAGGATGCCATAATGTTAGGAACAGACAAATGTAAGGAAGCAATATTACATTTTCTGAACCATAATTCAAATGAAAGCATGATTAGTGAAGCTATAAGAATTTTAGATGCTTGTATTATTCTATTTAAAAATTGAAATGGTAAAAAATGTCGATGCTTTTAAAATTATAAATAATTGGTTTACTGCATTTGCTGTGTTGTGTTAGTAATTTTATCGATGATATAGATATATTTACCAATAATAGATACTATTATTTTTGTATAATTTTTTAATTTTGATATTATTTACGTTATGGATTTATCTTTGTGCCATAAAGTAGCAGTTGCTCCGTCCGTTGAACAATATGTCGAGTAATTGTAAATTTAGTTATTTCGGAAAACTTGTGGTGTTTATTCGATTATATTTTTTATCGAATTGTGTTTTGATTTGGTATTGAAAATTTCATTGATTGAATTTATTATTATTAGTTTTTTTTTCTTTTTTGTTGAACGCTTTTATTCGATATCTCTGTGATTTAGTATTATTATTTATATTAATTCTGTAATTTTCTCATGTTTATTTTTTCTAAACTCGGAATGTACGTAGGTATTTTATTGTGATGTGAGAATTTCATTTTCTCATTCAGCTTCGTCATCGTTACTGTATGACTCTGTCAAATATTATTCGTAACTAAATTTTGTTTACTTTGTTTCATTTTTTTCCCTTGACTATCGATCAATAATAATTTTAAACATTCCTCTATCTGTCGATTTTATTATGCAATTGGGTGATGGGGCGGCTGATTTGGCTGAAAGGAAAAATAAGTTATTATTTTGTATTTAAAATTTAAATCCAAAAACATAAATAATTAGAATCTTCAGATTATTTTTGATATCTATTTTATAGAGTGCGCTTTTTTAGTTTTCTTTCACACGACGTCGACACGTGATGAATGCTCAATCGATGGGGTTCTCACTTCTAGGATAAACCAACGTTTCATTTTCGTCTTGCTAGTGTTGTGAATTGTGCTTGTGCTTGCCTTTTCTTCTTGATGAGGGGCTAGAATTTTCCGTCAAGTTTTTCCTCTTGGTTCTCTACTCAATTCAGTCGTCGTCAGAGGAGTGTCGGTGTTTGGATGTGGTGTGATTTCGTGGTGGAGTAAATACTCAATAGCTCAGTGGAATCTCGATTTCCACAGGTACTGTGAAACGATTAGTAGTGTCGGTTATCAAATGAAAATTATCGTTAGTTGCTAATTTACTGTATAATCGTTAATTCAAGGATTCTGATATGGTCCTGATAAAAGAATAGTAAGTATTCGTTTATTCTCGTTTTACTTGTTGAACTGAACCTTCCGTAGTTCCTCCTTAACTCTTCACCATTGAAAGAATGAAGAAGTGCTTTGTTATCTGATTCATCATTCTTTCTTCATAATATAGAATCTTAATCATCAGTAATTAAGCTTCTAGGTCAGTCACTGGATTTTACATCCTATGGAATTGATAGGATTTCATTGTTTAAGGTTTCTCGAAGTTCGGTTGTTTTGAAATCTAATATATTTAGTAAATTCTCTTTCATTTCTACAGAATCACAAGTACCTACATGCTAATTTATTGATTTTTTTAATCTGTTTCAGTCGTGTAACACTGCCTTTGACGGTTGAAGAGGTAAGTTATTTCAAAATATACCATTACGTCGTCTTTTCTCTGAACTATATGAACTGTGAATAAAACGACCACTCCATCGTGTAATTTACCCACGATGTTTGTCTCAATGCATACTCAATCCTGTCACTCAGACAAGTCTATCGAAACTGATAAACGTAATCTCATATTCAATATTCTTCATTTATGATAAATAAATCATCGATTTTTTTTTCCAATTCCTTCTGGAATTCTGTCAATCCACCGTGGTGAATTTTAACTCGTATCTTCATTACGATAATTCAGTGATTATTCATAAGGAAAAAGCTGATTTATCCTGATAATTTTTCTAATGACTAATGAATTATGTATTTCATCTCTTCCAAATTTATGCTTTACTGCAAATTGTCCACATCAGCATGTGAGCTACTCAAGTAGAGCTTTCAAAGTCCCATTCAAGTTTGAAAAAGTGGTCACACTGATTTTGCTGCAATTTTCTGATAATGCTGTTCGCGATCGTTGAAAACGAAAGTTTCTGTAGGTCAAGGAGCTTTTATAAACGTATTAGTATTACGTACACAAAAAGTAATCGCGAACAACTATTTAGTTGTTCTTACTTAACATAATTTAATCATTGATTAGTAAAAAAATCGGTTTCATGTAAGGTCAATGCTCTCATGCAATTTCGGTGTCACTTCCTTATTCTTGTTTTGGATAAGTATTTTTGAAGTTTTTGAAGGTTGAAGCGAAAAACTTGTGTTGTAATTTTTTTTTTGTATCAGTTGCATTTAAAAAATATGTCAGATTTGTGGAGGGTTGAGATCAAGAAATAGCTAAATCTTATTTTAACTATTTTTTTACCATCAAAAAATGAAATTTGTGTCGTAATGGGACAGAATCATTCCATTCTATCTAAAAAATTTGGCACCTGGAAAAATTCGAGTTTTTGTCGCTGACTAGGACCCTTCATTTTCCACTTATTGCCATTTTCTCTTCATTGAAGTTCATTTATTTCATTTTTTCTTGTTATATAACCGTAGTAAGTATACATCGCCCAGCATATTATTATGTTGCTATTAGAATGGATATTCACTAATATTTTGGCACTTTGTCAGGTTTGTAGTCTAATCCCCCATCTTTCCCAACTTTTCTATTGAGAATAATAATTTCATGTTTGACTCAGTTCAAAATTACTATCGATTGAAAATAGTATTTACTATTTTTCATGAAAATGCATACCTTCACTCGTATAAAATGTTTTGTTGAAAAAAATGAATCTTCATTCGAAATTTTTATACACTGGAAAAAAAATTCTGCGATCATGAGATTTTATTCTACCAATTTTCAGTTTTTCAGATTTACCCAATTAACGAATTCACAATCTTACCGGTGAATAAATTTGCCGTTCCATAACCTTGAAACCGATTTTTCCTCTGAAAACTTGGAAGACTTCTACCGAAATGAAAATTCTTTCAGTGAAGGTATCGGTACCCTATTCTCGAATTTTCATCCTCAAAGATCGTTCGTTGCGACCTTGATCTTAGATTTGAATTTCTTGAATAATATGTTTCCATTGAGCTAAGGATTTCTCGGAATTTAACATCTCAAAATGTGTTGCAGGTTCTTCTAAATTAATGATGTTCTTACTGCGATTTTCTTTAATGCATCGCCTCTATTATTTCGAATGCCCATCACCAAATTGATTATTATTTTCTGTTATTAAATACTTTCGGAAGAATATAATCAACAATTGAAAATAATTCCATAATAATATTCTTTCGAAAAAGATGAGTTGTAAAGAGATTTGACCAACGTATTATGGAATAATTGTAGAGAATGCGTGTGGAACCAGAAAATTTCATTTCCGTTGCGTAAGATGATTTCATCCTCACTATAAACAGCGACTAAAATTTTTCGCACTATTCGTCATTTCTAAAACGAGACTTATCTTGTTTTTTTTTTTTTTAAATTTTGTCCACAATTCATGTGAATGCATGTTTTAAAAATCTTGGTTTAATTATCTCCTTATTGTTTTCAACAATTAAATTTCAAACGTTAAAAATTGTATACATTTTGAATAGTTTGACTTCGACATTATGATACAATTTTACCTGTTTCATGAATTGATATTCTCAAGTTACTATTTTCTTGAGATTTTTTTTTTTGCAAATTTTTTCACTTACAGATGTTCTAATTTTCCTTCGTTCTTTTTATCCTCTCTGAATTTTTCTGCTGACTTTTTTCAATACGAGAAATGGAAATTTTATTCAATTATATGGGATTCCGGTTTTTTGAAAATATTCTAATCAGAAATTGTGTAGCTGATCGTGGAAAAAAAAGCATGTTTCATTCTTGAGGTACGAAGTCGTTTTCGACTGGCGCGATGAATCTATGATGTCATTGATCGATGTTGTGTTTTAAAATGTGTGCAAAAAATCCATCCTAGCCTCGAATAGTTGATATCAAGGTGAAGGTTTTTTTGTCTCTGAGTCAAGATCGAATGAGTTCAGGTCTCGCTGACATTTTCCATTCGGTTTGCTTTGGAATTTTCTACTTTTCCACCAATTTTTCGTTACTAATCATGTTGAAAGTGGTGATCGGGATTTCTTTGGTTTGAATGATTCAGCAGCCTCCTTGGGGCAGTGGTAATTTTAAGTTATGTAGTGCTGCTATGCGCATGTGGTTTTAGATATTTCCATTCGATATGAAGAATTTTTCGTTACCCCTGACTGGAAAAATGTTTTTTAGCACCCTTTTCTGTGGGAATTAAATGATGAATCACAGTTTCGAAAAGTAATGGTTGGTACACCATTCCTAAGTTAAAGTATTCGTAATCTCACTGGAGATGGTAATATTATTGAAAAAATAATAACCAATGAGTGCCTGCCAACAAATAAACAATCATAATGTTTTAGTAGTTTCCCTTCGAAATTATTATTATGAAAAATTATATTTGCATGAAGAATTTCTGAAATGAATATTTTCTCGATCATTTGTTACAAAAAAATTTACTTCGCCTCTGATAGTTGTCAAACGAATGATAATCTCATTATAAGTTTACACTCGCTCGACTGCACGAGTAGCTCGTGCTTGTACATTTTCTCATTCTTCGTTAAATAGTGTAATGTTTTTGCAAGATTTCTGTATGATGGTCCAGTGCAAAAATATCCTTTATTAATTTCATCACGATTTCAATATTACAGAATCATCAAAAAATAAATGTCAAACTTTATTGTTCCACATTGAGAAAATTGTAAACGTATATATTGGTTTAGCTGATTTCATGCACCTCAAATAAATGCCAATTCTTTTTTTTCTTCTTCAAATCATCAAATATCTAGTTGTTATACACCATTAGATTATCATTAGTAGTAAAAATAACAAGTCAAAAATCAACAAGAATAAAGCATTTATTTTTTATTTTTTATTTATTTATTTATTTCCTTCTTTTTTTTTCAACAAAATCTTTTTCTTACAAATATTTAACTCCTAGTTGCGTCTCTTATTATTTGTCTCATAGGACGGATTCTGTGCCGAAATGAATTTTTGTGCTATAATTTTTTTACTATCTTTCTTTCAAAAACATAATATTATTATTATCTAATAACTTATACTTTTTTTCTGAAAATTAAAGATTTGGTTTAAGAGTTTTGTGAAAAATACCCAGGCTACGAGTATAATGATTTTTTCCATGAATTGAATTTTCAAAATTTCTGAAGACATTTCTAGCTACCGCTACAGTTGTTTCTTTTTTTGTAGTATAAGTATTATTCGGTGCGCTAAAATATTTTAAAATCGTTTTCAGCCGTCGTTCTGTTGTTGTGGCAAATAAAATTTAAGTGTAGCTAATTCACACGATCGCGGTTTCTAAGTGCCTTTTCGCACGATTCGCTCGAATTCTTACGATATAGAAATTTATTTCCGCCCTCTTAAAAATAATAATTGTTTCGATTTCGTTGGAATTTCTTTCTACACGTCATCAATATAATTGGTCTTGAGCTTTCATTGACAATTGATGTCTACAATATGAATGGCCCAACAAACGTTAACGCAGCTTTATCGATTTTCCTTTTATGTCGATATTAGGTCAGGTTTGTTTGGTCGTAATGCTGTTTAGCCCATATTTTGATCTTACAATTACATTCAATTATCTACCGTCAGTGATGCCAATATTGTTGTCCGTTTCGTCTAATTTTCTTAATTTGGATAGTTTTTTTTTATTTTTAGGTTGCTTTAGAGAGGTCTGAAATCCACTTGGATCGAATAACCCTTTAGTTTTGTTATAGGGTGTACTCCACCAAAAGTCCAGAAGCTACAAATTGGCAGTAAACATTTCTTAATGGAAGTACTTCTGATGATGAAATGTAAAAAAAATATGTGTCTAAATTCTAATTGGTAGGAAAGAAATTTCTGATTCTTGGATTTGTTGTATTCAAATATCGAATTTTTGGATCTCTGTGGAATTATATTTTTCAGTTTTAATCGGATATTACTGTTACAAGTATACGCAGTGGACCTGAATTAAATTTGACCCTCAAAGTTGATTGAATTTTTGCCTTAGGGTAGTGAGAAACAGAAATTCAAGTTTAGTATTTGAGTGTAATATATCCCAAAATCTCAACTTACCATTTGATACCCATAAGTCAAAAACGGGTGGAGAAATTTTACATTTTCCACACAGCATATCCTTAATTTTCTCATTAATATAAGTTACTCGACTTAATGAATTACTTCTACCTATGACTAATGAGTATGAATCATAAGTCTACTTTGAAAAACCTTCATATTAATGCAATTTACTACCTTTTTTATGAAAAATTTATTCTGAAAGTCTCCATTTTGAGAGGGTTACACAATAATTGTGAATTTAGAGGAATGTGCTCGCATTTAATTAATAGAGTGGAACCTAAAATAATATTTGAAGAATTAATTTCCTCTTTTGAAATTTTTTTTTCAAGAGCTCTGTTTTGTTCTACTTTTTTGTTAGGTACCATTATTAATTTATAATTTCATCGAGTTGAACAATTCATTCTCCAAAAATTTCTGTCTGGAGTAAAGCTAATTCCTTGTCTGCTTGACAAATTTTTCTTCAATATTTAGTTTTTTTGTCACTACTTAGACCATTTTCTATCTTTTTATTTTGCTAAATTTTCGTTTATGTTGTCTCAATTTTCGAACGAAGAGAAACGATAAAATTGAATTTGAAAATTTTGTACAGGTGTTGTTGTGTCTTATAAATTTTGGATCCACTTGTAATTAATTTATTCAATAACAATAAGGAGTTATCTGAAGAAGAGCTTTGATTTATTAATTTTTTTGTATCATTTTTTTGCTTTCTATAAATAAACTCATTCTTTCCCGTCTGATATCTTACAAAAAAATATTCATTTAGAAATTGTAGTTTGTTTTTTGTCGATGAATTATTATTTTTCGATTCTTAGAAACTAGCTTATATCAAATCTATTTTTTTTAAATTGCTCCTAGCTTTTTTTTTAGCAGTATTTTTTTTTTTTTTTTTTGGAAAAAATTTTATTTAAATTTTGTTCTAATACTCGTAGTTTGTTTACGATTTTTTTATTGCAGCGTATAAAAATTCCATCGTTTTTTCTGTTGAGGTTCTATTCAAAAACTTGGCTTTGTAAAGTGTTATTAGATATTTGAGAAACTGGCAATTATTTTAATTGTAATAATCGCTGAATTTATTTCTTTTGTTCGTCGTCGTCGTCAGAAGTTTTTATTTTTCTTTGTCACCGCTGTAAATAATGGAACGTATCGATCGCTAAAGTTGAAAATTATTTTGTAATTCCTATTTTGTCAGCAAAATGGAGAAAATGAATAATTGGGATTGAAGTTATTGTAGGTACTAATTATAGCTCTTGATGTCAATTTTAAAACTGTATGAATACAAAACAATCTTCCGAGCGATGACGATAGAAGAGAAACAGAATTTTTCCGAATATAATGTCTAAAATTTTTCCCTCATTTTCAGCGGTGTAGTAGTTTTGATAATTGAGATAAATTTCTAGTTTTTAGTTAGCTATTACGTCGAAGGATCATGTAGTCCGATTAGAATTTCAGCTCCCTACAATAAATAATCGATTCTTTTACTTGGGGGAAAAAAATATTTTTAGTTATGAAATATTTACGACTCAATTGTGAAGAGGGAAACAGAATAATAAAACGATTATTTTCAAAATAATCATTCGTATATTATTTTTCTTTTTAGATTCCTGCTTTGACGAAATCTCTTTTTCTATAAATAAATGTTAGTACTACGTCTACGTCAATTATATGTAATTTTAATTGTCAAATTTCATTCGAGGGGATGCTATTTTGGATTTTCCAAGTCAACTCTCAATTCATATAAATATTGCTTCATCTTTTTTGTTTACGCTGCAGTTGAGGTGTTTCAATGAAATGAATTATGATATAAAAATGGAAAGTCCAGGCTTTTTGTCCGTGCATCGCTGTCCTAATATGACGTCAAAATGCTTATTTATTTAAATTATCAGAAACTAATTCAAACTGTACAGTTTTTTTATTCTTGAAAAATATCATTTAAAAAATTTGATTTTCTACTTATCGTGTTATTATCTAACACGCTGGATAATTCGAATTATTTTTAAATTATCTTTTATACCCATTGCCCATTTCTAATCAACATTGAGGGTTAAAGCTTATTTCAAGCTGCTATTCAAGTCGTAGTTGTTATTTTCTTTCACGTTTTGTGCGCAACTTGATATTTTTATTTTGTTAACAGCAAAGAATTCAGACAATTGCTGAAATGGATAAAATTGTAAAATACGATTTTTTCATAAATGCATACCTACTGGTATCTTCGTCGTTTATTTATATTTTTCACTTTTATAAAATGCAAGATCAGAAAATTCGCGTCCATTTGAGGCTCTTTTTCCTCTTGAACAGAAAGCTTTTTCTGTCGGTTTTCTGTTTATTCATTTTCAAGTTTATATTCATTGTCGTCGTTTGAAGATGTTTCAAGTGTATTAGAAGACGAAATGACGGACTTCGGAGGAATTTAGGATTACGTATATCACGAGGTTAAGTGTAATTTTTTTTGTTAAAAATGACGATGAAAAAGTTTCAGACAATTGAGCCGGCCTTCGTTGCTTATTTCATGCTCTTATAAGAAAAAAATTGCAAAAAAAATACTTCTTTCGAATAAAGAGGGTAACGTTCGAGTGGATTATCTTTCGGTTGAGTAATGAATTTTTCGAAAAGCCAAATAATTGCGATAGCATCGTTCTTCCATTACCGATCGATGAAAAATAATGTACCTATAGATATATTTTGTTGGAAATTTCATATACATATATGTACGTACTCGAGAAATTCGTCGTATTTCCATCGTCGAAGCCGTACAAAGTTTCTTAAAACTAATAAAGAAACCGAGTGAGAAATGAGAATAAAATATGGTACGCGTATAGGAGAAATTCATTGATGCATACACATTAGACTGTTATGGGATATAGGTAGACAGCGATATTGTAATATTTTATCTCAACGATGTATCGTAATAATTATTTTGCTATCTTATGACGTAAGTTCAGTTTTATTACAAAGATCTATTCCAGTTAAAGAGTTCCATGACGTCACAATGTTCCAACGAATGAGAAGAAACTATTTTTGATTTCAACCGTGTTTCAACCAATCGCTTTCTTCAGATCCTTATGACGTTATGGAACTCTTCACTGGAACAGACTATAAGTTAGCCTCAAAGCCGATATTTCGGTCCTTCTTTCTGGACAAAGGTCCTCGTCCTGAATCAATGAATGTGAAACAAGCGACTTTATTCTTATCCGCCTTGGTTACTGTAGCCATTACTGGGATGTGGTTACGAAAGGGTTTTTCCTCTCTCTTAGCATAATTTTGTTCGTGTAACACCTCAGAAATGGCTTTTTTCGTGGATTTCTAAATAGTTTTTATTTATTTAGATATGATTAAGAGCTCTGATAAGGTTCAATTTAGGGATAGGGGAGATCGAGACAATGAGAAACGCCTTATAACTCAAACTGCTCATCATTTTGCTACCAAAAATTTTCCGTGAATTTTTTCGAGTAGAACCTTCTAATATAATGTACCAAAATCTAAAGATCCTAACAGATAAGCTTTTTCCATGAATAATTGAAAACTGTTGAAGTCATTTTATTATGGTTTGCAAAAGAATGGAGGTAAAGAGGACCACCTATAATAATTCAGACGATTTAACCATAAAAAGTTGAATAATATAGATGAAAAAATTAGTCTACTTCTCTGCAATATTAAAAGCTCAGATTTATTGTAAATTGGTTGTCTCAGATTTTCTATAGAGAGATGCGGGTAGAGGTAGTTTGGCGATACTGCTTCATCTTTATCGTACCTGGCTTGGTAGAAAAAGGATTGGGATAGACTACGTTAGCGTCCCAAGTCTGTTGAGATATTGTGAATTTGCTTCAGCGGACTTACTCGTATATTATACGACATGTCCCCTTCCCCAGTTCTCTTCCCTTTCTCGTAGTTCACCGCACTTATTGTCGATCAATGGACGTTGACTAATCTTATTATATTATTAAAAAAATGTAATTCTCCCATAATTATAATATTTGTTCAACTTCTCGCGAGTTTAGCTTTAAAACGTAATCATTATACAGCCTTTCTACGAAAATACATCGCAGCATCCTGACGTGTACCGACTATGTAGAATCTTTCGTTATTGGGTGAAGGAGACGATTCGTATATTTTCCATTTACTCGGAATTAAATTTAGAAGGTCGACATTTTCCGCGCCGAACTATCTGTTTGTCGTTTTGTTGGGGATAGGCACACAACACACACAAGTCTTCCAGTATTTATGGCCACTTTATTAAAAATTAACAATATCCGCCGCCATTGTACGCTGCACACGATGTCAGCCGAAAAATATTCGATGCTCCGTCAACATTCGCGCTCAAGTTCACCGTGTGGTGACCTAATTTTCATCGGTGAATGCCATTCGATGGGGTGGCGGAGATAGCTGCTGCTGGTAGCGTCGGGAAATAGTGGCGAGGGGTGAAGGCTTCTTTCCTATCTCACCCTCATCTGGGAAAGTTTGTCTACAGTCTCGTGTATAGCTGTTGGCTCTTACTACTGCACTCATCCTCACTACCACCCGCATACACGCAGAAAAGACAAACTGTTTACGATGCAATGTCGCGTATATAGCTTAAGCCGGCTCGTATATCTATACATAAATGTTATTCGAGAAAAAAAGCCCGTGAAACTCGGAAGGGAAGGAAACAATCGGCCAGGGGTACTCGCGATTATATTAAATTCAAGAGTGGCAGCGAATGCTAAAACTGCTTCACCTTCGTCATTAGTATTCGGCGTGCATGAGAATTTCGCCAATTCCATGCAAGGCCGTCGATTCTTCAACGTCGCGTCGTTCGATGAATATATGGGCTGACGGGCTCTAGAGAATCGACGGAAAAAGTCGTGTCTATTCGTTGGTTACGGCTCGCTCCCGAGAGATATACGAATTGTGCTGCGTAATTAGATTTGCAGAATTCAGTGACGAAATAGAAAACGTCCCACTCATCAAATTCCTTCTCTCGCAAAAAGAAAGTGATGCGTTTGTAGCTTCAAATAAGTCCAAATTATGTGAGAGGCTCGGTGGCGCATCCAAGGAGCGAACATTTGGTGAAATGAAATGAATGAAATAATAGCTGCAGCCGAGGGTAGTCCTTAATTTGAGGTTTGGAATTTTTCACCTCCCATCCTACAGAATGGTTCGACCTGATGAGGAAAAAAATACATTAAAATTTCAGCCTTCTAGGTGGAAGAAAAGTGTGCCTCAAGAAGGTTAAAAATCCGTAATGCAAAAATTATCATCGTTTAAAATATAAGTATATTTTCTTCTTCAACACTACAACCCAATGAGGCGATTGGGAAATTGGTGCGAAGAATTTGAGAGGGTTTGGGTCCACCCTTGAGCTAATTGAGAAATCGCTATATTTGTTTGTTGAATTGAAAAATGATTAATTATTGTGAGTGAATATTATGTATTTAGGGGTCTGAGTGGCGTAGTGGTAGAGTGTTCAGTCTAGCGATCGAAAGGTACTAGGTTCGAGACTCATCACCGACATAACCTGACCCACCACCAGTGATCTGTCGGGGGACTGACTTGAGTGTTCGGCGCATGCCTGAAAAGTCGTGCGTCTGAGACTCTCCAATCACCCCCGTACCATCCCTATCACGAGTTCCATCTCAACCACACATCTACAGTTCCAAACCCCAACCAACCACCCAAGATGTGAAAGACCTATGCTGTCATAACACATCTTTAAATAAAACATTTCATTAATTCATTATTATATATTTGTAATCAAAAAAATATGAACAAACTTTAAAAAAGATTCAATCACTTTCCTGATCATCAGTTTAAAAATTCTTCCAAATAGTTTTGTGTAGATTGACTAAATACGATACAGTTTTGCTACCACGAATCTGTGCAGTAAATCGCCCCCACAAACACAACACCATTTGAAAGAGCAGTTTTTTTGTGTTTTTTTTTTTTGGCATGAATGGAACAAACCAACGAAAATTCACTTCTTGATGCTAAAGTACATTTTCATATAGAAACTTACATACAATAAAAATTGACTTCGCATGTGAATAGTATATTAAATCACGAATAGCGCAGCGCAGTGGAAATTTTCTCAAAAAACTTGTTGAGTGAAAAAAATTAATAATAGAATCATGCGGTTACCCTTTAGGTATATGCTGTAAACATTTTCTTACGTACACGTATAAAGTTATCCCATAATTGTAGTAATGCAGTAAAAAAGGTAGAAGTTACAAGTTCATCAGCTATTGTGGTGCATAAAATCAGACTAATTTGCTTACGTGGAGAGATTGTAAATCTCCCCTTTCCTCAACCTCTTTGACCAAATTAGTTCTTCGTATCGAATTCCAGTAAAGATGATTCTGCTACCGAGTCTTCGAAAAAGTTAGTTCATGTCAGGTCGTTGAAAAAGAGGGGGGGGGGGGGACATGGCACGTCCATGAACTACAATCAGTTGACTGCATATGCGTGCGTGTATGTTTCGCTTGATGCACCTACTATTATAAATCTGAATATTATAACCTTGAGGTATAGATTATAACGTTCGCGTCAATAAAATTTTCCAATTTTAAATATTTGTAAGTATATAATTCTTTCCGCTTGCTGAAGAGGGAAATAAATGCTCGAATACGTATTGTATACGTACGCTTTCCTAATGAAAGACGAAGTATAAAAGATCCTACGATCAGCCTTTGAAATGGCGTTTAAGATTGCGAATGCAAAAGACGAGTGCAGGAGGCTTCTTTCATCGACGAAAAAAAAAAAGATTTTTCACATTATCGCCGATCGTAAATGGCTGGGTAGAGAAAGCGAAAAGATAACGATGGGGCGGTTGCTTTACGGAGTGGTAGTTTAGAGGGGGTGTGGAGAAGGGGGGCTGAAGAGTGTGCTTTCGTGATGTATAGCCATATAAACGAGTATATAATCTTTTCGCAGACGTTTCGTTATTAAAAATTCTGCGAGAAAAGCTCGTGTGGTTATCGTTTCGGTATTGCCTAGGGGACAAAAAGATGGAGGAGAAGGCAAGAGAGATTGAAAAATGGAAGGTGATTAAGTGTACGTATGTATCCGGATAGAAGTCGAGGAGAGAAAACCACTAAACCAGCATCCTTCAGTGAAAAGATGATAATAAAATGTTGGTAGCTGATTCAGCATATGTTATAGTCTTATGTATTTCGTAGTATTTCCCAAAGGCGAAATATGAAATTGAAGATAGTATCTATTTGCGAAGAGGGAAAGGAAAAACTGTTCAAGAAGAGGCTGTGTTTCGATGTGTGCAAATACGATTGACCACGATCTTGATAATATTTTAGACCAACGTTATACTGCATGTCGTTTTGTTGTTGTTGTTGTTGTTGTTGTTGAAGAATATTCGCTCTTCGTGCTGTAAGGTGCTTTGGTACCATATATTTTTAATGAGATTTTTGAAATTAGATTGTTGCTGTCTGGTTTTATTATTTTGTTTGAAATTTGTTGTTTTGTGGTGTAAGCAGTGCTTTATATTTGAATTATTGATTTGCTTATTAATCATTATTATAGTGGATTTATGTAAATGTATAAGTAATACTGATGCTGTTTTGATACGCTGAATTTGTCGACGGTTGGCTGCACGTATTTTCAAGAATTTTGAAACTATATTGAGGGTTTTTATTCGCAGGGTCAATAATACAGGCCATTAAAATTTTTTAGCAGCATTTGATAGTAACCCATACAATAATATTAAAAACAAAAAAGTAGATATTGCCGTATTTTAAAAATGAACCATTAATTTTGTACAGGGTGCGGCAAAATGGCCGATTAAATTTGATTTTTCAATATTATAATATGCAAGAAAAAAGTGCGATTAGTTGTGAATTAAAATTCATTCTTGAAGGTTATATGAAATACAACAGTTCACTTCAATGTTGACCATTTTGCTTAGCACTTAACCCAAACGGATAAAACTCAACTTTTAAAAAACTTTATGATTCGTTCTTCCTTGACAATTGTACGGAGTATAGTGGAAGAAATTGGAAATTAATGTGACCATTACGTAGCCAAAGTCTTTAGAATTTGGGTTTTACACCTTTGAGAATGCGCGAGGCAAAATTATCGGCATTTAATTGAAATTAAATTTCATAATGTATAGTCTGTTCCAGTTAAGAGTTGCATGACGTCACAATGCTTCAACGAATGAGAAAACAGTATTTTCGATTTCAACCGTGTTTCAACCAATCGCTTTCTTCAAATGCTTGTGACGTCATGGAACTCTTGACTGGAACAGACTATAACCTTAAGAAACGAATTTTAATTTAAAACCAACCACATGTCTGTATCTTTTTGTCATATGCGCTCAATTGAAAAAACAAAATATGTAGCTTGTCATTTTATCGCACCTCGTATTAAGGGCGTAGTTCCCCACGCTTGGAAATAGGTGAGACGGTATTCCCCCCCCAAAAAAAAATTTCATTTTTGGAAGATTTTTGAGAGAGCCGTTATCGAAATTTGGGAACGAGCACGTACATACGAGTATAATAAATAGTAACTTTAATGTTTTAACAGTTTCATCAATCAAAATTCAAATGGTTTTTCATTTTGTATTCTCGATTTCATAAGTATACCTACATATTATAATATTTCTTTTTAGTTTTTACCAGTCGCTCGGAAAACATACATCCTGTTTGCGCTTAATCTCATTTAAATCCTATAATATTTTTTCAGCCTTCGTTGCCCATTTTCCTCGGTTTATGTTTCTCGTTAATTTTGTAAGGGCGGAAAAATTTCCATACAGATTTTGCAGTTGATATCCTTGCAAATGGTTTCATTTTAGTATAGGAGACGGCTGTGACGTAATTTTGAGATTTAATTTGAATTTGTCGTTTGGCTCAAGCGATTCTTTTTTTTTCAGCTGTCTTTTTTTTTTTTTTTTTTGAAAAATTGCAGTTTGGCTTTACGTACTTTGAATTTCGACCGGATGCAAATTGAGTAGAAAAGTAAATAGGATTTTCATTATTCTGTCGCTGCTAGAAAATAAAGTCTGTATTGTTTCTTTCTTGTTGAGTTTGTTTTTCTGTTTCGAAATCGGGCTTCTCAGTTTTTTTATATAAATGTATAGACTATTTAAATTACCCGCGACCAACGAAGTTGGGGTTGGTAATACATATAATAATCGTTTTTCGTATTATGACCTCGAAATTCTAAAAGTAAAAATATTCCATTTATCTTCACGTGTACTGTGTTTGGACCTATCGTTCACTGTGTATTATGAAGATCAAAGAGTATCTTTCTAAAATAACTTGTCAACTTGAAGAAAACCAATTAGAAGAGTGAAAAAATTATAGTATGAGTACATAGTACGTACGAGGGGCGGTCAAAAAGAAAGTTTCCCTATGCCTTCAAGCCCCCCCAACGCAATGAAAGTGACTTGCACCGCCAACATGGTGAAGAGGGGGTGTGAAGGGAAGCACATGCCAAGTTTCAAGTCGATCGGTTACATTTGGGCTGCATAGCAAATTAAAAACGTAATTTTATTTTATGGTCAGGCCGCCAAATGGGAAGTGCGCGCGGGGATCTTTATTCACATGTAACAGGGAAAGGGGGAGGCGGATGGATAACCACCGTCAGCAGTGATACAGCAGCAACATGGCCCAACGTAATGAGCGTGTGGAGGTGTGTGTAAATGTTTCAAGGGGGGGTGAGGAGATGTTGAAAAAATACTGCTCAGATTGACACTGGATGGCGTACACACACACAATTGCAGTTGCTGGAAATACAATTTTTTTTTGTTTGAAATATAATTTATGGTACGAGGGTCAATAGAAAAGTAAAGTTAATTATGCCTGCAAACATAAGGGACGCATCTAAACTGCCCTGCACCACTAAAGGTGGGTTTACATCTGCATGAGGCGACGCATGAAGCAAGCCGAGGCGAAGCAATGTGAGGCAGAGCGAAGCGAGGCAAGTTTAGGGCTGATTTTTTTCCCCATTCGGAATGTGTTGAGGCAACACACGAGACAGGGTTCCGTCAGTTGGCGAACCAGCTTTTCTTGGTCTCGATTTTTTCTTGTTGTTGTGTTCGTATAAATACTGCTCGCCTGCGACTGAGTCAATTTTAAAGAATGTCCCGTCCACATCAATATGCTTCGTTCACAATTTTTCTTTGAAGTACCGACTTTAATCGGGAACGTGTTCGTGCGGCCTCAGCTTATTCGCCGGATGGACGAACCATTTTGCCTCGCCTCGCATACACGTTCACATCTGAACGAACACCTCGCCTCGGCTTGCCTCATACGTTGCCTCATGCAGATGTAAACCCACCTTAACATTTTTAAGAGATTTTCATATTTGGCGGCCTTACTGAGCCTTAATTTCATCGTTTTTTCAATGCCACACAATGAAAACGAGACCGACAGGCTTGAAACTTGGCATGTGCTTCCCTTCACACCCCCTCTTCACCATGTTGGCGGTGCAAGTCACTTTCATTGCATTGGGGGGGCTTGAAGGCATAGGGAAACTTACTTTTTGACCGCCCCTCGTACGTACTGACATAATTAGATTGGTTGAAGTGAAAAATAAATCATTAATTTTCTTCTTCAATTGCCAGGTAGTTATAGTTGAATACAAAAGCTCATTTAGATAAAGATAGATTTTATCCTCACGTTTAAATATTACTCGTATGTTTGTTGTATTTTTGCAACTACTTAGTAAAGGCACCTCTGATAATTATAAGTTAGTTATAAGAAAAAAAGAAATCGAAAACCCTCCATCTAATTATCTAAGCCTAATGAGAAGCTAGAAATTTTTCTTATTTTCCAGCCGTGTTTTCTAAAATTCCGTAGGAAAGTTAATTCGTCATTTTTTCAGTAAAAATTTCTAACTGCATAACGTAAAAAAGCTCCTCTACTGTTTCCTTGTCGAACAGTTGTGAGTTTTCTAATCTCTTGACGCAGAAGACGAATCCTTTAAAAATAAAAGTACAGAAATTGATGGTCATTCATTTGGTGGAATCGATGTTTGTTTTTTCAATTCGATAATTTTGGGTGACAAATGTGCTCAATAGTGTTTCGGTGACATATCTTTCGTCACCTTGAAATGTTAATCAAGAAAGTGGAGAGACTGCAATTTAAGTTGAGCCACCTTTGTTCATTAGTCGGAAGAGGGAAAAAAAAAAAGGATATGGATGGTTGCTAGTTCATCTTCGTGAGTGGAGAACAGTAATAATGCGACCCGAATCGCTGACCTTTCGACCATTTCCTCGTTTTTCATTAACTCGTAATCGATGAGACGAAGGTTTTTAAAATGCGATTCGTCTCGAGCTTTTCTCTAAAAATAAAATTTCGTTTCTAAATTTCCTTATATTTTTTTAATTTTTTTTTTTTGGTGAAAAGGAACTTGTGGACGTGTTCATTTTTTCACGAGATATACTGCTCGGGTTCGGAGAATGGTCTAATTTATTTTTAATTGAAGACCTTTTCTCCAAACTTTACCCTCCTTAATCCGTATTGCTCCTAAATTTGGCCTGCGGATCGTGTGGTTTGTTAAAATATGGACATTGTATGTGTCACATCGTGATCTAGTGCTTCTAGAAGACATTTTAAAAATTAGTTAATGTACTCGAATTCTAAGTGCGTAGACCCGTTGAAGATTTGGGTTCTAATCAGTTTTGGTGGTTAATTGTCTTAATGGATATTTCAGCTATATACTAAAAAGATATTGACAAAATGTGTTCAGTGGCCTGAAAATTCTAATAGATCTTGTCTCTGAATGTGTTTGGTAATTTCTCCTGCACTTACTAAAACGCACAAATGTGAAAAAATCTAAAAAAACCTATTTTCGAGTGAAAACGTTTCTTTTCTACGATATAAGTAGCCGAAAATAATTGATCGTTCATATTTATTCCTCTTCATTCCTATTCGATTCTTATTCACTCCTATCAATTCCTATTCATTCCGATTCTTTCTTATTCATTCCTATTCAATCCTATTCATTCCTATGCTGAGAGAAATGGATAGCACATAGTAATTTTTCACATCGATCGGTAACAAAAATTATTGTTTTGTAGTAATATAAATTCTTATATTATAGTAAAATGTACTTCAAAAATAGTATGTTTTACTCTTTTTTTCAGTAATTTTCACTACAATTTTGAATATTGTACCAGTTTTCCTATCCTTAAATAGTAAAACAGTACTATTAGAATTTCTTTCAGTGTATGCGGTGATTATCTAATTCATGAACGTTGCAACGGTTAAAGCTTCAAAACCATGTCATTAAAAGAAAACTTAATACATCAAAGATGAAAATATGTTATCACATTGAATTTTTAACAGTCTGTAACCCACCGATGGCCTTTTTTTTTTTAGTTATTATAACTCTTAATTTTTATGCAAAATATTGGCAAATAGGTTTGTATTATAAATGCGTCATTATTTTTATTGTTTATCAATGGTGATCAGTAGCTAGATTTTGTATGTGCGGTTCCATAGAAAAAAATTAAGAGTGATGTCTGTTTCTATACATTATCAGGCGATTGATAGTGAAATTTAAAACGGTTTAGAAGAGTTCAATCCCTCGTGAATAGTAGATAATAGATGCCAAGGACTACAGAATATATAGCTGTTGAAGCTCGATTCTGGTGTGCCTAAATAATAATAAAAAAATAGTTGAAAGTCGTTTTAATGCACGTTTCAAAACGGCTGCCTTGAAAACTAAATACTCGTATTTTGAAAGTCGAAGTTGCTCTCATTCTAGTTTTTTGGTTTTTGTATTCTTGAAATTGAACATTTGTTTCTATTTTTCATCCGATCTTGTCTCTAAAATTTGATAACCATCCTCGGTTTTTTTCTCTCTTTTTTTCCCAGCCGTTGTCATGTCATGTCTTACCGTTTTCAAAAACGACTGCGTATTTTACTTCGTGACGTTATTTTGCCTTTTTCAAGGTTTTCAAGGACTGTATTTAATTTTGCCGTTGGGAATGTAATTTGCTGTGTATACTGGATGAATTTGCAAATAGGCTGTCTGAAGATGAGAGATTTTTTTTAAAAGCCTCCAAGTGTTGAATAAGTCTTTTCAGAATACATAAGTACCTATTTGAAAATTTGCATGAAGGATCCGGAACAACTTGTTTTTGGTGGTGAATTTGGTTGTTTTTTTTTTTTAGTGGTTTTATAAGTCTCGCTTCGGTTGTATTTGATGCGAAATTTAGTCAAAAATCTTAGTTGAACATCGGTGCGAATGCTGCAGATTGAAGACTTTTACGTGTTTTATATTTCAGTGAAATTATAAGTTCACACAATTAGAATTAGGTTACTAAGATCAGCGTGAATGTAGAAGATAGTTGGGCTGATAGCCCAGTAGCTTTATACCCAGCATTGAGACTCGTAGGTTACGAGTTCGAGCCGGGTCGATGTGATATTCCACGTACCCTTAGCTCCTTGAATGATAAGTTTGATACGGTTCTATAGAATATAGAGATTCTCACTCTATATAAAAGGCTTGAAAGCCTTTAAGATATCCGACCGTCTGCCTCTCTTCAAATGATTGTTAAAACTTGAAATAGTCCTACATCTAGAACCCATTTAGAAATTATTCCTCGTTGATATGCCATCGTTGAAAGCTGGTCTTTGATTTCTTGACAAATATTTTCGAGTATTTGTACTCAATCATTTTCTCTCCAGTATTACTGGGTGCCAAAATAAAAAATGTGCGAAATTACTTTTGAGACAGCTTTCGTATTAATTCGTTATATATATGCCTTATTATAATTCCAAAAATTAGCAGGAATGCCTCATTAGAATTCGTGAGTTCTAAGTTTGAATTGCATATACGAGTATATGACTCTTGGTTCATTTGATTCTTATTTACAGTTTTTCAGTTTAGTTCAGTTATAATAATTATGTGTTTACTCGACTACGTTCGTTTGTTCCTACCATTACTTTATGGTGTCCAACCTACACCATGTTGGTATATTTTTTCAATTGTCAGAGCCGTAAGGGTGTGTTTGGTGGAATTTGGGGATACCGTTTTTTTTTTCCGATTCATCAATTTTCGATTGAATCGGACTTGGAAAATCAATTTTTTTGACCGATTTCTTGGATTTCGATCCGATTTTACGTGATAAATCGATCATTTAGAAATCGAAAAATCAAAATTAATGCGGTATTCTCCTAAAATGTGTATTTGTGCCATTCGTGTGAGTAAATTGCAGGTTAATTTTTATAATTGGAAGAAAAATCAAATTTTTAATTAAAAGTTAACTAATAAAAAAAGAGTATAAAAATCAAAAATCGATTTTTCTCAGCCAATTTTTGATTTGATCGATTTTTTAAAGTACAAATTTAATCGATGAAAAATCGATTTCTTATATTTTTGAAAAATCATCATCGGTGGAATTTTCCCCGGACGCCATAATAGTAGCCAAATAGCACCCCTGTATATTTTTTTATATTTTTTTTTTATTTTACAATATTTGTGTTCCCCACGACAGGTGCCTGAGGGTCCAAATGATGGTGGGGGACGATACTTGAAAATATACTCAACTTGAAGCGATACAACAAAAAGAAAGAAAAAAAAAATTCAAGGGGACGAGGTTGGCACTGGGACAGACTAATGGGATCGGCCGCGGAGAGGGCTGTAGGTCAACAGTCAACACCGAGGAGCTCCGAAGTTGAGGGGTTTAATAGTCTAGGGTTGAACCAGATGCCCTATGGGCAAAATATTTTGAAAACGGATCCGTTTTATTCCGGGTTATAATCCGTTTCTGGATTATAACCCGGAATTTTCCTGTTTTCCGGCTTCTAAAACGGATTTCGAACGGATTGTAATCAGTCTTGCCGGAAATGAGTCCGGATTATTTTCCGTGAAGGCTGTTTTATCATATTTGTTGGCCCGGGTTATAATCCGTGAAACCGTTTTACAAACGGATTTAGAAAAATTGCCCAAAAATTATCACTGATTATAATCAGGAAATCCGTTTGTAAAACGGATTTGGAAAAATAATCAAGATGACAAAAAATATCTGCAAATTTTCAGATCCGATGGTCGAAAATAAAAACGGACTGACAACGGATAAAATTCTCATTTTCCGGATCATTTTCTCATTTTTAGCCCATCGGGTGACTGCTCATGCGCACGGGAGCACCGTAAGAGAAACGGATCCCTATAAGGATGTATTGATGTTGCAAAATTCTAGGATTCTTATAAAGGCTATATGCAAGTTTTTTAATGTGATATTTGGTTGGGGGTAAACCGGTGTGCTAATGCCTCATCACTTCTCCACCAAAAATCACTTTTTAAATCAGGCAAAATCCAGAATACTTATCAACGTAGACGGAAGTCATAATGGTAGTCCTGTTTATAATATTATAATTTTGAAGATAAGCTCACTACCAAAATATTAGATACGGGCTTTTTATAGCGATTCTCATGCTAAAAAAATATACTTATACATAATTATGTGCAAATTACGTTTGCATCGATCGTTTATTGCACTATTATTGCCGCGTCATAATAGTCGTATGAGTATAGTTTTACGAATTGTGCGAAAAAATTTAGCTGCAATTTGATGAAAATTAGTGGTCTTTACGTGCGCACCATTCGCCAAGTTGAGTTTTGGCTGTGCTAAAAGTGCGCTTCACTGCTAGAAGATGGTGGTGAAGTCGATATAATCGTTGTTGTCATGATGTCCTCAAAGATTAACTTCTTTCACGTATATGGCTGCCTATACGTCGTCTCATTTGTCGTACATATCAGAGAGCAGACCCATGACGTGCTGCTAATTTTTCGTCAAAACTGCTGTGTGGCTATAACCATATCGTCGAACTAATTCTGCCAGAACTTTTTGAAAGACGTGCTCTATCTTCTAATCTCGCCGAGCTACAAACAATAGCCACATTGCCACTCTAATTGATGAGTGTGTATATGTACTCGCGGCTTTGGGCGAGGAGAAAAACTTTTCGGTTGTACCCAGCTGGGCGTCTGCGAGTCGCTGATGTATTGAATTTTTCTGCTCGGGTCGAAAAAGTTGGGGCCGAAGTTTTCACGACAAGAAGTCGAATTCTGCCACGTATAGAATACGAGTATACATAAAATAAAAGGTTATATTTACTTGCGAAAAAAGTATACGTATATAAGAAAATCTGTTCGTATATAGTACACGTCTGAGCTGAATTTTTTGTATATTATTTGCCCCCTTAACCCGTTCGCAGTTGGAAAGTATTGATTTAAGTCGTATATTGTCGTATTCGTCCTGTTTGTGTAGAGTAAATTTATTATTGCCATTTTTGCGGTTGCGAATTTGGACGTGAAAAGTTGATCAGTACGTGTCTGAAAGTTTTTTGGCCAATATTCAACGAAGGCGATATACAGTATACAGCAGGAAAATATTGCTCTAAAAGTGGTGACGAATGATGAGTTACAAATTTCAACCTGCTTTTTCGGTATCCGCTATATCCACTCGAAGGTTTGCATTTTTTTTTTTTTTTGGAACATGAACTCTCTTTTCTAAATACGAGTATTCGTATACAAATTTGTACGAAGAAAACGTTAAACTTTGGGCAAGGTCGAATTCGATGTATGTTGTATTTTTAGGTTGCGTTTTTACTGCCATCGGTTATGGCTTCCTGTTTTTTTTTTTTTTTTAATTAATGTTATAAAAATATGGCTAACGATTGCGGACGATTTTGGAAACCACTTGACAATTAAATCGTTCGTATTAATTACTGGTATTTCGATAAGGTAATTAAACGTCGATCAAAGTTGTGGGTTCAGAATTTGTTGACTAAGTATTTGGGGAACAGTTCGAAAGACAGGGAGTAAAGAGTGAATAATTCAGGTAAAACGTGACAAGCTTTTAAATTGCCGTATACGCTAATAAAAGTACGATTAAAGAATGATGAATGACTTGTGGGGCTGTGATGACGTTTTGGTCTTTAAAATAAGTTAACTACAGCTGGTTAATTGTGAGCTTAGAAAAATATTATATTATATTTTAATCTGTGATTTGACCGAAAAAAACAGTGAGGGTTGATTATCTGATTGGTTATTCTGAAAGTTTTGTATGTATAAGCACTAGCAAGTTCTAAACCACTTCACTTGGAAACCGCGCTCTCAACCCAAATTGTTGCAAATTCCTAAATTCCTGCTTGGAGCCAAAAAAATCTTTTAAGCTAAAAAAAAAATCCCTGAAACTGGGATTTCAATTGAAAATTTTTGGATTTTAATATAATTGTCTGGAGAATTTTAACTTGAATATTTGATTCGGAAAAATACAATTTGAAACTACAATGATAAAATACCGAATAACATCTCTTATGTGAATAATAATTGGGAAAATGTGACAAAGTCCTCATAATAAAAATAGTTAGAAAAAAAAATCTTAAGACCACAAAATCCCTAGATTTCCTAATATTCTTTAAAAAATCCCTGAAATTCGAAAATATCCCTGGTTTTATCGCTGATATTTTTCAAAATAGTAAAAAATCCCTAGTTTCATGCAAGGATCAATCCCTCCAGTTGGCATCCCTGCTTGGAAAGTTTCTAGATGCTCTATAGTCGATTAGAGAAATGCCAATAGAGAGTTCAGAGATGACATCAAAATTATAGTTGACATTTCGCTGATGGTTGGCTTTTATCTTCAAATTGATTATTTGATAACTCGATGGTTGATTTTGGTGATCTGTGATTGGTGAATGATAAATGTCCAACAGTGAGATGTGAATATAAAGAAACACTCTTAGTACAACCAGTAATACTCCGTTTTAGCCGATCATACAGATACTGTGAAGGCGGTGCCACACTGAATAAATTGATTTTTCAAAATCGAAAAAATTTTAACCAAGCCCTTTTTTGTTGTAATAGAAATCCGAAGAAGAGGATTCTGCCCCATGCTCTCGCGTAAGTGCGCCACTGTCAAGCGCTTGGGTAGTTGGAATATTCCAAAATATTGGTCAAATGTTAGGAAAGCATATTATAGTTTGATGTCGTTGATGTGACTATAGTTTTTGGAACATTATTTGAAAGGGTAATATGTAAAATTCAAATCCCAAAATTAGGTTGCGTTTTACTCGCATAATTTCGTAACATAAGAATCGTTCGAGTGAATGAGTAAGGAAAGCACGTCCTTAGATGTTGAAAGTGAAATTTTTCCATAAAAAAATTTATCTCTGACAATGATCGTGCTATTCACGAATCATGGGGAAATTATGTAGTGTTCCACCAAGATTACGAAAATGGAAATCTTTGTCGAGTATCGTACGAGAGCTTTCGAATCTTTCCTATGAACCTCCGAATTTCTGCGAGATAGTGGTTTTGATTTTGGTCCCCATAATACGTGAACTAGATAATTTTTTTACTATTAAATGGGATAAGTTTCGAAAAAGTTTCCATTTTATGAATCACAATAAATTTGTAACTATTATTATGTAAAATCGATCACCTGCGAGTACTGGCTAATGACCTGTCTACTCGTGGAAAAATTCACAGCGATTAGTCTACGGAATTTTCTCTTTGGCTGACGAACTCCCATCTTTCTGGCCCATGCCAATTTTTCAATAAACTGGAAATTGATCAAATTGGTCGTTTATTGTTACCTAGAAAAAGAAAAAGTAGGTGAAAAAAACCTTAGGGAAATTTTTTACTTTTTTATAACCGGATATACCTATCATCTGTTTTTTCTCGCCAAAACAAAAAAAGAACCTTCTTCAATAATATATTTCCTGAATCGAAGCTACCGAAGGCTCGTATATATGTACAAGATCTTTTTTATCGTATGGAACTTTTAATTTTTTTTTAAATATGTTTTTTTATGTGGATTAGTTTCTGTTCGATGCATTTTTCGACTAACCATCTTGTATCTTTTTCTCTTTTTTCAGTATCAAGTTGCTCAGTTATTTTCTGTAGCAGAAGCCAGTAAAAATGAAACCGGTGGTGGAGAAGGTATCGAAGTGCTGAAAAATGAACCTTTCAGTAACCATCCTCTTCTAGGTGGAAGGTATTCCAGTGGACAGTACACCTATAAAATTTATCATTTAGCTAGGTGAGATTCAATAAATTAAATTTATGATTCACCGCTACACAGCTGGTGAATGAAACGTGCACTTGAATGAAACTAGTGGTTGTTGGTGCACAGTTTCATTGTTGTTTAAAATTGTATTCCAATAGACAAATTATCCGTCCTGTAGAAACTGGCACATTTTGCCACGAGATCAATATTCCAATCCGATCCGTAGCCAGAATAAAATTCCGAGTGAGGCATGCTGCACAATTTTTTTATGACTTGAAAATTGAGCGATAAATGGTTTTGATTAGAAAATTTATTGAGAAATTAAAAAACATCGTTAAATGGATTTCTTGATTTTTTTGAAAAATCATAAAAGAATTGAAAATTTTATGGGGCAGGCAAAGAGCTTTGACAGGGAGACTGCTCACCACCACCCACCCTCCACCCCGCTACGGACTCATTATAATTTCCTCTTTTACTTTTTATTTTATTCATTAATAACAACAGCAGACACACTGTCGATTCATCATCATCATTAATTTATTTTTGAATTTGATCGATTAATCCATTGCAGAAAGCTTTCTTCTATTTGCGAAAACAATTAGAATATTCGTTATCGATTTTTTAGTAAGACAATAAAATTGCGCTCGTAATCGCAAAGACTTTAATGACGTGTTCGCTGTCTATAACTAATTTAAGCCATGCGGTATAATTCCTTGAAAAAACATCACTTCATTTTATTACCTTTTAGAAGTAATTTGGTTTACTATAATATTAAGGTTGAACCTACTAGCATGGAATATGCTTTATCTTTAATTTGTTTGTCGTGTTTAGCCGGAAAAAGGTGAACGAGTAATTAAAAGTGTGTGCGCTCAGCACACACACAGCTGACGATATAGTGTGACACGTTTGCATAGTAAGTCTGCTCGTGTGTAGTGTCCCTTTCAATATTTTGAAAGCGTGGGTTAGATTAGGATTTTTTTCTTTTTTTCTATTTTTCGTCTTCGAAATCTAATATTTACAGGCCACGATGAAACACGATTTTACGTAACAGGATTTTAGTTAGAAATAGTTTTAAGAAAGAAGGGGCAAAATGAACTATTTTTTGTGTTACTTTCCTAAGTCAACATTTTTGGATAAAATAGCATCAATCAATTACTCCACAACCACCTCCTCCACCACCACTTCGATTAGAAGTATCCGAAAAAAAATCCTGTACAAGTATTAATTTTTCCTTTATACCTACATATTATACTCGTATATATGTATTTTCTTTTAGAAATCCCTGCTAGTTTCTTCGACACAATTTTCTATTTCGCTCGCCAAATTTTGCAGCTACCTAACGTCAGTTTCGGTATTTTTCGGGGAAAATTGTAGTGGTAAACCAGTTTTTTCTCTCTTTTTGTTTTACTCACTCTGCTGAAACCTGAATCAAGGTAGTGCGTCCGCAAAACTGGTTTTAGCGATCATTTCTCTCGGATAATTGAAGGTCGTGTATGAAATATGTATTAAAATAATTAAAAAGATTAATAATAAATTTAAATTTCTCATTCGTGATTGCGGAAATTTGCTATCAAAATGCTGATCAAGAATTTTTATATCTGATCGATGATTCATTATAAACGCGTTGAATGTTTTATTTATCTGATTTATATTTGAAGGAGAAAAATAATGCTAAATAAGTAAATTGCCCTTTCTTTTTCGTATCCCACTTATGTTCATCAGAAGATGAGTATTTTAGCTGAATAAAATTTTGCACTGTAAATTTGATTAACCTGTTGAATTCAATAAATCATGTAAGTTCAGTGGATGTAATTTTCAAATGCTTTTATTTGATTAAATTTGAGAGCAGAGATCAGAGTTAGTGTAACAAAACTGGAGTGCGTGAAAGAAAAAGTTAGATTCCTAGACTTTGAAAAAATTCAACTGGAGTGCGTATGACGATGAAAGTTTTCACCTAAAAAGTATTTTTAATTAGGTACATTATTAGCATTGTCGAAATTACTCCTTTTATTGAGTAATATGAAGTGGAATAATATTCTTTTTGGGTGTCTAGCTGTCCACTGGCCATTATATCAATTTCTCAACTCCGCAATTTCTTTACGGAGTTTCCTTTGAATTATTTATTTTAATTCTCAAAAAATCATAAATTACTGTACCCAATTTATATGAAAAATGGGAGTCGTTGACCTCGGAGTTAGTGCATGTTTGTAGAAAGGTGCCAAAAAACTGCCGAAGTGTTAGAGTCATTTGGTTAAATTTTCCGTTCAATTGGTCACCGGTGTTTGTAATACCGGCCCTTAGCCGCTCAAAGCTCCAAAATCGTACAAATTCAGCTTTAACCATGCAGTTGCGGAGACCTTATTGTCTTAAACTTGTATCATAATGTGTATGCGCAATCGTCGAGAACATAGATTCCACCATTTTATAAAATAATGGTCGAGCTCTTATTATTGCATGAAGAACGCGTTTGAAATTAAGTATCCAGTGTCTTAAGTTATGATCCAAGTTTGAATATTGCCCCAATGAATGAAACCGTAGTTGAGGGTCGGATAGTTTTTTTGTCGTCCAAAGGCTTTAAAAATGTTAATATCTTAGATCCATATAATTATACTGCATATCAGGACAAGGAGGAAATTTTGCAGGATAGCATTTTTAAAGTTTGCTAATGTATTTCACTAATTTTTCGTTTCAACCTTAATCTATTTACGGATAATATTGTAGTTTTATAATAATTATATAATATGCAAATATAAAAATTTTTGGTCAGCTCGTCTAGTGACTAAGCTTTTCCAAACATCGGTTATTCGGTTTCATTTGGAAAACATTTCAATTTTCAAGTGTTTTTTTTTTCTTTTCTTCCTCGTAGAATTAAACCGGTTCCTCTCGCGGCTTGAGTTTTATTTCCTTGATTTTTCCCGCTCGTCCTGTTCTTATCAGCGCAGTGAAAGAAACAGAGGAAAAAAATGGAACTCGGTGTAAAAATTAAATTACTGATGGAAAATCTAAGTCAGGTATAACACATAAGTGAGGTTTACGAGAGAAGGTCCCATTGATGTTTGACATTTTCACTTTCGTGAAACTTGGTTTTTATACGTAGAATATACTCATCGTAATTTTTTTCTCGGAAGAAGGAATTTTGAATCAAATGATTACTATTACTCGGTGAAACGTACTCGTATTTTGTTTCGCAATTTACAAGATATTTATTTTTTCATTGAAAAATGAGTAAAATATTAGTTTGCAGTACACCAATTTTTAATTACATCTCTTTTCTATTCTAAAGCAGTATAACAACTAGACTAAAGCTAAATTTTTCTGTAGAGCTACTTTTTCATTCTAAAATACCTTTTACTGCTGTACGCCTTTATGGATTGTTCTGCGAAAGTATTGTTTTATTAGTGTGAAGTCCACCTACGCATTTCTCTCAATGGAAGAGTGGGCCTATCTATTCTGTATCGTTTTCCTCGCTCGTGTTTTTTGGAAATCTTCGTTTTTCGAAACAAATTTCTCGTTATTGAGAATAGATTTCTGATCCTTTCATCGTACGATTTTCTCTAAAATTCTCGTAAACTGTTTCTATTCATTTGTTTGTTTGTGTTTTTTTTTTCGTATAAATCCTAAAGAGTATGGTAGAATGTTCCTTTTCAGCCCACTCGTGGGTAAACGCTGCCCACCTTTCGTCGGTACTTCTGAAATTATATACGAGTATACTTTTCATGGCAAAACTTAAGTAGGTATAATATTTTTTTCGTCGTATAGTCGTCCGTAATTGAATTGAATTTCATCGCAGTGTGAAAAAAAGATCGGAGGGTGTTTCGACGAATTTCGAGTTCCATTTCCCCGCTTGAATTTGCTCTAGTCCTCCGCGCTGGAGGCAATTTTCATTTATCGGAATAGAATACCGATTCCCATTGAAAATAATTGCGATTTATAAACTTGGTGTTACTGGAAGTAGAACCCTACAGTCGTTTTGGTTTTTTAAAACGTGTACATGGATGGTCGACGAAGCGAATAAAATTTCATTCTACAATTTCAGCCTCAAAATTTATGGTTTAGGAGCAAACATCGCTGCCAGATAAGAGTCGAAACCTTTATATATTATGTTACATTCGCTTAACCGTGGGGTATGTTATGGTTTAAACCTCCCTCCCCCCCCCTTTCTTCCTCAATCTTAGTTCGGTTTTACCAATCCTCTATTTTTTTTTAGGGAATGTTTCGCTGCCAATCGTTGGTTATTGAATTATTTACTTTTCTAGAAAGCCAATTTTTTCGTTAGGTCATTATCAATTATTTACAATTTTATTGGATGTATTTGTGACCGAGTTGTCGAAAGTCGAAACATGAAGTTTTTGGCGCAATCATTTGTCTCTTTCGAGTCGAGTTACCTGGGTATTAGTTCTGTGTATTATACGGTTGAAAAAAGAAAACACCTAGTCTCAACTTTTTAAGCAGTAATGGGATTTTACTTCGTCAAATATTTTGGCGAAGGCTGTAATATACCTTACAAACTCGAAGGTTGATATGATTTAACCCGGAGAACTATTAAAGCAAACTTTTATTTCGCTTAATTAATTGTTTCTTACAGAGATGAGTTTGTAAATTAAATTTTATCCACGTCGATGAGAAAATTTTGACTTGTTTCAAGGGGTTCCCTTACCTACAGACTATCGGCAGATTTTACTATGCTTGAAGCTTTAATTGTTTAATTAATCTATTTATATCTTACGTATAATATATATAATATACTCGTGAACGGTCTAATGCAAAAGATGGAAATGTCTAATCAAATTTTATAGAAACGCTGAGAAATGTCATTAGCGACGTATAATATGGGCTTTTGAACCTTTTTAGAAGTATTCAAAAAATGCGACTTATCTGCTTTTTGCAAAAGACTTTTCACCCTGACATAGCACAGATTGATAAATTCTTTAATATTATGGAATTCTTTTTTTCTTCTTTTGCAGCAAAGTTCCCAGCATTATTAAATTAATAGCTCCAAGAGGCTCACTCGAAATCCACGAAGAAGCATGGAATGCTTATCCTTATTGTCGAACAGTGATAACGGTAAAATGATTCCATATTATTTATCGTACAATTTTATTTCATTTTTTTTTTTTTTTTGGCAATTCTATCGATCCTTGATTGGTGCAAAAGTTTGCCTTTGTGAACTGACTCTTCTCACTAACAGAAACCGTAAATACATGCAGTAAAATTAATTTGTTTCGTAGAATCCAAATTTCATGGGAGAGAAATTCACAATCGTCATTGAAACGTTGCACGCTCCTGATCGAGGAGACCATGAAAATGTGAGTGAAAAATTTATGACGAGGAAAATAAAATGTTGGAAAATGGCGGGAAAAAGGAAAGGGGCGAAATTAATTACGCGGAAAAAGTGTATTGGTGGTTTGATAGGTTCTTTTTGCTTTCTTCTTCTCTCGCATGGGTTTTTCTTCTTCCTTTTCCATATTATTTTTCTGTAATATTTTTTTCTTTTTTTCTTTGTGTTTGTGTTTGGTGTTTATGAAAATTCATTCTTGGTAATCATTTTTGAATTTCTCGTTTTTTTCTTCTTTTTTTTTATTCATTTTATCATTCCCCCAGTTTTTTTTTTTGTAAGGGTACTCGGGATTAGTCCACGATACCCTGATTTTTCTTCTTGATGGATATTTTCACCCCTTTCGCCCCCCAAAAACTGTAACCTGCATGAATACTTGATCTCAAAATCTTATAGTAGTAGTTGAAATATTTTCATTTATTTGGTTTTTGTATTTTTGTGTTTCTAAAAATGAGTTTCAATGCGTGTCAAGGAAATAATTTACTTACCTAAAAACCCATTTTTATCGTCTGACTGTGAATCTGGCTGAGGGTGTTCTACAACCTTGCTGTTTCTTTTGCAGGACGTTTACCATACTACATCTTATTTCTCGAGCTGAAAACGTTCATTCATAATCTTTTAAAATATTCCCCTGTTGGCTTCGAGTTTTGGGAAGTCTTTTAGCGGTAGCAAATAAATTCTGTTTCTGTTACTCGACGCTTCTATCTGGAAGCGCACAAAATTGTTGATAAAATATACTTTTAAGCTGCGCGTTGAAATTATCTTCTTTCAGACTGAATAAACTAAAATAAAGTTTCGAACGACGAATTTATGTTGACAAATATTTTTCAAACATTATTGTCGAAAGAAGAAGATTTACAACTGTGGCTATAAATGAAAAAGGAAAAATCTAACTTCTTCGGGTCGTAAATGTACACAGAAATGAATTGCTATTTCCGAACATCTAGAAGTTAGTCCTGTAATCGTAGAATCTCAAATTTTCCCTTCGGAATTTGTATGGGCTTTAGGCTTTTGACATTGAACTACAAAATCTAGAGTTTTATGTTCGCCAACATTTGAGCCGTATAAATATTCTGTTATTCGGATTCTGTTGTAGACTCAGTTGACTGAGAAGCTTTTTGTTTAGCTCGGGGGAGCAAACTACCCCTTCCCATAAGTACGAAAAAGTTTTCTTTTGTTAACTCGTATGAAACTCTTTTCATCTCTTGGGTCTTAGGGCAATTAATTTTCTTCATCTACTTCGACGTACCTAATAATTCTTTTGTAGATAAGCCTTTTCTCTTATTTTTTTTCTCCTTATTCTTTCTTCGTTTATTTTATATGTGTCTCATGTTCCAGTTCCAGTGTTGACTACAGTAATAGAATTTTAATGTAGATGAAGCGAATGAAGGTCTGGTATTCAAATTTTCTTCCTGTGTTTTATCAATCCTAATGCCTATTGTGGGAGCAGTGATGAGCAAAATTTTGTAAAAGAAGGACGTGTATGATTGTTGTGTATAACCCAAATCTTCGAGTTTTTGTTGCCGAATGATGAGATTCATCTTTGCGAAAACCAGCTCATTTTTAATTTTTTTATAATTTGATTCGACTTAATCAATTAACTTCGTTGAGCAGCACTTTTGCTTGTTAATGAATTAAGTTTCGTCTCAAAAGTAAAATTGTTCAAAAAAAGTGCTAGAGCTTTTTCCTGATTGACCAATTTTCCGAGGGGAAAAAAAAAAAAATATTTCAATTACCTGGCGCAGAAAATTAGGTTTTGAAATGAAAAGAAAATAAAAAGCCTGCAACGATGCAACGAATTTTCTCCGTTTATTTTTAGCTTGTTTTCGTAGAACACTAGTTCTGTTTTTTTTTTTTTTTTTTTTGTAAAATATATGTTCATATTATAAACAAGATAGTCGTTTACTCGCGTAACAAGGGATAAAGTTTTAATTAAAAAGCATCAGAAAAATGTGTTTTTCCAAGATTACGAAGAATTTTTTACACTTTTTCTTCGTACTCGATTGTTTTAATATTTTTGCAAAAACTAGAGAAAATTAATGTGAATAAACACGAAGGTTTTTTTTTTTTTATCGGGAAACCTGCTCATTTTTCTTATCAACCAGTTACTCCCAAAGGTCCAAAGTACCAATGAACTTTCCTCGTCTCCTTCATCCTGTTCTTCCGGTAGAATTGCTGCGTTTTAAAGAGAGTTTCTGTGTAATTTTTTACACATTATTCATTTATTCATTTCATCATATTTTGGTGTTTGGTTTTTGATACTTTGTTATCGGTGACGGCCGTTCTACGTTTTGGCAACTGAATATCATTTTTACACATCGTTTAGAATCCCGGTTATATGAAAGAAAATTTCTCCATTATCGTTGAATCTTATCATATAGCTGACAGAGGAGAACAGGAAAACGTGAGACACATTTAAATCAACTTTGAAAAAAAAAATTTTAACATATTTTAATTTTTGTTATCGGTGGATATGTTGTTGTTACATTGTAGAAACTAATTTAGTGTATCGCTGTAATAATTGCATGAGTAAATGGGCTTGTTGCACTGTATACGAAAGACTGCTGAAATGGCTGCAACCAGTATTAAGAGTTGGAAATTTTTTTAAAAGTGTGCCAAAAAATTGACATTAATTGAAAATGTTTCTCAATTCGTTTCCTTCCTGTAGATATTTTGGTGTTTGTTGAATCATAAAATGTTATATTTTTGCCAGGCATTATAATCATATCGTCGTTTTCGCATGTCTGTAATCAGACCTAAGTCCCTTACCATTGAAGCCTTTCACTTTTTGGTAGCTGAAGAAGATGAAAGGAATTGTATATTAAACAGTTTTGTCTCATAATGAGATTTTATCTAAGCGAATTATCTCCGCAGTTGAAGAATAGCATATTCTTCTCTTCATCAGTTCTCTCGTCAGTTTAACCGCAGGTTTACCAAGTTCTCGAAATTCATTATCTTTCAACAATTCTTAATTAATGTTTTGTTTTTATGATTAAAAGAAGGCAGATTTCCTGGCTTTTTTCATATTTTAATCAAAATATTTGAAAGGAATAATTTTTTTTTTCTTGTCGAGTTAATCCCTTATTTTAATTTTTGTTTTTCCAATTTTTCGACCGACCCTTTCACTGCACCCCTTTTTTGTATCATTCGTACGCTTTTTTCTCGTTCCAATAAAATCGTTTCTACATGAACCCTGAATTTTAATCAGTTTTTTTTCTAACCCCCTATTATTTTAGTTGAAAAATGTTTACTCGTCATTTACTTTCATTGGAGGTCGTCTTTTTCCCTTAGAAAATTAGGTACTTTTATTCGTAATTCAAAGAATATAATTTTCGATTTTTAGATCGCAAATTAAGGTTTCAGCGAAAGCAACCAAACTTACTTTCTCTGGCCGGGGAAGGGGGGTTAAAATTAGATTCATACGATAATTCTTTAATAGAGAAAATATTTATAAGCTAGCTGTTGGAGGTTCGCAATGACGTCTTTTATTCACTTTTGTCAAAATCCACGAATAGCTTGCGTTGAATTATTATCAGAAGCGTCTGACTGAATATCTTGCCCCTCCTGTGCACATACGTAGAACCAAGTGAATAACACCCCAAGGTTCTGTAAAATTTATTTACTATTATATTGAATTACGAAGAAACTGAAAACGGTTTTGGCAGACATAATGCATGTATATGTTTGCTGTTTTTTATTCGCAATTTTCCTTTAGTTAGTCATTTTTATCGACATAGATGTGGCATTTACTACCCTTCCTCTTTTGCAAATGTCGTGTTCTATAAGGATAAAGCTTTTGATGTTTACGTATAAAAGTTTTTCGCTCGGGAAAAAAAAAGTGAATTCATACGACTTTCTCTTTTCTTCTTTTTTTCCCCTCATAAGTTTTTTTTTTTTTTTTTGTGAAGCGACGACGATAATGATTCTCGACTTCTTGAAAAGGGTGAAAAAAACATTTTCAAAAGGTATGAAAAAAGTAAATATCATCGAGTTTAATTTTAGTTAGGTATATTTTTGCGTTTTTCTATAATGGTTTCGAAAATTGGTCTTTGCCATGGTCTATAAACTCGTAGCAGCCAATTTCACATGTCTTTATCGTTCGAATCTGTAGATAATATGATATTATTTGTTTTTCATTTTCTCTATCGAA
This sequence comes from Parthenolecanium corni, assembly GCA_038050395.1. Taxonomy (NCBI): domain Eukaryota; kingdom Metazoa; phylum Arthropoda; class Insecta; order Hemiptera; family Coccidae; genus Parthenolecanium; species Parthenolecanium corni. The sequence continues at coordinate 2,617,106 of JBBCAQ010000014.1, read as the reverse complement.
TGTAACCTCTAACATGTAGATGAAGCGTCTATATAGTTGCGTGCACGAGCAGGTTCACGGATTTACTGGGCACGTGCACGATTATTGGCGATCTTTCAAGGGGTTGTTTTATTGGGCCGTTTTCGTTCTTGTAACTGTACGAGTACATACCGTGAAAAGTGCTGTCCAAGTTTTCTATGTCGACCGAAAATAACTATAATGAGCGAAGAAAATGGAAAATGAAAGTAAAAGCAAAAACGATTTGGGCTTTAAATGGCACCTTAAATACAACGATTATAGCTATTACTATTAGCAGCGAAAAGACCCGATTTTTTCTCGATTTTTCTGTAATTTTGGTCATTCTTTCCATAAATAACTTTTGGTCAGTGACCCAATTTCCTAACGCTCATGTTAGTTCACCTTGAAACGTTGAATTTTAGAAATTCCGACCTCCATCTCTGGATCAAACGAATAAAGAATGGGTACATTTTTAAGTAATTATACGTAAATTTTGGTGAATACGTAAGATAAATAGTTACTATATTTTCTATTGAAAATTGTATGGAATTTTAAAAATTTGTCATTTAAAACAAGCTGTGAAAAATGAATGAAGTCAGTTGTAGAAACATAGGCTAATATCGTTATCTTGAACAAAAAAAGCGCAACATGATTATATTAAATTTAGTCTTACCATATTTTAAAAGTTGTCTTTCCATCAGGTTGAAATGTTTTCTTTCTTTCTTTCTTTTTTCTTTTTTTTTTGCTGCTCGCTGATACAAATTTTTGGGTCAGCGATGGCAAAAATGAATTTTATGATTCCCAAATAGTCAAAAATAGATGAATCTCTTTTGGACTTGAACATGAAAATAATCTTTTTGGTACCTATTTAAAAAACAACATTTCTGTCCTATTAAAGCTGTGATGTTGTTGACTGGTGTACCAAAAATTCAATTTAAATGTTATTTTCAACTTATTAACATTTTACAATAATTAATTGAAAATATTTTTTAGATTTTGTGTCAAATCATTTTTTCGGTTCTCAAGTTTTTCTCTTTTTTCCGCTTTCAATTTTTATTTCAATATTTTGGGTTCGAAGGTGGTACTATTATGAGATCTATAGTTATGCCTTTTTAAAATAAATTCGCCCGTGGCAACAGCCGTAATGGTAGTGGCTTTTTTTCTTTTAATTGTCCTTAAAATGGATTCTCTGTGAATAAAATTTGTTCTTTTTTTTTGCTTTCGCCTCGTTGCTACGATCTTCGTTCGCAAATGACAACACCTTCGAACACTCGAGGACGTATAGCTTGGAAACTTTCAATGAAAACAGCATACGCTTACGGTGCAGCTATGCGGTATTATGAGAACTTTCCTCTATTCGTATTCATTCCCACCTTTTGTAATCGTATATTTTTGTACCTTTAGATGACTGAAAAACACGTTCGAATGTACCCAATTAAGTCTTATAATTTTCCATTTTCTTCGTTTCGAGTTCCAACAAGTTTTACGGTCGTTTGTTTGAAATTTTACCATTCACGTAGACGCGATGTACCTTGAAAATTAAAAATTGTCAGCATTTATTTCACGAGTACAAACTCACGTTACTCTACCCATACGAACGTATTTTAAATAGTAGACGTTTGCCAGCGTAATAATGTAATATTTTCATAATACGTTTATTTCGTATATATCTGGTTAATGGTGTACTTTTTTTTTTCTTCTATTTTCAACATCAAGGTTCACGAGTTACCACCAGAAAAATTAAAGCAAAGAGAAGTCGTCCGTATAGATATAAGTAATGATCCAGTAGCTCCAAATGACTACAAAGCCGATGAAGATCCGTCGAAATTCAGAAGTAAAAAAACGAACAGAGGGCCGCTTACCGGAAATTGGATCGAAAGAGTATGTTTTGGCATTATTGTTGATAAAATACGTAAAATTCTAAATCGAACTTCGTGAAGATAAGTTTGATACCTATATATTATTGGCAAAGTGCAGAATGCTGACTTGAAGGTAGTATATTATGCTCTGACTAAGGCTTTCAGATCTGGCGAGTCTTTGTTTGGTCTCGGTATCATCCTTATGACGTATTTCAAATTTCCTGAATGAAATATGAAGGCATGTCTTTTTTTATTCCTTTTTTTTATGCTGATGAAAAACAGAAGGCAATGTAAAATCCTTATTATATGAAGAATGAGAAAAGAGAATATTATCGTAGTTTTACGAGGGAAAAACCGAATTATCTGGAGTATACAATTTTCAGTCAAAACGGTAGCTTTTAGTTTCTTGTTTGAAGAAAGTTTGTAGAAGGAGCAAACTATTCTATAACGTTTTATAAAAACTTGTTATTCATTATTTTTTAAGAAAGAATTGTTGAATATTTCTGTTTGAAAAACCGAAAACGTAAAAGACTTCATTTTTACTACGCAAAAAATTAGTTCTTTTATGTAACTCGGTGCGAAACAAAAATCCCAATCGATAGTATACAGCGTATGATCCTTTGAAACTCTGAAAATCTGAAATGTTCTTTTTGAATGAGGAACTAGATACTTGACTGTGTTCACGTTGTACTAATTATTTCATTTTTGCGCCACATAGCAAGACTTCTCTTTTGTTTCATTCGTTTAGCCTGTTGGAAGATCCAATCATTTTAAAGTGGTTAGTTCTTCTCCTCTATGAAGACTCAAATTATCTCTTCGATAAGTGTTGTATGAGCAGTTTTGAATGAACGTTTTGAGGATACGTGTATTACTGTAATCATTTGTAATTTGGTGGAAAAAAATAAAGTTGGTCTGTGGATAGTTTTCTAACAGGCAAAAAACCGGAAGATTGATTAAAGTTGGTAAATTTTGCGTTTAGCGTCTAAAATTTCGAGAGAAATTTTAATTTTATTTGGCCAAAACGTGTATACCAACAAGTCTGATGGGTTTCGTGCATTGGTGTTGCTTCTCGTTGCCTGCTTTCCATGCTAAAATTTTCTCCTATTCTCAACCCACGCGAGTAGCCAAATTAGTTTGCATTGGTCTGCACTAAGGTTCATTTTGATCCGACCGAAGAGAAGACCTGTCTCGTTCCTGTCAAGTTGGGGTCGAATGATGGACAGTTTGATTCGTATTTTGCGAATTCATCCAGACGTAGATATTAAATCATAATATTATCTCCGTTTCCCTTCGCTGCTGATTAATTGCTCGCCTCGAATGGAGCGGTAGCAGGCATTGTGACCCGGAAATCCATTCATTAGCATCTCGCAATGCGTTTTTCTACTTGTCACGTTAATCAGCTGATTAATTACCATCGTTGTTTCACGATTATGGAATTATTTTATACTTTCGCGAATTACGAATAAGTAATTGGCATTCGAATTACCGCCTTATATATTGTTGATTATTCTCTCTGCTCCAGAAACCCGTTGAAATTGAATGAATCGAAGATAAAACATTTTTTTCATCTTTTGAAAATTTTCTATTGAATGGAACGTGAGTGATATTTTGGCTTATTTTGTTTTCATCACTTTTTGTTCGACGTAGTCGTCGAAGACCAAAGTCAATAACCCTTAGCCGCAGTCTTTATATTTTTTAAAATGCGCTTTCAAGAACTTTTCAACGTGTATTTAACTTTTTATAAAAGTGGAAATACTTTTCAAAGTGTTAGACCTTACTTTCCCCTTCCACAAGACTGCCCACGACAAATTAATATTATTTTGATTCTTTCCGCCTGTCGAATTATGCATAATTATAGTATTGGCAGAACTGCAAGTTTTTTGAAAGAGCAAAACTGGCTGTAAATTTGGATGTCGACTTGTCGAGTTGATTTAGGTGGACTAAATGTGATTACCCTTGAAAGTGAATGCAGTATACGATTTTCAAATTCTACATGTGATTGCAAGTAGGTGTTTTTTGTTCTTACAGCATTTCTTCTTTTTTTTTTTTTGAAAAGAAAAAACCAGCTGTGGAATTTTTTAATATTTTTTCCTGAATATTGACCCCGTTGAACTGGTCGAGAATTGTGGTAGTGATTGTTATAAAAAAATGAAATCAAGTATATTTCTGTCGAAAAGAAATTGTTGAAAATTGGTCGCTTTTGTGGTTTACTAATTTAAAGTTGAATGTCTGTATTGCCGAAGTTTTAGCGAGGAAGTGATGTAAGATATTTGAATTTGCTTTTTATTACTTTTTTTCAATTAGAGTTACAAAGATGAACAGTTTATGAAGCGTCACAATATTTTCTAAACTTAAAAAGTTGACGAGGTTACTGGGCCATATCAGTTCTCCAAAGAAACAACAAAAAAGACGAATTTCTGTGCCTCTCCGCTAAATGTTTTGTGTCTTCTCATAAACTGTCCTTGAAATTTTTTCAAACCGAGTAAAAAAATTATCATTTGAGTCAAATTTCTTGCATTGCTAAAAATTGACGCCTCAACCTGCTAAAGCTGTCTGTACTTCATCAATGCACAATTCTCATTATTATGTGCAAACATCAGTTCTATAATCTTTACAAATATCTGAGTTTACATTGTGAGCCCTCATCAATCGATTGTTTCAATTCGACAGGTGGTTATAACCTTATTCGTTGTCTCTGTACTTTTTATAAACCAGTTTATTTTTTAAATTCAAAATTTTAAATTCAGACAAGTCATACCCATTTGGGCCCTTGTCCGCCCCTTTCGTGTTTGGTTGTCGCACACTCTGTGTCATTCGTGAAAATTTATTCACAAAATATGCGACTTAACAGGTCCACCACGTGAAGGTACACGAATCGGAGTTGAGTTGCAAAGGTCTAAAGTGTCAATATTTTGAAACCCAGATCCTTTGCACTTCCATTTTAGACCCTTTTTTTTTTTTTTTTTTTTTTTTTTAAATAAAATCTCTTTTTATTTGAATTTTTTTCCAAAATTAATTTGTTATTATACTTGACAAATAATTCCATTAATCCCGGCTTAAGTATAAGAATATAATTATGTACACAATTAAATATTCTAGCAAACAAAAATAATGATATAATAGTTGAAATTAAGGAAACTAGTTTATCTAAATGGAAAGATACAAGATAAGAGTCAACATATGGGTAAGCAAATTATCGTAAATGACAATATTACGTTCTGAAATGAAAGTTTATTCTGTTCGAAAAGTCCCATTCTGTCGTATTCAAAACTATTTCAAGTAAGCGCTTGAAGAGAAAAGAAGTTCAACTTTACTTTTAAAAAAATTTGAAAAGAGTCGATGTGAAGAATGCCTTTAGGATTATACTTAGATTTCAAATTAGTTTTATTGTTGAAGACGAAATTGTTTTCTAAACTCGAGGTCAAAATAAAAAATAGATAAATGTTTTGGATAGAAATAAAATATCTCTTTTAGTGTAGAATTGGTGTTGAAATGAAGAATAATAGGTTGAGAAAAGAGACTGAACAAACGTGAATTCAATAAAAACGTCACTGTGGAATAAAGTTGGTGTCATAATGAAAGAAATAGAAGCTAGAGAAGTCGAAAAAAAATTGATAAATTTGAAATAAAGTATTCCCTTAATGTGAAATGGGCGTAAAAATGAAAAACAGAAAGAAATAAAGAAAGTCAAATTATAAATAAATAATAGAGTCAAAATAAAGCGTTACATTGGTTTCAAGCTGGTGTCATAATGGGAGAAAGAGAATGGAAGACTAGTAAAAAAATTCTTCAAAAATCAAGTACCTATATCCCCTAGGTGTAAAATTAGTGTTAGAATAAAATAAAAATAGGAAGGGAAGAAAAATTGAATTATATGAACAAGTAGACTGAAATTAAAGCGTCACTTAAGTATAAAGTTGGTGTCAATAGAAGAAGTATGGAAAGATGAGAAGAAAGTTCATCAGTTCGAAACGAAGTATTCGTTTAGGGTAAAATTGGTGTTGAAATATAATAATAAAAAAAAATTTTTTGGTACGTTCAAAATAATGCATGATTTTGGTTTAAAGCTGGTGGCCTGATGTTGCAGAGAGACTATTCAAAGTCGAATAAAACGAATAATTTAAAAGAAACCAATCGTGGGTTTGAAATAATGAAGTTATGACGTCCAAGAAATTTAAGAAATAATACGCGATCGTCGAATAATTTAATATGAAATTGAAGTGTTCCAAACGGATTCACAGCCAGGCGTAATGGTGCAGCAGTATGGATTCCTCCTTGGTGAAGTCGCCACCGCGAATGGAGTCGTATTTGGCGGCCATCTCGTTGCCGTACTCCATCGGATCTCGGGCTAAGTACTGGAAAATGGCCCACTCGACCAGCTCGGCGTACCGGTGGACGCCTTCGTCGTCGATGAATTTGTCAGCGCCGGAGCTCGCCTCCGACGTCAACAAGTCGCGGATCGCCAGTTTCAGCGTTTCGGTCCACAGAAAACGGTTGGTCTGACTGAAGCCGCTTTTCCACGAGGCGTACTGGCCGGCGCACTTGTCTCGCGCACTAACCGACTGCAAATACTGCGATTCGACGAAGAAGTTGGTGAGTTGCGACTGGTTCGAGGTTCGACGAGGCTCGCAGGGCTTCTCGGTTGGCGGTGTTGACATCGAGCATTGGAAATTGAGAGATTCTGGCGATTGCTGAGGATGGAGCATGGCGCTGGCTGCCAGTTGTTGATCGGCGACGGCGTTGTGAAAACGATGAGGAGCGCCAAAATGGGCCGCAGCTGCAGAATTACAGTTCGATGAAAACATGGTGCGCTTCAGAGACTAGCACAGATTGCGAAAAGTCGGAAATCAGGTTCGAGGATGGAAGCGCAATTGAAATTCGTTGATGAAGCGCAGTGGTAAATTCGTAAATGAAACGTAATTGAAAATTCGCGAACGATGCGCAGTTGAGAAGTACGATTTAAGGGCGAATGAAAAATCGCTACTTAAAATTCACAAATAACGCGCGTTACTATTGGAACACAATTCAAGCACGAAACGCAGTCGACGATTCGAGAGAGAATAAAACGCAGTTGACAATTCAAAGTGATCTACTGCACGTCTGGTTGAGAAATGAATCGATGCGATCGTTAGCGATGGTTCTCTATAATCGTCTAAAAATGGACTGTGGACCCTCGAGTTAACCGAAAAACAAAATACAAGTCACTGATTGGTCCGTCTTGTAGTGCTAGCAAAAGAAAAAAGATGAACGTCAAGTGGTCGACAAAAATGTCACTGTAAGAATACGATACGGGGGGGCCTTTTTATTAACAAAGCAGTTTCCGGTAAGGTATTTAAAACCTTTCTTTTGTTTTCTCGAATTCTTCCAATTGTTGTTTACGATTTTTGCAAAGCAGGTCAAAATTTCTTCGAATCGATACAATTGTATAATGAGAAATCTTTAAACCTTGCTCGTTGAAATAGAAATTTATTATGCATTTCTGCATTATCTATGAAACAAAAGATACGGCTTCGATAGAAGAGAGAAACTGATTATCAATGGAGACGAACACTTTTGGAAATTTATTTTCGAGTGGCTCGTGATTTTTATCAGCCGGCAGGTCAACGGGGGCCGAGTATCGGAGGATTTCAGGTTTACCCCCGGAATTGTAAATTACATAACCGACCCTAGCGACTGCGTCGAAGGATATTTTCTCGAATGGAGAGCGAAGGACCTGAAAAAAATTTCTAAATTCTGTCGAATATTTGAATTATGTTTTACCCCTAACTGAGAGTTTGTGAGATGAGAATACCCATTATAGCCTGTAAAAGGTAACGTGTGTGAAAATTACTTTTTTTTTTCATTATTATATCACAGGTAACGTGTATAAAAAATTACATATTAGCAAATTCTCATTTACTTGGGTGTAACTTTTTACACATGTGTTATTTTTGATAAAATGGCTTAATTTAAAAGGAAAAAAAAAACTTTGTTATGAAAGCCCCTGACAATTTCGCTCGCGTGTAATTTTTTACACGTCATGTTACCTTCAGTGACGGGATTTTCTTTTTATCACTTCAAATATTAATGAAACCTGTTACTTTTTGAGAGATGGTGTTGAAAAAAATTTTACTCTATCCATCTAAGGCTAAGCTTATTTAATTTTGTAAATTCAAACTTATTTAACCCTTTCTTCAATCGATGATGAAATTATATTTTTAAGCCTCATTTAAAATGTACCCCCAGAATTGCCCTTTGTCTTTAATATTCCTCGATCAATTGATTACGATTGGTGATAGATATATTATTTAGAGGGCAGACGATAGTTTATTCCAAATTATTGATATCATTGGATAGAAATATTTGTTAACTGAGGTTTAGCTGAGAATGTTGAATGTATCGACAGAAATATTTTTTGACGAAATTTCGAGCAAGAAAATTGTATTGACGCGTAATTTTTTACTTTTTAGTTTTTGTGTAAAAAATTTGTACAGACTTTGTAGATACACCCGGCCTCAGTAGTGTAAATTCAAATTATTTACTCCATGGCAGATAAACTTTTTAATTACGAAATTTACTCAGAAGTAATTTGAAATTTCAGTTTCCTCAAGTTGAGAATATAATATTATAATGTGTTCATCATCTAAAATATTATAATTTTTGACTTTGAAAAAATGGAGGATGATTAAAATTTTTTTATAGAGTTTTCATTTTACGATGCAGTTTATACTAGTTGAATATTATAAACGCTCGTAGTAATGTTTTCAATTTTTTTTATAGCTTTTGTTTGAGATTTTACTTGTATTTTGTGCGAAAAGATGATGAAAAAAGTTGAGATGTTAGTTCGATGTTAACATTTAAAGTGAAGAAAATTTACATCCTACTGGCCAGTGTTCGGCAGCGAATACGAGTAGGTCGACTTTTTATTCGCCCTGTACCCTTTTGGGCTTACATTTTGTTTCTCGCAGAATGGGAGGAAATGAGGTTCAGGTAGTTTGTGGTTTTTCTCTCGTGTTTTGCAAAATCGTCGTATTCATTATATTCGTTCGCCAGAATTTTGCCACATAATTAAGTGTAGTCGCTATATATTTTTTTATATACGACGAGACTGTATTTCCATGAAAGTGGTGTCGAATAGGAGGGTAGTATTTAATGAATTTCGAAAATATTATTTTTTCATGTCTGTGGGTAGGCTTACATACTGCATACGTGATGAGCTGCGATTACGTCAAAAGAGTGGTTGCGTTAAAAATTTACACACTCGATTCATTTGAAGAAGTACATTGTGTGATTGGGTTGAGTGCCATTTCCAAAAAAAAAAAAAAAATCGAGTGAAACAAACGATTGTCATTATGTTTCCGATTAATCTCTAAAATGTTTTTCCCCAGCCCGCACTTCGACACCAGGAACTGAATTTATTAAGCCTCATTTAAGATAGTAAGGCTTACAATTTGAGCTGTTCAAAAATATAGTTTCAAGTGATTCTAATTGATGCAAATTGCAGCCCAAATTTCAGATGAACTCGTGCAGAACTGACTCAGCCCAACAAAAACAATTTATGGTACATGCGAGGAAAAACATGTGAATGATTGTCATCGTTTTTCTCATATTTTGAATTACATTATAACTTTTACTCGAGAAGCTCTTATTATTAGAAGTATTTTTAATTAAACTCGACTGTATCTTTGGATTCTGTATACTTTTTGAAGTAAGAATAGTAGAAAAAAAAAACTGGAATTTGATAAAAATATCACTCATTATCTGAAAGCGGGTCACATTTATGAATTTAATCGTCACTCTCCATTTAATTAATTTAAATTGATTTGTGTAAGCTTCTCTTTGCTCTCTTGAGGGTGAATTTGATTTTTGGAACACCTCTCTGATGAGCACTTTTTTAAAAACTTCGTATGTAAAAATAAAACACGTAGGTACACTTTTTAACACTTTTTCCTCTTTCCGGGATACAATTTTTTCTTATTATTATTATTATTTTTTTTTTCTGTTACTTTGTACTTGCTTGCGAAAAAATTACGATGGAAAATACAGAAATCCTGAAGCACCACTCGATATTCGAGAGCTCTTGGTAATTTTTTCCCTTCGTAGTTTTTCTGTTTTTTTTTTTTTTTTTCTCCCATTTTGTCAAAGAAAAATCGCTTATTTTTAACCCGCGCTCATTAAACAAAATAATACAGTCGACTATTTTTTTCGCCATTTTCTCAAAGGAAAAAGCGGCTCTAGCGTTTAATTTGCATGGTTTCATCATTGACAGACGTTATTCCGATGAGATTTTCTCCTAAACCCTGTTAATTTTTACCCGCATCGTGTAATCGATGATTATTTTAAATGTTTGTGACAAAGGTCTTCGTCGTTGAACTTTTTTTAATCTGCTAATTTATATTTCAAACGGTTAATCCTTTTTCCAGGTATTTACCATAGTGTTAAATGATTTTCACGGTTGCAGTAGACCCATGATTTCTAAAAAAAATTTTCTTATCACGTTTTATTTTAATTGAAAAAAATTTTTTGGTTCGGGTGTGAAGGTTTTTCTAATGAATTCATCAGTCACAAGTGTAAAAGTAGATATTTGAGATAAATGAGTGTCGATTTTTTTTATTTTTAATTCGGCTTTAAATTATCGTCTCTACACAGAATAAGAACATAATATTCTTTCAAATCAGTTGGTATTAATTTCTCGAAATGTCTTTTTCACTCAATTATTTCAACTTCTAATTCCTGCAATTATAACTGATATTTTGAAAAAAATTCTTGGTCCCTTTTTGCATTGATCCTTGATTTACTCTCGTCATGTAATATCATCAGAATTTGTAATCTGCGAATTGTGATGAAAATCTGTATTTTACTCTTTACGTATCTCTCTTCAATGTATTATAATTCCTAATTTATATGGCAGTCAAAAACTAGAGCTTATGTCTGTTATTTGTCACACATTATTGAGGTTATTATTGATAAATTAGTATATTTTTGTAGGACAAACTAATAATTTCATTCTTAAATTAAGCAAAAAATTATGAAAATAACTTATCTTATTATTTACTATTTCGTGCCTTCGTTTTCTTTGCAAGGTTAGTTACTACCTTCCATTATTGTACTTATGAGAGTCTTATACAACAGAATACACGTAACAATTATATATATATCACTGCCAAGTTTCTCCCTGGTCCCAAAGGCTGAATTCGACCTTTAATTTTCCTCAAATGTCAAGTTTGGAATTTTCAAAACCACGTTCCGAAGGTTCACTTGATAAACTATTTCTTTCAGTCAAGAATATTTGGAATGAAAAATTTGTTTTAGATGGCATTGAGTCGACGATGACCTAATTTGGTGACCTTTGTAAGGCCTATTATATGTATAGAGACAATTTTTCTAATTCGTTTCTCTTTACTTATAATCAAATGTCGACATTACCGGATTGTGTGCCGTGTGCGCATGCGAATGGAAAAATGACCGCTACCTTTTGGCGATTCTCATACCTAATTTCTGTTCGTAAAAATAATCACCGAACTTATGAAACGAATGAGCGATACTCATATTTTAGTTACGGTTTTTACAATGACGAGTCACGATCGTGAAACGAAATGAAAAATCAGGAAAATCCTAAAAATGGAAACGGTGACGTCTGTCTTACGCTGAAATCGTAAGGTTATGTTTGGAAAAGTCTAACTGCTGAAGACGTGACCTTTGAGTTGATCGCCGAAAAAAATGTATCTTTGTTAACGAATTCTTTTTTTTTCCCTGTAATATTAAACAGTCTGACAGTGCATCCTGAGAATACTTCATATGACTGATTCAGCCCTGAAATATGGCAATACGATTATGTTGGCCTGTGTGAGTGTAATTCGTCTGCCCTCTGCAAACGACCAACGCCTTGGTGAGCGTTTCAACAAGTTAGCCAGCATAAAAGAATTTTAATGAAGAGATGAAAGTGTAAAAAAATTTGAAATTAATAAAATAAATGTCTCCGAACTCAGGAAAAAGGGTAGAAATTTTGTAAAAATATTTATGAACCATTACTGAAAATATCATCACTATCCAGAATACTGCACTTTGCTTCATTTTATAGTATAAAAATTTTGAAAATTATTGTTCGACATTCGTCTTTTTCGTGATTTTAATGTTTATTTTCTCATTTCAGGCCGATCCGGTTATGACCTGTTACAAACTGGTGACAGCAGAATTTAAATGGTTTGGATTTCAGGGTAAAGTGGAAAATATTATTCACAGATCAGAAAGACGATTATTTACCAATTTTCACAGGTGAATATTTACCTACATTTTAGTCGAAAATTATATTCGATTTGTGAACCTAATACTCAGTACCTGTTCGTTATGCGAGTCAGAAAAACTTTCGTTTCGGCTCTTAGGATGTGATGATTAGATTAATTTTTAATATGTTGGGAAGTATCTAGTTCTAGTAGGTCTTGAGATTTTTTGCTCAAATTTCAAGAATTAAATTACAAATATGGGCTACTTACAATCCTTTCTGAGATAAAAACCGTTTGAAGAGTGCTGTAATTATTTGATGAGATGACAATTTTGGTAATTTACGTTCCCTTTTGTCATCTAAATCTTATGCAAGTAGAGGAGGCTCTAAAATACACCGCATAGCAACTTTCAATGCGAAAATAGTATTTTGACAAATCTTACTGATGATTTTTCTTTCTTTTTTTTTTCTTATATTCCGGAACTGAAGCAACATTTTATCCTCATAGGCATGTAAGTTCCAGAACGTTGTACTAATTTTTGTTTTTAATTTTTAATTTATAGGCAAGTATTTTGTTGGATGGATAACTGGTACGGATTAACGATGGAAGATATTCGACGTCTTGAAGAACAAACTAAAGAAGAGTTAGATAAGGTACATTTTTCTAGTTACAACGCATAACTGGACCGTTAAATCTTGGTTTTATTTAAGAACCTGCAGAACTCGAGTCAGTAAATGCACCACCTTGATGCTTGGTGAACTAGAAGCAATGAAAGGACGTTGATTGTTCAGTCTAGAGATGGAATAAATCCAAAATTAACTTCACTGTGTGTCTACCAAGTTCTGAGAATACTGATTTCGAAAAATTAATTTTAACAGTCCTAATTTTTCTTTAAAAAAAAAAAAAAAAGAAGGAAAAAAGAGTCTTGATTTTTAAAGAATATTTAATTTTTATTCCATTATAAAAATATTTTCTGATCAAAAAAGTTCTCGAAATGGCAGTTCTGTTTGAAAAAGTGCAGTAAATATAGTTTTCTTAGTTAGCTGTTTTTTTCACCATTAGAACTCAGACCCGAGAACTTGAGTTCTGTTCGAGTTCTGCGCTTTTAACATTCACCCGACGAGTAAGTTTTAAGGTGTAGGGCTGACTTATTTGTTTGTTTATTTCACCTTTCGTTTTTAATTTCAATTATATTGGATTACAAGATATGTGCGTTCTTTTTTGATGAGATGTATTCGAGAAAAGTTCTCTATAGTACTCAGTTTCGGGTTCTGTTGTTGTTTTGAATTTTATCAGAACTCGTTGAAATCTTGAAAGTTCTAGTGTCGCACTGTTTTTACAAACATTAATAATTATGCAGAATGGATGTCGGACCAGGAGGCACACAATAAGTTTGTTCTATTTGCCAAAAAAATTGCGGAACTTGAACTTTTAAGGTTTCGTCAAATTCTAATAAAAAACCAAACCAACAACAGTACTCGAAATCTCATCAAAAAGAACGCACAAATCTCGTAATTAATGATAATTTCAAAATAATCGAAAGATGGAATGAAAAAACAAAAAAATATGAAAACCGAGAACTCAGAGAGCAAGGTGTACAATACAAGCGGAAGTGGGGTTCAATCTAACTGGGTTCAACTTCAAAATATCAATAGATATTTTGATCTTGAACCTGATTCAAGTTTTAACCCTTCGTAAGCCCTCACTAAAAACGTAGTACTTATTCGTCGAATGAGTTCTCCAAGTGCAGAACTATTTGAGAACTTAAGTTAATTTATATTTCTGAATTGGCAAATAGAACAACTTGATCGAAAAAACTAGTTCTGCATTTTTTTTTCTCGAATAGCACATTCCTATTGAGAACTTTTTTTTTTTTGGAAAAGTACTAGAGCAATATTTTTTTAAATAAATAGAACGAAGCTATTTTCAGTCGTAAATTACTAGTATTTCGATATTCCGTTCTTCTCTTCAAGGATATAAAATATTGTAATAATAATTATTTTTTTCTATACTTACCCATCGTGCTGATCAAATTGTGAATTTTCTGTTACAGCAACGACGTAGCGGAACCGTTCGAGGAATGAAAGCGGATTCAGATTAAACGCGTCGGCCATTAGTATTATTAAATTATTTAAATTTTCATTTCATCGATGAAAAAAAGCAAAAGAAAAAAAGTTTGAACCATACGAATAAATGTTATAAAAACAAAAGAAGCTGAAAATGAAGACGAAGAAAAACTTTCCGGTGTTGTCTGTCTGTTCTCCTCGATTCTCTTAGTACTTAAAGAATAAAATAAAACGCTCGATTCCGTTTTGGCGAAGTGATGAAAATAATGATAAATCGATTATCACGATAATCTTTTCTTCCTCAGTAATTAAATTAATTTTGTCGTCTTTATATCGAATACAGTGCGTGTCAAAAAAAAAAACAATAAAATAGAGGATGAGATATTACAATATTTCTTTTTCTTCTCAACTCATTTTCCGTAATATCTTATACAATTTCTTCAACAGTTTCTTAGTGTACGCTTTCGCTTATTTAGGTGATCTCAGTACTCTAAGCTTTTTGAGAAGTGAAAAAAAAATTCAATTTCTTCGCTTGTATTCTTTCAAGCATTTTTTCCCAAGAAAGATACGAGTTATGTAAATTTTTAACCTCAAAATATTGTTTTTCTTTTTTTTGTTTAGTTTATCTTGATTTGTTCTCAATACCTCTGTTGATAATTTTTGCTTTTTAATTTTCGGCAGATTATATAGATAATAATATGAGAAAGTAAGAAAAAGAAGAAATCTACACAGGCTTTTCGTAGATTATTTCAAAATCCGAACAAGTTTCGTTTCGCAACTTCCACTATGTTTAAATTTTCTGTGATTGTATTTAAATCTGCGAGACGATGGGCCTCTGTTCGAATAGCAACGCATCGTTTCTGTGCTTGAAAAATATTGTATAATCTTTTAGGTTCCTTCTTTTTTCTGTCAAAATAATATTTTTAAAATAAGTTTTGGGTATACTTTAAGGAAATTTACCATTTGTTTCACGTGTTTTTATTTTTTTCTTCTCTTTGTTTGGTCTTTTTTGTCCTTTTTTCCAGGTTTCGTTGTCGAAACTATAAAGCATTTTATGAAAAATATTTTGTGGTTGAAATTTAAAAGGAAAAGAAAACAGAGATATATCGAAAGTACGTAATTTTAAGGTTCGAATTGATATTATGCTCTACGTATCATAATAACATATTTATGATATGCATTTCTTAAAACTTAATCCATCGCGTGTTACTTTATTTTTTTCTTAATTACAGTTTTCGCGTTTAGAATAATAACTTTTAATAAAAAATGATCATGCGACTGGTATTTTAGATTTGTTACGAATAATTATTTTTTTCCTTTTTTTTTTTTTTTTTTTTTTCGTTTTTGTTTGTTTTTTTTTTATAAAAAAGAAAAATCTTCGTAAACATCCACAAAATATAAATCATTTCTGTCGATTTATGATTTATCAAAGGTTAATCTTTAGTCAATTTAAAATTATCTTAATACCATTTTTTTTGTCGTATTTTTAGCGCTGAAATTGGCCAAATTTTTTTTGTTAAGAATATTTTTCGGTTCGAAGTATTCTTTAACTAGTCTTTAAAAGATTACCACTGTTTTTATTAAGTACTGGGGAATATTGGTATTACAACATTTTCGCGGAAGCGAACGTGTAAATGCGATGTAATGATATTTGTTCGAAGCGAATTAAAAATCTGTATTTCTCGACATTGGACATTATTGTCTCTATTTCTTCGAAATAAAATAATTGGCGCAGGATGAATTCGACGAATTCATCTTGTATTTTAATTTATAGGAATAATGTGTTAGTTCTGGAAAAAATATGTTAATACCTCTTTTAACTTATTTAAATAAAGTATTTATTGTTAAAGTTTACCAAAGTTTACTGATTTTGTCGTTGGATTCTGACTGATGAAAATGTATTAATTGTGTTTTGAAAGAAACGATAGAGTGAAAAATATTTTAGAAATGCTTATGTAAATTAAATTTTGAACTGGCATATTATTATTGATCATAATAAACAATTAGGACACATTTTTTGACCAGTGATAACCAAAAAAAAAATTTTATAAACGAAATCGTAGAATCTTAATTTTGAAAATTTTAGATAGACCACGTTTACGCTTTCAGGTGATGATAACTTTAAATTTAAATGATGATCAAGACTCGTTTGTCAAGGGCTGTTAATGACATTTTTACCAAAATTGAAATAAATTATGTAGAAAATTGAGCTGACACTGATGGTTTTTGGGCATATAAACATTTTTTTTTAAATTTTCACCTACTTGGCTTCTTCATGGCTCATTATTATTAATAATTATATTTTCATTGAAATTTAATTAATTCAATCAAACTATTGACAGTAATTATTTTTTTTGGTGTACCTAAGTAATGGAAAATCAAAAATTACTCACGGAACGAAGTAAACGGAAAAAAATCGCATATTCTATAAATGATTGTTCAGTTAGTAACATGCTCATAAAAAGACGCATGATGAAAACGTCTTTCTCGTTTAAAAATGCGACTATGAGAGTAAGTTTTTTTTTATTATGAAACTATAGAAAGAATGTTTTCTTATTTGGAATTAGCCAATGTTCTAAGTACAGTTCTGAGTTTGTTCTTAATTGTTTTTTGAGAAAAGATATCCTGAGTCTTGCTGCCATTTATTCGTGTATCAACAATGTAGTTTTCATCGTGAGAGTTAATTCAGAAATTCTGAAATCGATTGCTGGTGAAAAATAAAATAGGTCTTAAAAATAGAAAAAATATTGTGTGATGCTCTCTCAAAAATATTTTGAATAGTTTGGATAAATAGGAGCAAAGCTTGCGGAATGATTGTAAATTTCAGAGAAGTACTTACTCCCTCCCCTCACCCTCTATAAAAAAGTTGATTTTATTTTATTTATTCAATTACTTTAAAATTTTTACAATTTTTAATCTTTAAACAACCTTCTGCAAAAAGAAATGAATGATTCCATTATTTGCATGTCACACAAAAGCATAAAAACTTGACATTCAAGTGGAGTAAAACAATTCAAGCCTTTGCTCGTTAGTATGTAAATGTAAATTCCTGAAGGAGTGACGTCAAAGATTAAATGTGTAAGATGGGTAGTAAATATTTCATAATGATGGAATAAGAAATGTATACTTCACTATCTCGTAGACATCTCACCTAGTCATTTTAGAAAATTCAAAATGCGTCAAAGTCTACCTTATAAACCTACACTATAAAGTCCATTACCAATGGATCTCTCCATTTTCTGAAAAGTACTAATAAGGTACGCCGCTAATTTCTGGCGCTAAAATTGGCCATGAGGAAGGCTAGACCCATAGAAAGCTCTTTTTATGCAGAGATTTATGTTGATTATTCAGGGTTATAAAAGGACGGCGACGCATTCAAATTAATTTAAATGCTGGCGTGCGTAAAACGGCTAAGAGAAAGTGGAGGGAAAGGACGTGAAAGTGCACGAAATGTGGAAAGGCGAGAGTAAAGCCCTTTCTCTCAGCTCGCAAGGAAACGATTTAACGTTTTTGCCGACGAAAATTTTTCAAAAGGTGGTGTATGGAAGCGGTCTCCCATTTAGGATAACACTGGTTTCCACGGCAACCCTCAGTTTTAAGTCCCTTTTTCACTTTTGAGTCACCCCCATAGCGTTGGTTTATTGTAGCCCTGTAACTAGTATATAGTGAAATATTGATTTATATTTTAAACTCGTTCATCTATGGGCCATATACTATGCAGAATTCGTACGAAAGTTTAGTGTTGGAATTTATTGAGTAGTAAAGTGCAGGCGTGGGGTGGAGGAAGGCAATGCATTTTTGAGAACTTGCATGAGAATTTGTAAAATTTACGTTTTTATGTTAGTTAGTTACTTGGTGTAGAATTTTAGCCTTGATTTTGGCATCGAGATTCGGTCGAGTAATTTTTATAGGTGGTGTGATTTTCCACTTGTAGCTATTTACCTGAAATGAATATAAAAAATCTATTTTTTGAAAAATTATAAATTGGTAATACGAATATTTTTTTTTTGATAGAATAGACACATAATTCTGGACTTGAAGATTTGACAGACTCAAGTGATTCTGGATGTCCCATTTTGGGTTGGCAAGCCAGCACTAGTGGATGGAAGTAGAACTCTTTGAAACCAAAACAGTCGATAGAATTTCTTGCTTTTATTGAAAATTGAAGACGATTATGTTAATAAATTTGAAAAATACACTATTTTAGCTAGTTTCATTCTGAAAGGTTGTACTTTAAATAATTATTTTTTCAATGTTACTTAGGTAAAACTTATTATGATAAATCAATAACTGTCCTCACGACTTTTTTGCTGAACCTTAATATTATTTTGAATTATCTTTGATAGCTTTTTTTTTATTTTTATGTTGATTAGGTATGGTCTAGAGATTTATAGCAGAAATGCATCATCTACGTTATTATAATTTTCTTTCCAACTCTATTAGTTGCCACTCGTCATTGTAAAAGCAGTATCAGCTAAAATATGGGTGATAAAATTTTTAGGACTCGGCGGTTCCTCGACTTGAGTCCTTGGTTGTGAGGTTCATATTTCTCTTTTAAAATTGAGTATAACCCCGTTCACAATGTACTTTTACTTTTGCTCCAACCAATCAGAAGAAAAAATAAAATTGCTTCGTATGATTGGTTAAACTTATGAACCTGAGCTAGGTATTTAAGATATTTGATTTTTTTCTTCTTACAATTTTTACTCCAAAACCAAATCACAATTCACAATCAGAGTTTAGAAAAATGAAGATTTTTATTTAAAACAAAAAGAATCATTTGATCAGCCTAGTAAGTCAATTGTCAAAAACCTGCCTCCTAAGTCTCCCCAAAAAAGGATCTCTATTTATACTTTATAGCAGACGTATTTATTGAAGTTCTCATAAGGGTTCAATAGTCGAAACCATGTTGAAACATCATTTGAGGATAAGAGAAGGCGTCAATTTTTTCTAAAAACATGCTTATCAGAACTTGAACTGGTGATTTATGTTCTTTTTTTCCTTTTTTCATTTTTAATTTTTTTTAGGTTCCAATTTTACTTTTGTAAAAAAAAAAAATTAGCAAAAAAATTTTAAAGAAACTCAACTTCATAATACTTTCGCTTCTATATAACTTGATCTGTGACTGTGACGTCATTTAGCGGACGTATACGAGAAGAGAAATAACGTCGCGTTCTCTTCGGAACTATTTTTAAAGTTCTAGTGTCGGCGGGTGCGGCCATATTTTGCGTGTAGTGAGTGAAATTTTTATTTTATTACTGTTTGTATTATTTATTTAATTATTATTAAGTGTTATTTAAAATGGCCGAAAGAGACGAAAATGTCTACAAAGCTAAATTGGCTGAGCAAGCCGAACGCTACGATGGTAAGTATGTCGTCGATATAATATCTTGCGTCTGCAAATATGTGTGATGATTCAAGTCGCCGACAAGTACACGAAACCCGCTTAAACTTTTTCAGCGCTTTCATTCGATAATTGCTCACGAATGGAATTTTTTCTGTTGAATTTTTTGTCACTTTGGACGATAATATTTGATTTATGGGATTTGAAAGTCTACTGTCATAAATGTATGAG
Organism: Parthenolecanium corni; assembly: GCA_038050395.1. Taxonomy (NCBI): domain Eukaryota; kingdom Metazoa; phylum Arthropoda; class Insecta; order Hemiptera; family Coccidae; genus Parthenolecanium; species Parthenolecanium corni. Next base: position 2,597,407 of record JBBCAQ010000014.1, on the reverse strand, counting down.
GCTTGATTGTAGCGTTTGTCTCCACATAGTTGTATTGGGTTTCTGGTTCATGGTTTTTTGACTTATCTTTACGTTGCACTTTTCCCGTATCTTCTCTTAGCTTACATGAAATTCTGATTAAACGAGGATTTGATGCAATCTCCGATCAATTTTTCGGTCACCATGATTCAAAATTCTGGTTTCAACGTTACTGATTACCATCGAAGCGTGAACATCGATAGTTTCTCGTTGGTCTTCGAAAAACTCGAGAAGTTAATAACCCTTTTTGAACTTCATTGCCGTATTCCTTATCAGACTACTTAATAAGTTTAATAGCACTTGACATAGATGAAAATTGAAACTAAAGCATCTAAAAGGCGCATATGATTTAGATTCGTTCTATTTGGAAAGACAGGAAGTTTATTAATGGTTTTGTTTTATTATTTTTCAGAAATGGTAGAATCCATGAAGAAGGTAGCGTCATTAGATGTCGAATTAACAGTAGAAGAAAGAAATTTACTCTCTGTAGCATATAAGAATGTCATAGGAGCTCGAAGAGCCAGTTGGAGAATAATATCGAGTATTGAGCAAAAAGAAGAAAATAAAGGAGCCGAGGATAAATTGGATATGATACGACAGTATCGATCACAGGTTGTGTGCCCGATTACGTTCACACAGAACATCTGTGAAAATTGATAAATTTTTATCTAAGTTCGTTTTTATTTGTACTATATTGTTTCAGGTTGAGAAAGAACTAAGAGATATTTGTTCAGACATACTTTCAGTTTTAGATAAACATTTAATACCATGCGCATCCACCGGCGAATCAAAGGTCTTTTATTATAAGATGTAAGTCTCCTGAAATTTTTCATCAACTCAAGAGACTTCGTTATGCATATATCGTATAATTTCGTGAATCATCAATTCTAAAATAGTCTGAAGAAAATGATGCCTTTTGAACTGTGTTTAGGTTTATGTAAAGTCAGAATATGTTTTTATCTCAAAAGTTCGAATGTGGAAATTCTGGTGTGAAATATCTTGTGTTGTTTCTATCGGTGTGAAATTGATAATGAAGGTAGAATTATGGTGTGAAATATCCAACAAGTTTTTCGAATTGAAATTGACGAACTATAGATGACTATCGATGAGCTGGCAATTGAATCGCAAATAAGCACATGTTTTTTTTCCTGTTCATTTTAACTATCTGTCGTTAATCATTACCGATAATTTTTACATTCGTGACGTACAACCCTTTAGGGTTCGACACCGACTATAAAAACAAAAAAATAATGACTTTCTATACTAACAACGTTGAAAAATTTTTTCTCTTACTGAAGAGAATTTGACTTACTTTTAATGTCGCCTTAAGTGATGAATTCGGGCAACATCTGTAACCCGAAAAAAGTTGAAATTTGACTTTTCGGTAATTTTCGTAGTTTATGCCATAATTATTTATGAAAATCCGATTTGAAAATGAAAATTTTAAAAACTATGGAAGCATTACAACTTTGTGTTCGTTTTCAAAAATCATAGGTGAATTTTTCCGTTTGTATTATCATTAAAGTTATCATCAGTTGAGCTTTACTCATTTGACATTGATAAAATGGAGTCCCCCAAAAAAATCGGTAATGCATTTCCTATCTAAAATTTTGCGGAGGTTCATTTTTTTTTCCTTTCAACTCGATGACTAATGATGAAGGTGAATTTCACACACGTTACCATGGGAACGGCATTTTCATCCGACGCAAACTCGCCCTTTTCAGCCCATGCTCTTGTTATTGCAATTCTCTTTAATCTCTCGATTCGGTTCGAATTTTTGGTGTAGTGTTTGTCGACAAAGGTTTGAAAAATTATTGAATTTTCTTTTTGTAGAGAAGTTTGCATGAATTACGCATAAGCTGATTTACTTCGTCGACGTCGAATTTCAAAAATGATAACAGTCTTCACCAATTTCTAAATAACTCGTTTACTAATTTCAAATAACAAGGTTGCGACTCCTTCAGTTCTTTGTGCTTCAGCAAGTCGATGTTCCTACACATTTCACCTTGTACTACTAACGAAACTTTAATATTGTTCAATCTTGATAATTCATCGTTATTGACTCCTGATTGAACAAGTTTTTAGGATGATAAAGTTCATTTTGATTAAGCTTCCATGAGCTGATCGGAACGATCAATGTGTTGATGTTGACAAAATCAGTCTCTGATTTGAATCGACACCTATCCTCTAACAATTACATATTTTGAAGGAAACAGATAATTATGTGATTTAATATGGAGAAGTATTCATTCATTTATTTTTATACAACTTTTCGTGATATCCGAAAATAGCATCAATTTCCACCCGAGCGAAATCGAGCTTCTAAAATAGACCATAAACTATCACATCTCATTTATCGTAAAAATTGATTTTGAGAAAGATAACAAATTTACTGAGAAACATTTGCCATTAATCCGTTTATTGCTTTCTTTGTGAATTTTCGTTGCTCATAACTTAAATTTTATTCGATTGAAACTGATGGATTTTTTTCAGTGGTAGTTGGTTTTGTTTAAAAATGATGATGACATTAATATTTTTCGAATCTGTTTAAAGTTTCCTTTGTTTTATTTTGAAACGTTTGTCGCAGTGATTGATTTACAAATCATCATCCACCTTGGTCTAATGAAGTTGAAAAAAAATCTGACTCATCTTCCTCCTAATTTTAGCAATACTGTTTTTAAATCATCATTCAAGTGTAATAAACTAAACTATAACGTTTCTTTGCTGCACTGAAAAATTGTATTACCCATACTTGAATGCTTCTTCTAGAATCACATCACTCATAGTCCTGAAAATGATGACAGTTGGGTTGAAAGTGTTGATTATGTGATAACATTCTAAGTGCTTGTCGAAGCTTTCTGATAATTTATTCATAAATTCATTCATTTCTCAAGAAAATCTCAAATTTAAATTGAGTGTTCTTCAAGATCCATAATAAAACAGATTACGTCTTGATTCAAGTATAATTCGATTTTGCATAACAAGTCTTTTTCATTTTTGTTTTTTGCGAGTTCTCTAAAATGTTTTCTTCAATATTTTTTCATTTACAGGAAAGGAGACTATCACCGTTATTTGGCTGAATTCGCCACTGGAAATGACCGTAAAGAGGCGGCTGAGAATTCTTTGGTAGCTTACAAGGCTGCCAGCGACATTGCAATGACTGAGTTACCGCCCACTCATCCAATCAGGTATTTTTTGATACGATATCTTAACATTGTAGTAAACTGATGCGAAAATAACTTTGAAATGAATTCGACGTAGAAATAAAGTCGACGTAACGCGATAACTTCTGTCTGTGTTGCATGCAATCGAATTTTAGTATTAGAATAATTTGTTAGCTTCGAGACGGAATCATTTTTTACTTTTGTGGTTTCGACTAGGTGGGAAAATACTGGGTAGATTTAATGGTTTCGTATTCATATTTATCTCTCGATTTATGGCTTCGGCAATGATAACGATCAAATTAATATTGAATGAATTTATGCGAGACTTCCATGATTGAATGGGAAGAAGTCACAGTATTGTATTATAAGGTTCTTCAGATCGAAACCTACCGTGCAGGTTAATTGCTACAGTATTCTTGAGGATCACAATGTTCTTGTTGACCTCCTCGGACGAAAAATGTTCTTATTGTACCTACGTACTTACATAATTAGTTGGAAAATTTTCTGAAAAATTTCATTTGGCTTCGTGTATTTTCGAATATTCCTTATCTTCTGTATAATTATCACATAACTTTTAAGACCAGTTTGATTGAAGGATGTGATGTCCATTGTGCATGTATGCAAATACAGAAATATGACTTCTGTTGATTAGCTTTCTACCAGTTACGGAGTATGTTTCGCAGTTGATTCGTATTATTTATTCTTAAATTATTCTTTTCGGTACTTTCTATATAATTTGAACTTGAGAGTGTTGTTCCACATATGTTGAAAAATGCTTTTGCAGGAATATTTGGTAGCTTAGTTCTGTGGGAATTCACCTTAAGTTTTGAACCAAGTTAATTTGGAAGAATGTATTTACTTTGATTTTTTTATAATTTATGAAAAATAGCATTTTTTGACCTCACAGAAGTCATTAACTAATTCAAGTGAGAAAATCACATTCGCCCCCAAAAAAATCTAGATGCCCTCTCGAACAATACTTTGCTAGAATTTCAAATGAATCCGGCCCTGAGGATTCCCTTAAAATCATTTTTTACTCGAAAAATTGAAAAATTCTAATTCTTTCTTTGAAAATGGAGCTCTCAAGTGGATTATTTCATTTTATGTACCTATTCTGATTTCATTTGCATTTTCATCTACCACAAATGTTGAACTTGGAATTTTTGGAATTACATTCGAGTTGTAGGCCCAGAAAGTTCGCATTCAAACTGCACTGTAATTGAATTTTCAAGCTCTACAGTTTCAAATTTCTACATTCGTTTTATAGTTTTCAATTTTCTCAACTCGATAAAGTGTAATTTATCGTTTAGGAAAATCACCACATTACTGTGAGTGTTCAATTGCTCGTATTAGCCGTGGATTGGATTTAGATAACAAGTCGTGCTTCGAGTGTAATTTGGATCGCTACCTTATCTAATGAACAATCAGGCTGTAACGTTCCTTATTTTTGCAATTTGTATCCAACTTTATATTCCCAGTTAGTTTCAATTTTTCAGTTTCTAGTTGAGGTGTGTGAAGATTTTGATCAACATGTAAAAAGAGAGATTTAAATTATTCAATTGCGATTTCTCAAACTGGCTGATGATTGTCACTTTCATGGCGCATTCTCGTGGCTTGTAGTGGTGACTCAGTCACTAGTTTAGAGGAAATGATTGATGCGCTCTATTTCAAGTGCTAAATTTCGTGTCAGATGACCAAGTGCCAAAGTAATCGAATTGAGCGTGTAATGTTAATTCGTTGTTTCTCAGCCATTTCTCTTATTAGTAGCTTTATCATCAGTTGAAAGGAAATGACAAGGTTGATATTATAATGCGGCTTACGATAACTCATTTGTTCTCATGTATCAATCCCTCATTATAAAATTAAAACTAAATATCCAACATTCAAAAGTCTGAGATAAAAAGTTATATTTCTGGTTAATTTTATTGGAAAAATCGAAACCGAAACCGCTGATTTAGGTTTGTGGAAAAACATCATTCCGCAGTACATCTTTCGTGGTTTTGCACCTACACCTCTCCGATGGCATCAATACGCACTTATGTAGGCGTTTCGAAATGTGCACTTTTCCAAAGCGAATTGTTTCATATAATTATAACGATTGTGGTCGTTCGGGTGAGGTGAGGAGCGTCATGAATATTGTCTACTGTGGGTATGTTCCCTTGAGCGGGCGAGGAAGAGAAGAAGTAGCGATTATTACACCGGCAGTGTTCTATTTGCGAAGGCAAGGCGTGGAAAATTTCGCATGCATTGGCTGTGAGGAATTTTTTTTTTCCTTTACATCTTCTTTATTCTCCTCCGGTTGTTTTGAAATCATTAAAACGAGTGTAAATCGTCGTTTATTAACGACTATCGGATCGAAACAGAGACGTCGTTTTTAAACAATTTTTTCGCGTCGACTGACAGCTCAATTTACTTTACCGTGCGTTGTGTTCTGCTTCCTAGTACGTTGGGGAAGTGGGAGGGGGACAACAAAAAAGTGTTAGTAATGTGAAGAAGTAGACAGAGGTAGATAGATGGATGAATGTGGTGTACATAATATTATTATGTGTAAAGGAGAAGGGAGCATCGTAAAATGTTCATACAGAAAACCATTTGTTACTTATGGCTGCTGTAGGTGCGTTTTCAAAGAGAGAAAAACATGGTTTGACGTAAAGCAAATTGTGTTTTTTTTCTTACTGTTGATACCCACTTTCATTTTCGTATTTCAGTACCTAGTCAGCGTGGTTAGCATTTCGTGTTAGGAGAGAGCCATTACGGGGCCTAAATCCGAAAAAAAAAATTGGTAGGGTATTAGCGTTGAGGTTTACTGCAAAATGAAGATTGTTAAACAATGTTCTTGCTGTGTTCTGCGCATTGCCCGTACTCGATGGTTTCGTTGGTGCGAATAATATGTTTACCAACGGTTCCCTTTTTGGTATTATTTGCTTACCTCTTAATGTGGTTTCGTCCTTGGATTTGGGGTTAAACTAAGCACGTAATTCTGTGCGAAGGGGGCGGTATAGTAGAAATTCAGGCATGCTTTGGCGACGATGTGGCCGAATGATAATATTGTGTGTAGTCACCGTTTTGAGTCGTGTATATGGAGCAGTAATTAGTGTGCGGATCAGCTGATGTCGTTTCAATAGTTTCGTGAGAAGTCGCTCTCAAGTGTGCAGCTGTTCGCTGTGGTTCGCCCATTGTGGTCGAAAGCTAATCGAATCACAGTCGATTTGGCGAGTGGAATCAATAATGTGTACGCACGATAGGTACGATACCTTATTGTCGGATGCGGCACTCGAGTTTTTCAGAAATGCAGTCTGTGACTTCGGGGTGTCTACAGTTGTTCATGAAAAGTCATGATTTTTCGTTTGAAAAAAGTGTAGAAGTCACGTAAATGGTAAAAAAAAAAAAAAGTTGGTTTCGTTCTTTCTAATAATATCAGATTTATGATTTTTCGACCTTACTAAATTCGAAGAAGTACACGTTGAACATTTTTTTGTAACCGGATTTTTCCGAATTTACCTGTGTGTTTCTGGTTTGACTAGACAGACACGAATAGTTATTTTTAAAAACAGTAATGTCGTATTGTTAGCACCTCTGCGTATCGTCGTCGTCGCGAATGAAATTCATACGTATATTTCACGAGTCGGTATCTTATTAACCGGACTATTTTTTTTTTTTTTTTTTTTTGTCAATTTAGGCTGGGTCTAGCGTTAAATTTCTCGGTATTCTATTATGAGATATTAAACTCGCCGGACCGAGCATGTCGACTGGCCAAAGCAGCGTTTGACGATGCGATCGCAGAATTAGATACGTTGTCCGAAGAGAGTTACAAGGACTCCACTTTAATTATGCAACTGCTGAGAGACAATTTAACATTATGGACATCGGATATGCAAGGAGATGGTGAGTTACGTTAGATTAATTAATTTCAGTTTTTGTTTCATTTTGGCGATATGGTGTTGGACTTGGAGTAGCGACTGACGCGTATGTTCTAAGGTAAAAACGAAGATTGCTCGTGGTGGAATTCAGCCGACTCAGGGTACAGGTAGACTCGTGACTTTTCAAAATGTTCGTCGCATAAAATTGCTTGCATTTCTAATACGAAGGTTTCAATTTTCTCTTCGACCATGTTGAATGAGGTAGGGGCGTGGGGTCTGCTCGATTCCGTCCTCGTCTTGAATTAATTAATCAAGCAGAAAAGCCGGATGTAGAGACGCGCGAATTTATTAATGTGTACAGTTCTTTCAGTTTTTCTTGCGTATGGTATTTGAACTGAGAAGTCGAATAATTTATCAGTCAGTCGAATTTAATCATATTTTATAAGGGACCTTGTGTAATATTGATGGTTACAGCATTCGCGCTTTAAGCAGTTTTAACCGAGTGTAATAACCTAAATGATCGGTAGGGTCGGATTTAGCTATTTGGCGCCTGCAGGCGCAGTAAATTTTTACCTACCACCATCACAGCCCTCCTTTCTCCTCCATCCCGTCCCTCGTCACCCATGCAAAAATAAGACATATTTCCGATTTATTATCTCTTCAAAAGTGAAAATTATAATGAAACGAGAAAAAAGACGATTTTCTTTATTTTCATATCTTAATGCAATGTTAATGAAATTTGGCGCTCTAAGCCCGGGCCTAATGGCGAAATCGAACCTGATGATTAGATTTATAAATAGCTTTCTTATTAAAAAATTGGAAAAATTTATTGCATTTAATTTCCACTTCGACTCTTTCACCAGTACATAACTGCTGATATTTCTCATTTCCTTCATTTATTTATTGATTTTCAATCAAATTCGAACGTTCCCCATGTAATTGTTGTGTTCATTTTTCAAGGTCCAGTACTGAAGACGTACCTACTAACCAAATTATTTTGTGTTAAGTTGATTTGTGTATCGAGACCATATTATCATTTGCTATTTTTTTCCATAATTGCCAAATGAATCTTCAAAACAAAAAAAAAAAAAAAAAAATTATTACATAGCAAGAAAAGCTTTGAATATTTTGAAATTTTTAATATTCTTCCGACTGAAAACCGTACTTGCACGTAGGCAGCAGAGCTACTTTTCAGTTCGTTCAAGAGAAATGATTCGTTTGAACGGAAGAGAGAAGGTTTTTCGAGCTCAATTACAGAATGTTACACACCCTAGTTTTTCGTGCTCCAGTTTTTTTTGAATTTTAGCCCATTCGAAAATGCATCCTTCTGAATCGTTTTCATCCCCTTTTAACGTGAGATTTTTGTAAGTTCTGCAGCCGATAGTTTCTAACTGTTTTTTGGATACTTATAAATTTATGCTGTATAAACGTAGTCACTTGTAATCTTTTATAAAGCTGAGAATTACATTATGAAGTGACATTGTGGGGTGGGTAAATTGAATTCATCGTCTAAAAGAAGGCGATGAAATTCCCTGAAGCATGGATACAGAAAAAGTTGGGGTGGTAAAGAGGATGACATGGTTGGCCGCCAAAAACTCGATGAAACTTTATCGTCGTAGTATTTTTACACGAACGTCTTTCTTTTTCTTTGCCCATTTTAGGTGATGCTGAACCGCAAAAAGAACAGGTTCAAGAAATCGAGGATCAAGATGTATCGTAATCGCATTATATTGCCATGCGTCGCTTTTATGTGTTATATGATATATTTTTTTCAACTTTGAAATACGAAAGATGTTGATGAATCGAAAAACGTTTCATAAAGCTGATTTTTTCTCAATAGTTGTTCACTTTTTTTTCCATATTTTTTTTTTTTTTTTTATTTCTGTGACACATGTATAAAAATAAGAAAGAAAAAACGAATAATTCTAATTTCGCTAATTTCATTTTTTTTTTTTTTTTTTTTTAAATACCTAATATCTTCGAGTTTGACTAAGGAAATTACGGAATGTTGCGACTAAGTCCTAGCCTTTACAAATCGTGTTTATTTCGACCGAAAAGTAAATTTCAACAAATATATACTACTGCTGCTTCGTTAACATGGGTTTTCTATCCTTTTTCTCCTCTATTTTTCTTCATTTTTATTATTTTGGCGCGCAATACTCCTTAACTTGGCAATAATTAGATGTGTTCCGCGTTTGGTTTCATTTTGTCCCGCTATTTCATCGCTTTTGCATTTCAGTATTAATTTCTCCGTAGGGAAATATATAGTTGATTCTTCTTTTTTTTTTTTTTTATTTCTACTTTTTCTTATTTATTTTTATTTTATTTTTTATTTTATTATTATTATTTTTTTGAATGTAACTATTGTTAAAGAAAATTGATGTGTGTGATTTATTGATTATTTATTTTTATTTCCTTTTTCTTTCTTTTTCTCCTCGATATATACTACTTTTTTGTTCCAAAAATTTCGATTATTTAATTTTAAAAATATACATTTAGGCTCTTAGATATTATGTATATTTTATTCCTAAGAGAAAAAAAAATTGAGAAACTACCTTTCGTTTTTCCCTCTTTTTTTTTTCACTAGCGTGTGCTTAGTTTATAAAAATTTATATACGAACATATTAATACTCCCTGTCGAGGCAAAAAATTGAAAACCCAATCTTAATCCGTCACAAAATGTATTTTTATTTCAGTTTTGTATGTTGTTAAATTTTGTACTTAATATATTTTGTAATACGCCTAATAGAGTCTATAATCGACATAATAATATTCTTCAGCTCTTTCTCAAAAATAATAATGATTTAAGAAAAATATTAATTTTATGTAGTTTTCGATTTTTCAATCTATTGATTGGAGATGAATTTTTGCGATTTTTTTTTTGGTGTTAAAATGAACAACGTGCCGTCGTAGCCTGTCCAGTTCGTCTGTTCTAATGCAGCGTAGTTTAGTAATAAGTATGTTCGTTCGTCATTCTTGAAGAAAAAGAAAAAAAAAAGAATTTGTAGATCGCCGATTGATCTAGAGTAGAATTTATTCAGCCATTTTATCGTTTTTGTCGCCCTTATGCAAAATTTAATGTGTCGTCTATTTCCCTTTTGGTGAGAACAGAGTTCAGAGTGTGTTCATGTGATCAAAATGAAACGAAGTGCTCTTCAATATCAGAGGTCTAAAACAATTTCACATTTTTGCCGAGTGAAACCATTTCTTATTCATCTTTCAGTATTCATTTCATAAATGACTTTCCCACTTGTCCTCCGCCAATATTCGATTAAATCCATTGGGGAAACAGTTATGACTTTTGGTGGCAGAAATAAGAAACGTAGAGAAATATTATATTAACAGCTTAGTAAACTTGGTTTATATTCATGCATTTATCCTGTAAAATAAACGCGATCGGTTTTATAATATTTACCTATTGTGTAGATATTATATCATGTTAATTTTATGATGATATTTTCTTTTGCTAGCTACTTTTTTTTACCTTCGTTTTTGTTCGTTTTTTCTTTTAATTTTTTTATTTCCTTTTTTTTTCTTTTTTTTTTTGTTTGTTTCAACCTCTGCAATTATGTACCAGTTCGCATTCCGATATTTATTTTAGTCTGACGAATTAATTTTTTTTTTTTAGTAATTTTTATGAAAAATTTTTTACTAAATTTTAATATTTTAAATACGTAATTCTATCGATTTTCTTATGTGTTGAAGAAAAAAAAAACGTAGACACACATCAGTTCGAAGTACAGATTTTTTTTATCAAACTAAAATTTTAAACTTTTTTTTCCCTTCCGTTTTCTTTGTAATAAAAAGCTTAGTTTTTAACCTGATTTTGGTTGTAATTTATTCTTACCGAATATCGCGAGCAAATTCTTATACCAATTTCTGGAGAAATCTATGAGTATCGCTTCGTCGACAGATTCGTAGCTGTTTCACTTCCGATGGAGATAGTCCTCACGTTGCATTCTGAAAAATGAAGAATCTGGAAATATTTTTTGCTATGATTATAATAATCATATGTAAATAAATAAATTTGGAAAACGTATCTGTTCCATTTTTATTCACTGTCTATTAGTTTCATGGCTCAGTTTATGAAGTTTTTATCCGTATTTTCTATTTTTGAACTCGGAAGTACTTATGATTAGACACGAATTTTCATTTTGGAAATTTATTTGAATTCTCTGTTGGATAAGATACAATCTTATCAATATCCAAACAGAAAAGAGAAAGATACTTAATGGAAATGCAGTGAATAGGCTTCTTTGACATTACAGACGATTTTGTTTTTTTCTTTACATGAAATGAACTTCGCAAAGTTGTGGCTTGTGTTAATTTCTAAAATTTTGCCATGTACAGGTTACAGACGTAATTGGTCTGCAGCTCTTCACCTGGGAGAACTCATTGTCATTCGATGATGAGTGATGACTTTTTCATAAAAAATTGAGAATATTGTATTCACAAGTGATAATTTTCTAGATACTTGCTCATTCGATAAGAGATAAGGCTTATATTTTTCTGAAAAGTGTTTGAATCGATTCATATGAGTGAGAAAAATTTTTATAATTCTCAATTTTACAACTCATCACTTTTAGTATGACTGTAAGAGAGTTTGTTCGACATTCAGCCACTACTACTACTATCAGTACTTCGTAGGAACGTAATAGTTATTATAATATAATATTATAATGAAGATTAAAGAAAGATTTTATTTGATGGAAAAATCATTTCAGGTGAATTTTGAAACTTGAGTAATTTGTAATTTCTTACACGAAAATCGCAATTTTATTTGATTGAAAAATCTAGTCAGATGAATTTTAATTTTCAAGGCGTTGATAATTTTTTACACACAATTTTATCAGCTGAAGAATTGTCAGTTAGCGCTTCTACTATTCGTTTCAATAACTAAAATATCTAAAAATATGACCATCCAGTACAAAATGGCGAATATATCGATGCTCACCCACTTTCACGTTCACTCTTCTTCAATGATTCGTTCAACTTGAAATGAACTAAACAGTCTCGTTCATCATCTCATCAAAAATCAGGATCATCCCGTTGTTTGTTTCAAGTTGTTTCATTATAGAAATGAAGTGATCTCCCCGAGTAATCGTGTTCTACTGTTCTTTTCTTTCAGTTTCTCTCTCATCTCATTCGTTGTCTATTGTTTCTCTCGGCCGATTTACTTACAGTTCAACTTCTTTACGTTCCTCGAATTGATCAATGTGGATTATTGTTAAATAATTTGGTCAACCAAGTGCTCGAGTTAATTATAATTTCCGTTCAAATCTAATTTCTACAATGCTTCCGTCATTTTCATTTCTTCCGACGAACTACAATTTGTTACACTTGGAGGTATCATGATGTATATCTATGGGATGAAAAAATGAAAATCGCTGAATATTTATTTCAGGTAATTGTGGAACTTCCCTTCGTTATTCATTCAGTTATAGTGTACCTGACAGCTGCTCTGTAATGTTGTTCTAAAATTTAGCAGGTTATAATAGTATATTGAATGCATATGTAATTTAACGAATTACGCTTATAACTGAATGAATTTTCTATAATACTATCAATTCGTCCGGCAAACCCTCTTCAGTTGGTACTTATCACCCTCTATATACTTATGATGGACTTCTGTCATCGCTGCAAGTAGCTGCTTGCTTGATCCCTTCAGTGACAATCATGTACTTATGCTGCCATCCTTTCTATATCCCAGACATCCAAGCATCGATCATTTAAAACTTTGTTTTATATTCTTAATATGTTTCTCGTTTCAGACTGTAGCTTTTAATCTGACGTGACGAACTATAGCCCGCAAGATGTCATCTGCAGCGGATTACCAATGGTAACCCAACTATATTCTTGAATTTTTCCATCTTTGAGCTATTCTAATTCATGATTTCTTTATAGGGCCTATTCCATCATGGACTCATCTCGTGTTTCAACGTTCCTAATATCAATTCTACTCATCGTATATGGCAGTTTTAGGTTCGTTGCCACTAATCTTGACAAACATAAATTTGCTTAATGAATGTTCAGCTATTGCTTCATTGGAATGTTGCCATTAAAAGAGAAAACATTTACTTTCGTAATATTTATACGTACGAATTATGTGACATGTATCTATCTTGTATTCTCATTAGGTCGTTGAATATGGAACAAGAACAGAGAGAAAGGGAAAAAGAACGACTGAAAGGTGGTGGGAATCCGGCGACTCTTGATTCCAGTAAGAACAAAGGTTATTAAAACCTGGCATTTATCTAAATCCATAATCTTTTTATTCCAGATACGCGAATAATTATGGTATTATTTGTGTATTTGTTTTTTCGCAGAGGTTCAAACCCTGGATACAATTCAAGCTTTATGCCTTCCTTTGGGTGCTTCAATATCTTTGCTCGTCATGTTTTTCTTCTTCGACTCGATGCAGATGCTTTTTGCTATATGTACCGCTAGTACGTGTATTTTTCGTTTATTATTTCATGTATTATTGTATGTGTATGACGAATCTGTTCCATATTCTGTTTGAACCTTAACATCGTTCATTATCAGTTATCTATTGTTCACGTTAAATATGTCATTTCCATGATATTTTATCGATTTTTTTTCCATTTCAAGTTCTAATACTTTGATTTTTTTTCTCGTAGTTATCGCGACAGTTGCATTAGCTTTTCTGCTATTACCCATGTGCCAGTACATTATGAGACCATGCTCTGACGGAACAAAGTAATTTATTCTTTAATATAAAATTTTTTACATAATTTAAAAAAAAATTCACATCTTAAAACTTAAATTAGACAAATTATTGTATGTTACTTCAGTCTTACTATCAGCTCCATATGAGCTTTCCATTTTTCTATTCAGAAGATTTGAATCACATGTTGAAACTTTCAACTATAAACCTTCTCCTAATAGAAAAGAATAGTTCGTTGTTTCAAACAATTTTATTCGTGAGCGATTCTACAAAGATTTTGATATTCTTTTCCAGTTAAATATTTTGTTAAGTGCTAACCCGGAGCTGGAGAAATTTTTTTCTTTAAGTATCGCCTTATCCATGTACTAGAAGTGTTCTGCAACTTCTCTCATAAGGGTAAAATCAACCCACAATTGGTCAAATGTTCTTGGTGCTAATCATGCTCGGATATTTTCAACGCTATGATAGATTCGATTAGCGTTTTAATTTGTAATTTGGGTTTGAAAATGATTTCATTTCTCCAAAATGATGCCATGGCTTCCCCGAAAACGATCCCTTACCTATTTTGGACTCTTTAAAAATTAGTATTATGGCGAAGATGAAAATCTGAAAAATGACCCAAGTTTATAATTTATGTTTTCTTTTCCGCCTCAAATTTAATTTTCTTAGATAGTTCGATTTATAATTTACCAGCAATTCAGTTTGCTAAATAAAATAATTTTCTTGGTCGTTGTGGCCTTTGACTGATATCATTTTTCATTTTCAGAATCTCATTCGGCATGTGTGGCCGATTTACCGGAGCAGAATTGTTTTCATTCTCCTTGTCGCTGTTCATTGTTTGTGTTTGGGTGCTCACTGGACATTGGCTTCTCATGGATGGTAAGTGTTCATTATTTTATTCTGCAGGTTATGGGTAACGTTTTAATCGTTTTGAATATATTTTCTCCTAATTCCGTGAGCAGAAGAGAACGAAGTGGTTAAATAGGCAGAATTTTTTAGTTGATTCGATGTACAAAATTAATATCTGTGATGACTCACTTCATCAGTGATGCACAAGAGACGGCTAGAGGAGCTGAAACTCCTTCCAAGCGTCAGATTTCGTCGAATATAGACTAAATTGGAAAAAAAACCTATCCGCGCAAGCAGATTTTTCTATTAAACTGTCTTTTAGTGAATTTGAAATCCAGATCCTCCCTTGACAAATTTATGGGTGTGCTGCTAAACTTCATTGTATAAATGGTCTTATGAAGTTTGAACTGGAAATGATATGATTTTTTTCGCGTCTAAGCTTGACTATTGCTTTTAAAAAATAATTTTCTGCGTTATTCATGCAGGTCCTCGTGGTTTAAAAATTTATTCGGTTTCTTTCATGTTTGTACTTTTCTTACTCTTTGTCTGTTTAATTTAACCGAGAATATTTTACTGTTTAAAACTGAGTACGGAAATTGATGGGAAATGATTAACCTCATTTAAAACATTATTTGTCGAGTTTAACTTGCGGAGTTCAAACAGTCGACGACTTTTTTTCACTGTAGAGTAATCATGGTTCTTGAAAATAAGAAGAATTTAGTTTGTTCTAATCTTTTCAATGAGCGTTTTATGACTCGATGGAAATATTGAGAAAGTTGAATATTTTTTTTTTTGCTAAAAAATTCTGCTTTTCATATTATTCTATGCATGACCAATATCGAGCACTTTCCACTTTCAACGAATCCTGTGAAAACATGCCGTCTGACTCGAAATACCTCTCGACCATGATTTTAGTTCCAAAAAAAATTTTTTTTCATATATTTTAGTCTTTATTTCAATAACTATACGTTTGAGGTTTTTTGAAGAAAGCGATTTTTTTTTATTCGTATTTTAGTTATATTTTGCAATGGGAGTATTAAACTCTTCAACTTAGCCGAACGAATTCTGAAAAAAGTTCATGCAAAAATGTTTAGTGGAATGATTCCACTACCTAATTTTCAATCCACTAAATTTGTTGTATTTCAAAATATTTAGTACTCCAGCGATGTATTTATAAACAAAATTTCACAAGAGTTTGGTATTGAATCGGAATAATGTTTTGTAAAAACATTTATGAAATAGTTGACCTACATCTCAGCAGGTTTTCGTTTTAGAGTAAATACGATTCTTGCGAAGACATAGTCGTAATTGAAACTAACTTTCATACCTACTTTGACCTTGATAAGGTAATCGAGATGATCTGAGAGGATGTGTCATGTTTTTGTCAAATCTTAGTATACCAGTATGAACTTTTTCACCTGCATTTCCTTCTCTCATTGTTTGTGATACACCTAGCCAACGTTTTCGACCGAATAAATCTTAAATAGGTGCTCATAAAATTTACTGATTTTTTCGCATTTCCCTCTTCATCATTATTAATTGGTTTTAGTTTCAAGATTTTGCTCTAATTTTTAATTGTTTCTGGTTGTTAAGATTCTTCGACCTTTAAACAGGGCATGCTTCGAATATCGTTATTATTTCGCACGCGTTGATAAGGAAAAATTAGAGCATTGTATCACTTTTTTTTTCCAATTTACGATTGTACGGCTCATCGTTTTTAAGAATTTTAATTCTAACTTTGAAAAATAGGCATTGAACGTAAATAGTTTCTGGTTTCATGATCCGATTTTGAAAATACCCATCTCGCAATTTTACGTATTTTTAATTCATTCGTTTGTTCGTTTCTGTCATTCTGGACAGACAATAATGAAGTAATGTGAACGGATATTGTGCATCATTTTCTTCTCCCTTTTTAAGAGCGTGTTAAGCTTCCATCGTCGTTTACAACAATAGGGGAAATACAGGCCGGAGAAACTCGATACTCAAAAAGTTATTTGTATCTTTAATCCCAATGAGTAATGCGTTTTTGCAAGCTAACTCTGCTTGGTTAATTGTTCGCCGAGGCTGTAGAAGCTTCTGTCTGGTAACTCGATCTCAGATTTTGTTTGACCAAGTCGAAGTAGCAGCTCCATTCGAGTAGAGAGTCATTAATTTTTAAAATTTAAAGTTCCGCCCGCCCCCCTCCCTGCACTTATTTTGGAGCAAGTTTCATTTGTTGCAAAGATTGTTAAGTTTCACTATCCTCATGAGAACCTTATGTTTTGAAAATGTTATTTTTCACTTGGAGTTAAAACTCGATTTAAAATGGTAGTTTTAGCTGACATACTGGTGTACTCGTATTTAGGCACATTGGTTTGTTGTCAAGTTATCCAGAATTTTTTGAAACTCTGATCAAAAACGTTATTGGACTCACATTTTACTTTTCTGTCCTTGAACGGCGTCGCTTGATTGAAGGTGAAAAAAAAAATTGACGAATCGATTTTGTCGATTGAATTTTCGGTGCTCCCCTCCCCCCTTCCAAGATGCTTAAATATTTCTTAAACATACGTATCGTTAGTGAAAATATTTTTTCGATTTCCAAGCCATTAGGTTCGGAAGAGCACTTTTGAAAATTATGATTCCCTACGTACCTACTGGGTTCGCGCACGCCGAAAAAAAATTGCAAATAGGAAATTTCCCTCGCTCTAATTCTGAATGCGGAGCACAGACGCACGTGCGTGGAAGATAGTTGAAATGTAGGGAGAGCTTGAAATGAATGAAAAAAAAAACTATGCATAATGTGTATCCCGTATACCGTATGTATTATTCTATTTCATCATAATGTTGGTGTACACTATACAGAAGGAAAAAAAAGATAGTTACTAAAGTTTAGTCGAACATCTGGTTCAATTTCGCCTGCATTCTTCATCATCTACGCGTTCTATCTTTCATCGTTTGGGTACAGAAATAATTTATATGAAGCAGGTGGGGGATGTGCCACGAAACTTTATTTCCAATGGAAAAGAAAGATATGTGCTGTTCCGAATGTGTCATTTTTTCGAAAAGTAAAAACGTACGACATTCCGTTTATTGGAAGCGATTTCAAAAAAGTAGTCAAAAATTTGTTACTCGAGTGACTCGGAATTTTTTTACTCGAATAGTCCGAACTTGAGTCTGCGATTCGCTCATCCCCAAGCTGAATAAATGTTGGAATTAGTTTAAAATCAAAGTCCGACTCCGAATATTATAATTCAATAGAAACTGACTCCTGTAGAATTTATTCAGAACTATGTTGGAAACTTATTCAGAATTTTTGTGTAAGTTTTAAAGTGGTAATTTCTAATGCGAAACCCAAGTGAATTCGATATTCAGGGGGGAAAAACTGATTTTAGCCACTTCTAAAGATGCCAAAAGTTTGAACGATTATACTTCCGCCTCTCGCTCCAGAGGTCTAAAACGTCCCTTCCTATGGATGGGCCTCGGAAACTAAGGTTTTCCTTTCAGACTCGAGTTGCTCTACTAAATAGTATATTCTTTGGAGACGAAGCCGAAAGTGGTGTTGACTCGGAAAATTTTTCCAATCGCGCAGTGACGACGGTGGAGGCACAAATTTCTTACCCTAAGATCTTCCATCGGTCGTTGGTATTTCCCATTAAATACTGAATGCCTAAAAATTGAGATGTTTCATTTCTTCGCACCCTTAGTTCGATTTGTGGCTAATCTGGTCGAAGCCGACAGGAAGCAGCTTATTTGTTCTGAAAAATTGTTACTTGAAATCGCATTTCGGCGGTTTAGCTTGTGGTAGGAGTTTTGATTACTAAATTTTGAAATTCTTGTATGAGGTTTGTGGTTACTGTACAGTCATACGTCCTCTTCCTCATATTATAAGTAAAATAATAATATAATGATTGTATCACAGACTGGTAGCCTGTGTTCGTGATGGTACGTTTATGACGAAAAATTCGATTTCCTGTTTCCATAAATAGCTAGATTCGTATTCTTGTGGTGTTAGCTAGATTTTTCTAAACCTATGCGAATTCGAATATCGAGTTTATTTTGTATCTCAACTTCGATGGCGCTGGTTGACTGGAAAGTGTGTAGAATTTGTCTTCTATACCGCATCTCATCCTTGCCGCCAGTCATTTACCGTGGTTTTATCTTTGAGTCACATACTGTAAGCCTAGATATGCGAGTTCTGAGCTGAAATTTTAGTGGCCATAATGAGAATTTTTTCATGGCTGACAAATATTCCGCAGGTATTACTATAATCAACGAATATTGCTGATATGTTGATTAAGATTTGGATACCCACTCGATCATTTTTGTGTAAAAAGCAATTTAATCCGTTTAGGTAGTATAATATATTGAAAAAAGGTAAAATAAACTGAACAATATTCGTTTTAAAAAACTCGTTGGTCCAACTAATTTCTTATTCGTACATGTCATAAAAATTGATATTACTTCCTCGCTCACTCATTATATGAATTTATATTAGCTCACTGACCTTGACAAGATTCAACGAGAGTTTTTTTTTTCCTCGGATAATATCCTTATAATACATAAATATGTATGCATTGATAAACAGTCATGGCTAATATCATATTCTATTTTCGCCAATATTCAGAGAAAGTGGCCTTAACGTTTTGCAAAGAGTTATCTTTTTTTTTACTCTGCACATTATACTGTAGTTCCACGCATTTCCTCTATTTGGCCTTTGAAATACTATAACCTCAATTCATAAATTCGCGTTCGTAAGACTTGCTCTTTCATACTATGGGCTCGATTAGATGGCTATTCTGAAAAATATGTGATTTGATGCTCCATCATACAGGGCGAGTCAAAATGACCGGCTATACATTTGTTTTTTAAATTACACGTGAAAAGAATTTTTAGAAAAGAAAAAAAAGAAAAATTATCAGAGTTTAGTACAAATAAATTAAAATTTGGTTGGAGTTTGGAAGTGTAGGTGTGTGGTTGAGGCGGAACTCGTGATAGGGAAGGTGGGGGAGGGGGTGAATCGGTGACGCCACCATTCACTTTTTTTGATGTTTTTCTCATCATTTATGAAGACGTCGTTGAATTTATGCAGATATGCAGTTGGTTTTAAATTAAAATTCATTACACGAAATACAATTTCACTTACAATTAAATGTTGACCAGTTTGTCTGGTATATTTTTGGAATATATGTGAAACTCAATTTTCGAAGACTTTGTTAAGCAGTAGTCATATTACCGAGTAATTTCTTCCTTGTATACGCTCTCTAAGATAATTAGGATCAGTAGGAGTGAATTTTTAAATTTTTCTTCACGCATGTCACACATACATGTACATTATGCATAATTCCGCGTCCCCTATCAATCTCGTACATCCCTGTAGAAGTTGCAAAATAATGTGACTATTGCTTAGCAAAATCTTTGGAAATCGGGTTCGACGCCTTTGAGATGTTTGGCAGAATGTCCGACATTTAAGCGAACTCATATTTCATATAGCTTATGTAACCTTGAAAAATGAATTTTAATTTAAAACTAACTGCATGTTATGTATCTGTTTTCTTATGCGTGCCATTTAAAGAACAAAATAATATGTAGCTGCATGGTCATTTTGCCTCACCCTGTATTTTCTTATGACACGTCATGCATGGATTAGAAGTAAAATTTCATGAGCTTAAGTCGTTTAAATCATAAGTTATGTATCCAAAATCCTCAAAGATAATCTTCCATTTTGAATTTATACTTTATTACCCACTAAATGTATTCTCTGCATGTTTATTAATATTATGAATTTGTTTTTTCTTTCTGTTTTCAGCTATGGGAATGGGATTATGTGTCGCATTTATCGCATTCGTAAGACTTCCCAGCTTGAAAGTATCAACGTTGCTTCTAACTGGACTGCTTATTTACGATGTATTTTGGGTATTCTTCTCCTCGTATATATTTAGTACAAATGTAATGGTAAAGGTGAGTGCATAATTTGCAGTTATTTTCGTGCGATCCGTCACTTCCTCGCTTGATAATTTTTTTTCACTCTCCAGCAATTTTCCGGCAATTTTGAATTTGATTTTAATTTTATTTCGATAGGTTGCAACTCGGCCAGCGGAAAATCCTGTCGGTATGATGGCGCGGAAACTGCATCTCGGCGGTGTGGTTAAAGAGGCGCCCAAACTTTCACTGCCTGGAAAATTAGTGTTTCCTAGTCTATATCATACGGGTCATTTTTCGATGTTGGGGCTCGGGGACATTGTGAGTAGAAGAATATCGTGTAATTTTTTTGTAAATTCGTAGCGGACGCAGACAGAGGCTGACCCAAACTATAGCTGCAGGGTGTCGTGCATGCTGTGTCCCTATGCGTACCACATTCGACTCCACCTTTAGTGATTGAATTTTTCACAAAAGATGGTGCTCATTCGTGTGTCAGTTAGCTTCGTATTTATAACTTCATAAAAATTTGGTATCATGTCTCGTTGCACGGTTGAGAAGAAAAAAAAAAAAAACCCACTAATTTATTTAAATAGGTATTTCGACTTTTCATCATCGGTCGAGATAAAATATTCTACTCGTAACTGAGCAAAAAAGTTGATTTTCATTCGACTAGGCTGTTCGTATCCTTGAAGAGGAGAAGGAAGGCACCCGCTGGAAAAACCTGTTTTTAACATTTTCAAGTTCACCGTAGATAGGAAAGACAAAATTGTTACTCAATTTTTTGTCGAATACTTATCGAATAATATTTTCATTTTCAGTTTCAAAACTTTTGATTTTGGTAGCATAAAATTGAATGGTAGCACGGCTATTGAAAATAGAAACATTTTTGAAATTATTCTCAACGATCCAGTTGTGCCGAGATTATTCCTGTATGTTTTCACTACAGTTCTTGACAGATTCCACTGCAAAATTTCACTCGAATAGAAAACATTTTTTTGTACTATTTGGAAAAATTTTAGCCGGTTTTTGTATAATATGATAATACTGGGTAGGATGAAAAGGAAGAAGGTCTTGAGAGCGGTCCCATTCCTTGTATATTCCCTTTCGAGTTCAGTTGAATTGATTTTCAGTTTTCATCCATAAATCAGTTTTCTTTTATTTTATTATTATTCAATAACAAATTCTCAATCGGATCCGAAGTGGATCGTGAAATTAGATTCGAAGCAAAATGATTTCTTTATTATCCGTTTTGATTTCCCATAACTAGCGTGTATTTGTTTTTCACTCGGTTGAATAAACTGAAAATTCAAACTTTGATATTAAGCAAGGTTTGCATGCAGTTTTTCTCTCGATATTTTTCATTTTATTCAACTTTTTAATGACATTGACGATAAACATTACCATAATTAGTTGGAATATGCGGAAGGCGTGGGAAAATAACCATATTGTTTTTTATTCTCTCCAAGTATTCATATTTTTTTCTAAATTATGACGAATATTTAATTACGAATTAACAAAATAATCTTTCCTTGATAATCAATCACGGACTTGACAATCTACTAATTATTAATATTTTAATATTGCTTCAACAAATTCACGCTCAACTCAAACCAAATCGTTAGTGTGTGAATGCAACCGCAAGAATTTTTTTGTTGCAGTTTCATTCTGCTTATTTCATCAAGGTTTAGGACAAGTTTCTTATATTTTGGTCACCTGCTCTTCGCAGACATTGAGATTGGATTTTGACATATTATGCAATACCTCTAACCGAGCGAACGTATTTACGAAACTATAGTATTGAAAATTTAGTCCGCGGTTTCAAGTCGATAAGGTTAAAATGGTTTTACATTCTGATTTGAAAAATATCACCTTTCATTATCAGACTGAAATAGAAGATAATTGTCAGTTTCAAACTACGAATTTTTTCGTAAGTCTTATGTTCTTGAAGGTGACCGAGGGTTTATTATTAATCGTGCGAGAATAATCTTTTTTTTTCTTTTTTTTTTTTTTTAAATCAATTCCACCTCTATACGAGGCTGGATATGACTGAAAAGCCCCTAGTTTTTAGGTACAAAACCCTCTCGCCATCATGCTGGCAACAGAACAAAAATTCTGGCACACGAATATATTGCATGTGTTTTTGATTTTTAAAGTTGTTGAAAAACGATAGACATTGGCCTGATGTAGAGATAGTTCCGTTTTCTCTGCACGTTATGCATTAATTTCGTTTTTCGAAGAATCGAAGAAAAAAAAAGAAGAAAAAAACAACCTCGCGTTGAAACTTATAAAATATTACAAAATTTTGAAGCGAATAAAATGATTTGGTTGAGTGAAATAAAAATTTATCTGTAAAATAAATTTTTTTTTTTCGTGTGCCAAGAAATCAAGGACATAACACTTGTAACACTCGACGTTTGTCGAAGGAAATTCTCTAGAGAATTTGGCATACCTTCCTAATTAAATGTTGTCTCTTTGTCACGTTCCAGTGCTTAGTCGAGTGGTATCGATTGCTTACCAAAATTTATAATTCGCTTGAAAAGAAGAAGTGAAGTATGCCGTGTTCTTTAATTGAGTATTCTCAAGGAGTGTAGAATGAAGAACGAAATCAGGAATTGTCAGACATCGACATTTTCTAACTGGTAGACTATTGAATGACGCATCAGGTAACTCGTGAGTCGTGAAAAAGCACGGAATTACTAGTGCAAATTCGTACCGTGGTAATTATGAAAAAGAGCAAAAAAGGCGCTTGGAATGAAAGTTTTTGAGAAAAAGTAGAAACAGACTGTAATTTTGAATGAGAGTAGAAGGGTTGGCAAAGAACAAAAGTTTTGTGGAAAACATTGATGAAATTTATCTTTCAGGGTCAAACCTTTTTGTACAAAACCAAGTATTTAGGTTTACAGTAAATTTGGTTGTAACGGGTGTCGAACTTACCTGCCTCTGTGAGCTTATTTTGAGGGGACTGTAGACGTAGTACTTACTCGATTCTTCTATTTAGGGCTTCAAACTTACGCTTCATTTTCGTTCTAATCCTGAGAACTGGACAAGGTTCGATCTCAAAACATTAACATATATATTCTTATATTGAATCTGGTTGTAGTCCCTTTCGAGTAAGTATTGTACAACTGGCCCTTAAACAGGAAATATCCTATAACTGACAATTTTGACTTGGATCCTTTTGGTTCTCAGATCCAGTATATTCGTTGACACTTTCTCCTTTTGCCTTTTATTTATGATAGGTACTGAGTACTGAGAGACGGACTTTGACGAATGCATTATGCTTCTTAGATGTACGAAAAGCGATGAAGTGCTGATTGTGAGACGTGCGTTATTTTGCTTTTGCAATATTATGACGTAATCTGCAGATGAAACTACTCGTGCAAATCTTGATTTTGACGTTTCGTCGATCAGTCGGTGCCTCTTGGTGAATTATTTTAAGCGCCTGTACTTGAATTTGGAAAATCATTTCAAACGACTCTTACAGACGAGTTGACCTATTTATGGCTTCTCTTTTCATTTGACAATATAAATTAACTCCAATCGTTCACCTCTAACCTTTTTTTCTTATTTTTTCGTATTCATTTAAATTTGATCTGTGGCCCGTTTTTTTTCCTCAATTTTCCTGCAAAATGACACAAAATTTGACTCCATTGCACGTATTTCGTCTGCATCTGGTTCAGCGCTTACATGCGAACCGAAACAGCTGACCGTCATCTTAGCGTATCACCTGTCACGGTCCGAAGATCTTGCCAAGAAAAAAAAAATTGAGACAGTTACCTTTTCTCTTTTTTTCGACTGTGTCTGCGTCTCTACTGTTTTTTTTTTTTTTTTTTATATTCACCACTTTTCATTAACGTCATGATTATATTCGCCTAATTTTTACACCTTTTTTTTCTGTCTGTCTTATTTTTCTTTAGGTTATGCCTGGTTTGTTGTTGTGCTTTGTACTACGTTACGACGCGTATAAAAAGTCTCAGTTACATTTGGCCGAAACCGGTTTTCCAGCTCCTAATCATTTGAATAAATTAAGGTACCTATATATTTGTCTATGGATTAAAGAATCGCAAGGTTTTCGCTGCGTGTAGGTGTGTGCTGGTGTGTTTGTGTACAGAGGACGTTTTATTTGACGTCTGGATGTGTCACCTTTTCTATATATAATTTTTTTTTTCATTGATAACTGCACAGCCGATGAAATTTACTCACTTTAGCTCCGTTTCCATGTTACAGTTACTTTCATTGTTCGCTGATCGGATACTTTTTGGGACTGTTGACAGCGACTGTGTCATCAGAGGTGTTTAAAGCCGCGCAGCCGGCCTTATTGTATCTGGTTCCATTCACTTTACTTCCGTTGCTGACGATGGCTTATTTAAAAGTAATTTCCAGCTAATTAGCGATTTTCGGTGCTCGTGAAGGAGCTGCGGATGAATTAGGTCTTTGTGGAGAAATAGTTGAAAATAATGAGAGTTGGGTGGGTATTATTGGCGGATTTCGAAGGGTGACAGGGGGGCTACGTCGCCCCAGAGCTGAAATTAGCCCCATGAGAGAAACTCAGTTAGCCCCTTTCCCGGTTCAGTGAAAATGAACAAAATTTTGATTTATTCCTACCAAGTTTTGATAATTTTTACTTTTTTTTCTTTCTTATCGTCTTATAAAGGGTGTTTTAACAGCTTTTTGACTTTCTTTCTTTTTTTTTTTAGTGAGTGATGGAGTGTTTTTAAGCCCCCCCCCCCCCCCCCCCCCCACAAATCAAATATATTCTCGATTTCTCCTAGAATAATGTTCGTAGCTTCATTTCAATCCTACTCGATCATCTCCGTTATTATCAGTTAATTTGGGTTCTAAAATGAGCAGAAAAATCGTGACCATGGTTCAAATTTTATGTTAGTCAAAATTGCGATGACTTCATTTTAATTTTTCCGGAATTCGAGTTTGTAAATTAGGGAACTATACGATTACACCCTTAATATTTGAAATTCAACGTTACAGTAAGATATCTACTATATTTTTGAATTTTTTCTGTGTTCTATACGTTATCGATTGGGTTGGTTCGTTGGATTAGTTCTTATTTCATGTCATATACATATATGTATAGTATTTTTTTTACAGTGAAATGAATTTATTGAAAAATTGAACCGTTTTTGATTTCAGGGTGATTTAAGAAGAATGTGGAGCGAACCGTTTACCATCCACTTGCCGTCCAAACATATGGATGTTTGATCGTATGGTAAACATCGGATAGAACGTGTTTGTCCAGCGTTATTGTGGTTGTGATTTTCTCTCCTGTTTTTCTTTCTCCTTTCTCGTCCCGCCTATCCTCGTCCTTCATGATCTGCCTTTCTCCTTCTGTCGTCGTTATCCTGTATTTTTTCTCACTTTTATCAAGCCGTTGTACAAATTTATACTCATTATTCACGTTTGGGTACGTAAATTCTGTCGAAATTAGACTGTTTCGAGTTTGGTGAAAGAAGACTTGGCTCAAAAGTGAGAATGATGAATATTCTTACTAGTAGATCGTAGGAAAAATTTACCTGCGTGCGTAAATTGTGTCAACGAATTAGCCTCTAACAAACGACGAATCCTTTTTTTTTTTTTTATTTCGGGTTCATTTGCCTGTTCCCTCGTCGTCGATTTGTAAATATTCCTACTTACGTTAAGAAGAAAGTTGAAAGAAGTGTGAATTCGTAGAATTCAAAGCTCATCTACGAGTTGGCATATAGATAAAGTGAGAATTCTCGAATCTCTTTGGCGTGCTTTGTTTTTCCTGTGATTGGGAAAGAAAAAAAATAGTCGTTGAAGTGCCGAGGCAAAACATCGTTTGTCGTTTGGTTACCATGATGGCTGGAGGATGATGTCTTTTTTCGAAAGCGTTTTTAAAGAGATTTTAACAAAAAGTCGAAAATTCTTCTCGTCCGGTTCAAAGAGAATAACGACGAACAATTTTCTCAAGAAGTAATCGAGTTTCGTTTTTCTTGTCAATACATTTTACACGTTGAAATTTATTTACGCTAATCGATGATTTTTAGCGCTCGTCTCGTCTTTATTATTATATAAAAAAATTCAGGTTTTGCGTTAATTAACCAATTCTCTCCTCGTTTTTATATTTTATTGGTGTTCATTTGATCAAGATCTTTTTTTTTTAACTTGTAAGTGGAGTGGGTCCCTTGTGGGAGTACAATTGATGTTACATTAGTGTTTTTGTTCTTATTATTTTTTCTATTAATTTTTTTTTTCCGCGCTATGATTTTTGCTAATCGCTTCTTATACGAGTATCTTTGATTAGCTCGCTGAAAGTTTTTTCCAACAGTTAGAATTTTACTTTCAGCTGTTGGAAATTTATATTTTTAGTTACAGTTACGACATTCATTGTTTCCTCGTACATATCACGATCAAGAAAGCTGAATTTGGTATCTTTTGGTAAAAAGATGGCTCCGGTGTTCCGTTTTTTCGAAATTTCCGTAAATGTAATTATTAATTTTTCCCGACGCGAAAGTATTTGGTTATTACCGAAGACAGTTCATCTGTCGTCTAAAGACTGAGTAATATATTTCGTGAAAATTCCAGTGCTGTTGAGGCGTAGTATGTGCAATTCAGAATGCCTCGGTCGCCACGAGTTTATTGTAGGGCCCAGTTTGCTGGTTTGTAGAAGTGGCCTAGTAAAGTTTAAATAGCTTTGTTTTTACACCAGCAGTCCGTAAATCAGGCCCTTAGCCAAGATTGCTTGTAAGCGAGGCTCCGTGAGGACTCACTATTGATGCCAGGGCTGTATATTGAAAAATTTTCCAAAAAAAAGACATAAAAAACGCTACTATGTTAGTTTTTGTGTTTTTCTTTTTTTAATTTCCCAGTTTCCTGGTTCGTGAAACTGGCTTGGAAAATATTCAACCGTTGAAAAGGCATTCGAATAATTTGTTGCTATTTTCCGTGCGTTCTCCAAAACCAATGGTTCACAAACAAAATTTTTGTAGGGTTAAAAGTGAGCACTGAAGTGACTATACTGGCTTTATTCAAATATTATTTCATTTTAAATTCCATAATTATTACATTCATTTTCCTTAAATTTTGAGCTTAGACTCCTGAGCTACTGGCAATCTAATCATCAGTGGCTGGTTCTTATGAGCTCACTGGAAGCTCTCGAACAGATTACTTCTTCACCCGTCCTGGTTTGTGACTATAAGAATGTATGTTTTGAGTTTTGCAAGAAAAATATGGGATTCTCTGAGAAAAAGTTTTTTTTGTTTTCGAGTTTCCGGATTTGAAATCGTAGTACGGATAATTAAATTGTCGCATGAGCTGTGAATCTGCCAAATAGTCCAAACGTTATTTTTAGAAGAGAAAACTTCAAGTTGGTGAGTAGTTGTTGGTAGATCGGTTTTGGTGAAGAAATAATTTATTTTACTGACTGATTGATAGAGGTCGAGGTGAGAATTTGTTTAAAAAAAAAACACATATTATGTTACGTAGTGTCCAAATGTTATATTTTACTCATACTCGTACCTGTCTTTTATTAGTAGAGGATAAGTCCAATTTTTTGCTAATTTTATTCAAATTGCGAGAAAAATGTAATTTGTGACACCTTAATCGATTTTTGATATTTTTAAAATTGATCAAAAGATATGACTTACCCGTATAAAAGCTGATGACTGAAAACGCGTAAGGGTTTTACTTAAAATAATTAATATTTATCCATTGTATGTCATCTGTATTTATATTCTCCTTAACTATTCAGTTCGAAAGTTGAATTTACTCGAGCTATATTATTCAAAAGGCGTTCTTTTACCGATTTATGAACGTCTGTTTTCCACTCATTTCTGATAGTCTGTTCTTATCTACTCATTTACACATTTCGACTTGTGTGTCGATTTTAGTCTAGTTTTTGTTTAACCAATTATCACAGACGTTTTCTGAAGATCTCATATATTTTGTTCTTTCAGCCATGTCAGACAGTTATACTCAAAAAATGAATTGAAAGGTACTTTTCCTAACTGTCCGGTAAAATGTCTACGCTAAAAAAAAAAAAAAAAAAACGCTTTGCTGGGTCTACAGTCTGTAGACCGTTTACTCGTTCATTCGTGTAGAAGTTGTCTAGCAGTTTTCAGCTCTACTGGTTTTGGAGTACAGAGATTGGGGTGGTCCTTATTTTCAAGTCTTGAATTTTACCTTATAACTGGCAGGTAAAAAATTCAAAACTTCAAAATAAGGACCACCCTAATGAAGATATTTGCAATTTTATCGTATTAATATTTGCTAACATGAGGCGGTAGCCGTGTTGCTAACTCAAAAACATTGATTTTGTAGTTTTGATAGTTTGGAAATTTTTCCCTTATACTCAGGTTGCATTTTGTGTTTCCTCGATCAACATTCAACATTCTTTTTCGTTCTACCCTGTGACTTAGTGTAATTCAGATGGTGAGAGTAAATTGGAAAAAAAATGAAAGACGCGAAGTAAAAATACTCATTACTGCCTCAATTCGCCTTTGTAGTTCGTAAATGAGTATTACAACATATTTAATCATTCTCTTTGTACCTTTTATCTCCTAACGATCGACAGCATTTAATCGTACATATTCAATGATTTCAATTTTTCTACTTTTTTATGTACTAAATTTAATTTAGAGAAAAAAAAAATGAACTGTGCATAGCTTTAAATAATTTTATTTTTGCGCACTTGAAATTTATAAAATTTCCGCACGAATACCGGGGTTTAAGTTGAATATTTGATTTTTTTTTTTTTTACATTTGTTTTCTTCTGTTTGAATTTTAAAAATGAAATTCGTACCTGTGCATCTGTTTTTATATACGAATTTTTTGTATCAATTTTTTTTCTGGCTTCTTATTTTTTGTCTGTTCGTTTAGTCGTTATTTAGTGTAATTTTATTACTTAAAAAGAAAATTTTTTGTTAACTTGTAATTTTTTGTAACTTACGTCTGTTTTTTTTTTTTCTTTTTGTAACCTACATGATTTTATTTTTGTTATATTAATTTGACCAAATAAACGTTTAGTTTGGAACATTGGTCTAAGCCCGTATAAGGTAATATGTGTAAAAAATGCATAGCAAAATATGCTTATTATAAATTGTAATTTTTTACACATCTTACTTTTATAGTGAAAATATGATTTTAGTTTTGTTTTCTCGGAATTAATGAAATTATGTTCTTTTCAAAAGTTTTGTGCGGGACTGTAAATCGGACTCAGATTCATTGGTTCACAGATTTTAATTTTGTTGATCAGAATTTTTTGTTCTAGGTTCAACTCCAGATGGTTTTCAATGAAGTTCTCCCCCAAGAGTAAAATGAGAGGTACGTTTTTTTGTTATTTTCAAGTTTTATTTTGTTACAAATTGTTGGCTTTAAAAATATTTTCTAAACACGAATGAACTGTTTATCAGTAGATGAACCCAGGTGAAACGTGAATCAGTGAATGGAATTGTGTGAATTTTGAAGATGTGTTGTACTATTTGGAAATTGAACGTGAACAGAATAAACTAGTCAAACACAGGTAAGCCTTAAGATTGAGATGATTTAGTGGAATTAAGTAAATATTCTTATTGAATAACACATATTGTTGTTCGATTTTATGTTTCACTTGGTCTTGAACAGAAATTCTTATTTTGCTCAAATGAAAGATTTGTGTTGAAATTGTGTATTAACAGCTGGAAGAAAAACGTGTTTCGAGTGTTTTAAAGAATGAGTTACCTTAAAATTTGAAACACGGTTGGGTGTGTAATGTTTTTATATCATGTTGAAATCTCGGTTCTACAATTCTCAACAATTTCATTGGTAGATAATTATTTTATTATTATTATAAATTTCTGTAGTCATTTTTGTTCCCGCCTACATATTCTCATTATTGTTAAATTTCTCTTTCAGTTTTTGTGTGTTTTTTTTTGTTTTTTAATCAGTTTCTAAAATTTTTCGCGTAAGAAAATTAGTTTTAAAAGTTGCGAAAAAAAGAAAACATTGGTACAAAATATTTTATGCCTGGAATGTGTTGCGAGTGGTATAGGGAATCTGTGGTAAAAAGTCTCGGCTCCTACCCTGTGCTTCTCCCTGGGGGCCTCATAAGTGTTTAAAGTGCCCGTTTTTGCGCTGTAACTCGAAAACTATGCTAGATTACCATTTTGAGGTTCTGTAAAATTTTATTCTGCATCTAATTTCCTATCAATGGAAAAGAAAAATGACCTCATTTGGTGCCAAAGAAGTGCGGAACATGAAGAAAAGAAAATATGTCTAATTTACCTTAATTGTCGAGTTATTTTGGAAAAACACTTGAAAAGTATTATTTTTCAACATTTTAGACCTATTTGCATTCTTCAAGGGGTCACAAAAATGACGAAATTGTCCTCACAACAAAGATTTGTGTACCCAGCCCTAAAACGTATTCATATTAAAGATTTTCTCTGATGTGGAGCTGTGTCAGTGCTATTAACTGGTCTATTTCTTTGACTGTTAAACGTAACATTATCCTTACAGAACTTTTGGTTTATTAGTATCTCTCGCATAGCATGTCGAATGGCATGAGGAAACTCGCGTATTCGGAGTGTGACACCTACGACTGGGATTTTGATTATCAGTTTCACAGCAGACCCTGGCTGTCAAGATGTTCCTTCAAGTCAAAAAGGCATCGTCGAGAATTGAAGCTGGAGATTTGCGAATTGTTAGTGAAATTTGCCGAATATTCGCGACACGACTCTGTGATTTCTTGTCGATACCTGAGCCATCCGACGACCGGTGGTCTTTTTATTTACGTACCAATCATAAAGACCAAACTACGAACCGCATCACTGCCTGTGGACATGGGTTACGAAGGGGACTGTAGACGTACGAGCCATAAAAATCGTTACCTGGATGTCGTTCCAGATGCACGATTGTATTTCCAGCTACGAAATTCTAAAATAGACGTCTCGTATGCCAGAATGGTGAAGAAGCCCCCGGTGCAGAACTGCTTCGTCGAGAAGGAAGAAATGTGGGGCTCGCGTTATCCAAGCAAAAGATACGTGATGAACGATTCGATAAGATACAGCTTATTTAGAGTGCTGAATGTACTTACGGATAAATTTAAAAGCTGTTTTGTTTCAGAACTAGTAAGTATTCGCCCTTATGCCCGTCCCTACTATTTAGAAAATTAGTTCTTTCAACGTTGTAGTTTTAAGAAATACAAATACAAAATCAATGCTTGTGGAAAATGAAAGTTTATGAGCTCATGTCAAAAAAATGTCCACTGATTCAGTCCTTGAAAATTTATTGAAAGCAACATTTTGAAATGCTGTCAAACGAATACCTTATAGACATTTTTTGAGAATATATTGCCAAAAATTTCGACACAATGGGGGCATAATTGATTGATAAAATCCAGTTTTTTCAACTTTGAGAAACCGTAGCCAGTGACCAGAGGAAATCGGCAGGAGAAGT
Organism: Parthenolecanium corni; assembly: GCA_038050395.1. Taxonomy (NCBI): domain Eukaryota; kingdom Metazoa; phylum Arthropoda; class Insecta; order Hemiptera; family Coccidae; genus Parthenolecanium; species Parthenolecanium corni. Next base: position 2,565,524 of record JBBCAQ010000014.1, on the reverse strand, counting down.
GATCCATCCGAAGTAATATCGTTAGCCCCCTTGAGAAAAATTTCCTCCTTCTGGGTGCGCCGCTCAAAAGTTAAATCTAATAAAAATAAACCAATCCAAATATTTTTTTTCTTTTCCCAAAATAAAATGTTCAAGTCTGTTTTTTCTTCTAATTTAGATGAGTGACGAATATTCAATCAATTTTTTATCCAGTTTGAGGTCGATAGCAGAGAATTTAAATTCGAATCAGTTCGTTACTCTGCAGCACGTTTTAAATGAATTTGGAAAATATTTTCACGACAGTGCCCTCGTATTTGCAGTAAGTTGATGTATTTTTAGCAGGTTTTCGCAAAAAAAAAAAAAACTTTTTTTACGTCCGACTAAATCAATCATTTGACTTCATTTCAATTTGTTGATGCTTTCAAGAGTAATCCAAGACTACGCCACAAGATAAGCCGGTTAGAAATAGAATTTGAAAATCAACTAGAAATACATTTTGGCGAGTGGAATACCAAGTAATACGATTCGGTATGGTTAGAGTATGGTGCATGGTTTATTTCGAGGGCATTTAAATAAATTGTTACGAAGTCTTGATTTTTATAATTAGGTCATTTAATAGGTGAGTTTGCTAATATTTGACATGTGAGTAAAACTTTTCATTTACAAGGTTACGTGATATATTTTTAAGAAACTTGAAATTCTTTTTCATTTTTCGTGAAATACGGTGTCCCTCACTAAGGTTGTTTTCTGAATAAACTTCTCATTTAATTTTCATCAATTCAGTTTGCCCACCGAAACCCACTCACCTATGCCGGACCAAAATTAAAATAGATGATTTAACCAAGTAGCTGAAAACATTTACTGATGTAAAACTGTTAAAATACAATGAAAGAAATGATTACTAGAAGTATATAAAATTATTGGAATTGAAAAAATCGCGGCTAATGTGCGGTTATAACGACCAGGAACGAGAAGCTAGATTATACGAAAATACTAAAAATAAGTAGAGACCCAAATGCAAGGAGTATTACGGTTTTTACAATTTAGAAATAATCAAAAGGAATTGGCATCATTCTCTGGTAACTGTCTTTTATGGTCTGCCAACGTGTTGGTAACTTTTTTAGAAAAATATTGCATTTCTGCAGATAACAAAATATTGCACTTGCTCGTTACTTAAAAATACAATTTTGTTTTCAATTGAAAAAAAAAAAGTTGACCCTAAGAATTTATCATATTTTTAGAGAGAGCATTTTTCATTTCAACTTATACTTTTGTTTTTTGTGTCCATGGTCAAGTCTTACATTCGGATCTCTGATTGACTTTTTACGTCTCCAACAGACGAATTTTATGAAATGTCATCACAGAATAGCGACGGTTATATCAGCTAAACGTATAGAATATTTAAAATATGACTTGAAAAAACATTTTTGGAGAGCTTTCCGTGTACTCGCTGCAGGAGTAGTCAATGTCAGCTCTGCTGACGATAGTATTCCTCTTGTAATTCTCGTAGATTTTCCTCTAAGCTAGCTACTTCGTCGAATTTGTAAGCTTCCCTGAAAACAAATAAGGAGCACAACGTGAGATCGTGAATTAAAACTCTTCCAGTAAAATATTATATAAAATTGTATTTACCTGGCTTGTTTTATGTAATTTCGAATATTATCCATTTGTTGGATCAGTGGATTATTGTGCTGCATATTTGATCCGACCTCTGGTATCCAACCTTCATCCACTGTTACATTTTCCTGTAACTATTTTTACTTTCATTTAATTTGACATTCAGTTTGCTGAGCTGCCACGAGTTGAATGAAAGCTTATAAAAAAAGTTCTTACCTTACTGACGGCTGGTTTGCTATGTACATATTCAGTTTTTACTTGAGAATCCAATAACGCATCTGTCCTGTCTTCTTGTTTTTCCTTTCTGATCTCACGGTCTATCCTTCGTCTGTAATAACAAAATATGAGAAAATGAACAAACATGAAATTTATCATTACTAAAATGAAATGTCGACGAACCTCCGATCTTCTTGCTTCTTAGCGTACAATTCTTCGGACGGCAAACTCGGTAACGACAATATCTTCGATTGGATGTATCCGTTCATACCCATTCCTACAGCTTTCTGAAGTTTCATCTGTTTGTCGGACAAATCGCAAGAGTTTTCAGTTACACCCATCGAAGCTATTTTGGTACTGCAAGTGAGATGAATAATTAGAACCAGAACACAGCATTTTATGCGTTATTTTTGATTCGTAAAATTTAACATAATATAACCTTAAGAAACTAATTTTTTCTGAAAGTTTTATGATTTTGTCCCACAGTTCACGAGCATCGTGTAAGTTGTACATTGATTTGCCTTCGCTGAAAATGGAGAAAAAGAAACAATTTCAGTTCTACACTGGGATTTTCTGTGACTGGAGAGAAGAAACTGAGCCTCAATAAACAAGAATAATCAATAAATTAAGTTTAATGCCTCAACAAATTTAACTTGGGAGAGTGAACATGAAGTAAAGGGTAGTAAGGTAGTATAAACCCCCAACTTCTGGTACGGGATTTTAATTGAAATGATATTTTTTTGTTGACAAAATTAAGCATTACCTCATATCCTGTATTGAAAAGTCAACGCATCCAAATTAAATTTTTTTCAGAATTAAATTCAACTTTTGCTTTTATATACCACTATTACAGAGAAGAATTTTGTGCGGTATATTCCTGTCGTAGATAAAAATGAAGACAAAAAATTTTTATTCAGTATCATTAGAATATTATACCACACACTTTTTCACGCCCCTCTATTTCCTGCATGATTTACTTTCGAAAGTCAGATTTGATATTACTGTATAATGATTAAACTAAACAAATTTACCGATCATCAGAACTATCGTACAAGTTAGTTTACACTGGCTCAGTTTCTTTTACGTGACATTGGTTTAAAAATGGTCTTACTTCAGCGACAAGCTCATTTCTTGGTATAGATCCGCATCTTTCGCCAATTCTTTCATGAAATCTCTTGCTTTTTCATACAGCTGCGCAATCAAGGGGTTACAATTTCTGCTAGCTTTCATCGATTCTCGACTTTCAAGCAGATTAAGGCAGTAACGACAAATTCTGAAGTTATTCTCTTCGCTTACATCGTCTGTTGAAGCTTCACCATTATCTCCACGAGACAATATGCTCTCTGCGAGAATTCAAAACAAAATTACTTCGCTAATAGACTAAAAGTACGAATAAATGGTTGTACACGTACTAGCTTTACTGAGAGGGAGGAAGGAGCTACAATCGTGACACATTATGCTGCCACAAAGTCGACAATGATGTTGACGTCGAGCAAAATGAAAAGACTTGGTACATTCTGGACATCTAGATACGTCCTCTCCGTCAATCCATGGTACTACTGTCTGTTCGTATACTGAAAAATCAAAGCTAGTAATATCTAGTCCAACAAATTTATGAAATAAAATAGACACTGCTTTACATTTTTTCCTGTTCGGATCGCTAGGCAGATTCAGCAGAAGTTTATCTAATCGGATAATAAGTTTGTTGGTTTCAGCAGCGAAGCCTTCGAGTCTTCTATTTCTTATCTCTTGAAACGTTTCGAAATGACCACGTCTAGCACCTGGAATGTGAACTAATGTTGATATTTTGAACGCAATGAGTGAGTATCGAAAGTCAGAGATTATACCTAGTTCTTGGTGGGTGTTATAGATTTCCAAGCTATGAATAAGCTCTTTTCTTGGAGAGTATTTGACCGAATCATCGAAATCGGTTGGTTTGATTATCTTTTTTGACAGACCCATCATACCTGCAAATGCAAGGACATTAGGTTTGGATAACAAAGTACAAAATGTTCAAAATTCTCTGCTCGTACCTTTGAAAATTTTTGTGATTTGAGCATCATCTGAGTGAACTTCGTGAAAGTGTGAATGTAATTTGGTCATGGTTTTCTGATCTGTCAAGCAGATGGGACAGATGAACCCTTCTCTCATGTTGTCGCTTCCTTCTGCCATTTTGTAGAAATGTGATACCTGGCATTGAGAAAGAATTCTTCGTGACAATTATAGTTAGATTAATAGTAAAATAAGTACACGAAAACATCTTCAACTTACAGTTCATAAACGTTCGTCTTCCAACATAGTCAAATAATTAAATGTTTAAATAGACAGCTTGGGTGTTTTAAGACTTCCAGGCGAATTCTGCAAATTATATTTAATACTTCTGACTACTCATGCATTTTTTATATCTGCTGCTGCGTGAAAGTGAAATTATTTCTGAAAAAATGTATGGTTTTCCGTTTTTTTTTTTTTTTTTTTTTCATTCCTAATTTCTTATCAAACTATGCAAAAAATTAAAAAAGGGAAGGAGTGGACGGAAGGAGTGAAGAGAGTGCTTTCGATGACGAGGAGGAAGCGCGTGCGCGTCAGATATATCGATAAGGATTTTAATTTTTATTAAATTATGATTTTCCAATTTAATTTAATTTTCTCTCATTTCTCTCCATAAACAGCATGGAAGTGCCAATTTTAAAACTTAAGTAGTTGCTGACACTCAATGAGTTTTTGTGGAACCTTCAAATATGTCTTTATACGACGATTTTGATTCTTTCAAACAGAAATCGGATCATGTTGCTGGTTGGTCATCCGGCATCAAACTTTTCCAATCTCAAATGCAGTTGAAGAAAGCTGCACAGAATCAGGTAATATTCCCATATCCTTCAAAAACTCTGTATAACTTTATACTTCTAATTCTGTGTATTCTTTTGTTTCACAGAAACGAGAACCTGTACGAAAAACAACGCTAGCCCCTGTGTTTGATTTGAAAAACAAAAAAGAAAATGATACCAATAATTCACCGTTGCTGGTGCAGAGTGTCCAAACCACTCCAAAAGTGAGCTGAATTGTGGATTTGTATGTTTCTTATTCATCGTATTTGCTTGATATGTTAAAAAATTCGATATTTGTGCAGGAAACAGCGAAGAATGTTAGTTACACCGGTGCTGGAGAACCTCAGCAAGCTCGAGATATGGACTGGAACTTCGAGGGAAATGAATATTCACCTTTGTGGCCTAATGATTATGATAAAGTAGTAAAAGGTTCGATATAGATGTTTTTGATATTTGAAAAATTTCGTTTCTTCAAAAGGCAACTATCACCATTGTTGATCATATTTTTAAAAAACTATAACAAACCGTCACAGAGGTAGTAGTAGCTAAATTTTTGAGCAAGTTGTGTTTATCTGTCGCAGGATGAGCTGGCCTCAGATCCCCTTTTTATAAATACTGAAAACTAAAAAAAGAGAAAATTGACGAATGATTCTGTTTAAGTGAGAAAATACAGTATCTATTCAAAAATTGAAAATTCTGATGAAATTTATTAAAACATTTGCAATAAAAAAGTAAAAAAAGGATTTAAAATAATATAAATCTTGAGTTTCATTTAAAATTCTTTTAAAATTAATAAAAATATTGTTCTGTAGATTTACGTGAACTTCGTGATCGAGAGAGAGAACGAGAAGAAGATGACCGTAGAAAACGAAGGGAGGATAGAACCAGAAACAGAGACAGGTAATAACCATGAAACTGCAAAATCCATGCTTTCAAATTTTCTCAACGGAAATATTTTCAAATAAAATTTCTACTGCTTAATTTATCTTGAAAAATGATCATTTTATGGACAATCGATTGGAATTAACTGGCATCTTTTGTTTACAGACCAGAAAATGATGATCGACGTAAAGGTGGACGAAGAATTAGCGATAGCGATGATGATGCTGAAGAGCCAGAAAAACCTAGTCGTGGTGGTGTAGCCATTGCACCACCCTTAATTCTACAAGATGCCTCTTCCTTAGATATGACTCCAAAAGTCACAGGAGGACCCAGTGGAGCTTCTGTAGCTGCCAAAATTATGGCTAAATATGGATTCAAAGTAAGAATTTTTATTTTATATAAACATGAAGTTTCTTCAGGCTCTTGGGCTCAGAAGTTGAGTAAAGCTGCTAAATATTTTTTTGACGATTTTTTAATTTCTTGCATTATAAGTGAAGATAGTGAAGGATGAATGAAAAAAAAAAAAACAATTTCATTACATTATTATTTCTGTATTTTTCATATATTTTTAATTTAAAAAAAAGAATGAGAGAAAAACTGTGTTTGGTTCATTTTTACTCGTACATTAACTCACAAAAATTTAAAAATCGATTCTAAAATTATACTTGAGAATTTATAAATTACATTTGATTTTTTTTTTCTGTAGGAGGGTCAAGGACTGGGTAAAAAAGAACAAGGTATGTCAATGGCGTTGCAAGTAGAGAAAACGAGTAAACGAGGAGGACGAATTATTCACGAAAAGGAAATCATGCCACCGCCTTCGTTTGACTTCATGCAAAAATCGAATCCATTGGGACAACCTACCTCGCCTACTTTGCAGAAAGATGAATTTAAAGCGGATGTTGGCTCCATAACCGAACTGATGAAGACTCCTTCAAAAGTTGTTCTGTTACGAGTAAGTAATCAGCATAGAGTAGTAGACTTGGTTCCTTTTGTGGACTTATTCAAAGTTGTAATTTTTTTAAACTGAATTTTCAAAATTCCGATTCGATGTCTTGCAATTTCGAAGTCTAGGGTATGCTCCAATAGACGTACAATAATGTAAAAAAAAAAAAAAAACGATTAATATCTTTTATTTTCAAAATTCTCTGCGTTTGCTTTATTATTACACGAATGCTTTTCTCTGTGTACTCGTAGAATATGGTTGGACCTGGAGAAGTCGATCAGGATCTAGAACCGGAGGTGAAAGATGAATGTAACACGAAATATGGAGACGTAATAAAAGTTTTGATTCACGAACTTCCACATGGCGAGCAAGAGGAAGCTGTTCGAATTTTCGTAGAATTCAAAAGAATTGAATCCGCAGTGAAAGGTGAGTTATTAAATTTTTTTTCCTGCAGAAATTAAACATAATTAAGAAATGAATAATTTTATTGTTTTATTGCAGCGGTTGTCGATTTAAATGGAAGATTTTTTGGTGGAAGACAAGTGAAAGCCGGATTTTATAGTCAAGAGAAGTTTGCTGCTCTCCAACTATTGGATTAGAAAAGGAAGAAGAGTAATCATTTCAATTAACTCCAGTTGAAGGCACTAGACGATTTTGAATGGCCGTCTGCGTTATTCAAAATTTGATTAAATTCGAGAATTCAATTGCTGCAATACATAAGTTTTACTTCCGGGATATATGAAGTTGGAAATATTTCTACATATGCCTACATAAAATGAATTTTAAAAAAATTTTGTACCTAATCTTTTTTCTAAAATTTTTTTTCGAGATTAGCGTCGATATGGGGGTTTTCGAGGTCTCTGAACCCGAATCCGAAGTTCGATTTTGGCGACGACTCTCGCCAAGCGAGATATGGCCAAAAAAAAATGAAAAATGGTCGAAAATGGACTTAAATTGCGACGTAGAGTAAAATGGGCTGAAGATTCGGATTCGGCGTGAAAAACCACATACTGTGGACATGTCTCCTGGAAAATTTCAAAAATAGTCAATTTTTGTAAAAATGGGAAGGTTTTACCCTTCGCATTTTTTCAATTTTTTTTTCGAGATTAGCGTCGATATGGGGGTTTTCGAGGTCGCTGAACCCGAATCCGAAGTTCGATTTTGGCGGCGGCTTTCGCAAAGCGAGATAAGGCCAAAAGAAAATGGAAAATTGTCGAAAATTGGTCCAAATCACGACGTAGAGTAAAAATGGCTGCAGATACGGATTCAGCGTGATGAACTACATTCTGCGCATTCAAAATTTGGTGTTCTTCACTTAGTTTTTAGTCTCTTATTTGTATCTTTATGTGATCCACTAAAAGTTCGTACATTTTTGTTTCAGCTGAAAAGTGGGAAGCTGTTTTGAGTCCAGTCAAAAGACACGCTCGATATGAAAGATTGACTCCGCGTATAACAACACACCGTTGCCCCTACACGAATGGAGTACCAATGTTCAAGATCCAGTCTAAAAACCATTTTCTCGAAAAATATTTAGAATCAGTCAAGATTTATTGTAATAATATACATTCTACACTTGTATTTGCCAATTTTTTCCCCGTACATGTGAAACCTATCTGCATACAATATTGATTTTTCTTTGAAAATGAATAAATATAAAATTTTGGTGAATATGACTCTAAATATCTTTCATTTACGAGCAAGCAATAGTAACCCGCTGAAAAATTGTAAGAAAAAAATGAAAATTTATGTTTTGTGTAAAACAAATACGAAAAATATACGTGAAAATGGAAGAATATTAACCTCAGCACGTACTCTAATTTCAAATATTTTTGAATTTACTTCACGTACACCCCACATATTCCATTTTCAAGTATTTTTGAATTTAGTAACCCGTACCCCCCCACGTGTTCCCTTTTCAAAAATTTTCGAATTTAGTAACACGTACCCCCCTACGTATTCCCTTTAAATTTAGTAACACGTATCCCCCCACGTATTCCCTTTTCGAATATTGAATTTAGTAACACGTACCCCCCCACGTATTCCCTTTTCAAATATTGAATTTAGTAACACGTACCCCCCCACGTGTTCCCTTTTCGAATATTTTCGAATTTAGTAACACGTACCCCCCTACGTATTCCCTTTAAATTTAGGAACACGTACCACCCCACGTATTCCCTTTTCAAATATTTTTGAATTCAGTAACACGTACCCCCCCACGTATTCCCTTCAAATTTAGTAACACGTACCCCCCCACGTGTTCCCTTTTCGAATATTTTCGAATTTAGTAACACGTACCCCCCTACGTATTCCCTTTAAATTTAGTAACACGTATCCCCTCACGTATTCCCTTTTCGAATATTGAATTTAGTAACACGTACCCCCCCACGTATTCCCTTTAAATTTAGGAACACGTACCCCCCCACGTATTCCCTTTTCAAATATTTTCGAATTCAGTAACACGTACCCCCCCACGTATTCCCTTCAAATTTAGTAACACGTACCCCCCCACGTGTTCCCTTTTCGAATATTTTCGAATTTAGTAACACGTACCCCCCTACGTATTCCCTTTAAATTTAGTAACACGTATCCCCCCACGTATTCCCTTTTCGAATATTGAATTTAGTAACACGTACCCCCCTACGTATTCCCTTTAAATTTAGTAACACGTACCCCCCCACGTATTCCCTTTAAATTTAGTAACACGTACCCCCCCACGTGTTCCCTTTTCGAATATTTTCGAATTTAGTAACACGTACCCCCCTACGTATTCCCTTTAAATTTAGGAACACGTACCCCCCCTCGTATTCCCTTTTCAAATATTTTCGAATTCAGTAACACGTACCCCCCCACATATTCCCTTTAAATTTAGTAACACGTACCCCCCCACGTATTCCCTTTTCAAATATTGAATTTAGTAACACGTACCCCCCCACGTATTCCCTTTAAATTTAGTAACACGTACCCCCCCACGTGTTCCCTTTTCGAATATTTTCGAATTTAGTAACACGTACCCCCCTACGTATTCCCTTTAAATTTAGTAACACGTACCCCCCCACGTATTCCCTTTTCAAATATTGAATTTAGTAACACGTACCCCCCCACGTATTCTCTTTAAATTTAGTAACACGTACCCCCCCACGTATTCCCTTTTCAAATATTGAATATAGTAACACGTACCCCCACCCACGTGTTTCCTTTTCAAATATTTTTGAATTGAGTTTCAGTACCACACCACATGCTCTATTTTCAAATATTTTCGAATTTAGTACCAGTACCCCCCCACATGCTCCATTTTCGAATTTAGTTGCAGTACCCCCCCACATGCTCCATTTTCAAGTATTTTCGAATTTTCAAATATTTTCGAATTTAGTACCAGTACCCCCCCACATGCTCCATTTTCGAATTTAGTAGCAGTACCCCCCCACATGCTCCATTTTCAAGTATTTTCGAATTTTCAAATATTTTCGAATTTAGTACCAGTACCCCCCCACATGCTCCATTTTCAAGTATTTTCGAATTTTCAAATATTTTCGAATTTAGTACCAGTACCCCCCCACATGCTCCATTTTCGAATTTAGTTGCAGTACCCCCCCACATGCTCCATTTTCAAGTATTTTCGAATTTTCAAATATTTTCGAATTTAGTTGCAGTACCCCCCCACATGCTCCATTTTCATATTTTCGAATTTAGTACCAGTACCCCCCCACATGCTCCATTTTCGATTTTAGTTGCAGTACCCCCCCACATTCTCCATTTTCAAGTATTTTCGAATTTTCAAATATTTTCGAATATTTTCGAATTTAGTTGCAGTACCCCCCCACATGCTCCATTTTCAAGTATTTTCGAATTTTCATATTTTCGAATTTAGTACCAGTACCCCCCCACATGCTCCATTTTCGAATTTAGTTGCAGTACCCCCCCACATGCTCCATTTTCAAGTATTTTCGAATTTTCATATTTTCGAATTTAGTACCACTACCTCCCCTCATGCTCCATTTTCAAATTTAGTTCCAGTACCCCACCACATACTCCATTTTCGAATTTAGTTCCAGTATTCCCCCACGTGTTCCCTTTACAAATATTTTTGAATTTAATAACACCTACCCCCTCACGTGTTCCATTTTCGAATTTAGTTCCAGTACCCCCCCACATGCGCTATTTTCGAATTTAGTTCCCGTACCCCCCCAAATGCTACATTTTCGAATTTAGTTCCAGTACCCCCCCACATGCTCCATTTACGAAATTAAGTTTCAGTACCCCCTCACATGCTGGCATTGTTTTGGATTCCTTCTTTTTATTTGTTTGTTTGTTTGTTTTAATCCTATAGCGTATTTAAAAAAAAAATTAAATCGAATTATTCAGTTTTATTTCTTTGTTGAGACCATGTTTGTACTATAATTATTCATATAATACTCGTAATCTTCAGTTCTCAGCTTGGAATTTGCAAACTAGCACAATCGCCTTCAGTACATATTTAAATTTTAAAAAATAAAATGAAAAAAATTAAGAGGAAATGAAACAATAATTGATTTTCAATTTTTTTACTTGTTTTGTACAATAATAAATACAAGAAAACTACATAAACGACAAAATGGCGTAAAAAAAAACTCCACGTAAGAATATAGTAAGTAATAAATAAAAACAGAAGGAAATTAAACTTTTCCTATCGTTTCAAAAAATTAATATAATAATGTACTCGTACAATTTCTTGATTTTGGTTGTCATATAAAACTGAGTAACAAAACAAACTAAAAACCGAAAGATGCGATTCAAATGTATACAATATTATAATGAACGAAAAGTTTCGTTTTATGCCTTTATAAATGCATATCAACATTTCTTTAATTTTACTCGTAGTACAATTAATACAAAAATAATTATTAATTAAATTATGAAGAAAAAACTACAATACTATTTCTAAGTGTAAGGTAATGTAAAAATATCACAAATAGAAATGTCACGGAGAAATATTATCAAAGAAAAACGAGATCCGCGATAAGTCTAGAATTTCTTTTTTCATTATAATAAAACCATTTCTAAGGTTCCGATATATAGTATATTATTTTAGATCATTTTTCTTTTCAATATTTGCTTTTTCAAAGTATTTGGTCGGTTTAAACTGATTTTTATGATTTACTCATCTTTGAAAAGCAACACCTATAAAGAATGAAAAACTTCATATTATTTCTTGTTTTCATTTTCCTCAACCATTTTTGTGTATTTTTTTCCCCCCATATTTCTTATGATAATCTAAAATCGATATTAAAACCAAAACCGTTTCAAAATATACAAACTATCACCATGGTTTGGGTACGAAAATTAATATAATAATTGGTATTGAAAGCAAAGTCTGGTAAATAATGCTTACTCAGAAAATAGGAAATGAAGTAGTCCTAAGATGTTGCTGAAAACCGAATGAGTAAAGAGATTTTGACTAAAAAACTTGTGAACACAAAAATAAAATAAAATATCCAAAATTACATATTATTGTATTCGAGCAAATTATGAATCTTTTTTTCCCCATCATTTCCAAAAAGATGTAATTATTTAAAATTAATAATGGCTTGAAATTTTAGCCGCTTTACAATAGCACTAACTCACAAAACGTAGATCATTATTTTTAATAAAATAATTTGAAATTAATAAAAATTTTGAATATTTTACATTCAACTTTATTCCAATATAATGACTGTTAAAATCACTCTGCCTACAACAGTGAAATAATTATTTTAAACTTGCCAGTTTTTGATTCAATACCAAAGCTAATCATTTGATTATCAAAATTTTTTAGTTTGTAACCACAACATCGACTTATGAATTATCAACAGGCTGAAAATTGTATACGTGATAAATATATACAGGTACCTACCACAATGACAATGAATGAAAAATAAAAAATCTCAAATAAATGCAAACAATTACACCATTAAACATGCTACCATGCAAAAAAAAAAAGAAAAAAGGAATTCAAATTGAATTACAAACAACCGTACTTAGAGGAAATGCATTACATCTTTTATGACAATGAATTTTTAACAAAAAAAAAAATAATAATAATAAATAAAAATAAAAAATAAAATAATTTTCTTTTCATTTGTATTTTTTTTTCCAATTTTTGAAGCTAAATATTAGTGAATTTAAATAACTGAATACAATTTCGTCCAAATGACATGAATGATCCAATCAATTATGCTTCTGGTGAAATTAATAAATTGAATGCGGTGTTAGAAATAGCAATGTGTTAAAAAAGAATAAAAATGATAGAAATTATGGCGTAAGTAATTGACATGACATATTTCGTTTTTTGATATTGCAACAAAGAAAGAGTACCTATAGAAACAATAAATAAATTATTTCGATTTCGAGATATGGACTTTCTAACAGATATCTGACCACAGATCGGATAAGGTGTCTCTCATTCCTCTTTCGTAACACCAATCTTCATTCAACCATTCGAATCTAATACCATACTACAAAATATAAATCTACATAAAAATGGTTCTTGATAATCATATTTTGATCGAAGGAAGTTCCTCGTAAATCTGTTTTTTCTCATCCATCAGACAGATATGAGAATACTTTCTCCATTTTTCCACCCATAAAAATGTACGTCAAATCCAATTTAGTATAAAAAAAAGGGTTGTGATAATGATGACTGACAAAGTAATAAAAGGAAAAAAACAAAACAAAATTTGAAGAAAAAAAAAGTCATGAGAAGAAGTAGGCACTAATTTGAAGAATGCGATTCTAAAAACGCATAAATAAATCCTAGTCTTATTATTCGCATGAATATACAATCAGTTAATTTCGAATACTTAGTAAAATTTCTTCAATTTTTCCGCCGGTAATTAGGTACGAGTATCTTAAAAATGACGTAAAAGCCCAGAAAAATTCACTGGTCTTAAAAACGACACGATTTTTTGGGCACTTCTATCTCCAATAAAAAAATATAAAAAAATTAAAATTTCACATTGTAGCTCACATATTTTTTATGCCTCACCATTTTATCTTGCAGTTCCCCGAGGTACGGATACTACTTTTTCAACAAGCCAGTGGAGATTCATTTTCATGTTACTCTTACTATCCCTTTATTTTCCTTCACTCCTAAAGAAATAATTTTTCAACCAAAAAAGAAAATTTGAAAATAAAAGTAGAAGTACGAACTTCAACAAATACCAGACAATAAAATATGCCGCATACTTGTGTTATTTTCCATTGAAGAAAAAAAAAAAAATAGAAAACCAGAGTGCAGCGACAGTTACTTTGTTTAAATCATATAAAAATACGATTCTTTAATTTTTACTAAAATTTTGAACGACAAGATAGTCGCATAATTTCTCATCACTTCATTTCGTTTACGCTGAAATACACTACTCGGGTAGAAAACAAGAATTTTTCTTCACGTTGCGTTGGCTTCGGCCAACTAATTGTGACGACCATAATTTCACGCAGTTACCACCCATTAATCACCTCGTTTGAATATGCTCGCATTCACGCGAAAAAGCTCGAACCAATTTCATTCCACATTTTGACTAGAGTAGAAAACTACCAAAAAACCCACACCGAGAAATTACTCAGGATGTCAAATCACCAGACGCCATCATTTCCATCTACTGGAAGCGCAAGATTTAAGAGAGCATGAAAGATGGTGTCGAGTCGCGAATGTTACACGTGTTTCAACTTTTGATGAACAGAAATACGAACAAGTAGCGCAGGTATGCCAAAATTTTACGTACCTTCGACAGGTAGTTAAATGCGTACACGGACATAACACCCAGTCCGAACACGAACACGTATGGGAAACACGATAAGCTCACGCCGTATCGTTTGGCCAAAAAGAACTTCAACAAAGATGTCTTCTTGTCAGTCAGCGGAGGATAACGTGCGCTGTAATTGAAAACACAACATCAGCAATAAAGTTTCAGCTTCCTTATTTCAAATCGGACATGAGCATAAATGCAAAGAACGTAATCATTCAAATGTACCTAACTGTCGAAAAATAAATAAAGTAAAATAAAATCTTTACAAAAATAGATTTAGTAGCACCGTAAAATAGGGTGATCCTTATTTTCAAGTTTTGAATTTTTCATTTCCCACCTTACAGAAAAATGCCATAAAAATTTCGGCCACTAGATTATAAAAATAAAAAAAAGTGGTGCCCCGAGGGGGATATATCTAGAATAGCATTCGACTGACTATTTTCACCGAAATTTATTTATTTATTCAATTATTTGAAAACACCCTCAGTTTACAATAATTTTACTTTTTAATTAAATTTATAATTTTTTTTTGAACGTATTATTTTGATTAATTTTAACGAATTTATTTTTTTAAATATATCCTTTCGTGTCTATATTTTTTTTAATCGTTGAAATTTATGCAACATTTCATATTTTAGTTTTTAAATAATATTTTAATATTGCAATACCGTCGAACGGGGTGACTTTACATTCAAGGGGCGACTTTACCCACTTCGTTTTAGCCCAATAAAAAAATTGCCAGGCAAAAATTAAAACCAAAATACGATTTGGATCGAAGCAGGTAGAAGGAGGAAAATTAAAAAAAGATCGCCGCCCCTACCTCACTTCACCCAGTAACAGAACAAGAAAATAAAGCGGCGATATGGTTTTTTCCTTTTTTCTTATTCGTCTTTTTTTTTTAACCACAGACACTCAGAATATTCAGTTCGGTTTCACACGGTTCAAGTTGGTACTTGACTAGTTTCTTCTCAATCGTATGTCTGAGTACAAACATCCTCAAATTTTGCCTCCCCACCCATCAATAACCCGTCAATTACAAATTGATGGGTAAAGTCGCCCCATTGAGGGGTGACTTTACACAAATTTTTTGAAAAATCATAAAAAATAGAAGGAAGGCTGCAAACTCAAATTTTTTTTTACAATTGTGTTGAGAAATGTTAGACCTAAATTTTAAAACCAAATTCACTTCAATAGCTTCAAAATTAGAGGAGTTATTGAAGGACAAAGTTGAAAAACATTAAAAAAGTGTGTAAAGTCGCCCCATTCGACGGTAGCATTAGTAGAAGCAAACTGTATCTACAGAATCAGTAATGAGTAAAACGTTCTTACCTTCCGATCATCTCGCCAAGCGGATTGAAATTTTTCACTAGTACACTTTTTCTGTACGAAAATGTGTCGAATGTGTATTTACCGTGGTAACAACCTATGCCACTGGCACCAACTCCTCCAAATGGTAACGTATCAACTGAAAAATTCGAATAGCATTACACAATGGTCAACTTCAAATCCTTTACTTAGGGTTCAGCGACTACTAACATATATGCCAGAAAAACAAAATTAAAAATTCGGGAACAATCCTCGAATCATTAATTTTTTTAGATTTAAAAATGAAACATATTTTTTGGGGCCTAGATAAGTCAGAATCAGTAATCGCGTTCAATAATAAAATAATCTTGGACTCGTCTAAATAAAACTACAGAATCCGAAGCGAAATACTTACTCGTATAATGCATGAGAGTATCATTGATGCATACAGCACCACTGTGCGTTTGAGTTAGAAACAGTTCTTGAACTTTTTTATCAGATGAAAATACATACAACGATAATGGCTTTGGTCTGCGCAAAAAACAAATACAAAATTCAACTGGAGTTCAACAAAAGTTAATTTAGAGTTACGAAATATGTAATAATTAATTCGTCAAGGTCAGCTGATGACAAGATCTTCAATACCAAATCAATGGCATCACGTCTTGTACTGTGAGTTGGCAAAAGAAAAGGTATGAAACAGATGGAGACAATCTTAGAGAAACAGCCAAGGTTTCTACTTTTTGTTATGGGTACTCGTAATAAATTAAAAAGCATAATTCTTGATAATTATCAAATGCAAGAAACTACAGACTTTGAAAATCGTAGAGATAAGAGTTAAGACGAGATTCGAATCAGTTTTACCATTTTGTTTCTTCATAATTGATTTCTGCCCAGATTCAAGTACTTTCTATACAAACGTCATTCGGATACAGTAGGACAAGTTTTTATGAAAAAAGGAGCAAGAATTTTTTACTTTTAAAGGCTTTGAAAAAATTTGATTATTTTCACAAATTTTAATAAATGAAATTTGTGTGAAAACATATAAACGTGAGCAATTCTACTCGTACTTATATTCAACTTTCTAGGGTGAGAAACATAGCAAAAGAGGCTAAAAAAATTTTTTGAAAAAGTTGAATGGATTGAAAAACTTTCATACTTACAAAGTGTCAAAGAATTGTTAAATAATTGAAAAAAAAAGAAGCTTTTACCAAGTATTTTGACTGAATAAGAAGGAAATTACTATTTTTGACCATTCAGTGCAAATTGAAATTATTGCTGTAAGCCTTCTATTTAGCATAAATTCGAAGGGTACCACCGAATACTTTTTTGACAGCTCTCAACTCAATCATACACGTACACGCATAGAGGAAAAATTGAGTTTTTCGATAGATACAGTCAGATACCAATTTTAAAGCTATCTATCTTCTTCCTGCATCTCAAAATTTCCTAAATGACTGAAAAAAACCGTCGGTATTACTCTCATTGACGGTATATTATGAAAAATTTCACGTAAATACGTTAATTTAATGGTTTTGTAGATCGAATGAAAGACAAAGAGAGTAATAAACGAACCCTAGCAACGAACTCAAACTATAAATAACCCTGAAAATTCTTAAAATATCGTTTTCTACACGAATCATACCTGCTATTAATGAAACCTATGGCATCGAAAGATTTCTGAACGGTAACAATAGGTAAAATGGGTCCGAAAATTTCCTCCCTCATGATCGGATCGTTGGGACTAACGTCGATCAATATTGTCGGCGCCAAATACTTTTCGGACGGATCGTCATTGCCGCCGATAGCCACCTTGCCGCTATTCAGCAACGATTTCAAGCGCCTGTAGTGGAAAACGGGTACGAAAAAATTAGCCAAATAGCGCGTGTCGTACTGTCGAAACGTTAAGGGCGCAATCATGGCGCAATCGGCGAAATGTTTTCACTTACTGCAGATGTTTTTCGGATACAATGCGACAATAGTCGGGCGCATTTTTCGGATCACTTCCGTACCACTGCGACATTATTTCCTTGGCCTTCTCCACAAACTGCGTTTGTACTTCTTGCGAGCAGAGTACGTAGTCGGGAGCGATGCAAGTTTGACCAGCGTTCAAAAACTTGCCCCACAGAACACGTTTCACCGTTATCTCGAGATTGGCGGTCTTGTCGATGAACACGGGGCTGCAAAAAAAAAATTCAACGTCGATTAGGGAGAAAGTATTGGGAATTTCAGGAATTTTATCAAAATCCAACAAGTGTAGTATCTCCGCTCATTCGATATTAACTGAAAGAAACGCGCTGAAACAGGAACTTAGGATCACAAAAATGTGAACAATACATGAATTTTTCATACCAAATGAGAAACATGAATAAGATGAAGACAAAGCATAACTCTAGCGGATATTTCAAAGTATAAGACTTTTTTTTTTTTTGAATGGAATTTATCATTTTTTATTGATATTCTCTGGTTTATAATTACGTATAATAAAAAACTTTTTTTATTCATTTCCTTTTTTTTAAGAATAATTTTGGCAAATTTCAATTCTCAAGAAATAATATTCTGCTCAAAAATCTTGATATAAATAGGTCCTTCAAACTTGTTCCAGTTGTGGCTCATGATTTATGATAATATGGTAATTCATTTAAAAAATTAACATAATAATGGCTAATATTTGAAATTTGATCATTCCACGAAATCATTTGGATAATTAGACGATTTTATATGACTCGTGCTAGTTAACACCCAAATATTTTCCATAAATTCTTTAACTATCCTCGAAAAATGGCAGAAGCTTCACTTGAGGTCAGCTCAATCACCACTCGTAACAATAAATTATTAAGTTTTTCGAGTATGGCTGTTCTTGAAACCAACCTTCCAAGTTCGTTAATAGTATTTAGCATTAAGTATGGAATATTTGAACAAAGTAAAAAAACTGATTTCTACAAATTTTACTCAAGTGCAAAAAAAGTTCATTTGTGACACTATCAGGTTTTTAAAATTAATTAAAACTAGTGACTTTTCCCCATGTGCCATTCTCTAAATAAGTATTTCTTTCTTTCTTCTTTTTTTTTTTAATATTTGACAAACCCAGTAATGTCACATAATAATTATCTTCAGAAAAAAAAAAGGATGGAAAACATTTAAACTGATTAAATTTCAGTCCAATCTTGAGCTTATGTTCACCTAATTGCCGATATAGTTCATTGCATCCCACTATAATGGTAACCACTGCTTTCCATGGCACCACCAATGTTGGGTACGATTTTTTACATAGTAAACTTTCAGTTTGAATTACGATTGAAGGGTGAATAGTTTTCATAATGCTAAAGCACGTTTTCGTCGTACGAAATTACCATTCACGAATCAACATTAGCATGATTTATTTCAATTTCCACATCGACCTGAAGAGTGAGCATTATTTTTTTGCGAAAACTTTTGCGATTTACAAAAGACGATAAAATCAGCTATAAAAAATTTTCTGGCGAAACGACTACACAGATGATTTCACTTTTTCTTCTCAGACTTTTAAACCGTTTATATCGAGACAATGGATCTTCGTCTCTCTTTACGATTGTTGAACCATTAACAATATCCACTGAATAATAAATCATCGAGTCAAAAATACGAGAAAATGAAAAAAACACGCCGCAAATCCAAGTAATTATTCCAAAATTAAAGACACTCGAGTGGATTCGACACTTAACATAATTGAAAATGATATAAATCATGCTATAGCTGACGTATGAGCATTCACGATTTGCTGACAATGATTTAGGGGACAAAAATTTACGACTTATGACGATCATAAGCAAACGTGACTCACGTTGAACGCACTTTTGTGCATTAACATGATATTTTAGGAAAATAATAATCGATCGAGTGAACGAACGGTACCTTTTTCCACCCAGTTCTAAGGTTACAGGTGTTAAATGTTCGTTAGCCGCAGATCGCACGATTTTACCAACGGCTGTCGATCCCGTGTAGAAAATATAATCGAAACGTTGTTTCAGCAACTCGGTCGTCTCGGTTACACCTCCTTGATATACGCAGTAGCATTCCTAAAAACATTAGTATCAATATTAATACTGGCTCTTGGACGATAAGGTTGGGAAATAACTTTTCTCTAGGTCAGGGGTGCTCTCGATCCTTTTCATTCACTAATGGGTCATTCCGCCCAATTATTCGAAAATCCCTCCCCTATCACTCCCAAAAAAATCTTCACACGATAAGTCGATTTAATAATTTCAGAAAAATTGAAAATTTAATAAAATAACCCTGAAAATAATAAAATAAATAAGAAAGTGCCATGGTACTTTAAATTAATGTTACTTTTTCCTCTCTTAAATCGCCAATGATGAGTGACTCGTCAAGAATATAGTGTCAGAGCACTCCTGCTCAAGGTACGAGTATTTTAGTATAAAAATTGCAGAAATATTGACAATACGATCCTCAATGCAAAATGCATTATTTTTCTATTGAAAAATATACCAGCGGATGCCATCACGGACTTGCGTTCTTTATTAAACCAACCCTTCAGTTCACCACCTGATGAATCTATTTTAATGCGATTTTCCTAGATCCTTACCTGATCCAGATATTTGGGTATCAATTCGCCGATAAGTTTCGCAGTAGCAACAGACACCTCCGACGGCTTGATGACGACACAATTACCAGCAGCTATGGCACCGGAGACTGGTAGCAGGCATAGTTGAGCTGGATAATTCCAGGCTCCTACAACCAATACCACGCCGTACGGATCTTTGTAGATCAAAACATCGTCCAGCAAATTCGCTAATCCTTTTTCAACCTGGAAAATAGGAAAATACACGTTATATCAGTAAATTAGTACAAGTTTTTCGAAATAATATGGATACAGGAAAAGTGAAAATCGTACATTTTCAACAGGATTGGTGGCCCAAAATTACAGTTTACCACTCACTGAATATGGTAATTTAAATGCGCATTAAAACCGACGGAATTTTTTTTCACCGTTTGTACGAATAATTTTTCGATTTAAGCACTAAACGATTAACGAAGAATGGATATTGGATAAATTACGTTCATGAGAAGAAAACAATTTTCTTTCCAGACTATTTTACATCCGTGAAAATTGAAATTAAAACGTTTATTAGAAACTAAATATACTCGCTGGCGAGAAAGTAACAAAATGGCGATACATTAGTCTATTGGTTTAAGCCCGTTTGCATTTATTCAAGATTTACAATGGGTGGTACGAAAATAAAACTAAAAATATCGGGAAGAAAAATACAGAAATGCAGCGGATGATATAGCTATGTTAAGAACATAATGTATTGATATGAAAAAATTGGAATAAAAAATGATATTTTATTTGAACTGAATTCATAATAATTATTATATCAAGCAAACCCTCCGTTAATAATATCCATTTTGAACGTGAATTCCCACATCTACAAGTAAATTTTTTAGGGACGAATTCGGTTAAAAAAATAAAATATTAAAACTACAACGTTAAATTAATCTGTCCAGATGAATAAAACTTTTGGAACGTACATTTATTCTTTTTTTTTCCAATAATTAAAACTAGCGACAACATTTTTTAAAAATAAAGTTAATTAAATAAAACAATTTTTTTTTAAATTCATTCTACATATGTTTTGTTCTAATTTTTGCACTTATCATGAAAAAATTTTGAAAGCAGTTTTTATAATAACTAACTGGAAATAATTAAAATACGTATGAGAATTTGGCACCTATGTCTTGTGAAAATGAAACTAAAATTTTTTCTTTTTCATTAATAAAAACTTAGTAATTGAACAGGTAGCACACACAACCCCACATTTTCACCTCCACAGGTCGAAATGAAGGAAAAGTCAAGTAAAAGTAAATTATTTATTTTTTATTCATTTTCAACTTCGACAAATATACCGCTGTTTTTATGGCCGGTAAATAGATGCGGTAGAATACCTAATTAACGAAAAAACCACCTGAAAAATTTGAAGGACAGATTTTTTTTTTTCAAGTTCGCAGTGGACTTTGGCTAAGTCGAAAAAAAAAAAAAAACTTTCGACAGAATAACTAACTGCCGATCTGAAACTGTTTCATGCGCAGTAGAGAATATTTTAGTCGCCAGAAATGTACCTAATTACAATGCGCGATGATAATTTTATCTGACACTGACGTTAACCGAAAGTAAAAACTTTTTCTTCGTTTTTACTTTTCGAGGAAAACCAGTATTTAGTGACTAGGAGGCGAGAAGTTAAATCTAAGGGGGGCCAAATCGGTCAGGCGCTACCAATTTTACCTCATTGGCAAGAAAGTGACTAATAAAATTATTTTTCGAATTATGCAACGACAGTCCTTTCGACAGGAGAGTATTTGTCAATTTTTTATCAATTTTACACACAAAAATCCATCAGTCTTCTAACGTCACAATTCAAGAACAGATGAATGGGCCGTGAGAAATTATGATAAGTATGAAAAAAATTTGCGAGTAATAAAATTTTTATTCGAATCCAATAAAAATTTAAGACGAATATACCTCGAGGCAGTAATATGAAAAACTAATGATCTTCAACTACCATGAACCATCGAGAAGATAGGTTCGACGCATTCCAAACATCATAATTTTAATTTCTGTCAATAAACCAATCTTGAAATTGAAATAATTCCAAAGCTCAAGCAGCAAAATGGTTCTCGGGGGAAAGATGTAACCAAAAAATGAATGGAAAATAATCGGGGTGGGAGAGAGAAGAAGAAATGCGATTAAATGACAGGTAGCGAAATTTAAAGGTCGTATAGAATAAAAACTGAGCGAAAAACCTTTTCTGAAGGCGGGCTTCAGTTGGTGAAGGAGCAAAAGTTTTCATCAAGTGTACCAAAAAGGCGGGGAGACGAAAGAAAAGTGCGACGACGTAATAGGTCACGAAAAATCTTGAATTTCAAGTATCTCGAGAAAAACTTCCATCGAAATGCTGAAACGAAATTTCAGTCGGCTGCCAAAAAATGGTTCGAAGTTTTTGCCGTTTCGGCGATAAATCCGACAGAAACCATGCGTCAAACGATCGCATTAATTCAACAGTTTCGTTTTCAACCGGCTAGAAAAGATTTTTTATAACGAGTCGAAATTTTCGTGACAATTTCGTCTTCTGTTTTGTGGTGAAAACGAAAAGTTTGTGAAAAAAAAAGCTACCTATTTTAACCGATGCGTTCGAGAATTCAATACAATTGTTACGTGCAAAAAATGTACCATCTTAATTAGCGAGCATAAATTTTTGTACGAGTCCTTCGGTTTCATTTATCCCAAAATCTCGGTAACCATAATTAAATTCAGCAGTCAAATGTCTTCGGATACAAACGAATGGGAATATTTTTAATGGAAATACGATAAAGTACTGCAAGCATTCATCACAACAGTAAAAGTCTCGAAAGAACGAAGCAACCAGGAAGAGAAACTTATCTTTTGGCGTTAAAAAAAAAAATGGGAACGAAATTTTTATCAACATACCGGATTCGTATGACTAATTTAGAATGAACGTAATATGTTTTTAATGATTATTCTCAAGACCTTACAAAGTTAACGTGTTTGAATGAACACAAAACTCAGCAATACCAAACCAAACATTAGAATAACGACTTAATTAATTACTGTAACGATTCTTTCGTAATCTTTCTAATTAGAATTTTTTTCGAGTTTGGATGCGGGAATTACTATCGTGCGTGCGATAGCGGAGCGGTGAAGTAAATTTGGACATGAAAGCTTGTAAAAACAAAAAAACCTCATTCAAGAAGTATTCTAAATTTTTTACCGCTCCATTAGTCATGTACTGAAAAAAACCTCCGCACTATACTATTTCGTAGTTGAAGTTTTTTCTAAAAGTGTACGAATGTTTGAAATTGGGCGCGCCCAAAAAGAAACTTCCGTACAGGGTGTTCGAAAAATATAACACTAAAGAGTGCGAAGGTTTTCTCTGGCGTGCACACCAAATTTGCTTGCTGCAGAGACCCGTCAACTCGATGCATATTCGTAAATCGAATAGTAAAAAGCATAATATTCCAGTATCCGATGAAATGTTCATAATGAAATGTTTCCGGTTTGATAATATGAACAATACTCGGCGAAGATAAACAACGGACGCATCCGACACTACAAAAATAAAAATAAGTTAATTACCTTTTCGGGTGAAGTCCATTTTTTCAAATAATGCAAAGTGTTGACGACATCGGATACGAGGATATTCATCTCCGACAGGAACGCTTCATTTTTGCTCTGAAAATTAAGAATAAAATTATAAATAGGACGAATTTACGAATAAAACGAATTCGGAATATACAAAGATAGAACAGAGATTTCTGAAGATCAGGTTCACTGAAATTTTGGCAGGTGAATTTCCATGCGAGTTCTACTTGATAAAAATGCAGTATTAGCGAAATATGCATTTTTCCTCCCACCAGTGTTCCAACTGCACTATAAGACGACCGCTCGAATGTCCGGTATTTCTGTAGTCTCAGGAGAACTGGAGAAGGTGATGGCTGCTTATACCAGACAGTCTAGTTCAAGAAGTTCTGTGAGATAGAATTAGATAGCCCCGTTTGTCATTTCAACATTACGTTGAAAGACAAAAATTGCAAAGGAGTAATAGAAGAGATGGGACCAGTTGCATCCGAGACGCATAAAAAAAAAACTGAATTGGGTTTTTTTGAGAGAATAGCGTCCCAAGATAAGACACACTACTCCGCTAAATTCTGGCCATCCAAGTACCAACTTTTTCAAGATCATCAGTCGAAAGAGGAAAGTCATAAGCCCAGAGTAACTACTTGTACCTTGATTTTTAGATTTTCTCAAAATACTTGAAGATGATTACCTACATTCGGTTCATTAATACCGTACCTGACCATATTACCAATGAATAATGATCGATTCAATTTTCTATTCACGTTGAATATGTTTTTTTTAATGAGTTTTTGATTCTGTAGGCATGCAGTTCTGGCTAAATCGAATCATCCCTACTCGTATAGTCGGTGCGTACAGCACCGTGTAAATGCGTTCAAAAGCAAACATCAAAAATGATAATAATGATTCAGTGAATGTATAAAGGTCAACTCGGCAGCAGTGTTTCGTAAACAGTTCCAAAAAACGAGGTCAATTACCTTTCGTAAATCTGAAGCTAATGCGGCAATAAATTCTAATTCATTCTCTTTGTACATTTTTAATAGCTGCTTCAATTGTTTCTCTCGAAACGCCACCGATTTCGTTTTTCCACTTTCGTATGCATTGCGGCAACGCTGCACCAACTAAGGGACAGAAATGAAGGAAAAAAAAAAACAAATGCAATGAGAATACCAATATTGATTATTGTGAAAATATTATTCCATAATATGCGGGTAATTAAATTTTGAAAAAAAAAAAAAAGAAGATTGGCCATCGACGTTTTAATCGTGCGGTGTCATTTGATTCGTCCGTCAATTCCAAGTGAACACATATTATAAATTAACAATTTGCATTGTGTCATGCGATCTGATATTAATTAAAATTGCTTACCTCGCTCGCGTTCGTTGGCATGTTGTTTTCGTCCGCCAATAAATGCTTGTTCACAGAGGTATCTGTAAAATAAAGACACACAAAATATGTAAAATTATCATCAATTCTCAAGGATAACTGTAATAAATGAAAAAAATTATACAGAACGTAATTTAAATTTCCAATGAATATACGTTTCACGCTTTTCTTTTCCATTCGATCATTTTATACTGGGAGAGAGGGTGTGGGTGTGTTTCTCGAAAGACATTAAGTTTTTATCCGAGCAATAAATTTCCACATAATGCTAACTGCACAAACCTCGATACTTTTTCTTGTGGATATCGAGAATCTTGGAAACATGACTCGAGTCTTTGTTACAACAATTATATAGATTTCCACCGAGATGGAAAATTGATAATATTATGATATTTTACATCCCGAACAAATCATCGATCAAGCTCTCAAGTGCGATAAAATTCCTTGATGATTTTTTTCAATTCCGAGACTTCGGTACAATTTTATAGTAAAAAAATTGTGGGTTCTTTCTGATGATGACACTTATTTTTATGTCAGATAACTGTTTCCCCCTCTTTCTGGTCAAAAAAAGTAAGCAGGTACTTGAAAATACTGTGGAAAGAACGTTATAGATTCTCATTGCACCAGACCCTCAATTGAAGAACCTTTTTGCGCTATCATCTTCTGAGGAACCATTTTGCACGATTAATTTTTCCAAGAACATAAAAAATATAATACAAAGCCAAAACGTTCCTCGAAAATTGTGTCACCATAAAGTTCCTCAGAAGATGATAGTGCAAGAGTTCTTCAATTAATAAACTTATCTTTATTAAATTTCTTCAGGGCAAAATTAGAGTCCTTTCAATTTTTTTTTTAGAATTTCAACTTTAAATTGTAATACGTCGGTCAAGCTTGGTTGAGAATGGGAATATGTCTTTTGCTAAGTTCCTGTAGGGTCGACCAATCGGTAAAAAGCAATTCAATTTTTGTTGATTTTTTTCATGCTTAACGAATTAAAAAAAAAAAAATTAACCCGTAGGAAGTAACAGGTGTAGAAAATTACACATTCGTTTGAAAATAAAAGTTTTGAATCCCCAACAGTTTTGCTGGTAAGTAAAAAAGACACATTCCCATCGAGCACCAGGCATTCAATAGATAACTGCAGTTTGTATAATTCCAGTTAGCATAAAATACTCACAATAACTCAAACTCAAACTGCTGGTAGCCCGAAACTGTGGGGTTAATTTTTGAAGAGGCCTCATAAATCCATTCTCTGCTCGAGAACAGAAATATAAAACATGTTATCATAGATCAACCAACAGTAATCGAGCAATTGGTTACAATGTTATGAATTCATATTTCTGTTTTGGAACAGAGTTTCAAAAGTCGAATGAAAGCAAATCTTTCAGAGAAGTTAATGGGTGAGGGTGAGATTAAATTTATACTGCAAAGAATAAGTTATTCAACTCCATTGAAAATCGAATGGCACTCCAAAACGTAGCAACATAAGGAGGTCATTTTATTACACTCTGGTAAACTTGAATTAACTTAAGGTTCTTTATGAGAGGACAAATGATAAATTATTTCATATAACTTCAAGTGAGATCACCACACTTTTTCAAGAAAATTAATAAATGAATGAATAGATGAAAAATGAAAAATTGACACTTATTCTATAATACAGTTTCTTGGTTCAATCACATAATACCTCAAAATAAAATTTAATTTCAAGCAATTCGATTTGAGAGACAATGTTTACAATCTCAACCACAAGTACGTTGTGAACGATTCATTATTTACTAATATTATTAAGACGACTGCCAACGTAAGCGTTCAGACAATAAACTAGTTTTCATTACCAAGAATCAACAGGTATAAGAGCAGACAAGAAAATAGAAATAGCTAATAAAAAATAAAATGAAAACAATATAATCGGTACTAATTTCTAAATACTATATTGACATAATAGACAAAAACTATACTCTGTCTATGCGGTGGTAACCTTCTGAGGATTAAGGTACCGATACTTCCTATACATAAAAAGTCGTCATTTCACGAGTACCCAGCCAAATTAGAAGCAAAAAATGAGTTGACCTTCCAAACAAGTTCAAGCTCGACAATTTAAAGAAAACGAGTTTTTATTTCGATGTTTTTGAATAGTTTTCCAAGGTTTCTCAGTGTGTTGTTTTCAGGAATCTTCAACTAGTTCGAAATTACAGACTACAATCCTATTATTAATTGAAGAAATTGTACACAAAATGAACTTCTAGTCCTAGTACTAAGCATAAGCAAAAGTATCCATCAGAAAACATAGTTTCATAATACATCTCCCAGGTTTATTGACACATCATACTGAATTAATATGAAATCAATGAACAATTATATCGTTTAGGATGCATTCTGGGAGTAAAAAAACATGAGTGACTTGACGTGAAGAAATAGTGATGAAAACTGAATCACTTACCGATTATTCACAAGAGTAACGAAACTAATTTATAAATTTGCAAATGAAGACACCAAGATTTGTAAGAACGAATGAAATTGCGAGAAAAACGACAGTTGATTCAAATTGACAGAATTTCGGAAAATTAAAGAGTTTAAGAGAAAATTCGCTTTACGTTAAAGTTAATACGAACGAATTCAACTTACAAGCTGAAAGGAAAAATCAATACTGATAAAACAATACGTTATCAGTGCAGTGTATTCGTGATGACTCGAAGCTGTCAATAGTCAACAATAACAAAAACGAAAGCAATAATTTTTAAAAAGATTAAAAACCTGTTTCGAATTCGAACATAAGGGAACTCACAAGTTATAACTCCCTCCTATTGTTTGAAACGAAACGTGACCTTCTCACGAATGAAAGTCAGTAAGTCTAATACCTGCAGTCCACAATACGAAAATTTTCAATTTCCTTCAACTTTTTTTACTTCCGATACAGCTATTATAATTTCATTATAATATCATATTTTGTATCTTGCACACACATGAAAATTTACACAATCACACAGTAGATACTCAAAGAGTCACTCAAGTCGTCAAGTGTCCACGAATTGACGAGAAAAGATGATAAAAATTTGACATTTTTTTACCTGAGTCACTTCTCTTCATGGTTAGAGATTTTCAGCAGAACAAAATGGTAAAATTTATAAAATTTTCAACGCGACAGAAAAACCCGGTAACTTGTTCACACGATTTTAACGACTGCACAGTGGCATGGAAAGTTGTTTCATTTTCTTTCATTTCAACTCGCCAGTAGTAGTGGTCGTCGGTAAATTGAATATGTAATGATCAGATCGCAGATATGAGTTTAAAGTCAACGGAGTTTGACTGGTTTATCATCATTTTTCATTAATTTAAATTATATTCTATGGACACGAACAGCTGGGCATATCATAAATAAAAATTTTTCGTAGCCGTCACAAATTATACCTTTCTGTTTCATCTCTCTGCTTTGACTTCATTTTATTAGAATTTTGATAGAAATATTGAAGTTAAGTCAAAATTTGAATTCACAATTCTTTAAAATTGATCCCCATTTTGAATTTATTATTACTATTGTTAGATATTTTCAGCTCACTGAGTTTTGCACAAAACTGGCTTAAATTTCTTTTGGCCCAGATGAAGTCTTTTTTTGGATTTTCACAATTTTGGGGCATTTTTCGAGTGTCTAAAAAACACTTTTTTTTAGGGCTTTGAGAAAAGGTGAAACATAATGAAACTGAACACTGATTTGGCAGGCTTTCATACTGCAACCATTCTTATTTTAAGGGACTTCAACAAAGAGACGTAAATTAATATCAGTAATAAAATTGAATTTTTTTGCTTCCTAAAAACCCATCCGACTATCAAATACGAAATCTGCTTTCCTTATTTATTTGGAAACCTCAAATATTTTAGCTGTACACTGCTATATACTTCACACAACTCTACACTTACAGGCAATACTAGTTTCGAGTGTTGCTTATAAAAATCTTATTTTTCAATATCCAAGCACAGTGGACCCTTCGTTTCCGAGTTTAGGCAAAAAGTTGCAACAATAGTTGTTTTTTTTTTTTGCTTCGTTAAAAAAAGATAAATACCCATTTTTAATTATTTTAACTCAAAATTCAGTTCTTCAGATGCTCAGAATTGCAAAAAGCAAAATTAATATAGAATAGAGAAAATAGATACTGAATAAATAAATAAATAAAAAGATTGAAAATTATAAATTCATTAATTCGACACTACTCGTCTTTCGATAATTCTAAAATAAAAAGCAATCCATCACTTTAAACGAGGAAACACACTGAAATGACGAATTCCAAAAAATTCCAAGAGTTATTAAATAATTTTGATTTTTCTTGAACTGGTCTACTCTCAGTTCATTGTTTTCTACCGAACACGAGAAATCAACGAAAGCTCAATGTCAATTATCATGTTCGGCTAGGTATAAGCACCTTAAGAATTTAAAAACAATTAATTACAAATATTTTTACTAAAATGCTCGCGGTTCACGGTAGATACATGCCAAAGTCGTATACATAAGTACGCAGACTCATCATTTAAATTATTGCAAAATGCAGCAATAATATTAATATACGACAAATAAATTGAAACAAAAAGACGACCAGATATAATGAAACGGTAGAAAACTAAAATAGAAAATTCAAGCATCATCTTCCTCTTTCGGATAATACGGCGTCACTAGCATATTTTCGAAATCGACAGGTCTACGAAAACTGTTGATGAATAATCTAGCATTACGGTTGCCCAGACGGTAGTTCGAATCTGGCAGGAAAAACATTAGATTTCTCGTTCGTCTAGCCCTTTCGTAATAGTGGTTTTTAGTTTTCATCGGCCAATATCCATTGATATAAACTGCAACGTATTTTTCACCGTTGAAGTAAATTCTCAATACGTATCGTCTAATTATCCAATAAATTAAAGCGTTGAAAAGCACCACGAAAACCGAATACGCTATGGTTTCTCTGACATCAGTAGCGAAAACATTTGTCATGAAATTTTCCAACAGCTGTTCTTTGTCAACGGGTTTATAATATCGACGGCTTTCGGTTACGAACGGATAAACTAGAATTAATGGCGACCCTATAAGCAAAATATATGCGCCACAAGCTATAAAGATCCACCATTTCCTTCTATGCAATCGATATATGAGTTGGTAATCTGGAGTTAATTTATCTCGTTTCAATAATTTCTTCTCATTCGTGAAGGCTAACGAAAGGCAAGTTCTATTGATCGGTCGACTACGAAGTGTATTCAATTTACACGAATCGAACAGCAATTTACCGAATCCCTGTTGAACGCTTTCACAGATTCGGACACAGCGTATCAAACAGTGTGTCATTTTGAAGGTACGATTTCACTGACTGCAACAAAAAAACAAAAATCTGAAGTCACAAGAAGGAGGAAGTCGATCGGAAGTATAGTATTCAGAGGTTACATTACTTCGCGGTCTGCAGTACTGCTGTGTACTTCGATAACAGCTGGTCGGCTTAAAAATCAAATTAGAATCATTTTGAAAACGATCACCGATGCATTGTACGATGCTTTCGAACAAGATGTAAAAGAGGAATAAATATAAACAGAAAAAATGAATGAAACGGAGAAAATTCAGAAAAAAATGAAAATCATACGAATTTCTGTTCCAAACCAATTATCAACCGGCTAAAACAAGCTGCAAGGTGATAACAGGTGATAACCTCATATTCTGATAGCTTTGTTCGTTTTAGCAAATCGGTATGAAAAAGTTCACAATAATTGTATCATTGAATTAGTGCGTGAGGCGCCGAGCTTTCAAACTTCTCACCTTTCCAAAACGAATCACAAAGTCGAATAATCAAGAGGGTCTCTAGTTGAGTGAGAGAGGGGCAGTGAGCAAAATTTGAGCCGAATTCCTGTTCAAATCAGGGAATGGAAATTGGACTAATTGCCATGACTTACTTTTACATGATTTACGACCCTTCGACCATCGATGGATTTTCAAAGTTGATCTTGAAATATTGCCTATGTGAGCCCCTCGATGTTTTTCTCAATTTCGTTATACGTGTTATATGTACCTTTACCAGTCCATTTACTGTTTGGCCGAAGACCGTGAATCAGAATCTTCTCATCTTTGGTGTAACATAAAATGTGCCTTCGAAAAAAAAATACCACATGTTTCACACACACGTCTATAAAGTGGTGTTTGAGCTCCGGCAGGTACACGAGTGACGGAAGTGAACAAGATGAAAATATTTTTTCAAATTAAAAACAACCAGCAAAGCATCAAATAAGCGGCACCAGAATTATGAGCAATAAAAATTGAATTTTGTTATAATTTACTATGAAAAAGCTAATACATCGTGCTTGCTCAGTAAAAATCTCCACGTCCTCAAAGAATGAAAGAGAGAATAAAACAATTTTTAAAAACGAATTAATTATTTGGTCTTTTTTTCACTCCAATCAATATTCTGAAATTTGATTTTCCCAACAGTAAAAACTTTCACTTATATAAAATAGTGCAAATCATAACTGTGACTAAGAAAAAATATAATATAGAAATGTATCTAATAAATTCTATGGCCTTTAAGAAAAATACTTGACTTTTCAACCTGAGAAACACTTGCCAAGTAACCAATAGAAATTCAACGATTTTTCACGCTGAATCTGAATCTGCGACCCGTTTTGCTCTGCGACGCGATTCAGACCCATTTTAGAGTATTTCTCACGTTTTTTTGACCATATCTCGCCGAAACCGGCTACCGGATTCGTATTCAGCGACCTCGAAACCTCCCCCCCCATGCTCCACCAACAAATTTATTCCCTGAGCAGAAATCGGGAAATGCAAAGTTTTTGAACATATTATATTAGTAGAAATTTTGGTTCAATCGAAATATATTAGCAAATCATCGAATTATCTGTCTCTAAGCTACCGAATGATGAAAAAAATTTGGCTAAAAAAAGCAGCGTTTAATAGGATATTGCATATTTCAAAATAATCTCCGGATAAAAATCAGCATCGGGTACCAGTCATCAAATTGATCACAACACATGTGAAATTTATTCAATTTTTGAAGAGCGAGACTAAAAAATAATTATTATTACTAAGTTGAAAAAAAAAAAAAAAAGTTTTAATTTTGAGAAAAAATACTTAAGACTGTTTTACGTAATAATTAACTTCAAATCCTCTTCGAAGACAAACTACAAAAACCAAGTACCGAAATTTTAAAATTATTCAGAGCATTTTCAATTTCTACAATATTTTTCAATTTTCTACTTTACCCCTTTCGTACGGATCAATTAACAGCAAAGAAAATTAGATACAAGTTTCTAATATTATATGCGTACATTGTGAGAATATCATGGAGTATGATTCAAGAAGTTGAACTAATCCGAGTCTGTTGAAAATTTGAAGCCACCTACCTATCTTGAAAGTGCACTCAGTAAAAGCGAGCAGCTATGGTTAAATTTGGAATAAACACGAAATGTACGTAAATTACATTCACTCATAAAAGAAGTTCATTTAGAGGATCAGAAATAATTAAAATTCAACAGTACACGACAGTCGTTTAAATAAAATTTTAAAATGAATATTAATTTAATTCATGTATAACTAACCAGCAGATAGGAAGGATTCTCATCTCTGAATAAGTCCTGCCTTTTTCAAAGCTACTAAGCGGAAATGAATTACCAACGTATAAGACGTCATGGACTTCACACAAATTTTACGTTCTTTGTGTTTAATAATAATACTAAAACCGAAATAGCCAATAGAGTAGTGTCTCCAACAAGATGAGATTTCGATTTGAAGACCGAGTAATTAGGTAAAATACTTCCGCGATACTTGAATTTATTTTAAAAAGTTGAAAAATTACAAGTGCTACAACATAGCCGGCGCATATTTATACAAGAATTTCAGAATTATTGAGTAATAAAACAACGAACCTTGTATGAGGACAACCAGTATCATTTCCTATGTCTGTATGAAAATGTAACTTCACACGACCTTAACAATACGATTTTATTTTTTTCCACTCATTAATGACAATAAGTAAAAAGGATCATTTTCAATTTTTGGACTTGACAAAATCTAATTTTAAAGCCCAGAACATAATATAATGGAATCACTAAAATGACTAATGCTTCCTAAAGAATGCGGGATATACTTTGAAAAATCATTTCAATTCTGTAAATAATTTTATAATTTAAATATTTCTACACACTTGGCTCAGACATTTTACGTTATTCATAAAATTTTAATTTATGATTCTTCTTTTTAGCAGTAATGATTGAAGGAAAAATTATGCATTATTAATACCTCAAATTAGAGCTCATGATAATAATTATGTAGATATGGCACAACAGTTTAGCTTTGTTTAATAATTTAAAATTCAAGTTTATAATCTATTCATTATTCAATTTTCAATTCAAGGATGAACGAAGTGTGAAAATTCGTTGATTTTTTATAGCAGTTTTACCGCAGTTAAATAAAGAAAAAAAGGTTCGTCTTGGTATTAAATTTTTAAAACAAAAAAAATTTCATAATTATCGCGAATTCAGCGACAGGATATGCATTTCCTAATAATATTATTGAAGGGTTTTTTTTAGAAACAATTCAGGTCAGTGGTGGCATGAAAATGGTATTGCCAATTTTTCCACAATTTTCATTCTTAAAATTCAAGAAAAATCATCGAGTTATCTATCAGATGAAATCCTCAGAAGTCTTTAAACCCTAATAAATCTTCAATTGCTAAGTATTTATTGTCAGGTTCATTTCTATTTCTTTATGCAATAAAAAATGTATGCGTTTAAAATACGCATATTTTCAATCACTATCAAAACATAAAAAAAATACTTATTAAAATTCACTTCCAACCTCAATTAGTAGCAAAAAATAATAGATATTTGAATGTTTTCTGAATAATTTATTCTTTCAAATGGATTAAAAAAATAGAACATTTTGAAAGTTTGATGAGCATAAAATTAATCAAGTACCCATAATCCAAATTTTTGCAACTGATCATAAAAAGCCTAAAATAATGAAACAACTTCTTCCTTCCATTAAAAAAATTTGGAAACTATTCTTCTTCACTCTCTACGATAGGATCTTGTTAAACTTGCCAAAGTAATAATTTCTGCATAAACTTGATGCTTTTTTGTTGTGGTTTTTGTTTCACCTTTTCAAAATTTCAACTTGAAAAGACGGATAGAACAATGATACTAATCTCTCATCCAGAGTTTTTGCTATCGTAGGAATAATAAATTACAAATTTTTTGCCTTCAGAATTTGGCGAACAATTCTTACTAGCCTATATTCTTTAATTTTGTTTTTTTCAATTAAAATACTTTCAGTTTTCTTATGTGGAACACATCGCTTATAGCATGTTTCCCAATAAACTTTTAATCTAGTTCTATAAGTTTGATGTATTCACTTTTTTCCTCCTTTTTCAGAATATTAAAATGGAAAATTTTGCATTACATACAAGCACAGCACTTTTTGTCAATCAGATACTTCTTTTGTTCTTAATTATGTACAAAAAAATTTCAGGCATCATTTTCTAGAGAAATTTTTTTGCACATGTCTCAAAGTGGATATCTGATCGAACTATAGCAATAACTATTTTCATTTCAATGTAACTTTGAAATCATAATAATTATTTAAAATAGATGAACATTGAAATTTTGAAATAAATCCAAAAACAATTTTTTTGTTTTCAAAAGTTGTAGACGATTTTCAAGAAATTTTTAGTTACACGTGAAAATTAAGAAGTATCTATTCAACACCGAGGGAACAGATCCACAGAAAACGCGTATCTATTCAATATCAAAATTAGGAAAATAAATGTATCTGTATAGCGATAGAAGAAAGCACAGTTAACAGAACCTATTTTGTTCTATAATATTTTTACGCAAGTTGAAAAACTTGTACTTTATATAACTTTTAAAACAGACGATAAAGTACAACCTTTGAGAAAAAATCTCAAGTTATTCAATTTCTTGGCCAAATGCAGCAATTCTCACAATAACTGGTCAATTTAATGGGATGAGTTTATCTCATTACCTTATACTCGTAACTCACAACCATCTATTATACTCTTTTTGCAATAATTATAGCCAACATAAGGTAAAAATCGAATAATATTTCTGGTTTCAAAACCAGTTTGCTATAATACTGTCTTTACATTTTATGCTCCCCATTTCTGCATATTTTGTTTTTGTTTTTGTTTTTTTTTTTCGCCTTCATGTAATAAGCCCAATCATCAAATCTCTTCATTCGAGCTGTATTAATCAGCTGTTAATCCAAAATACCAGAAATGATAACCCAACGGCCTCGGACATTCTTTCATACTCGATACTTCATAATATTTTTGTAAATTTTTTTTCTTTTGTGTCATAGCTACAGTATGATGAACAACTGTACAAATGGGTACTTACTACACAAATACCGACGCGACGGTTTAATTAACAAAAAATTTTTAATTGATTGACCAGTCTATGATGAATTGCGACAGACAAACAAAAATATTACCCTCTTTGTCCACTATTTCCATTAAAGAACTCGGACAACTGTCGAGTAACTGCTTTTCCGGATTCTTAAACGTTTCACAAAGAACAGGTTACTTAGAAAATTAGGTTTTTAATTTAAAAAAATAATTATTTCATTTTATCCTAACAACACAATTAAGGTAGTAGAATTTTAAACTTACGACTTTAGTACGTTTTATTCTATAAAGTACAACTTATATAGAAGTAAGAAAAAAAAAAAGTAAGTAGGTTTACCAAACAAATAGCAGCTACAAATTGATTTTCTATAGTTGGAACCGAATTGCAGTTGCTAAAATATTTATTTTTGACAATTAAAAAAATGTTTTGAATTTTTCAATTTATATTACTATACCGACTTACATAAAGTAAAACAGAAACTTCAAAAATGTTTATCAAACTTGAATGTATTATTTAGATCTTCTAAACTTTTCAGATGAAATTATTTTTAAAAAAAATTTAGAAAAATCAATTTCACTGACAAATAGAACTATTTTTACCAGTCATTTTCCACTCCAGTCGCAGTTAAATAAACACATTATTTAAAACATACGTAATTATAGTAATTGTATTCAGTTCGGGCTAAATTGTTTCCAAAATTTTTTTTCTTCTTGATTTAATAGGCTTGTTTGCGATGTCTGTTTCCATGGTTTCCATGTTGAACGCAAAAAAAAATAGAAGCTTTGCCCCTCCCCCTTTATTAATTTTTTGGTCAAGTAAATTGTAAGGTCTTTTATTTTTGTCACGGGTATATAAATAAAATATTTTATTGAATAATCACTTTCTTCAAATGTTTCATCAAACAGCGTTTAAGAAATTTACCATCAGATAGTGGACTTATCACAGATATGTTGGACCTCGGGTTTACAGTCGTTTATTCCACACACACTTGAACGTTAGATACATAATATTTGTAATCAAATATGGAAGTATATTTCATCATTTATCTACCAAATATACAGGTAATTTATATAAGATTTGTGTAGGGATATAAATTTTTTTTTCAAACCGAAGAAGAAAAGAAAATCAACCCAGGTCCAAGAGATAGTAAAATAGATGCAGCTTCACTCTCACTTGACACAATTCTTAATTAAGTTCAACTTTTTATAAATTATGGATAGGAATAACAGCAAAAAATATTCAAGTTCAACCCAAAAACCTTTTTCACTTGAAAGGATAGGGATACAGAAATATAATTAAAAACACCTCACATATTAGTTTCCATCAAATGAGAATTTTTTTCAAAATTAATATTTTCATTCCAACACAAATATAAGTAACCTCCAAATGAATCCTTTGGGCAGTTTGCAATAACGAATTTTGGCAATTCTACATCACACCTCATTCATAGAAAGTAATTTTTCAACATTTTCTATTACTATACGAACAAAAAAAATACGATCATTTCATAATTGACTCGTCAGTTTTTCCAAAATTGCAGAATCTCGTCTCCGAAATTTAGTTTTCATTCTAGTTTTGTATCGTACCTTGACCTCTTTTTTCACGTAGGTAGTTAATGAGAGTTTTTCTCTCGAGTGAAATTTGTTTGATTTAATAAATTTTAATCGAATTACTTTTTTCAGAACACGATGAGGGCACTCACCTAATTAGGCCGGATCCACACATTCGTGTACTTGGCAAGTATAAGTACTCCTATAAACTTGAACGGCATCGAATATATTAGCCAAGAACACAAAAGCGTGGTATTTTATTTTTCGCTCAACTTTTTGTACCTTAAAAATTTTAGCTCAGGCTTAATGTATCTCGAAAATTGATTTTTTATAAACGTGACAGAAGAAAAACTTTTTACGTACATTTAAACAGAACAACTTCTTGAAACATTTTTATAACAATCACGATTAACTGCAGCTTATATTAATTGGAAAAAAACCAATTTTTTTTTGTATTTTCAAAAAATAAGTAGATATTACTCGTCTTTGTCCATTGCGATTAGGCATATAATTATCACATCAAAATGATCATTACCCTTGAAAAATTTTCGAGTAAAAAGTTGTTTTCCCATAAATGTCCATATAAGAACGTATAGCTTCAGATATTTAAATATAGCCCAACTGAAAGTCAATGGAAGTCAATTTTTTTCTTACTCTTATTTCTTGAGACGAAACGCGACAGCAAAAAATGCAAAGCTTTAAAAAATCAACTCAATATCTTTCTCAACTTTTTTCTGTCGCATTTCACATCAGTTGTACTCAAAAGCTATACAGAAAAATAAAATTCTGAAGCAACGTTTAGCGTGTCCTACATAAAAAAAATAAACTTTTTATTTTGCTATAGCAAAAGTTCGCAGAAGCTAGCTTTTTCGCTTAAAATAAAGAATAGATGCCAGAAGTAGGTACCTATTATGATGAAAGTAAAAATCAAGAAAATTGTTTTTTTTTTTTGTTTTTTTTTGCCCCGATAGAAAATTATAACTCGATTCTGCATGTGAGAATTTTTCGAATTAATTAATTTCAATTTTTTCACATTACTGAACCGCTTTACTAAGAGGAGAAACAAATATTTTATAAAAACTACGTAGATCTATAGATACTAATAAAATCATACAGAATAATATATTAAAATAGAGATGTGTAACTTTTTGTTTAAAAAAAATATTTCAATTTGAAATGGTCTCCAAAGATTACAAAAAAAAAAACTTTCGTTTCTTCTTTGAGTTTTAAATTTGAGCAGCAAAAAATATCCATAACTAATGGTTTTCTGACAAAAAATTAACTAGACAAAAAATGTTCACCTCATTATTGCTAACGGCTTACATTTGAATTAGTTAGAATGTATCGAGAAAGCCTAATCAAAATTTTTTTCTAAAAGAAGTTTCCCAACAGAAATTTGTCAACATATCTTATGAAATATTTCTCGCTTACATAGTACCTACTTTAGATCGAATAAAAAAATTCTAAAATGTTCTAAAATTCTTAGAAAACAAAGATGATCTTGGTTACAAAATTTCTTCTTCTTTCCCGCCACTCAAATTATGTCACAGTTCTTTAAAACAATGGTCATTATAATTTCCAATTCTTAAAATGATGAATATGATACAGGCCAATCGATTGGATAATACTCGTATTTTACACAGAACTTTTGACAGAGTATCGGTGTACGAGTTTAAGTCATGAAAGAAAAATAAGTTTACGTGATCAGGATGAGATTCTTGTCACGTGGTTGCTCAGACATGTGATTATCTTGAATACAGAGTGATGAGTTTATAACGTCCACCTTGAATTTCGAGTGAGCCAATGTCGAGGACAAAACAAAACGTGTTTTCGTAACCACATTAATAAATCTTTGTTCGTGAAGACAGGCCACAGTAAACATTGTCTCATCGGCAATATAAATACACTTAAAATTTATTATTTGACGTCAATTTTTTCAAATTTTCACAAGCTAATATAGGAGGAAGGGTGTCAGGGGGTGAGTTGCAAATTGTTCAACAATGCGATAATACAACTTATACAGAGTGACGATATTCAAATTACAATGACTGGAGGGATTAAAAATTGGTGTCAAATTTTCGAATAAAATCTCCAGGAATCTGGCACTAGAGAAGCACACAACCACTTTATTTGGACGTGTACTGCATTGGCTACAAATAAATTTCCAACAACAGATAATAGAATAAGATTCAGTTTGTAAGTGACAGGTAAAAAGATTCAAAAATCTCAAACCAGAATTATGATGACTCGTCAAAAGTTGTCAAAAGTCGTCAAACCTCGTCGAAAGTAAAATGAGCTAACAAATTGAGCTTACAAAATGAACATACAAAATGAGCTTACAAAATGAGTGAACAAAATCAGCATACGATTGAAAACCTGCTTTTCTAGCGGGGCTTGTTGTGCTAGAATGTTTTTTTTTCAATTTTATCTAGTACTTACTTTCTAACACTAGAAAAACCAGGTTTTACTCGATTACTCAAGGGGCCAGATGGCGTCATATAAGACGCCACGTGGCGTCGTATGACATAAGTCAGGGGTTCTCAAAATATCGGTCCTTTTAGAAGTCCATCTTAAAATCTTGACGCCGCCTGGTACTTCTAGTGTTAAACCAAGAATTCGAAGAATAAACTTGATGAAGAGTGAAAACTGACCAATCTTTTCCTGAATATGTTAGTAAGATGGGACGACTATTCGAGTAAAAAACGATTGCCACTTACTCTCAATAAAATATGAGAGTAGGGTGTTATCAACTTTTACAACCAGTTTGAGGCACATTCTGAGCAAGTCCCTCCATTTCCAAAATTTTCAATTTTCCATTCTCAATAATGAAAATTTTCAAATCATATATATTTGATTATAACTTGTTTCTCTCACTAGTCTAGATATTGATTCTGTTCGACTTAATTAAAAAAAACTGCAATCTCATTTACATTCTGACATTGATATTTATGTATACTCAGTCAGTGCCTTTACCATATACACCTCCGCTGGTTCACCAACGAAGATAATGAAGTTGAAATACACTCGCTCTATAGGTTAAATCAGGTCAGTCCATTCGTCGAATACATTAATTGGATTTTTTAATTCGCAAAGGAGAGCCAGTTCCAGTGGCGCGGGAAACTGGTAACAAAGTCAACTATCGAGTAAAATATCGTATTTGGGCTTCTATCTTTAAAAATTACTGACGAATTCATTTGACAGTCAATTTTTTCAGAATTTTTTCCTCAATGACTGATCCTCAAATTTTAATGACGTCAAAATGGCTTAGATTTGAAACAATATTCCAAAACTACACGAAATTCGCCAGGTTTTCCCCAGAATTCTGAACACAATATTATAAATATTTTGACAGAATAACTCACTATTTACGCATTCATTCAACTTAATAATTACGTAACGGAATGGTGATAAAATAATATATCCAATCAATCAGATATGCGACACGTTATCTAGTGATATTCAAATTAATACAAACTCGAGGGTAAAAAATCGAATATTAAAATAATGTCACGCCAAGGATCAGCACAGATATTTCTTTACAACTGCTAGATCTAAGCTAAATATTATTTTAAACTAAAACATCAAATATTGACTTAGAGCTAAGGATCGGATTTATATGAAAACGCATATTTTTTTGTAATTCACATGGAAGGGTGAGAGTCAGATAGTTTTTCGTTTCACGTCATTCTGATTAACATAGGCCCAACTTGTTTTCACATATTTTGCATATTTGAGGTATATTTGCATATTTCGACATATTTCACAAAAATTCATGCATATTTCACGAATAACTATTTTCATACTTTAATTTGTGATCTGATCTCTAATG
The DNA here is from genome assembly GCA_038050395.1 of Parthenolecanium corni. NCBI lineage: Eukaryota > Metazoa > Arthropoda > Insecta > Hemiptera > Coccidae > Parthenolecanium > Parthenolecanium corni. The sequence continues at coordinate 2,524,676 of JBBCAQ010000014.1, read as the reverse complement.
TAGTCATGAATTGTGATGTCAGTATCATGATTTTATACCAAAACGACATTTTAAAATTAAGCATCACTCAATAAAATTGTTTTCTTGTTTCGTTCATTCAGAAATTGTATCTTAAATTATTAATTGGTATGAAGGTCAAATTTAGCTTTAGCTCAGTTAGCTGAGTAAAATGATACCAATATTGATATTTTGCATATTTTTCACATATTTTTAAAAAAATTATGCATATTTTTGAAAAAAATTTGCATACTTAAATCTTAAGCGCATATTATATGCGCATATTTTCCAATTTTTAGAGCATATAAATCCGATCCCTACTCATAGCTATACCTCTTCAACTCATGTCTTTCACATAAAAATATTAGCAATTTATAATCTACCGGGTATTTATTCAAGACATACTTCATTTAAAAAATTGACTATCCTAAGGAAAAACAACTTCTAAAAAAAAATTCATTATTATTTCTATAAATAACAATTAAGAGCCACTTGAGGCTTACTCAAATTAGTCGACTTCAGGTGATTATATCGTCTGCTTCGACATAAAATTTCTATAAATGACTAGCAAAATTTCGAGAATAATATAATTATTTATCAATGATATGAATTAACATTCCAGCCTAATCGGATTCTCTTTGCAATGTCAATACGTGTTCTTCCTAAGGTCTGTCCATTGACTTTAAAATCCGACTTATCATAATTGATTCATTCTAAATACTACACGTAATCGATTTAAAAATAATTACCAGTCTCTTTTCAGCTAATTAAATCGAGACAAAAGGTGCACCGAAAATAAACCGAGAATTTAAATTGATTTTTTTGATCCAGTGAGTAGGTGTATCAAAAGTCACTCATGCTTAATGCCCATTAATATTGCCAGAAGCAAGATTACATAATTATGAATTATAAATGCCGTGTAATGTAATTCTGGTTAAAAAGCAGAAGGTGGAGTGAAAATGGTATACGATATCAGGCTATACTAAATCGATGATGGATTAATTAGCGACGACAATTATGTCACTGGATTCGAACATAATTATTTTGGCAGAAACCAGTTCGAGTAAATTACAAACATGAACAATATTATATGCAGTTTTACGGTCGCATAAATAAAATACACGAAGCATTCAAGAGAATAGGTATATAAATTTTCGTAGAATTTCATTTGAAATCAAAAATGTAATTAAAGTTGTTGAATAAGTTTTTAAAAAACTGTGTATTAACAAATTTAAGCATCCATATGATTGTGAAAAAAAAAAAAACAACATTATGACTGATGGTTGTTTTTTTTGTAAACGCTGATAGCTCCTTCGAGAATCAGAATGCGTGTTTAGTTAGAGTTTCTCTTTCAGAATAGAGTATAGAGTAATTTTCTATTTCGCCTTTGAGAGACATATTATATTTACAAAATAGGAATCTTTCTTAGTTAGATGTGGCAGATTGTCGGGTAGATGACTTTAAAATAGAGAAAAAAGTATAGAGGTGAGATTTTTACAACCGCACATCCTGTCTTCGAATTATTCTAAGAACTCGTACTTCAAAGTCATGGCTATCTGTTAAAATATACTCATATAAAAGAAGTGTGCCATAGGATATTTACATTATAAATAATAATAATTAAGTATAGGTAGGAAGTAAATTGCACTTTGTCCAGAAATTCTCGGTAAGAATATTATTGAGACGTTATAACTATCATAAACATCACAGGTTTAGAACTTCACAAAATAAAATGACTGGCACGTGACACCGAAAAAAACCAGCTTGTATTTGCCAGTCACAATGTAAATATTTCTTCATTGAACATTAAAATCCACCAGAAAATTTTAATTCAATAGGTACTGCATTTTTCTCTAGCTTCAAAATATTGTCCTCCAATGTAGGAAAAAATGAGCAAGTATAGGTATTTACTCACGAATATTTTTCAAATGTTCAACAATAAAAAAAAAAAAACAAAAAAACAAAGCAGTAGGTATAAATTATGCAGTTTTTCAAAATTCTTCTCTCAACGGATGATTTTACTGAGAAGAGGTGTGGAAAAACAATTTTTTACTTTCAATTTGCAGATTCATCGACTAGCCTGTAATAAAAGGTTTATGGTAAGAAAAAATCATTGAAGCAAATAAAATTAATAGACACATACAAATGTACGTGCTATTCTTCCTGTCACAAGCAAGACCGCCGATCATTAATAAACCAGTTGTTATTTGAAGTACTCTTTTACTCCTAACAGAGGTAAAAATCAAAATAAAGTATCGAGGAAATTTTCTTTTTTTTCTTCTTTCTTCGAATAATTGTGAATAAATTATTTTCAAAAGTTTTATGTACTTCGCCAGATAAACTTGCTTCATGTGCAATAAATTTTTTAGTAGTAAATCTATGTATTGTGTAGTAGCAAAAACAGTTTTTCGCAGAAATAGATTACAATACATAACCCACCGAACTAAAAAAAAGTATCTAAAACTGAAAATTTTCAGCTTTTTAGCAAATATTTATTCTCCATGATATTCTCACTATAGTGTATAGCTACTTACTCACTCTTTTAAAGCAGTTAATCACCTTAAAAAATTGCAGTCAAGTTATACTCGCAGTTAATTAATAACAAATACACATCTGTAAACCGATAATATTGTATAAGACAAGTTTTAGTTTCTACCTAATACATATTATGTATTTCTCGATAAAAAAGAGTTATATGAAAAATCTTGAAACAAAAACTGTTCCTTACAAAATTTCTATAGTATAAAAGATCCAACGGATTTTAATTTATACAGAGGCTCAAAAAAAAAAAATATCAGGAAGAAGGCTAGAAAGCATCACTTTTATGGACTCCGGAGGACAACAAAAAAGAAAAGAAAATCCTTCAACATAAGATGGTATCAATTTTAAACAGACACTTACTGATTATATAATACTTGAATTCAATTGAAAAATTAAAATCCTCATAAAAACATCATTATTTTAAAGGGGGGGGGGGGGGTGCGAAAGATGAAAAATCTCCCAATCAAGTTATTAAAACGAATACTAACAAGATTTATGAATAAATCCAGTAACTTTAAAAATTTTTGAGTAAAATGAATTTTTTTTTTTATCTATTCAAAAATAATTTAACTTTTTCTTTCGAAAATGCTTATTGTCATCCCTGAACATTTTTTAATGAACAAAAAAAAAAAATGGAAAAATATCTGTGTAGTAATTAGAAACCGTTACTCAGCGTCTTACCTTTCGAAATAAACATTTGATAAGATAAGGAGAAGAATTGAGAGACGAGAGTTGAGAAAGATCATAAGTGTGAAATTTGAATTTTCTTCCTAGTTACTTCAATTTACATTCTAGATTCAAAATTTTAGCTCAATTGCTAAAGAGATAAAATCTTCAGCTGAATATTGCCACACGTAGGTGTCCTCAAGGAAGTCTGAAAATTCAAATATTCATAACCCCAAATTCCATTCAATAATTAATGGGATACTCTCAAGGAAAATGTATAAACATTAGACAGCATACGCAGAAAAAATAAATGGGAAAATCACATGAGAACTGGAGATAATTATAAGGATTACAGAGAAAAGATTTAGTTGAAAATTATCTTATGCGTCATATAAGTGATCTAGCTACGCAGGATACGAAAAAGGAATAAGTATTTTATATTTTGTAAGTACCTACATACTTATAATAATTTTTGAAGATGAAAATATTATGGAAAAAAAAATCATGACCTTCATTTCCTCATTAATAAACCTGTTCCTGATGTACTTATTCTGAAAACGTTATTCTTAATGAAAAATTATCTTCTTCCAAGTTGAAATTTATTTCATAATTATCAACTTGAACGTTTAGGCAAACTTTGAGTATGAAAATTAAATTAAAAAAAAGTCACAGAAAATAAAAATATTTACTAAATTTTGTAGGTACTCTATATTACGTTTTTAAAGTACGAGAAAATAAAACAGCTTATTTTTAAGGTCAAGAAACAAAAACATGGGCACGTGAAAAATCTGTTAGGATGAGCACTCATGGATGGTTTTTAGTAAAATTTAATGATTCGTGGATTAAGAAGTAGTTTCTTTCATAAACAATTTGTATCCTACGAATATAATTGATTAACGAAAATTATTTTCATTTTTTTTACGTCAGGTTTAAATGGTTTATGGTCAATAAAACTAGAAAACTTACTTAAGTCAAAATCTTTTAGTCAATTTTTAAATTAAAAAAAAAAAAAAAGCAGCATGGGAAAAAATTGACAATGAAATGTGGGTAGCTATTCCATGTTTACAAGTCCGCTGAGATCAATGAACTTTCTAAAAATTGTAAATAGAAACCCTAACGAATATTTTTTTTTACAGAAATCATTAATGTAAGAAATTTCGTAGACTAAGTTTCAGATATCTTCTGCATTCCTTATTACTCGTAATACAACCAACTATTTGTATGAAGATCGAAAATTTGATGTCTACCTTAAATACCCGGTAAACTAACAGAAATATACATAGATATACAAAAGGTAAGACGAAAGGAATTTATAGAAGCTTAAGATAACAAAAAAGTATTTTTTTGAATAAAAATAATGGGGAAGATTCCTGAGAAGCGGATCTTTAATATAGCAAAAAATAAAAATATATTAAAGGAATAACTTATAGTTATTTCCAAATTACTTTAAAAAATCTTTTTCATCATTTTTAAAATTCTAAAATCACTAATTAGGTATTCTGAAAAATATTTTTACATTTTATTCGAAACAATGCAATTTCAGTTTGTTTCAAATCAGAGTCATTCATAACCTCGGGAGTAACATTAGATTATTATTCTCAATTATACGAAAATATTATGAAAATATTATGAAAATATTGTAGTCTGTCGGTAAGTATAGATAAGAGTTATAGCGCATAGAACTTCGTCACTTGGTTACACGTCACTTAATATGGCTGTAATAATGTATAATTATACACCATACAAGTACACTCAACAATATTCCATCTATCTTTTTTTATTTGACAATTTATACTCTGCAGTTGAATATCGTTTAGCCTCTCCTCCCCCCCCCAAAAAAAAACACAAAAAAAATCAAAATCTACATATTTCTCAATTCCTACTCTTCCCCTTTTCCTTACTCTTTCATCTGAAAATTATAATCTTATCAAAAACCAAGACCTGAAAAACGTAATACGAGTACTTTCAACTTTTTTTGATTCGTTGGTCAGCTCTCAGGTAGTTGAGTGGTGAGACTGTCGGCTAAAAAACAAGTAATCCAGATTCGAGTCGAAAACATGGCAAGAATTTTTCACATTAGATATACACTCCAGAAAATTAACATTTGAAGGAAACAATGATTACAATCTTCCGCTCAGCCACACTAATCGTAGCAGAGAGCAGTGGTGTTTGAAAATATGTACTAAAATTTGGATTAATTACTGCACTCATAGAGAGGATAAACTTTTTCATATAGGTAACCATCTTCCAGCTCAAACGTTTCAAACAAAATAAAAAAAAATCATCAGGAACTACACACAGCTTTAAAAAATATTTTTCTATATTTTTGGCACATCAAACCCATTTCTTAATACGAAAATAGAAGTATAACGTTTCTTTTAACATAAATGTGATAATTTCATCAATGAATGCAAACTTTCAAATGCTTGAATGTAATTAGATCGTCCCTGGATCCGTGAAACACAGACTTCGTGCGTCATTTCACTCAACTTAGTAGGTAACATTATAAGTTTGGTTTTTTGAAACAGACAATTTTATCGTATCTTTCACAGTATAACTAATTAGAAAATTTTTTTTGAATTAAGAATTTTTTTTGAAAAATAACTTTTACACATGAAACCAAAAAATTTGGAGTGCTTTTTTCTTTAACAAGCGTTTTTTTCCAATCAACTTCATATTATCAACTTGTTATAAAATTTTTAGTCATAATTTAAACGTTAAAAAAGGAAAGAAAAAAAAAAGAAAAAAAAAGAAAAAGAAAAGATCGAAATTAACGGAAAGCTGATTTTTCCACGACAACCTTGACAGTTGTATGAGACTATACATGAGAACCAGTTAATAGAATTTCTCGTCATGAAGTGCAGTTCAATAATTTTTTTTTCCAAATAACATTTTATTTTTCACGATAAGTCAAAATAGGTATAGAATTTAGGTACCTACCTAATGCTCAGCTGTGATGTTTTCCAAGAGCAAAGAATAGAAAATATTTATTTCCCTTTAAAGTCAAACTACCCATAAATCTAACTAGTTCGGCATAGATAAATTTCAAATCATCATTCATCAATTTATACGAAATCTATTCCATCATAAATGATTTGTTATAATTTTGGAAAAATTCCTAACCTAATTAAAATATGAGAAGAGTAATTCTGCTTGATTTAATAAAAACGTTTTATGGACACGAAACCAATTTTTTCTTACATGCCAAAGTACGTCAGCTAGAATTAGAAAAAATCATTAGAAGAATTCGCCGAACAAATCTACATCAAACAAAATTAAAGACAAAAACAATTCATCCCAATAATTATTTATCTTTGCACTTATTTTGATACCAATTTTCAAAACAGGACCAGATGCAACAAATATTATGGACCGATTTCATGAATAATTCAAGAAATTCAAAGAAAACAGACTATCCCAATGAAAAAAATTTATAAAAATTTTTTTAATTAGATTAACATTTTATTCCATTTCAAATAGGTTGGGGAATGTTTTTCAAAAAAAGTATAATGAAGTTATTTGTGGTTTTAGAGAAATAGTTTCAAACGAATGAACAGGAGTAAAACTTTTGACAAAAAAAAAATAGAAATTCTTCAGAAATGAATGTGAATATATACATACGAGTACTCGTACATACAGAAAATTTTTCAGAGGAAAAGTAAAACCTGTATTAGACTTTACGAGGGAAACATCGATGATGGGAGTCTCGGTTTAAATGAATGTAATTTACGCATTTAACGGTTTTCAGCGAAACTAAAGAAAAAAAAAATATCAAGATAAAGAGAAAAAACTAAACTTCATACTCGATCTTGCGTGAATTTTCATAATAATAATAATCATCTTACAGATTATTGCTGCATTACAACTGACCAGCATTTATGTCACACCAAAAAATAACTTTTGTCTTTTTACAATTTTCCATCTTTTGGCGGATTAACAAATAAATTTTTTTCAAACTCTTTTCAATAAATTGTAGGCAAAGTTACCAATGATACGCGGTGCTATCAATATATATATTAAGGCGATATTACTTAAAATTTGTAAAAAATCCAAGGCGCAGGCAATTTCTTTGACACACGTGTTGTGGATTTGCGGTTTGGCAGCCAAAATGACAATTTTCTCGAGTTTTCAACTCAGAAGTACGCTTGCGATTTACCATTTTTTTCGCCGAGTTTCGCACCGAATTTGGTAAAATTTAAATATGATAATATGTTATTCTTGAACATATTCGTTATGTCGCACGAAGCTATATTTTTCAATTCCATTTTTTTCCCCCAATTTTTTCGAAAGCCCCGAAACTTAAGTTTTTGGAGACCTTCAAAAAGTGCTTAGAAATTTTGAAATCAAAAAATGGGCTTCGTCCGGGCATAGAGAATTCATGTTCAAGAGTAACATACCCAAATTTGAGCCAATTAGGAACCAAAATCATGGTAAATCGTGAACCACTCGAAAAAAGCAAAGGTAGACTACACCTTTTAATGATTTTTTTTCATATCAGGGATCACCGCACATACAACTTAATGAAAGAGCAATGACCTTTTTATCAGATTGCTTTAAAATATTTTGAAGTTAATAAAATGTACTTTCAAACATATTTATCTGGTTAGGGGGATATGATACTCGTATACTGTTCTATGGAACGAATCCGGCTCTTTATTTAATGAATAGTACTTGTATGTACTTATAGTCTATTCAACAGCACTTGAAAAATTTTTGTGATCTCAGGGCTGAAGCCGAGCTATGTACATTACAAATAAATCAACAAGTCTCAAAAAATGAATGAAACTGGAACTGGGACTGAACAGACAAAAGAAGTCATGATGCACAAAGCTCCGCGGGTTTGAGCATCACTCTATCAAAATCAGTATCTTCATTCTTCCACAAAGACTTCAACAAAAAATCACACCATTTTTATGTACGGTATCCAAACACAAAAAGACTTCATCAAATTATGGGATGTACTCTTGAATGTTCACGAACTTGGAATTCAATACATTTTCACTCATTCACGAAAAAAGAAATAGTAAAATCTTACATGTTTTGAAGTGATGAGGTTCTGCCATTGGTTCGATATCTATGTGCACAGATTTAATTTCTGGCTCCTTAAAACCAGCACTATGAACGACCACCTCCTGCAAATCAGCTTCGATTTTCATAGTCTCAAAGTAAATCGTATCCAAGTACGAAAAAAAAAATAGTTAGTTCATATTCCGTCCAATAAAATGAAACGAAAATTCAATAAAAATCAAAGCGAAGGCCGCATGCAAAGTTAACACTTCATTTAAAAAAAAACGAACAATCACAGCACTCGCACGTATTAATAATGAACAAAAACTTGAGTTGTCAAACTGTACCTCACTAGCTCTTCAATATTCGCAATGTCTGCTGGAGCTTTGGTTTTAGCACCACATTTCCTTTTCCTGGCGTTCCTGATGGCAAGCTGACCACGTTTTTTCGGTTAACTTGTACGAACAATGCAACCGGTTTCCCCAACGTGCTTCACCCCACTTATCAAATTTTAATAAAATGTGGTGCAAAATTATAACAACCAATGTTTTCATTTCACACCGCATAAAAGGGACACAGAGTAGGTACATACAATGTACACGTAAACGCACAATGAGGGGTTACAGTTCATCAGATATACTAATTCATTTCTTTTTTTTTTCAAACGCCACTTTTGAACTTCTTTCGATTATGTAGTATCTATTACGGCATCCAAACACGATATGGTATAACTTTACCGTCTACACACAATTTGATAGAAGAACAACTTTCGATTTTGACGCACTCTTCCTTGAAACTAGGTTCCAATGTTTTTTTTATGATTTTTTATTTCTTTTTTCTATCGGCTTCTACATTCTGATTGCAACTTGACCAGTTATTTTTATTTCATTTTTTTCCCCCGCTGAACATCATATGAAGAATGGCAAACTAGAAGTAAAGTTGTACAAGAAATTAAACCTGCAACATTTATCTAATCCTAATCATTCATTAGAAGAAGTATAATATTTCAAGTTGCATTACGACCCATTTTACACGATTTATAAGAACATATATACCTAATGATGGCCAATAAATTTAATTCAACACACGTCAACAATTTTTCTGACTGTTAGAGTTCAACGCATGCATTTCTATGAACAAAATATTTTCAAATAAAATGAAAACTGTCCATTTTTCGATTTGATTTTAAAGAAAATCAGAGTGGGTACATTAAATTGTCAAGTCTCGCAACAAAATTTACATTTTCTTCATTTTTCCTTCTTTTTTAGAAAAATTACAAATTCAAGATTAGAAAGGACCAAACGAATTCTTTATGTTAAATTGTGATTTATGTAATCTAAAAGATATACATTACTTAATGTAATTTTTTTTTCGATGATTTTTTTAAATAAAATTCAAATGTTCGATAAATATTATAAATTTAAAAAAAAAAATACCTAATTGTAATAATTCCTAAAATCCGAATTTCAAAATTTTGAATAATTTCTTTCATAAAAAGTCGTTTTTTTTATTTTTTAACTTGAAAAATTTCTGTCAAAACTAATTTCTGAGCAGGGAAGAGAAATGTTTTTTTAAATTATTGAATTCGTCCAACACACGCTGCACATGAGAATATGACTAAATTGGCTAAAAAACTGAATTTTAATGACTCTTATCACCTTACTTCATGAATTCGCTCCTTCTTCGCTTGGTCACATACATATTTTTAAGGACGATATCATCACTCAGGAACCTTTTGACAACTCGAAATACCCTGTCTCATTCCATGTCTAGATGCATGCATGTACTTCTTCATTCTCATAAATACGAATAACTAATATGTAATTTCATCAAAATATGGGTTTTAAAAATGTTCACGTACAGATAGCTGGTAAGTTCAAAACCACAATCGAATATTGCTAATTCATCCATCTTCCCAACAAGCTCAAGGTTCAATTTTTGGTCATTTTAATTTGAACAGTCGATTGAAACTTGATGACCTCATTCAATTTGTCTTCGGACACTAAATAGCCTATTTAAAACACCATCATCCAACCAGTATTTCCATACTCACATTTTAAAAGAAAATTTCTGTATCAGTTGAAAATCTAGTCTACTAACCGTATTTAAGTAGTGGATTAATTTTGGTGCAAGTGTGTAGTGAGCAGAAAAAATACAAATTATTCACGATACACGGAATGGAAGTGTGCCAATTTAAATTCTCAACATCATCTGACCTCAAGATGAATAATTATGAATCGAAACAAACTGGAATTCGAATCGATTGAATAGAATGCGAAAATTCGGTAGGTGAATCAAAGGCCGACTCTGTTTTCCAGGAAATCAGGGAAAAGAATTAATTTCTGGGATAACGTGTCCATAATATCCAGTCGAGATGCGAGAAACAAAATTGAATTACATGGAAACAAATGGAAATTAATACGGTTAATAAGTATTAAGGTCAATCGACAACGTAATTCTCAGAAAATTTCATGATTTACCATATGAGTTTTAGCTTCATTGTATCATCATCATTTTCAAGAAGTTCACTCAAAACTAAAATGCAAATCTTAACCTGATAAATGAACAAAACAGCGTCAGTTATATGACTTTGCGAATCACTTGGAAATGAAAACAAGCTTTTCCGGTATCTTTTATCTTTCCGGATTAAATCTAACTGAAAAATGAGTTCAATGAGAAAAATGACGTAATAATTCATTAACCCAGAGAATGTCTGATATACATAACATACCCTGCACTTTCGCATTAATTCGAATACAAAATTGTCTTATAATTTCAAATGTCTGTCGAGCTGTAGGCTATACATATCATATTATACTGAATTAGTCTACTATGTTCATTAATTGGTACACCATAATGAACATTATTTTATAGAAATAGAGCATAAAAAGTTACGCTGACAGAGGTATTACGAAGAAAAAATTTTCGGAGTTAAACCTTGAAAAATGATTTTTCAAACTGACAGAAAATTAATAAAACGGAATTGTAATGGTGGATAATTAAAATTCAAATAATGCTGAAACATTCTGAAAATGCTCAAACATTTAGTTTACACCTTTATTCAGCTTTGCATTCGCTGATTCGGATTTTGTATAGATTAAGATTTTTTTCTACTCATACCATCTCTGCCCATGATACAATACAATAATCTAGTTAGCTTCATCATTAGCGTTGGCTCATTCTTCAAACTCAGTTTTACCATCAAAATAATGTAATTTTGTCTTTCCACCCAAAAACATGATGATGTCCTTTGAAGAACGCAAAAGACTCAAAATAGGATGGGTAGTATCAATACTTAAAAACATCATTATTTGATCTCAAAAAAAATAATCACAGAGAATCTAACAAGGGAATCAGGCTGATTTCCCTAACCACAACACAAATTTATAGACTATATACTTACTCAAAAATTCGAGTCATGCGGTATCTAGGTATAACTTACATACGAAAATTTTCTTCGAGTATAAGTATTCTCAACAATATCAACAAATTATAGAATATCAACCCATGCAAATACAATTTCTTTCGATTCATTCAGGGCTTTAGCCTTTAGAATTCAAATCGTTACAGACAAGATACGCAAAGTGAGTTGATGGATATTATTGTTTTACTGTTTACAGACTAACAGACAAATAAAAAGCAACTTCTATGACGGATCTTTCGTTTCAGAGTTTATATATCAAATCACAACAGGTTGCAGATTTTAAACAAGTATTCGGGTACATATACATGAGATCAGTTTTCACGCATATCTAACTTTCATCACAAATAATATACTAAATACGTCAATCTGACACTAGCTGCTCGTATCAACTATCATATTTTCCAAAAAAAAACATAATAATATTTTCTATATAATCAACCATGCCCCAAGGCGACAAGTCTAGAAATGGCACCTCGAAACTGATATTTTGTCCTCAAGTAACCAATTCACTCTTTTGCTACTCGCAGTCGCAATTTGTTTCTCAGATTTCCAATATCCAGCAGTTATGATTTATGGATACTGTACGACAGGCGCGAAGATGATAGAAAGTTTGTGTTTTGGATCTGGAGGTTCAGTTACATTACAGAATAATATTCAGTTGTACTTACCCATATTCTTCGAGTTTGATGGCTGGATCCAGAATGAAGAAGGTAAATCGGGCTGGCCAATGTTACAGACCCGACTCCAGAGATCACCGCACGAGAACGAACGAACGTCCACTACTTCAGAAAATCAATCAAGTTCTACTGATCATTGAATGAAATATAAAATCCACACTCAATTAATTTCAGATCTTCGAAAATTATCCAAATTGGCGTATTTATGTTAAGTTTGCTGTTCAATAAATCCATATCGGACAACGGAACAGTTGTGGAGTATATTCATTCAATTCAGCGGTCACGGTCAGCCATATTGTCATTGTCCATAATTAGCGTGAGCCGTGAGCGTAATGTATAAGGTGTTTCACCAGTAGCGCACTCTACTTGATAATTGGCAACTTCCAACTTTACTACGAGTGAGTCAATGAGTCATCCTATACCAGTGTCCTATACATATTTTTATAACTGTCACTGCCTTCACAGATTATTGGCCGATTAATTCAACTTTTTAGAAGCGATGTTTTTCTTTGAAGAAAAAAAAAGGAAAAAATGATGGGACAAGACGAAACGAAGAGCACAAGAGTGAAGAGGCGCAGGGCAACGCAGGGCACTTGACAATTGACGAAGTTTAGTCATGACTCATGATTATTATAATTTTTTTTTTTGAAAATGAAATATTTTCGCGACCAAAAAAATTACTGTTAAGGTTAAAATTATTCGTCCTCATATTTTTCTCCAATAGTTTTGCAGTTGATAACATGAATACAGTGTTCCCCATAAATATATAATATTGATTATTGATAGATGTGATGAATTTGATGAAACAAAAACAGAATTGGTTCAAGAACTGATTCCGTTATTTTCATGTTCTTTGTTATAGTTATAGGTGCATGGAAAAGTCTAAATTAAATTCTACTGTTACTAATGTTGCAATTTGTCCAATCAGAAAGTGAGAAGGGTGAATTTAAGAATTCGTTAAGTAAATCTATCCTTTCGAGTGTCGAAGCATTCACTTTCAGTCAAGTAAAATTGATTTAAAAATTAAGTTCACAGAGGAAAAAATCCAAGTCTGAAAACTGTGCTAAAAATTATTTTTCGATGAAATTTACGAGTAACTGCCAAAAAATTCATTAATTTTATTATAGCCTGCAGATAATTTCGATAGCGATGAAAGAAGTATTTTTATAGTATTTGTAATTTATTCTAAATAATTTTTAATAAAGAATTCACCATCATACCAATACAATGAAACTTGGAACACACGTTTTGTTTATTTTTTGGAACAAAGCACAGTCACCTTCCAGAATATAATATACCGTCCGCAAAATTTTATCAATCAGACATCTGACTTTTATCTCTTGAATTCAGCCTTCGATCGAATATCTCATTTCACCCTCTTCATCCGCACAAATAAAAAAAAACTTGTTTCAGCCTCACTTATACTATAATTCAATGTCTGACTTTTACCTCTTGATATCAGCCTTCGATACAACATCTCATTACACCTTCTTCATCCGCACAAGTAATAAAAACTTGTTTCAGCCTTACATTTAATAAAATTTAATGTCTAACAGAGAAATTTCCAGTAAAAATTGGAAAAACTTCAATTTTTTGAAACTAATACCGTACAACTTGTCGTAGGTAAGTGCTAAAAAATTAATTCTGTCATTATTGAGACTTTAAAACTTTCAACGACGCAAAACCTTTGCCTTCGGGTTACTACTTCAAATTTATAAATCCGTCTTAAACAGATCGATACATTGCTTAAAACAGGAATTTGGAAATATAAGTACTATAATACAAAAATACTTGGATGCAAAACAAGCTAACCAGTTGCCAATTATTTTCAAGGTTCATTTCATACTAAAATATATTTTGAATAAAATGTAACGTGCATAATTCGACAGTGTTGTTGAAGATCAAACTGATTGTACTCCCTATTTTATGTACGACATTAGTGGGAATTATAAAATAATTTTTTAAATGTTATTTTTGTTTTTTTAAATGGTACCTAAACGGTGTAAAGAATGTTAAAAAATAACAAACATCACCTGATCACAGTAGGCTGCTGAGGATAATCACAGCCGATATTTGCATACGTTAGCCGATAAGTACCAACCTTAATTATTATAAAATTTTAAATTACACGAAAACATTCTTGAAGTTAAAAATTAGGAGAAAATATTGTTCGCTATAAAGTGTAAACATAAGTAATGATTAATGAAAAAAATGGGCTTTTAAAAAAATGTATTGTTCATCAGTTTATTTGTAACAAGTTAACTGAGCTTTCAAGACATCCAGAAAATGACTTTTTCTTTCATTCCGAACATTGCCCATAACATTTATTAAAAGCTTAAAAATTCTGCACGAAATCTTAATTTACGCGAAATATACATTAAGTTATGAAATTATTTCACAAACTGACCTTCATTCAACTTTGCAATTTAATGGGAGCTTTAGGCAAAAAAAAAATTGGTTGGGTTGGATTTAAAAAGTACCAAAATATCAAACAAAACTAATTAGGTGGCATTTATGTCTGTTTCGTTGGTATACAAGAAAGAAAGATAAAGATTTTATAGCGTGAGCCTTGCCCATTTAATTTTTTTTTTCAAGTTTTGTAATCGAACATCATCAGTTGGCTGTTTCATTGTTTTGAAAAAAATTCAATATCAGAAGCATCTGCAGAAAAAACTTAATTGTATACCTCTGTATAGGTGATCGTTCGAGACCCAAGCTAAAAGAGTAAAAAATAACAGTATTATCGACACCTTAAAGTGGAAAGGTGCTATGTTCCGTTTTTATCATTGGCGAGAGATGAGAGGGAAAAATATTATTAAATTCATTACATTGGAGGTAATACTGCTTCAACAGTTAGGATGAAGACTATCTATCGACTCGAGGTCCGAGTTGGCAAATTCAATATTATCATCTTTAGAATAAGGTGTCAAAAAAAAATTTTTTTTTAATCTCTATTCTACGACGTGAGAACCAGAACCAGAGAAACTGAATAGGATGATTTTTAAATTATTAGCATAATTATTTCGTTTTTTCTATTCGTTTCATATATTTTATTTTCAAGATCTTATTTATCCGTCTATGTTTTCAAAATTAAACGGTTAATTTAAATAGGTACAGAAAAAACCAAGACAAGACGGGAAATTTCCTGAAATATAAAAAAATCAACTGTTAAAATATTAAAAAGTATTTCATTTCTCATTATCAGAACCAATTAATCTAACTACGATGGACGTTTTTATTTTTAGTGATAATACAGGGTGCTCTTTGAGTGATCCGTCTTACTGCACCATTAAATAGGGCGTAAGAAATGAAAAATAAAATTGTATGTGACTGTAAACAGGGAGTCTATTTTACATTTTAAAAAGGAACAAATTAATATTAATTAATAAAAATAAAAGGTTACAAACAAACGGGAGGAAAAAAGAAGAAAAAAAATTATAATAAAATTTGATTTTAAATCAAGTTTTTTGTTTATAAAATTCATAGAGGCTATACGAAATGAATAAAATTATTTTTTAACCCGTAAGGTATTATGTTTCGTTAGTTTTGAGGGGCCAAAAAAATTCCAGTTTTTGTTTTTTGAAAAATTATTAATTTTTTTTCTTTTCCTCAACTTTTACCTCTTCAATTTTTGAACTTCCAACTTAAAAGGGCTATAACTTTGAGAATTATCTAATAAACCAGCTTCGAGAGGACTAGACAAAAATTTTATTTGGCTTATGCCTATACTATCAACTGTACATACCGACTAGGGGATCTTTTTTCTAGCACTGCCACATGTTGATTTCAAAATGTAAGTATAAGTTTTTTTTTCAAGTCAAAAAGTATACTCTTGTTTCACGACAGAAAGGACTACAATCATTGATTATAGAAGGCAGAGAGGAGGCCCCTATTGCTTCTGGCATACCGAAACATCTATCACTCTTGTAAGATGTCAGTTCATCTTCATACTTTCATGACATAGAGTATACGTTCAAAAAAATATTAAAATTTACATTGGATCCTTCTAGAAATACCACGAGTATGTATTTATAAATAAATTTTTAAAAACAAATAAGTCGGTAAATAAATAAAACCTGAAAGCTTTGGTGCGAAGAAAAATAGCTCGCATATTTTTAGAAACAATCTTCAAAGACGTTAATACATTTTCTTCCTCGCCATAAGGAATTACAAAATTTATTTATTTTTATTTTTTTCGGCGAACGGAAGTCTTTGTAAACAGCCTATTAATTCCAAGACCTACTGAAGGAGAGCTTTCACGAGAGAGACACGTTTAAAAGTTAATTTACAATTTTTGGCAGTCGATGGAAAATTTATCTTAATCAGATCCTCGTACATTTACATATTATTACGATTATGTGATTATGTTGCTCTAAAGATTTACTAAAATTGAGCAGTATTTAATTATCTCAAGTCCTCTTCAGATTTAAACTTTGAGGATCTAAGATAAACGAAATCAATGTGTACTTGGAAAACTTTGACCACGAATATCTAAAATTGAAAATATCGGCTTGGTTCTAGTTCCTGAATTTTAAATTAAGATACAAAAATAAATAATATGAATTATATCTTAATATTCGAAAAAAACTACTGTCGTAGAAAAAATTTGTTGCAAAAATATTCGAGTAATTGGCTACGATTAGGTAAGATCTGAGATCAAAACAGCAATTCAAACTTGAAGAGACTACATAAATATCCTAAATTGTTCAACAATGACTTCTATCAGTTTAAGTCATATATGACTGACATATGGCTAAAATGATTTGCTTATTGAAGCATAGAATCAAATTTTATACACCCACTGTAAATGTACTCGATATCCAACTCGTCAAAATTTCCATCAATGCAATGTACCTAAAGGTTTCATGGGCTCCGGGGCCCATCACCTTCTAATTGAAAAAATATTTTTTTTTTAAATTCATGTATTAATTGAAAACAAAATCAGGTAAGAAAGTAAAAATAAACAAAATATTCACAAAACAACTTTTCCCTTTTCCCTTGACTAACTCGCATAACCATGAAATTTAGTGAAAAAAATATCCTTATCAAACCCTTTTTAGCTCTCACTTGAACATTTGACCATGAGTAGATATGATAAGTCATAAATACACCATTTTCATCACGTATTTTTTATTATAAGCTACCTTTTCCCGTTCACCCCCTCATACTTAAGAAAAATAAATACCTTGAAATACTGGTCCAACGAATTATCAACAAATAAAAACCTTACTTTTCATTAATGTTGTCCGCAACATATTCAGCCCAGCAGTTGGAAGCATCAGCATTAATTGAATTCTACTTTTGGAAGACGAATACCAGGTTCGGACCAAGCACACTCCACGCGAATCGGACTTGAATTTAGCAACTTTGAATTATTCACTCTGCTCTCGAACTGAGAATCGAAATTGTCATGATGACCATATTTTCTCATTTCAGCTTCAAAAATAATATTATTGACTTTATGCATAATAATTGTTCGATCTGGATGACCAAATTTTTCCAATTTTATTTTTACATGATCAGCAAAAGTCGCACACTCGTCATGGACAAGAGCAGATACTGCATTCTCGTGAATATCATACACTTCCTCAGACGACGAAGAATTTCTCATTTGCGTTGTCTTTCTTTTAGCTAATTTTCCTGAAGAAGAAAACTGTTTACACTGCTCACCATAATTCTTTGAAATGTGTTCATTATCGACGGAATCCGTGTCACTGTCATTTCCTCGTTGTTTTTTCAAAATCTAAAATACGAGTGAAAGGTTATTCGACGCACTTGAAAATCATATTTCAAGCGATAGACTCGGTGGTTAACATTTCAATAAGTCCTTTTTCGGTTTTTATAGTACTTTCACTATTCAAAAATTATTTACTTACATAGAAGTACTTCATTAAATTCAAATTCTAGAATTCACTATGAATTCACTAATACATTTGTTATGAATATCCATTGAAAAAATTTTTTCTCCAAATGACCCAAAATAATTTTTATGGAAATTAACTTCTACCATCAACAGAATATTTTTGACCACCGCAGTATCTAATAACATTGTTTACACTTTGTCTCAGAAGAGTAAAATAAAATATAGAATATTTTTAAAACAACAAAATTTTTGTAATTATTATCCAGGTAGTATTTTATCAAATTTGACAAGACATGGGAGACTTAATTCATCAGTCTGGAGCAGTGGCACAGCCAATTGGGAGGCTAAGCGGGTTGAAGCCCCTCCCGTTAGCCATCGATTTCCATTTTTTTTAAAAACGAAATTTTTAAAATTTGGATTTTTCTCTTATTTGGGTCGTTTGGGGACAAATTTGAAATTTAGTCCCCTCAGCAAATTTCTGACTTCGTCACTGGTCTAGAGGATTACAGAAAGAGCAAAA
The DNA here is from genome assembly GCA_038050395.1 of Parthenolecanium corni. NCBI lineage: Eukaryota > Metazoa > Arthropoda > Insecta > Hemiptera > Coccidae > Parthenolecanium > Parthenolecanium corni. The sequence goes on along the minus strand of JBBCAQ010000014.1, from coordinate 2,505,981 downwards.
ATATTAATTTCGAAAACTTACAACCTTTTTCCTCTAAGACAGGTTTTTTTCATTTTTCTACTTCCAAAACCTCTAAAGCAATCAATTTTCGAGACAGAGAAAGAAATTTTAGACCACGTCAGAATTGAAAAAATAATAATAAAAATGAATTTTGATCGCAGATTGCTTACCTCATCTCCGTCGCAATCAACCATGTCTCGACGTTTGTACTTCACATTTCTTAGGAAATCAAAATTCTTGTACGCAAACCAATAGCTTTTATATTTCCCACTCGATTCTAATAAAAAATCGATCAATTACTAAAAATTTTGGACAGAAAGAGTATAAATACTTTGTAAGATTAAAATAAAAAAGCCATAACAATAAATACCTAATTCTCTGCATTTTTCTTCGCAGTATTTGCGTGCGGCGTAGTGACTGGAATTTCAGTTTCACTTCATCAGCTCTACGCAGAAAATGACTACTAATATCCTTCCACAAAGCATGTTTTTTAGATCGATTGGTGTAATAAGGATTTTCGGGATCCCAAAGTTCGGACTTCTTTCGGAATAAATCTATCAGCTGTAAACAATTTTCTTCGTTCCACAGAACCGGCCACTGGAGAAGTTCCAATTCTTCTGAAGTTTTTAATTTTGTTTTTCGGTTCGATCACCTTGGTTCTGAACTCATTTTTCAACGGAGCGGAGTAGAAATCTTCCTAAACTGAAGAAATTATGACTACTCAAAAGGGTGTACACTACCCTCGCTTTTTTCGAGTAGTCAACGATTTATTAAACAGAAAATAAGTAATTTTACGAAATAGCCCGAAAATGGCAGCATAATTTTGGATACCGTACCTTTTCCATCAAATATCATCTTGAAAAAGTTAATAAATTATTCGGGGGCTTTACTCACATTAAAATGATGGCTCAAAAATTCGTGATTGAAATAAACTCGCAGGAGAAATGCTCATTACTGAGATAAAAAACTTGAATTTAAACTGAAGGTAGGTCTAGTTGTCCCATCTTCCACATCTTAGGTATAAATAAAGAGTAATACAATTTAAATGAAACTTTGGGCCAGCGATTTTGTGTATAAGCTCTACTTTCGTCATTATTTATGTTCATTTTTTAATTTATTAGCATTTACGTTAGCAGCATGATGATGAATGCACAATCGGTTGTAGCGTACATGCTTCAACTTTCTATATGGTATAGAATTATAAAGAAACTTATGAGAACTGGACAACTAATTTACATACGACCACAATACTTCATTCATGCAGATCGATAAGATTATGATATGTTCAATTTTAATTTTCTTAAAATAGCAACACCGATAATTATAATCTTACTGAAGGAATTCCTTCATTTAGAATTTGCAATGAATAAGGTAGGAACTCATTTGATACCTGATTTGAGATCTAAAATTGAACTGTGTTTTCTAAAGATAAACTATTGCAGTGAATAGTATTCGCAGCCACCTACACTTTTTTATTCGAGTAAAAACTTGAAAGGTGAACAAAAACAACTTGAATATAAAATTAAAACAAAATAATACCCATAGTTTATGATGGCTGGAAATGAACGTTGCGAATCGCAATAGGCAGAGGCATTAACTGACAAAGAGCAAAGTACTACTAAAATATGCTGACACAGCGTATGCTATGTAGTAACTTTCCATTAAACTGGTGGTGTGGCCGGATACGAGTAAGAGATTGAGAGTGTGTGAGTGAGAATACAATAAAAAGTCAAAGTATGAGCAACAGAGGGAGATACTTCTTAGAACTGATCGAATAAACACTTCTTTCTTCAAATCACCAAATTTGTCAATGGCAACATGAAAAAGAAAAGTAACCAACCTTATACTTTGTCTCACGAGAGAATGAATTGACGTCATCGTATGTAGCAGACATCGAGGTGGCCCCTCCAGCTGCTGGCATACTACAACGTCCATCAATGTTATATGACGTCAGTTCATTCTTTCTTGAGGCAGAAAATACGCCAGGTTTTCGAACAACCATTTTGGAAGACGTTGGAGGAAAAGTGCAAAATAGAATTTCAAGATACGAGGTTTCTGAAATTCGCACAGGTTCGTAGACCAATACATTATGTAAGTGAATTAGTTCATTTAGGAAAATATTATTTTTCAAAAAGTCAACATTTCTTTTTCACAGCGTTGAAAATTATTATTTTATAAACACAAAGAAAGTATAACAAATCAAAACAAAATATTCAGTAGAAAATTATGACGAAGTAAAAATAAAACTAATTCTGTTTTCGCGGTCTCCCATGACCATTAGCGCAAAATTTAAGAAAAGAAAAAAATTCAACTACCAGAAAATAATGCTTCATGAAATTTAGATGTTAAATAATGAACATGTGATGTTTGTACTTTCTTCACGAAGTATAAAATATCAACAAAAAATGCAACGAAATCAAGTAGATTAGGTAGAATACGTTGTATAGAGTAACCGTACTTCCAAAAATGAGTCATGAACATGAGAAGCATACTTCTCGAATAGGATACATTTGCCTCTCTCATAATATAGCAGAAAAGACTTCTATTAAATATTTTCTCTTTCACTCTGAATAAGTTCAACAGTAAAACTGTTATGCATTATACAGGGTGTTCCGCCCTGAGTTCACCATTCGGCAATTGCAAATAGAGTAACACGAGTTATATTTATAAATCATAGGTAGTTTGCAAACTCTGCTTGATAGGGGCTGTATAATGTTTAAATCATTTTTCCTCGGACCGATTCGGTTGATTATTTTATTAAATTCATAAATTCATTATTCAAGTTTGCGCCAATTATTTAGAAAATATGGTGTAGTTTCTCAGTTTAAAAAATTAGAGCAATCGAAGCAAGCAGAGAAAAATTATGAACAAAAATGTGAGAAATTTGAGAAAAAAAGTCTTCAATTTTTCATTTTTTTGAAATTTAATAAAAACATGTTATTACAAGGGGTACTTGGAAAATTAATTCAGGAAAGAAAATCAACAACTGTATCATATAAAATGAAAAGAATTTCTCGAACAAAGTTAGTTTTCTTGTAAATAAATAGTCATTCTGATTTTTCAATTTCCTTTCTTTTCAGGAAAAAGGCTTGAGAATTGACATCGTTTTTATGAAACAATTAACTTTCTCCGAAAAGGCAGTTGATTTTCTTTCAAAGAAATATTTTGCATATACTCTGAAATAAACTTTTTTTCTATTCAATTTCAAAAAAATGAAAAATTGAAAATATTAATTTTCAGTTCATCACAAATTTTTCACACTTTCATTCATTATTTTTTTCTGGTTCAATTTTTGTAACTAACAGACAATATCATATTTGCTAAATAATAGCGCAAACGGGAGTTTTTCAACTATCCGAGTTTTCAATGTACGAATTTTCAAAAATAATCACTTCAGTTGGTCTAAAGGAAGAAATAATTTTAATTCCTATCGACCGGAGAGTAGGAAAATCAGCATATTGTGTATATGAATGTATCTCACGTTGCTCTATCTACAGTTACTTAGAGGTGAACTCGAGGTGGAACACCCTGTATGTAGAAGAAGGAACAATAACTCGACCAAGGTCGCTACATAGGTGACAAGTAGACAACTGAAAATTTGTTTTAATTACTCGCAAATGGCACTTGGAAGTTTATAGATTGAAAAAGCTCAGTCTGAGAAAAATGGTTTCAAGGACGGTATGCAATAATGATCATCAAGCACCACATGAAACTCAAAGGGTACTTATATATTCTCTTCTTATCTCGAGCAATGGTTGGACCATTAGTCAAGCACCAATTATTACTCAAGAATCAACCTCACATATGGCCTCAAATGTTCGAACAGGAAGTTTTTCGAAAATAGACAAACTTTTCTAATAAGATAAATGAGTAACTAATTATTAGTTTTCTGCAATCTCACAATGGTCCAAAATAGACGATATAGCCTCTTACACTAACTTAGTTTTTTCAATTATCAGCCAAACATCACAAGCGAAGTGAAAAAAGTATTTTTATTCACGTTCTTTTCATCGAAGAATTGTGAACGAAGAGATCAAAAACCAACAAACCTATAATTTTCGGCGTGAATGTTGCATGTAGCATTCTCAATTTAGTCGAAAGCATCGATATCAATCTTCGGAATACGAATAACTGGGGTAAGCCAAGTATTTTTGACATGAATCGAAGCTGGATCGACCGATACAAGTAAATTCTCACTGCTCTTTGACTGCGATTGGAAACTGCTATGATTATCACAATTTCTCACTTCGGTTTCAACTGGATCATCAAGCTTCTTGAACTTCGTTTTCACGTGATCAGTAAAAGAATCACATTCATCGCGGATCCGGGTACAAACAGCCGTTTTGCGAGTATGACTACCTTCGACCGACGATACACCATTACTTTTAGTAGTCTTTATCATCGTTATTCTCTTGACTGGTACTCTTGGAGATGAAAACTGTTCATTATAAGCAAGAAAATGATCTGACATGTGTGCGTAATCAAGAGGATCGTCATCACTTAATTCATTCATGTTTCTCGGGGCGACTGCCTCGTCAAAAGCCGAGACTGAATCGTTACTTTCAACGTCAAATTCTGTATCAGCTTCTTGTATGAAAAAACCAGGTTCTGGTTCCTCTTTAAGAAATACAGCATTACTGAAATAACCATTTTGATTTTCCAAAATCTAAAAGTCGAATGAAACAATTGATGGATAACGAAATTGAAACATATCAATAATATGACTCATTATGAGAGAATTTCTTCATATTTTTTCGGTACTTCCTAACAGCCCAAGTATCAAAGTCAACTAATTGTAAAAACCGAAAGCTAAAAGTTAAAAACCAATTGCCTTTCTAGAAATCGAAACCTGAAAGCTCCATCCAAACTAGGACACCCTGTACAGCTGATAAGTGATTTTTAAAAACTAAATATTTCAAGTTTTTTACTTACATCATCACTATCGCAATAATACGATCGCCGAGGACTGGACGTCGCATTCGATAGAAAATCCAAACTTTTATACGCAAACCAGTGGCTCCTATACACCTCTCTCGGATCTAGAAAGAAAAATAGAAAACATATGATTACGTTAGATGACATTCGATGAATAAATAACGAATGGTACGTTCTTATTTCGAATGAAAAAGATGATCACCTTTTCTGCAACAAAATGGACATCTTTCTTTTTTTCTTTCACGCTGGTATGTTTTGAGCAACCCATTCATTTTTTGTTTCACTGTTTCATAGCCGCAAGAAAATTGGCGACTAATATCCATCCAAGCAGCTTTTCGCATACGTCCATTGTCATAACCAGCCGTTGCTCGGTCCCAAAGCACTCTCTTTTTTCTGTACAAATTTATAAGCTTTATTAGGTCTCTACGATTGCGCAAGACTGGTTCTGAAGTCATTTTCCGGTTCCACTTCATAGATAAAGAACTCATTGGAGAATAAATGACGAGTCGTTTCAATGATAGAGTAAGTTGAAAAAATTTCAGAGTATTAGCGATCAATAACGAACGTGTAACTCAGACAAGAAAACAAATGGAATTGGAAATTGCTTATTCTAGTTTATTTTTCCATTAATTCAATAAACTGAAACCACAAAACCAATTTTGACGTTAAAATATCAAAATCAACGATCTTGAGAAACAACAAAACGAAAAACTACTGAAAAATTCATGAAAAATTCGAAATTCCTGAGAATTCCTGTCAATGAATGATTAGGATTTGAGAAAATGGGAATCTTTATCATAGGTTTGTTCGTTTCCTTGCAGGTTGTACAATATTTTTTGTAAGTTTCAATGTTTCGTTTCTTGGTCTCACCGCACTTCTATAATGTTATGTTTTAGACTTATAACGTAATCATGTTACAACTTACTTACAATAATTAATGTAAGGTAACAACTAACATGGACATCTTCCAAGGGGTGGCTCATTTAGGTGGGCTGGTGCCCTTTCAAGGAGTGGCTCACTTAGGTGGATGACTGGATGTAGCTGATATTCATACTGGCCGACCTAAAATTTAGCCGATCTCCAACCATGGAGGTATAATACCTCCATGATTGTTAATTACAAAATTTTATGCACGAATTTTCCCTTGAAAGGGAAAAATCGAAAACTGGAATAAAGAATGCGATGCTCCCGGATGCTCCCTAAATGCGAATGAAAAAACGTGGTCGAAATAAAATGTAGCCGACATTATAACGTAACCGATAATGGAGGTGGGTAGACAAAAATATAAAGTCAAAGAAGTTGCATATTATTATTGTACTGAGTTTACGGCAAAAAACTTCAGCGAATTTGATATTTCACTTCAAGCAAATTTGATACTTTAATTTTTAGTTATTTTTTTCAAAAACCCCCAAAACCATCACCCCTATCTAAACATCCAACCACACCCCAACCATTGACATTTCAAACCCCCTCCCCACCGCACCAATAATTCTGCTTTGATTGGTAGGAGAATTTTAAATCTGTAGACAGCTGCTCGTTCATCGTCTATGTTGAATTTCGGCCACATAATTTTTCATCTACCTTTTTTGCTCTTTGCAATAGAATTTGACCTCGTACTATGGCTCGTATATTATTTCTCCGCCTTTAAGGGAAAATCATGAAAGTATTTCGTAACCAAAATAAATGAGCAGTTGACAGTACTGACAAAAATCAACTTTTTCGGCTACCTTGGAGGTCGGCTACATTGAAAGTCGGCCAGTTTGGAATTATGCAATGTAAGTAATTATTCTCCGTGAATAATAATTCTCTACGTAAATAATTCAATTGAGTCGATATTTTTAGTGGTATTTACTGATTATTTACAATTCTCTACATTATTTACATTATTTACGCTCGAATTCGTTACGCGTATTATATACGCGTAAATAATACGTGTAGATGTAAATAATTCATCTACGTGCCAGCCCTGATTGTAAAACATTGACTTGTGGTTTTTGACATAATCGCACAGTATTCAACAAATCTGATTGGTTACGTAATCCGAAAATTTTCTTATTTTCACCACCGCGGTCATCATAATGTAGGTGGTACGGAGTATAGCGCGAAATTAGCGCGCGTTGAAAAATGGCGGGAAAATAAGGTCGAATATTCATTTGAGAATTGCTTTCCAACGTTAACTCGGTGGCTGGGAAGCGTGGCGGCCTCCTGTAAACCGAGCTTTGGGTAGCCTGAATTCTGGATCCAAATGCGCGGGGTGTTGAGAGCAGTACGGGTGTGTACGTACCCCCGTATACATTCGTAGTATCCCTCCAACACTCGCGTTGTGGACTGAAGTTGACATTTTCACTACGGCAAGCAAACAAGAAATTAATATGTGAAATATTTACATGTAAACACTTCAGCTGCAATGATGTGGGAACTCGCCTGCACCCCCTGTCAGTCGGTGTGTCTGTTCCACCCATGCGCAGCCCCCCGTCGCCTTGCCAATACCAGCGCGCTCCACGATCTCGCGGCGGTACATTGTAACGTAGATTCGAAAAGCCTCATGCTGCGATCTACAGTCGGCGATGTGAGTTAGAGCGTGCTCGAGTAGCATCGACGTAGAGGGGCGCTGGGAATCGCTCATTGACATAGCCGGTTAAGCCGAAATCGCCGTGGCTGTCCGAGGAAGTAAAAATGTGGTGGGATATATATTATATGTAGCCTGCCCGCGCAGTACATTCTATGTACGACGACAGAAAACTCGAGAATTATTCTCAACTCTGCTCGTTCGCTTCTGTGTGGTTTGGTACTTCGGTTCGGTGAAAGAATTCATTTTGTTGAATTTTATGAGGTAAAAGTCCAGAATTTTTTTTCACAGATCAGAACGCATAAAGCATTCACGATATAATGGGAATGACCGACGAAAGATTGGTGGAATAAACAAACAAAATGTAAACTGCCACCTCAGAACCTATATTTCACGAGTGAGAAGTGCAGAACACTACTATTTGTGAACTGGTCGTTTTGAGAAAGCACATACTCCACTTATCCTGATTTTGAGTAGATAAATAAAATAAAAAAATTCCTATTTATGTTCATCCACCTAATAGATGATCTTGAAATTCAAAATGCTTCATCGATCATCCCCTTGAAAGAATTTTACTTAGGACCATTCTAATCATCAAGAGAGGGGAGGAAAATACTAAAATGAGTTTTTTTTTTTGGGGGGGGGGAGAATAATATAAATAATTAGAGATTTGACCTGAAAAAAGACGAAAAGTCAGGGTAAAAGGATCAAAATTTATTTAGTACTGTATTTAGATCATTAAAAAATGTCTTATAACTTTATCCAGAACATAAATCTATTAACAGAGAGTAGGAACTATTCTGTAGAATGAATCCTTTTCTGCACTGAACTGTACATATTTGTCCAAATGAGTGCTTTTTGCGCTGTACATGTTTTGTAAATTGTAACATATAATTTGATGTATTTGGTGCATTTGGAAAGAGTTCTATTCTGCACCATTACAACTTATACATATCGCTCATATAATACAATGTCACATCTCAAAATTTGCAATGGAAAGTTCATCATTCAGACTTATGACATTATTCCATCAAAACTTACCAGAAAAAATGCGACCCAACTCGAAATGTGTCATTATTGTAACTGAATCAAAATGACCCTTATCATTGCTTTAACTATGCCATAATGTCACAAGTTGAAATAATACCTTCTTGGATTAAAGAATGTTGAGATATCAGGCAAATTGGCCCAGTTACACTAGCGCTTGGTGTAGCGTTTTGTTCCATTTTTTTTATTAAGGACCTTTTTCTCTGGGCGTGTTTTTTAAATCATTTTTGTAGTTTTAGAGATGTAATCGTCTTCTTTGATATATTGTAGAGAATATAACATTTTTCCATGATCGAACTTTTTCAGTCTAAATATGTAGCAAATAACAAAGAAAGGGTCTAGCAGGATAAGATAGGTGAAATGACCTTTTTCGAATTTTAACGGAGTCAGGTTGACAATGATGAAAAACTAATTCAGCCCAAATTTCAGCCCCCCACCTTAACTGGTTGTCCCCTGGGGAGTGAAAATGTGTTTTGGCCATTTTGAAGGTTTTTTGCCCATAACTTTTTTCATAATTGTTCATTTGATTTGAAATTTTTATGGTAGTTAGTCCTCTATGAGCTCTATCTACCAGCAAAATTTTGCGTTTCCACCTCCAGTAGTTTTCCAGTAACTCCAGCTGGAAATTTTGGAGCTTCTTACCCTATGGAGTCTACAAGTTGAAATTTTCACTGATGATAGCTTATCCAGTCTACATTACACCCATATAATTTGTTTTCCGAAATTCAGGGTGGACAAGGTAGTTTTTTGGCATTGAAATATCAGTTTTTTCATATTTTCATAGTAAATTTCCTATTATTTAACTACACCAAAGGCATTACTTGCACATCAGTGCACCAATTCCACTAAAGGGTAGCTACTAAGACTAATCTCCCACAAAGTGACAGTACAAGTACCAGGTGGCATCCTGGCGTCATATATGACGCCACTTAAAATTTTGAGATGGACTTCTCCAAGGACCAATATTTTGAGAACCACTGACTTAATTCTTCCTTAAAATCCAATAATTGGATTAAGTAAAAAATGTTTCCTCAATATCCCAATCCTTACTATAGTTTAATTTCACTGCGGATTTTGGGGAAAAAACTTCCTCAAAATCCAGGATTTTTCAGGAAAAAAATTCTTTGAAATCCCAATTGGTGAAAATCACAATATATTAGATTTACTCGAGTACTATAGTTTTACCCAAGTCAAATAACGCCGCCATTTTCCGTCCAAAAATTCCGAAACCAAAAAAAGTCTACTGTTGCAACAATCGTTGGCTCGACGTAGTCGTTTTCTCACTTTCTGGCTTTTTTGGACGGAGAATGGCGGTGTTATTTGACTCCCCCCTATAGCGCTTTAGTTTTACCTAACATTTCTGGATTCAAAAATATGAAAAAAAAACCACACATTGCACTGCAGAACAATTAGTGATAAGATATTATTACACTGCTTTTACTTAACAAAAGGATTAACTTATCTTATCATCCATTTTTTGTATGTACGTATTTTCTTCACTAATTAACTAAGAAGTCACCTTTGAACAGATTATTGCATCAGTTGGTAAAAAAGTTACCTTACTGTAACTTTGAAAATTATTGCAATAATGCACTATTGCACTCATACATATATTTTCTTAGTAAAAAAAATCATTGTTTTAACAATTTAACCTTTTCAACTTCAAAAGAAGACTGATATTTCAATGCCAAAAAACTACCTTGTCCACCCTGAATTTCAGAAAACAAATTATATGGAGGTAATGTAGACTGGATAAGCTATCATCAGTGAAAATTTCAACTTGTAGACTCCATAGGGTAAGAAGCTTCAAAATTTCCAGCTAGAGTTACTGGAAAACTACTGGAGGTGGAACCGCAAAATTTTGCTGGTAGATAGAGCTCATAGAGGACTAACTACCATAAAAATTTCAAATCAAATGAACAATTATGAAAAAAATTATGGGCAAAAAACCTTCAAAATGGCCAAAACACATTTTCACTCCCCAGGAGGCAACCAGTTAAGGTGGGAGGCTGAAATTTGGGCTGAATTAGTTTTTCATCATTGTCAACCTGACCCCCAAGTTTCAGGTTGAAATTCGAAATAGGTCATTTCACCTATCTTATTCTGCTAGACCCTTTGGTAAATATTATTTTCTTTTGTAATGATAATGTCATAATACCAAATGTGACAGTCTTAAAATACAAACACAGGTCTATACTCCCCAAAGAACAATGAACAATGAACAACTCAAAATAGTACAGTGTTGCATTTTAAACCAAGAACAAAATTGAATTCAACAAAAACGACACATCTGTTCTCTTGAGGGCCAAATAAAAAAATTCAGAAATGACACTACACCAGTAGAAAGGTACTTCAAATGGCATACCTCTCCTGGTCTTAACTCAAAAGTAACGATTTTTGAGTTGTGACGCTAGCAATATAAGTACTGCGCATTTTTCAAATCTTTTGTCTTCTGCTTTTATTGACCCAACCAATTAGCGTGAAGAAAAAGTTATCAAAAATGAAATTGCTTGATTTGATTGGTTAAAACAAAAGTCAAGACAAACGCGAAAGTACGTTGTGAATAGTGTTGAAAAACTAGTTCAGCACTTTTTCAATTGGGACATTTAATTTTCAGAATGTTTTTGAAAAAAGTGGTAGTGCCAAACTTTTTAGTAAATATACCGAACCTGCTGCGAGGCCCAAATGCGAAAATCTCAACACACAAAAAACCCATGTTTTACTCGACCACTGAGGAGAACCGCGGTAGCCTTACACATGACAAAAATCAGTGTTCCTCAAACTATTATAGTAATTTCAGGTGTTTATAATCGCACGATTTTCTATAATCTAATGAGACTAAAACTTAGCTTTTTTGCATTTTGCTTCAAAATCAAAGGGCTTCTGGCTTTAGCTTTCAGCCCTTTGGCTGGCTATCGAACTCTACTGTGGAGGATCAGTTATTGAATTCTTCCTTCTAACGTAGGAATTACTATTCAGCCATGGCATCACTGCCATTTGGTTCACCTACTCGAACATTCGAAGGCATCACAAGTCGTACAGGTTCGTGTGTTGGGTTCGAGTCGACAGTCTCCTGCTAGAGGGGATATTTTCTTGTTCAACTATAGGAGAAACCGGTGAAGTAATTTTTGGTCATGTGCGTCACCTCTCATCATATTCATTGCCTCTGATATTGTCAGTTGTTAGTCCATGGAATATCGTGCTGGTGCGCAGTTAGTGAGCCAAATACGACGTGATTTCAATTTTAATTTACGAAAAATTCGGAATTTCGTTTTTGTGCACAACCGTGTTTTGAAGTGTGCGAGTGTATGACTCAACTCTAAAATTTGTTTTTATCTGTCTGTATTTTTTTTTCTTTCTAAATTTTCTCAACTAGTGTGAAAATTTTTCTATTTGTTACTCAGTTTACCTACATTATCGTTCTTAACATTATGTGATTTTTGTTTTTGCTTCGGTGATATCTGTTGGAAAATTTTCTGAGATTCTTGCATCGAATTTTCAAAAGAAGTGAATATTTAGGTAAGAAATGTTTCTTAATTTTTCTTTTCGTATGTTAGAGTAATATAAGATTTATTTATTCAGTGTGTTAGTGAACACCTGTTGTTTGGTTATAAGAGATACCTGCCATTTATTGAATTAGTCATATCCTGCATTCGTGGTGATTAAGTCAAGTGACCTCTTTATGGAAGTCTAATGATCGTACGAAAAGACTATTTGGAAATTTTATGTACGAGTCAAAGTGGCTTATAGGATTTTATTACTTTTCAGGGGGGAAAAATTTATAAATATTTCTGTTGCTGGGATAGATTGCATGGTGCTAGAGCTTTAAGTGAAATGGAAAAGAGTAAAATGGTTACAGAAAATATAATTTTCTCTTGGTCTACGTTTAGCTACTTATACATATTTTACGCTGGGCCCTGCCGATATCATTAGTAGTATGAAAATTAAAAAAAAAAATGGTCTCTAAACATCCTTTCTCCCAAATAATATAAAAAGTTTGAATCGGTAGGATCAAAACTCAGGATGGCGTTTGAAATTCCATGGATGTCCTTTTAGCAGGAAAATTGAAAGGATTTAAACGTACGGCGACGGGATCTGTGATAAGTAACCTCATAACCAATACTTTGGACTAAAATAACATTTTTAATTGATTTCGCGTAGGACTGTTGATACCTCTATTCTGAGCTTATTAGGTTAGTGTTTTTCATAATTTTGAGATAAAGTAAACAATAATATTTTGACAATACCTCGTGAGCCACAAAAAAACGATACCAATACCTCATAAGACAGGTGGTGATAAATGATAATATCTCAGAAACCACAGACAATATACCTTGTGAGCCACCAAAAAAATCTCGTCAATATCTTGATAAGCCAGATCTTGGACCCAAAAAATCAATTATATAAAATGTTTGTGAGGACAACAAATTATGGGTCCTCAAATGATTAATTCATTTGAACCTTCTATCCAAACCAATTTCAACAATTCTGACAAGTTCTTTGTGGTTTTCGATAAATTTCAATTTTGTTGGTTATATGAAGCCTGAGTGAATAGCAGCAAACGAAATATTTTTCGTCTTCTTTATTTGAATTTTCATTTTTCTGAGATTCAAGTCAATTTTTGGATTTATATACAGCTTCACCAAAAATATATTAGGAAAAAATCTCCTCTTCAGGTGCAGATTGGCGGAAATATTTCGATATTTTTGGTGATTTTTTTGTAAAACTGTTATAAAATTAATTTTATCGGTTAATTTCATGAAAACACATCAGTCGAGTCGTATGAAAGCAGAAGAGGGGCTCAAAGTGACCAAAGGGGGAGCTCAGCCCCACATAGCCCCTCTGGCTGCGTGCCTGATCGTTTTTAACCTGGAAACCCGAGCATCTTTTTTTATAAAAAATCTGTGGATCTTATCGAACATTTTTGTGAGTATTGCTGCTCCTAGTAGGAGTTTCATCATAAATTAATATAATTATACCTCTCTCTCTATTTGTGTCTTTGACTTGACCCAAAGTGAATCATGTATAAGGATTAATCATGTGTAGCATGATTCATAAAAATTTGATCATGGTCTCGACTCGTGTAACTTGTGATCCTTAATAACGCCATGAAAGACTCTACAGTAGTCTATAGTTGCACAATGAAAACAAAGTAATAAGATAATTTTTTGTCTTCTTCCACTACGAGTATGTTCAATGATAGAGAAAAGTAAAACGTATTTTTTTATTCTTGACAGACTTGTACCTATAATTGGGCCAGTACGATTTAATATCGCTACCTATCTGATAAAACCTTCGTTGCATTCCACAGTAGTTGTTCCTATATTATCTTTCTTTTCCGCCGGTATTAATTTTCTATCATCTTCGATAAAAATGTGAGAAAATAAAATTTCAAATATGCACTACTCGTGCAAAATTTTCGATACCAGACAATTTCATATCAATATGACTGATTGCTGGAATTTATCTATGAATAAGATTCTTACTTGCCTGTTTACTGGTTGTATCTTTTTTTTATTGCTGAGCAAGCTATACTTTGGTAATTCAATTCATTAAACGCAGCTAGACCGCAGATTAAATTAATTAATTTCTTGACAACTACCGATTTTCTTCCTCAGCCGGATGCATTAGCCTGGCAAAATGTTCATTTTTTAATTATTGCATTGCATATTGTTCTTTAATGACTCTCTGTGGTATTCTTTTCTTGCGTCTATCAAGGTGCTTGCACTTTGAGTATAATTTTTCTTTGATGGAGATTAAACTCGCAGTCCTAAATTTTCATTTCGATCTCCTAAACGAAACAAAAAAAAGTAATATGTACCCATTTGTAGATAGAATAGTTTAATCCTTAAAATGTTGAAGTTTCATTATTTTTGAGGCAACAAAAATCAAATCATTTTATTAAAAATAACGTGTGTAAAAAATTATTCTCCCGCAAAATTTTCAGAGGTTCCAAAGAAAAGCATTTTTTTTTTTTGAAAATTATTCAGAAACATGGAGATCTAAAGTGTTATAAAAAATGTGAGTGTGTAATTTTTTACGCTCGTTACTCTCTGCTGATTAATTCCTTACTCAGCCAGACCCAAAAATTAACTTTTTCTCTTAGTGCCCACATTATTTACCGAATTTATTCAACCAATTTTGAAGGTAGAAGTTTATAATGAACCTTTATTTTAGAATATTTTGATTACCATTTCTCGATTCCTGAAAATTGTACAATTTCAGTAACAAAAATCTTTAAAATAACCTATTTTTAGTAAATGACGAAACGATGAATATTGAATGAGTTATCAAAAATCTAAAAACTTCTGTGTGTTGAAATATCCTTCCTAACTTATTTGTAAAAAATGCGATTACAAGAACCCATTTTTTCTCGCTCACTTTCGCACCAATTAATTTGAAATTTTCTCCAATTTGTTGTCAAATGATGTCTCCAGGGTGCTCCGTTTGTGGAATTTTGATTATCAGTGTTTGTCCGTAAGATATGTCATGCTGATAAATGCCAATTTTCACAGCTTCCTGAAATTAAATTGCAGCAAAATTTTGCAATTGCAGCGCTCTGGAATTATCCTTTGACTACAGGTTAATATGTAAATTTTAGATCAGGGTGTGCAAAATTAAGCGAGAAACCAGAGTTCTAATAAAGGAACGTCTTTTTTATCCATTTTTCCGGAATTTGAGTTTGTGTATTTTTTTCAAACTTTGTTAAGAACAATATTGATTCGCTCTTCATCTTTATTAATTGAGTGAGCTGTACAAGATTAGTTTAGAAAACTATCTTCTGGCTAATCCAGTACCAGACCAGTGGAGGGATGCTCCTTCGAAAATTTGTCTTCCGTTTCTATAACAACATCCTCAAATGGATGACGAACTTTTTACCTTTGAAATTTTGCTTGGGGAAATAACTTGCAGACTATACCCGATAATATTCTTCGAAGGAAAATGGTATTTTATATTAACGCTTGAATTTTAAGTTTCCTAGATATTGTTTACTTTTAGTCTTAGTATATAATTTATTCATTTATAAACTTGGCATGGATAAAAATGAATTTCATCAAGTTCAGCCTACAGCAAGCACGCTTTACCGGCTGGCTGTGTAGTTGGAAATAAATCGAACTCTGTTCGCTAGAACTTGCTAATAAACTTGGTCAAGGTCGTTTTAAGGTTGTAATGTTGGATGAATTATTTTAAAGAGGTTTCGCATTAGCGTACATATAATTATTGACTTTCGAGTGATGCAGGTTTGTTATTGTTAATTGAAATTTTTTCATTTCCTGCAAGCGTGAAATTCGTTTTTGCTAAAAATTCTATGTTTTCTCTGTGTAAGTTACATCATTTACGTATAATCATTACCTACGCAGTATGTAGGTAGTACTACTTAATTCATGTGCTGTTCAAAAACAGGTAGAGCAAGAGTAGGATATAGAGTTGGATTAATCAGAGATGTAGCCAGGAGGCTAAGTGGGCAGTAACCCCCCATATTGTTTATCACTCGCCCCACAAGGAGATTTTTCCGCTGGAGTGGCGGGGGAAAGGTTCATTTTGCCCCCCGGATTATTTTGATAATCTTCAAAAGTCACATTGTATTGAAAGTAGACTTTCGAATGCTCTAGATGACTGAGAATTTAATTTCGGAGGAAATCGTC
Source organism: Parthenolecanium corni (assembly GCA_038050395.1). Taxonomy (NCBI): domain Eukaryota; kingdom Metazoa; phylum Arthropoda; class Insecta; order Hemiptera; family Coccidae; genus Parthenolecanium; species Parthenolecanium corni. The sequence continues at coordinate 2,489,784 of JBBCAQ010000014.1, read as the reverse complement.
TGGTAAAAGGAAAGTGTTAAGAACTTGCAAATTTTTTCATTTTTTCCAAGAGGAAGTGTGCTCCAAACACTGATAAAAAATTTATGTTAGTACATATCGCAGCAGCTTCCTATGTAGATACAGACAATGACGAGAACCTCTTAGTAAAATTGTGAAAATTCCGAAACGAAAATAAATACGTATTTGGTCAGAGAATGTTTTAAATTTAGCTAATTATCTGTTCGAACTCATTCCAATCTCTCACTCATTATTAAAATACGTATAATATGTTGAGAGAACGCGTCAAATTTTTTTTTTATGAATAAAGGATGATAAGTGATAACATTGTTAATTGTATTCTCTGTTGGCAGATTCGCCTAGGATTCACTAGGTCACTTTTTTAATGCATGAATAACTAGTTTTTATCGAAAATTTAAAAACAAAAGTGATTTTGAGTGAAAAAAAGTTCTTCATACAAATATATACTATACGAATTTTCTCTAATTCCGGAATAAAATAGTTAGGTTGGTCCAGGTGAGTATGTATTTAGTCATCCGTTATCATCATTTTTATTTTGAAACAAAGTCCAATCTAATTTTCTCATTGAACGTTATTTCATTTTTGAAATTATAAAAAATATACGAATGAAAAAGTGAGATCTCAAATTAATACACAGAAACTCATTCGAAATCTTGGAATTTATTTTCCTTTTCCATTTTTTGCTATTTCACTTACGTATAAAAATTCAAGCTTTACTTAACAAAAATGTAGAGTTTTTTTTCATCAGTAAATTAAAAAAAAAAGTTTACTCCTAGGTACTCGTATCGAAACGATATGATTATGTAATATTTACTTCTTATACTTAATTCAAAAGTACCCAAGTAAAATTATTTTTTGATAACTGCAGTGCGCAGTATTCAGTACCCTTCTCCTATTTAAGTTTATATTGTAACTCTCAAGTTCAGATCCGTATGAAAAGAAACACCAAACTTCTTTCTATAATCCAGTTTTTGTGAGACAGCTTTCGATTTTCCTGCGCTGATAATTAGGTATTTCACTGTCCATTGTAGAACTTCATCACGTTTTTCACTTTGATGTACCTACGTATCTTTCGTCCCTCGTGAACGTCGCGTCACAGATAATCCGAATTTTTCACACAAGAGTTTCTCACTAGATATTCATACGTGGGTAGATGCGAGATAAAATGAGAAAGACAATGCCTCGGTCTACGTAAGGCACTCATGATGACTGCCAAATGCGGAGGGGAAAGATTAAAGAAATATAGCTAAAGGTGAAGAACAATTGTAATTAACTCGTTACACAATAGTGTACAAGAGTATATAATATGAATCGTTTCGTTCATTTACAGAGTAGGTAATATGTATTATAATGGAAAACAAAGATTTTGTAAATTTTCACAACACACCTTCAGAAACGTGCCTTATGACGAAATGGAAGAGTGCCTGTAATGGATTATTTATGTACCTATAATAGTTCTAAATGAATATAGGTGCAGCAGTATGTTTTCTGCATATCCAAGGCTTCGCTTTGAGAAAGTGAATCTAATCATCTGAGTATACTGTGAATGAAAATAAAAAATTTTGGATCTAGTTACTTTCGGTTTTTCTAAAATAAAAATATCATTATAATTATCTCTCCGATGTGAGTTCAAATCCTGACAAGTCCAAAATAATTATCATCCTATATATGATTCTTTTTGCTCTTGGTATTTGATACAATCAATTGGCTGAAAAATGGGTGTAATTTTTTTTTCGAAGACTTTGTAACTTTTTGACTTACACTGAAAGAACAACAATTAGAAATTGGTGCACTGCATACTAACTGGAAGATAATTATGTTTTTATGCAAAATATACTGTAGTTGATGTGAGTTTCTTCAAAAGAAAATTATTATTCGACTCTCTGAGGGTGCGTAGCTAGTTAATTGAATTTTTTCAACTTCGATAATATTTTGTTACATTTTTATGTGTTGGCAACACTGGGAAATATTTTCATCATTATTGTTGTATTGTTTGGGTTAAAAAGATGCTAATAAAGGGTGTAATGAATTTTTAAAATTAAATCCGATGTGCGTAGAAGAACAGAATGTACGAGTATAGTAGAAATAAACATTTGAAAAAATGAACGTGAATATTCTATGAACTAAAAAATTGGAGAAATAATTTTTGGAAAGTCACGAACACCTTTGGTTAACCTTTAAGTAAACTATTTTGGAATCTTTTTTGCATTCATGTGGGTATACAGTATTATATTTGAATCTTTCTTATGCCTCCTACATGCATCTGCTTGCATAGAGCACAAATAGATTTACTGGTGACGTCTTGTGGAAGGGGGAGGGGGAAATGGAAAATCGATTAAGATTTAAAACCCTCTCATCAGTCATATTTTAAATAAAAATGTCTGGTAAGGTACCTACGTGTTTAACCGTAATTATTCCTCCAGCTCATTCGGTATAACTTGTTTTTTATTATTCTTTTAGAAAGAGATCATCCTCTTTGATGAAGGGGGAAAAATAGATTTGTTTACATAAATCCAGTTTAGCTTGATAGAATAAAAAACCACTAAAACCTTCTCGTCACCTTCAGAATGTGTTACCTTACCTCCACGTTTGGTTCGTAGTTGTGACTTTTCTTCACATCACGATCGAAGTGTCTTAACAGATAAAAAAATTGAAGCATTTTCCTTAATTATTTCCCTCCTTTCTTTTAATTAGGTCAATCACTTCGGTTATTATTTATGATTCTATTATTGACTACGACTGGGTCACCAGAAGATTAGATAAGAACTGAACTTTTGAAATTAAATTGGTTAAAAACTATAAAATATTTTACTTTGACTTAAAATTTAGATTGTTTAATATAATTCACTCGGTTCGAAATCAGGCTTGTGACGTGTCTTGAAATGTTGATAATAATATTATGTTATAAAATTACCTGAATCCTAGACATTTTAGTTTAATCTGCTGACGAGAGTTTTCATATTTCTTAATCCAGTTCTCATTCTCACTAATTAGAGTGTCACTGATTAGAGTGCTGTGCTCCAATCAATCGAATGAAATCGAATTTTCATAGACACTATTGATTATTCATCCTTGAAGAGAATGTGATATTGATACGTAAAATACTTTTAGTAAATTTGTTGAATTTTCTGTTCTCTTTTTTAGACTCGCTCTCTCCTGATTTTTTTTTTTTCTTGGAAATGTAGTTGATCATGCGTGAAGGATATTGTTGTTTTCTTTATTACATCTTCGGTATACTTTGGTGAGCATGTAATGGGAAGTTATTTCAAAGTTGAATGATTTTTTTTAAATCCCGACATGTGAAGAGCAGCTAAAACAAAATCATGAAAGAAAGTAGGTAGGTATGTTACATATCTACATTAAAATTTAGAAAACATTAGAAGGAATTATTTATTGTTTTCACTGAAGTATAGTGCAGGATTGTTCATTTTTTACCTACATTTTTCTCATTCTAATTTCAAGGATTCAGTTGGATTTTTCATTTTATTTGAATAAGTTTGGTAGTCTGAAAATTGTTTATTAAAGACTATAGGGACTGCAAGTTATAATTTTTCTGAGATTTTTATTATTGTTTTTTTTACTTTATTTTATTTCTGTTTTTATTTTGTAACTGAAAAAGCTTACTTCATTTTTTTTGGGTCCAAAATTAGACCTAACCTATAAATACCTTGCTTATTTATTGCTCCCGGATTCTGGTGTTGGAAAATATTCCTTCGACATCTGTGAAAAGAATTTAAGAGCAATATATTCCATCAAATCAGTGGAGACTGTAATATAAAAAAACACTTCGACTACGGTTTTGCTGGACGAGTAAATTACTCGCCATATCGGAGTCGATCTTTTTATGAAAGCTAAATGTGTTAGCTCAGGTATATCATAGTTTTTAACCAATAAATCCATTTTACAACGTTTTATGGTCGAGTTTTAAAACATATCTTGCCGATGGAAATGACAAGAATATCGCATTGTTTGAATGGAAACATTATGTCTCATGCGTTAATATAAAATTTTACAGATAAGTAATGACTTCCACAAAACATCTTCATTAATTTTTTAATGTTCTTATAACATCAAGTGTTGAAAATTTGATGGTTTCATGTTTTTTTTTTTGTTTTTTTTCGTTAATTTTTGCCTACAAAGTTTTTGCCTTCGAAACCACATTTAGATATAAATGGGACGGAGTTGAGGCTATACCTGAGAAACTGAAAGGAGAATTAATTGCGTCTCAAATCTTTTTTAGGAATGCTGTTTGGAAGTCAAGTTGAAAGTTGTGAACTGATGTTTGTTGAGAGAAACAAAAATGAAAGTCTTTCTGTGTTTTTTTCACCTAATTAAAATGAATCGAACAAGAAAATTTGCTCTGGGAAATTCTAATTGCTCGTTGAATAAACTCAGCATGGAATAACCTTATCGAATTTTTTGCGTTTAAACACTTTGAAAATTGATTAGTAGTTTTATTGAATATCGGAAAATTTATAATCGTAAAATAGTAGCAGGTACCAGATTTATGGCTATTTTTAGAAACGGATTCTAATAATAAATTTTTGTAAAAAATACACATCTATTATTTTGGAATAATTCTTCATAAAAAATTTATAATAATTTTTTTTAAGAGGCCTTGAAACGAGAATGTGCTCATTAATTTAAAATTACTTGAAATTATTATTTTCATTCAAAATTGACAGAAATTAATTTCTGCGTTTGATCATAATATTATAGTTTTAATATAATCCTGTTATCTGTATAATATCTTGAAGCTCTTCTGTGAAATGTTGATTGTACATTCCCAAGATTCATTCTGACTGCATTATCTAAGCGCTAATTTTCCTTGGTTACAGAAAAAAAAAAAGGGAATTCCTCGATTTGTAAAACTCCAAAAATTAATTATGTACAGTAAAATATAAACGATACCCGGGGATTAAAATAACCTCAAATGCTCGCAAATAGTAACCAGAACCAGTTTCTTTCTAGTAATATTTCGAATCGAGTTAAATTATCATGCAAAAACATGTTATGCGGAATTTTCGCACATGATTTGGAAAACCACGAAAATATAGGTTTTTGTACTCATTTGAAAAGCCAATATTTTTCAATTTTTTTTTTTTCAGTCACTTTAATGTAGGTACGGTAAATTTAAGTCTTATCAATTTTCAAATTGTTCGTCGCCGTTTTAAATTATAGAAACACCATTGTGGTGCCATTAGTTAAACAGGTAAAGCAGCCCATTGTTGACTTATGTACTTGAAAAAATGCATTAATTCCAATTTTCGAGAACCATACTTATTGAAAAATGAGATAACATTGTAAGAAAGTGTAATCAGACTATCTGGTACCTACACTATATACGAACTGACTACGAAGTACGAGTACGAATTAATGAGAAAAAAATTTTGGTATCAGCGCACTGAAAACGGCAAGTACAATGTATTCGCAATTTTGAACAAAGACACATAAATTTCAGTCAGATTAAAATTAATTCTTCAAGTGCAAAATTTTTTACAAAAACTTGAAAATGTAGGTATTTCGATTTGAAATTGTGAAAAAAATTGATGAAAAGAATGAAGGACTTGGATATGATTAATTATTACTTTTGAGAAGGTGAATTGTGTGTGGTGTGATATTTTTTTAATACACTCAAAATCTCAGGTTAAAGTTAATTCTTTAAGTTCAATCATTTTCTTATATACTCACTGGAACCAAAACCGAAATGAAAGGGTTTTAGTTCAGTTTTTTGAAGAAACCTGTGACACTGCGTGATCATATGCGAGGTGAATTTATTTTACTTTTAACTTCGGACTGATTGTGAGTGTAATTATGTTTCTCAAATTGGTAATTCAATTTGAGATCTAGTCTCTCTTTCATATCAGATAAAATGTTTTGTAAAAACTGAAAAGAAATTGAAAATGTTCGATTTTTAAGGCACAACTTTGATAGTAATAGCTGATTATTTTAGCATTTTATTAATTAAGCGATATGTTATGAAAGAAGGATTTGCGAAAGCATCTACATTTTGTTATTATTCAAACTGTTCCAGTGAACCATTGAAAAAAATTGATTGCCCTGAACTCGGTTTCAAATGCATTCTATTGAAAGTGATGGTATTTTCAGTTAAGTTTACCTCAGTGTTTTCATCAACTCTGCAATTTTTAAAATGGGTTTAGTGACACATGAAAATGTTTGAGTCTCATCATCATTATCACATTTCCTCAAAACAGAAAACACTGAAGACCGAATGAGTTTTTTCAAGAAAAATAGTCGAATGTGAAATTTTTAAGATACTTAGTGAAAAGTATTTGCTGTGGTTTATTTTACCTATAATTAATTATTCCTTCGGATTCAAATTATTTTAATGTAGAGAGTTGGAGTGTTGAACTTTGACAGTATATGAAATTGAAGAGAAAAATTTGACAATTCTTTTGATAAAAGAAAAGTATCTTCAACTTCAATCAGAGTTCTTCTGAAAATGAAATTGTCGCTATATATTGTATTTCAAAGAAAAGCAGGTAGTGAAATTCTTTATACTTGAAGAAATACAAGCACTTGACCCCTTCTCCTCCATCAGTGTGAGTGTAACCCGAAGTAAATGCAGCTATAACATACTCTTGATATTTGTCAATTAGAATTGATTATTCCAATGCTTGGGACACGTGGATTTAAAAAAATCATATGCATAACAGATAATTTTGAAGCACATGCAATCAAACATGAAAACTATCATCAAATGCAGAAGCATCCCTACATTGTGAGCTATTCTACTTGACCTCTAAAATAAGACTATATAGACCTATCTCTACTTAACTAAGTAAATACTGTAAATTGGTTATGTAATATACGCATCCTAAAATGTACTTTTCATCTAGTTCATATGGCTATAGTATGTGTATAGTATAGATCACAGCACTTACACGAGACATTCTCTGCATTATTTGGATGGAGTAGAATGAGTTCATTTACGCCTCATGCCAGCATCACATTTTTTTAACCAATTAAACTCGTACTCGAGAGGGTCAATCAAAAAGAGAAGCTAGAGACTCGCAGTCCTTTAGGTTAACGAGGACTTCCTACACGTAAATTAAAACACATGCAAGAATTTTTTGAACGACGTGTCTTATACGACCTTAACACGAATTAAAGAAAAAGTAAAAAATTACGACTGTTATAGTCGTCAGGAAAAGAATAAACCAAGCCCCTGAATTCAGAAATGTTTTTTAGCCAATTTTTTGTAGCTATTTTTTATGGCTGCTGCGATAATGTTAGCTACTGGTACGTTTACCTCGATTAGGTATACTCCTCCATAAAATGGATGTACATACATATGTAGGATCTAAAATGTGGAGGTGTATAATCGAGTCCATTCAGCAAAAATGAGTAAATACCATGGTAATTTTATGAGCTCGAATAATCGATAAAACCAGTTCACATATGTGGATGGTGTACGTACATGGTAGCTGCAGCAGTCACATGTACATAGTGTTGGTTTGGTGTCGAGAAGATGCTCTTTTTTAAACCTAAATATTTTATGAGCTGTAACGCAGACACAAAGATACATTAATTGTCTGCCGAGAGACACCATATTGTTGGAAGATATCGTATGCATCACAGCATAATGGATGTCTAACGAGTTATAAATTTCTTCACGCTACTGTTGAAGAAAACAACAGTAAAAATGAGGTGTCATTGAAGAAATATACAACATAGGATTTTTCCCCTCTGACCTGATGTGACGAGCAAGACGAAGGTATGCTGGTATAAAGGAATTTAATGATGACTGACCGAGGTGAAATTGTGAAAATATGCAGAAAGTTGAGCTGATATTGGGATAAAAATTGATGCATTAAGACGCGACTGAATTGACTGATAATTTTGATGAGTTTACAGAGAAAAATAATGAATGGAAATTGTAGGAACTGAAAAATACCATAGATTAGCTAATTTTTTGAACAAAATTAAAGTCTGAGTCTACCACATGTGACTTAGTTTTCACACTTCTGCCCCACTGAAAATATTTTCCATCGCTATGACTACATTTAAATCGGTATGTATTTTCATTTTCCAATTCATGAAGATAAAGGGCTTAATCTACTAGATTATTTTACCCTACTGGTGAATTGACGAATAGTTTAAGTTATACATTTTGGTGATTCATATGAGCCCCTCGTATTTAACAAGAGAAGATGCTATATTGAGATAATGATAATTTGTATATGTTGGTTAAGCTAGGCTCCAACAGGGAACCTCCGAATTTCAGAGCTAACTAACAAGCCAACCAGACCACTTTTACTTAATATCATTTTCACGTATTCATTTCCTAATAAAATATATACCTATACCCTTCAAGACAGAATGTAAAATACAAACTGAAAAAGGTATAATTTTAAATGCTCGTACCAAGAGTATTTTCATGACGCATAATCGGTGGAGAAAATTATGTTAAGAAGAGTGATTGCATAAAAACCGCGCTAAGTCCAAAAAAATAGTGTTTAAAAAACAAAAAAAGAACTGCGCACAGCTCTTAAAATACAATTAATTGCATGAAGTTTTTGTTTTTCTTGAGCTCCTCTCTTTAGAAGTCCTCTACAGAGTACTACTTCTAGATTTTTTAAATACCCGCTCACACAGCCTGTAGGACAAGTTGAAGTTGAAAAAGTCGTGGACTTGTTAAGGTCTCTTCTGACAGATGCGGCGTTGCAAGATCGATTTTGCCCATTTCGGATTTCGTCGGTGGTCTGATAAATACCTCGTATCTGATGAAATTTAAAAAAAAATTATGAATTTAGTCTCATTTGTCTTGAATAGAGAAATTCAACGAACCCAAACACATGATTTTCAAAATTTTCAGCACATTGGAAGTATTTAGCAGACCACCAATGATTTATCAGTTTTTGTGAAATCACTCTTCTAAATATGTGACTTTTTTCGTTGTAAGCCGTTGGCTCTTCTTATCTCTTCGATAATTTTGTTGTTCATTCCACCTTTTTTTCTTTCATCACCCCTCCCTGGGAGCGCCATTGCACCCGCAAGTAATGAGGCTGAAAATGTTGTTCGTTTTTGAAAGTGACTAATATATATTTATCAATAAACATGTATAATGTCAGAAAATGATCAATTTTGAATGACTCCTAAAATAATGTCTAAAAATTACTTAATTATTATTGAGCTTTCGTTTTCGAATTGTAGAATTTATAAAAATATTTCAATAAAAAAATGAATCAATATAAATGAAAAAAATTCATCTTCTCATTCTTTTTTTTTTCAGGTTTCACTCGTATTCATAGGATCTTAGCGGCAATCATTTATCGTCTGTAATAAGGTGAGTCGTGTGTCTTTCAAATTATTCATATTTTTAATAATATAACAGCTAAACTTGAAAACAACAACACTAGTTCACTGATTCGGAAAAGAATTTCATAAGTTAATTATTTAAAAAATCAATTATAGAAGTTGGAATTTTGTAAAATTCTAATTTGAAATGTTCTGGATATGCCTAACATATTTTTATTTATTTTTTATTCAGTCATATTCTATTCCAAGAACAGATAAGGAAATGAAAGACAAATCATTAATTGCCTCAATCATGTACTGATGTCAATTATACTATTGACGTATACTGCAAAGTTGTGTTTTAAAAACAAAACAAAAAATGAAACATAAGCTATTAGTCACCAAATTCGTCCATAATTTTATCATGCAATTGTGTGTGTAGATTTTTAAAAACATTTCACGATGAAGAACCGAATCCAGTTTCCACTTTGCCAGTTTCATTAAATTATAATATAGGTTTTCTCGTTCAAGAAATTCAAACGCTTGACAATAATATTATGTGATTCGATAAAATGATGCAACTGTGCAAACTGAACAATAAAAGGCTGAAGTGGATCTGCCCACTCGTCCTAGTCCATTACAGCCCACACAAAAAATCTTGCTATAGTATTCTTCCTCACCGACTCATATTTCCCTTACATGCACTTTTGTTATTTAAAATTTGAATACGAGTGTAATTTTCAAAATGCGAATCATTTTTTCTCTTAATTTTTCTCGAATGTGTAGGAATTTTACCGTATCTAGCTATGAATTTAATGATGCAGTAAAACTTAGGCTTTGGTTACTCGAATGGGATATTCGTGACAGGGAACTGAGAGTATGGCGAAATTTGACGAAAAATGATTCGAAAAGCCATTTAACCGACCTTTTTCATACCTGAACTTCGAGATGGGCTAATCCCCTTGGATTGAGCCTCTATAAGTTGAATATACGTACTCATCTTCTTATGAAATGAATGAGGAATAATCTTCTTCGGGTATTTTTCTTTTTCTTATATTATTTTAGACAACATAAACTTGGAAAATGATTTCAAGTTCAAAACCTGCCAAGTCACCAAAAAATTACCATCCATAATTTTGGTGTACCAAAACATCATTTTGGCTCTATAGATTGGGTGATGAGTTTTTTCACGACTCGTTATGATAAATATTCAAAAAACCATTTTTGTATTTTTGTTTTCATCAACTACACTGAAAAAAATTTCAATGGTAAATTTCACAATTTGGATCGGAAAATTGGGGCAGTTCAATTTAGTCAACTTTCGAAAATTGAATTTGTTTCTTCGAACCATTTGTATTTCTGATTCCATCAACTGCACTAAGAAAAATTTCAATGATAAATCTTACAATTTGGATCGGAAAATCGGGACTATTCCAGATTTGTTGCAGAATAATTAATTATTGCTACAAAAAATATTAAAATATGCTATCTAAAATAGTAAAAAGTTCTACCTACAAATATTAGAATACGCGCGTTTACAAATGAATAGTAATTTTCACAATTGTAATGACAAAAGTTGGTACTAATAATACTATCCATTTCTCTCAGTGTACATTCAAATTTCAAAGTTTCTGAAAAGTTGATTAGCTGAAATGCAGAAAACTGTTTATGACCATCTGGCCTGTTATTGTTTACTTTTTGTACACGTATGACATTAATTTAATACATTCGACCATTGAATATTGCCAGGTTAGAGGTTGTGGAAGATTCTCTTTCTTTAGTAAAAGTTAAAATAGAAAACTGCAGATTCAAACTTTTCACCCTAAAGGGGATTTCATTTGAAATGCAAGTGGAATTAAAGTAATGTCCTCATCTCTTCTCTGTTTCTTAGATTATTCACAATTTTATAGGTAATTCTCAGTTTAATATACTGCGTAAACGCATGTCCAGTAATGGTTTGTTTAGATTTCTGTACCATATGTCCACGTGGGCTAAATTCATTTCGATTACAGGTACCCATGTTTCATGTTTTATGGAAAACGATTGCCAAAATTGACTTGTTTCTTATTTATCTTTCTGTAGTTTTGTATTTTTTTTTCTTTCGTATTTTCTGGTTCGTTTATCATACTTCAGAAAAGACGAACTGTGTAGCCTAATAAAATATGGAAGAGAGAAAAAAAAATTTCCGTCAAAAATCGATCTGTCATCGTAGTCATTGGGGAAATGTAAATTCCAAAACAATTGGCCACCAGCCCAAATACCGCGCAGGTTCCTGCATACTACGTGTTTTAAAAAGAGCAAAGAAAACGCTTAAATCGGCGTTAATTTTTTTAGGCAATTTTCAAGTCGCTACTGTGGCTGGCTACATATGGTCGAGAAAATTTTCATTTAATGTTTTTATTTAATTTTTTTTTATTTTTATTCTAATTTTTTAATGCTAGTTTGGTATTTTACACATGAATGACGGTTTTTTTTTTTTTTTTTTGTTCTCCATATCAAATCCGCTTTCTTCGTATACCGTCCTTTACACTTCTGCGGCATATTCGTGGCTTTTTTTTTCTCTCCCTTTCTTTCATCGAGATGTATTTCCTGTTTGTCTCAGTTTACTGATTACAATAATTCTATACATACATTGCTCGAGTTGGATGGATGCCGGCCCAAAGATGTGTATGGCATAATATCATTGTGTGTGCGCGCCTCGTTGCATTCGTAATGTCTCATTTGTCATCGTACTAAAGGTTTGCGGGGGATAGGGGGCGACGCTTGAATGGGCGTCCATATATGTATATGTATTTTTTTTTTTTTGGAGCTATAGGCATATGCAAGCTCCAGCGAAAAGCTCGTACTCATAATGTGAGAGTGACAGGTTATGCGGTTCATCGAAATCAGTTGTACGAGCATGTCACTCGAAATGGGCTTGGAAATGTGTAAAAGGATATTTGCTCGATGGTCTTGGAAGCTATATAATACTGTACAAAAGATGAACGGGTTGACAAACGCGAGCTGATGTATTGGCTATTTTTGGCCTTTGGCTGGAGTCGATTACGCGAGGTTGAAGCGTGAAAAATGCCTCTTGCTATGTAGGCAGACAGTAGACACATATGCGACATCTTTTGAAGTGGTTCATAGAAGTTCCGGTATAGCCGTGAAATTTTCAAAGGGATTGTTACTTTTCATTTGTCTGGTAAAGATATTTTGAAGATTTTCGCGCATGAATTTGCACGCTTGTGCGTAGGGGAGAGCGGGATGAGTTGTCACAAAAGTTGGTTTTCAAGTACTTCCTCGGCTCCCAATCAAGTTGGAAATTTGGGCAAGGTGTCATTGGAAAGATACATCATTTGGCTACACACCACCAAAATTTGAAAAAAAAATCTGCAATTTAATTTTTTATGGCGTTTTGAAAAAAATGCTTTTTTTGAGACAACCATCCCCATAGGTGAGGATGATTGTCATACACTCTATATTTTTACTGTGGACGTAGCTTCAGTGGTCTCTGTACTTTTCTCGTATTCTGGGGTATTATGGCGATGCTTGATGTGGTTTCTTTTGCGAGTTGTGTGGCGAGAGCTTCATTTGCGTCGGTCCTCTTTATTTTCCTTCAGTTTCCATTTTACAGCCACTGACCAAACTTCACCTGCCACACAGCATTAATTTTTTTTTCTCTCTCTTTCTCTACACTCTATTGACGCGAATTATGAATAAAATTAGGAAGTCCATGGTTTGAACCCAGAAAAAAGCTCATTTTTTGATTTTGTGACAACCAGCCCCAAGGGATCATACTACCTTTAATAGTAATTTTCCTCCTACATACTTGGGAACACAAATTGAGTATAACTGAATTATATTAAGGGTAATATTCACTTGCTTTTGATAGTAAAAAATCTCCAGACCTATTGAATTTGTTCTCTCAAAATGACTTTTTTTGATTTTAAATATATTTACTATGGGAGATGAAAAATCGTTAATTTAATTTTTAATGGCCAAAAAAACATTTGGCAAGTCAATGACTATTGTGTGTGAAGGCACTGAAAGTGGTATTAGTCATGCCCGCTCACGGCTCATGGATTCATGGAATCACGCTGTTGAGACAACTGACCCGTGAGACAACTCGCCCCGCTCTCCCCTATACATAGTGACTTTTCTATAGTTTCGAAATTAAGCTAGAGACGCCCTTTGTCAGTCCATTATAGTTTGATGTCGAGTACAAGTGAACTGCAATCTTTTGCAACAATTAGCGAACAAGTCGTATTTTTTAATCAACTTCAAAACGTGTATCTAAAGCCAGTAAAAACGTCAAAAACTAGTGAAACGTGCGAAAATTGAACTTGAACCTTTTTGCGAAAAACTGTTCAAGTATACTCCGAGAAAGTTGGGAAAAAATTTAAATCAGACGGAAATGACGAGCAGTGCCATCTTAAAAAGTATCTACATTTAAGATGAAGTTGGAAGCAAAATGAAGGTATGACCTTTACGCACTGAGCCATCGAATTTTCATCTATTTACGAATAGATACCAAAATAAAATTGAAAGAAATTCTCTACTTTTTATAATCGCATTTCCGATCATATGAATAATTTAAAATTTTTTAATTTATATGAAAATGTAAAGAAGGGGGCTAAAACAGAGTGCCAATAGGAAAGCAACACAACCGAATTTTCTGCTTTTTGAACCAAAGATGGAAAGGTTCTAAAACGAAGTGAAGGTCAATTAGTTTTGCCATTTCATACTTTTTTTTTTGTGAAAAACGTTTATAAATTTAAATAAAAAGTTGTTAACAAGCATAATTATTAATGAAGATTCGTACAAAACCACCTGCCGAGCGCCCACTACATGTAATGTACGTACCAACACTTTTTCATGCAGAAGTAACGGGTTTTTGGTTTCTATTGTAGATTTTCGATAGAAAAACTTCTATTTATTTTGCCATGTTCTAGAAAATTTGACTGTAGTGGAATGGAAACCAAATTAGGAATAAACCAATAAAAAATTGTTTTTTTTTTTTTAGAATTTCTTTTATTTACTTCACACGAGTGCATTGTCACCATTCATTCGTTTATTTTGAGAAAAAGAAAAATTTAATTAGCTTCTTACTTAATATATTCATTCGTGTAAAATTATTTTCTCTCATAAACAGTGTATTTTTTCGGCACGCTGCTAAATATAGGTAGGTATCTCATTTATTTTGAATGTTAATATCGAATCGACTCACATGAAGACAGGATATCCTACAATGATAGTGTGAAATTTATTTACTCCGTCTGAGACGTGTTAATGCGCCGAATTTTGAAAAAGTATATTATGCTCTAGTGTTGAAAAAAAAAAAAAAAAAGTCTTTATAGAATTGGTTTATGGCTTTATAACAATCTTTCTGCGTTTGCTGGCCAATGATCATAAAATTGTCGTGAAAACAATTGAAAAAAAAAAACATTTTATACGCTCGACTTGCATATAAATGGGAAAATTTCACTTTTTTATGAATACTAAAACAAATTTTTCACGTGCAGCCTCTCCAGCTGCCGCTGTAATTTCACGTCGGCCTGCGGAGTATTAGAATGAAATTTATTCTGCGAACAAATGAGAAGAATTGAAATAGGTAGATTTGTTTTTCGAAGATTTTTCATTAAGTAATCGAAAATCAACTTATCCCTTCTACCTTCAGGAAATTACTCGGTGTACTCAAATATGTAGCTCGAATTTTATGGCATTGAAAGATGGAAATTGCATAAAAAACATTACGACTTTATGGTACTTTACTTGGTGATGGCGTATTAATTTTGGGAATGACTAAAAATTTTCATTTTGCATCACAGAACAACGCTGTGAATCACTTTTATTTTTCATTAGTTCGTGTATCGTTTTTTTTTATTTGTTATTATATTGAACAACCTTGAAAGTTTTGAACAGATGTTTCGGTCTTATCTGCCTCCTTGATTCTAATGCCTAAGGGCTGTGGAGAATACTACATAGATTATTTCAAGCACTGATAGAATTGATGAAAATTTACAGCAATTTTAACGCTTGCTCAGCAATTTTGTAAATTTAACTGAAACGACATACAGTTTCTGTCTGAACAATCTAATTTTAGTTGAACCTCGGTTCAGACGTGAAGCTCAATATTTCGAAATTAAAAAAAAATTAGTCAGGTTGAGGAAGTTTAGCACCTTTTCATCGTATTAATAGCTTAATCCCACTTTCATATTATTCAAAAAGAAAAGAAATGTAGCCTCAATTATCAGATTTTCAATTACTAAAGAGCCACTGGCGAGAAGCCATCGAGAATCATTTCCAGCTTCCAGGCCAATTCTTTCCACTATATTTAAATATACCGAACACCTTCTCGAAGGTCAATGCCTTTTACGTGTGGAACAAGTTATCGATATAGCCTGCACCAAATGAACTGTTATTAGGTATACCTACCTATCTATCGTGCCAATTAAAAATTACTACAAATTTCCAAAATTAAAAGTGAAAACCGCGTCCGAAGGCACGATATTTCTTCATCTTACTATAATCCGCTGTTGTAAATATCTTCCTCATTCTCTTTCCATTTTGGCTTTTGATTACTCAGCGAGATTAGAACTCATTATTGCGTTTTACAGACGATGGTTTAAAAGTAAATATCTCCATTTGAATGCACAAAAATATGACTTAACACTATACGACCGCGTAGAATAGATGAATAGTATATAACGGTTTTTTTTTTTTTTTTTAATTTAGAAATACCTATACAATTTAATCATGACCTTACAGCACCAGTTACTTATGTCACTATTTTGGCTTTCACCTTCTTCGTGCACGATCTCTTTTTTTTTTTTTTCACTTCTACATTTCTCTAATGTGGAACCACATTCGTCGTAAAAGATAGTATAATGAAGGTATCTATCTACAATAATTTAATTTTTTTTCTCAAAATCTATTTTAGTAGATGCAGTGCGGATTTGTAATTTCGATAGCTTTGACCGTATTAATTTCTCGACACGGTGAAATGAAGGCGTATTTAAAAAAAAAAATATTGAGATATGCGTTCGTTTATGTATAGACGAATGAGTAACATCATGATTTTCACTTTCATTGGTGATCAGCAGCAATCACGGGGTTCAAAGTACCGCGCAGAGAAATGAACGTAGGTTTGATAAAAAAAAAAAAAAAAAAAAAAAAACGCAAGTCACTTGTATTTTCTTGACAATTCAAATTTGGTTAATTTTTTATTGGTCTGAGTGAGATAAACACGAAGTTGGGTTGTAGAAGAGTTTCGATAAAGTAGAGACTGCAATTACATACTATAATTCGATGAAAATAAGAAACGCTGTCCACATCCCACCAGAACCTGTCCTTTTTGTATGATGGAGTGTGAAAAAAGTAATTGGAGGGTTTGCATTTTGCAGTTGATAATATATGCAGGTAGCTCCTATTTTGTAGAACATAATGTGACATCTAGAGGAAAACACTAGCTAAAAGCCAATGTAGAGGAAACAGGGACGGACTTGGGTATATTTGACGTCTGTATGCACAGCTTGCATTTTTTTTTGCGCCCTCATCATTTCCACACCTCTCTATTCCCATGCCAAAAAATGAGAAAAATTTCAAATTAGTTATCTGTTTTTGCACATTTTGCACAATTTTGATTAACTATATTTTGCATTGTTTATTTTTATTCAGTTATTAGTTTATATAGACGTTGCGTGGAAGGCCACACATTTTTTCATCAACCCTATAAATTTCTGTTATTTTGAGTCGATTTTCCATAAAAACCTGTATGCTAATTTTTAAATCTTTTCATTGAGCTGATTACCCGACCATTGAGAATGTTAGGAAGTATCTATTTCATGGCCGACGATACAGTATGTGGTGCAGTGCACCATACCAAATTTCAAAAGAATCCCAAAAAAAAATGAAAGGTTGGGTGTGAAAAATAAATATTTCCGAGATTTTTTATTTTCCACACGTCAACACTGCTCTCGTTTCTCTCTAATAAATTTCCAAAAAAATTTAATTTTGGGCGGGGGTCGAGAAATCTGCACCACACCGGGAAAATTTGCGTCGCCGGCCCTGATCTATTTGGAAAAAGAAAAGTTTCATTCATAAATTCGATTTTACTCTCATTCATTGTAGTAACGCACACGTGATGTATTACTGGATATAAAAAAATGTGAGAAGAGAAAAAAAAAAAGGTTCTAAACAAACATCTGGTGTAGTAGATTTTCTCTCTTTCATTCCCATAACTGTGTTTTAATCGCGCATCTGTTTGTTGAAATTATGAGATAATCCAACTAAAGGGATTTCGATTAATTTTTCCATGTTCAACTCCTTATCCGGATCTGAGCGACGCAAGGTACCTGTATATAATTTGTTAGTCAGCGAGCAGAATGATTTGATTTTTGTCACCTCACAATGAAACATATATATGTATAATTTTTTACGGATGAATATTGCTCTAGTGTATTTATGTTGAATTTTTTCATGTAGGTACTGAACTTTAATTTAACGCGCATTGAAAATTAGCATCGCTAAATTAAAATGAATGCAGGTACTCATGCTAATTTTCAGTATGCAGCAAACTAATTTTCAGTATTTTTACATCAACTTTTTAATGTTTTACACTAATTTTCATTATTTTTTTATTAGGTAACCAAGCATATTAGTAATATTTTTTTAAAGTTTGGATTAAAAATTTTTTTTCTGAGTACTCTGCGTAGTGGGCTAGGTGCCTATTCATTGATGTTGTAATTATTTGCCTGCAATCATAGAAGCTCACCAACCCAGCAACTCGTGCCTATTTCTTCGACCTTAGCTGCGGTTCATACCTGCGTGGCTTATAGTTTAAGAACAGCTGGTAAAAGAGTTATGCGGGAAGACTTTGTTATTTTATCATCGAGATGAAGTATTCTGGGGTGGTCTATTTTTTTTCCCTTCTTTCATTTTGGGTGTGTGGGCAATTATTATTTGTTTTAATTAGGGGAAAATAATAGAAACAGAGGCAATGAGAAAGAGAGATAGGGGAAAAGAGACTGTGATGAAGAGAAAGGAAGAGAAAAGATTCAACGATATGATTATTGAAAGAAATATTTCATTTTATTGGTTGTAATTTGTGTATTGTGTAGCCCATAGCCACTACACATATCTACATTAACCTACACTAATTTTTTCTTCCGTTGAAATCTGATTAAAATTTCGAAACTTATTTGTCCACCGTAAATCACAGCGTATGAATTCTAAATTCTAATTTAGTCTGAGATTGCTCACTTATTCAGTAATAGTACGAGTATTTTATGATCTCATCACGAATGATCTTCTTGGTGGCTCAAATCGTATAAAAAAATACGGATATCTATATATGTGACCTAGAAAAAGGAAAAGGGGTTAAGGTTCGAAAAAAAAAGGAAAAAAAAAAACGTAAAAACGCGTTCAAAGTTTGATAATTTGACCCTTTTTATCCATCAGAATCGAGAAAAAAAAATTATTTTTCGAACCTTAACCCCTTTTCCTTTTTCCAGGTTACATATAGTCCCTTGTATGCTAAATTTAATAAAAAAACGCAATAAATTGATTAGAACACGAGTAAATTATATTTCTACCAAATTAAGAGTCATCGTCGAACAGTGCTTATCGAATGATCTGTAGATTTTTAGGTTGACTCAGCCCTGATTGAGCTCTGAATAAGCAGGTAGAACAAATTAATAGATGCGTTGATATTACTTGGAATGAGTAGCTTCTTAATAATATGGGTCCCATCTAACGAAGTACATATATAAAAAGTACAGTAAGCTAAGCGTTGAATAAACTCAGAAAATTCTCTTCTCAAATCTCCAAAATCTAAAATTCTTGAGGAAAAGAAATTAAATTCTTTTTTCAATTATTTGATCAAGAGCGAGGTTGCGACCTACACCAAAATTATACCCACAATTTCTTACTGTGTGAAATTGAATAACTATCCCTGTTCCTATATCACAAATACAAAAAAAAATTATAAGAATAAAAGTTGTTGATAATTTGATGAAAAATATTTTTCATTTTTAGCATTTTTTTTTTTCTCAAAATACGAGTATATCGTTTGCAAGTTGTAGCTAAGAAACGAAAAATGCGGATGCATTAATTGCCCTCCTTTTGGGGAGTTGAGGATTTTAGGGGGCTTTTGGGGATGATTCTAAAAGTGGTCCTCGATGTTTCTGCTGGATTTTTTGCTATCTGAAAAATTTGTATCTGCACTGGACTCTTTCTTAAAATAATTGGACTTGTTTAAATATACGTATAATTGATTGTCTTTGGCAAAGGCATTTGCGTCTTATCTCACCCCTTCAATTTCCCTATTTGAAAATTATATTTCATCACTCCTAGGTGTATCTAAACTTTTTGGACTAATCATCGAGCAGATGATGCAGAGTGCAGACGTAATGCTCGAAACATTCATTTTATAAAGATTCCATCGACGTAAGGTTCACCATTTCATATCGTCATTTTCTGTTTGTATTTGTATAGTTTTTAACGAGGTAAATTGTGACTCGTGTCTGCGTGATAAGTTGAGTTGAAGAGAGTAAAAAAAAAAATCAACCCATGATGTTATCAAGGGCAGGAAATGCTTTTCGGCAGCATTAACACTCTTTGGAACTGTGGCTGGCAAGACACAATATTATATATTTATGAAAGAAACTTTCAAAGTGTTGCTGTTAACCGAGGGGGCACACTTGGCTTTCCTCCATTCCAGTACGTATTGTACATGCCACTTGCCCAAATCAAATCTTTGTAAGACTAAATAAAGTCAAGGGGGGCGAGGGTATCACATAGAGCGAAATATCAACGTGTTCCAGAAATTTTCTTTTATTGAAAGACTGGCCATGTAAACGTGTCGTTATTAACAATTAAGGTCATAAATTTAAGCACATAATATACTGACTTCTTTATAGACATTATAAACATCCTGTGAGGTAGATTTGGTAGTAATTCACAAAAGTATAGAGGGTAGAAAAATTGATCCGTCTACATTACTGCAATCGATGAAAATAAAGTTCAAAATCGTGTAGATGTCGCATTTGGAAACAAACATTCAGATCACACTAATAGATTTTTTAATAATATATTCGACACGTAAGAAAACAATGTTCTTGGAGATTGTTTTTGAATACTAATGACTAATTTGTACTTGTTGTCTCATATATACGATTGTTATGTTGTACACAGCCTTGTTACAATTGTCATAGATGCATTTTTCATATGACAAAGAAGCTTCTCGGTTAAATTAGTAAAGACCTGGCATTGAGAAATGATCCTTGTAGGTATGTAGTTTTAATTTTTGAAGAAAGTCAGTGGAATTTCACCAGTCATAGTGTTCGTCATTTTTCATTGTCAGAAGGGTGGAGAAAAGTTATTCTGGGAATTTAATTTTCAAGTCTTTTATTATGAGAATTGCTTGTTTCTCCGGGGGTGCTCAAAATTCATAAGGTCTGGTACATTTTTCTTTCTTCACATAGCAACACTGATGCACCTACACACATCAAGAGTGTACACTCAAAAAAATGAATAGCCATTATTTTTACTATTTTCTATAGGAAAACATGGGACAACTCGCGAGTTATTGTAAATATTCTTAGTGTTTGTATAGTACTTTGTACTATTTTATAGTTGTTACTTTCTGATCTTATTGATGGTATTTTACTATTTTTGTGGTAATTTGTACTATGAATTTTGAATTTTCCCAATTTTCTTATACACATAATATGATGAAAATGACTAAGTACGTAAAATTTTTTGTCAATAATTACTGTATAGCCCCACCACCTAGCCTTATATTAGTTCAGTCAGTTTTTTGCATTTAGATAGCTCTCGTTAATTTTGAAAGTACCTAGTCAGGAAAAAGAAAAAACAGAATCCTTCCAACTTCCCCAGGTAGTACATTTTTGTGAACCTGATACTGCAATGTGGAAAAACCACCATCTATAGATTTTCCACGTAATTTTTTTTTCATCTCATTTATCAATTTTAATCTTTCTAAAACCGAAATCTCATCTATTCTTGGTGAGGAAACAGTTTCGTGTTCTGTTTTTCGACAACGTTATCCAAATTAACGTGACGAAACGTGTATACTCATATAGTTAAATATGCTAATCATCTTCTAAAACCTTAATTAGAGGATCGCATTTTATATGCCAGAAGACGCCTATTGGTGAAGAAAGAATCTAGTATTTTTATGGCATTTTCTCGCATTCAATCATCGTTTACCGTAGGAAAATGTGCCACATTATTTCACTCGTACATTAAAATATGCCTGCTACCGTATTCTTCTCAAAGCGACTATAAATATGAAACATTTTAATTGCCAGCTATTTGGAACGTGTTCGAAAAGAATGGATATTATCGAAAGAAATGGGGCATTAATTATTATCGATATACCATTCCCCCTCCCTCTCTCCCCTTCAATTACCAGGTCAACTTTAGAAACGGTATACTCGAAAGCCTGCATAATGGATTGGAATACAGTGCGGTGTCCATTTTACTTCAATTTTATAACAAATTTTCAATTTGTGTAAGTCTAATGTACTCCAACTCCATAAATTATGCTATATTTCAGCTCCAGCACCAATATGTCTCTTGAGCTGAAGGTCGAAATCATATTTTAAAATTTTTCAGGAGTACTGGAGCATATAACGTATGTGTAGAGCTCCAAAAGCTCCATTCGGATGTAAAGCACACCAGAAAAATTTTTAAGCAGTCGCTTTTTGACGCTTTGGAGAATTCTTAGGTTCTTTGAATCAACTCTGTATAATCTCTTATCTACTCATATTCACTGATTTATATCCTTCGAAAGTGTAGCTCATCTAAAACTGGTCAGAGTGGTATACAGAGTGCGTGAGCAGCTGATGCAGAATTGTGACTTGAGAAAAGATTTTGTTTGATGATTTTTTATAATTTTGTCGAAAATTCCGTCAGAAATTGGGGTTCGAATTTGATATTATGTAAGCTTAATTGCAGCATTTTGATAAACCAACATGCATGTAAATTACTTACACATATGATTTGAAATTTTCAATCGGGTATTTTCTTTGAAATAACAGAATACACATAATAATAATTTAATAATGCACATAGAAAGGCTAAATTTTTTTTATTGTGAAAACAGGTCTCTTTTTTAGAAGACTGTAATTTAGTGTTGCTTGGTGACTATTTTGAACTACGGGTAAAACTTCTATTTTTAGTTTGAAATTTGAAATTTAAGTGAAAGTCTGTGTGATGAAAGGAAATAGAGAGCTGGCTCGTAGCCAAGAGGAAACGCCATCCTTGATGGCGCTTCATTGCTCCTTGGCAAAATTTTCTGAATTAAAAAACAAAAAAACAATTTAAGTTAACAATGTTTTCTAATTTTTAATGAGAATTTTTTTTACAAAATTAGCAACTTATAAGCCAATTTTATCCTACCAGGTCTGCAGATTGCCCCAATGGGATTTTACTCTGGCTTCGGGCCTGGTAAGGAGGAAATATAAAAATTCTCTTACTTCAAGGGTTCCTAGTTCGCAGTCCACACTCTCCTCACACCCCCCACACCCATTAAATTAATTTTATCTTGGTAAGTAGAAAAAACCATCTGAATTTTCAATAATTCTAATTTCATGCTAGAATCACGCTAGAAAAATGTAGATTTCCCCCTCTGATGAATATTGCATAGTTTTGAATCATATTTTTTGCTTACGCTAATGATCTGGCGTAATTTTCACAGAATCAGAAGACTCATTCGGTGTTTTTATCACTAATTAATGGCACTATAATTATCAATTTGATGATACACATAACTTGAAAATAGCTGCGTCTTCTTCGATGAAAATCTAGCAGTGTAAACATTTCGTTAATTTACGTATTTATAATCACGATAAAATGAAATCCTTCACCTTTATCGACCTTTTTATTGGTTTTCAAGTTCGGCGTTTGCTCAGCGACTGCGTGGTAAAAAACCAGATTTCGGTCGAGTGGAAGCCATCAAAGTAGCTCACTTTCGATTTTTATCCCGCATTTCCGCCAAAGGATCCGAAGATGCACGTGTTGCTCGGTGCACAGTAAAAAGGAGAGAGAAATGGGACACTTGAAACGGTGCGCAGCAGCAAACCAGATGAGGGTGCTGCTCTTTCAGGATCTCACGTGGTAGGAGAGCATTCGGATGCAAGGAGAGTTTTTGCTGAGAGAAGGAGAAAGAATGTATAAGATAAACGTATAGGTTAATATGTGATGTGAGAAAGATGAACATAGTGTTCGAGAAAGACGATTTATGAAAGAATGAAAATTACTTAAATGAAAATGGATAGAAGTATGTCTTGCATTCCACCACCTATAACTAGAGACGATGATGATCGCTTCCTTTCGCATCTCACTCTTCGGCTTTTCTACTTCCTTTCCCATTCTGAAAGGAAATTTCTCATATTGGTTCCTTCTCACATACACCGTTGCCTATGCGCCTTCCGTCTTCCGGTTTTCGGCGCAGAGAAAGGAGAAAAGGCGTGCCTGAAGATGCACTCGTCACCTGTCACGTCCACCAAAATCCGATGATAAACATCTGCGGATGATGGTCTGATTTGCTTTCTTTTTACAGAGATTTTTTAAAATCTTCTAACGAGAGTGGCCGTGCGCCTCTTTAATTTGATTATTTTATTACCTATACTTGAAAAATCCAATCATAAAAGATGGAATTAGATACTCGCAGTCTCACACACTACTTATTTCAGTTGTTGACACCCCAGCAATAGCAATTTCTGAAATTCTTAACAGTACAAATATAGTTGGTATTTCCCAAGCATATACCTAGTAGGTACAGTAAAAATTATTTATTTCGAATTTTTCAAATTTAATTTTATGAAGTACAATTTTCAATATTTTCTGCCTCCAATAGAATAAGATACTCTATTTATGCATTTATCAAGTCGTAATATTATACATATATTTTTATTATGAAAAATCATGTACCAAACCCTAATTTTACTGTTAAAAACTAACTTTTTTTTCTTTTTTTTTTGTTGCTCAAGTTTATTATTCTTTCATAAGATATTGCAGGAAAAATTGATATTTTTTCTCTCAGCGTAGTTCTTTAGGTTGTCAAATTTAAATCCTTAAACAAATTTTGCGTAATCTAGTCTTTTTTCCAAATCTTCAAATATCGAATACTATTTCGAGAACGTTGTTCAACCGATTTTGAAAGATTACCCTCTAATAATCAATACTTAGTAATGTTTTTGTAACATGATCGATGATGTTTTTCGATTGCAGCCTGCAGTTGATTCAGACAAAAAAATGCCCGAAGAAGGGTTCAAAAATGGTAATGGCATTGCCAATGGAATCATTAGGCCGACCAATGGAATAATCAGCAACAGAGAGCTGAAGATAACCGCAGTCGGTGATGGTATGGTGGGTAAAACCTGCTTGCTGATAACGTATACGTCACACTCATTTCCTAAAGATTATGTACCCACTGTGTGAGTAAAGCAACATATTATTAAACTCTTTCAGAAATTTTGTTTGTAAGTTCAAAACTTGAAACAGTTCGGTTGTAGGTAGAAAATGTTGAATATTATAGGCAAAATATAGGCAATTACTTTGAAACGTGTGTTGCTGATTAGCGTTTCAGCAGCCAAAATAATAATTTTTGCAAGTTTTTAGCTCAAAAGTGCGTTCACGATTGACCATCTTTTTTTTTTCGTTCAAGTTTAGCATTTTGCTGAAATTGGATATTATGTTATCCTTGAACATATTTTCTTTGTCCGAACGAAGCCTTCTTCAACTTCATTTCGACTGTCTCAGTTCCTACGATAAATACAAAAAAAAAAAAAAAAAAAAAAGATGAAGACAAAAGCTGTAGATAATTTTATGGAAAATATTTTTTATTTCGAGTAAGTTATTTTTTGTTCATTGAATGTACCGTTTACGAGTTGTGGCCAAAAAACGAAAAATGTCGATACATTTGCCCCCTTTGGAGGGGTTGCGCCAGGGTGATTTTAGGGTACTTTTAGGGGGTGATTCTGGAGTGCCCTTGACGTTTGTGCGCAAAATTTTTTTGCACAGGATTTTTTTGCAATTTAAAACAGCTATCAACATTTGACTAATTAGTCGTTCCTTCCTCTACCGTCCATATAGCTACTGGTGTGCTTCGTAGAAATTTTCTCAACCAGCTCCTGTTGATTTAGTTTTGTCGCTGATTCGAATTGACGATTTTTATTTTTATCTGCCACTGCCATCCATGTTCAACCTCGTTTTTAAACTGTATTTTTTATCTCTTACAGATTTGATAACTACCCGACAATTATTGAAGTTGACGATGTTAAACACAACGTAACATTATGGGATACTGCTGGCCAAGAAGATTACGAAAGACTGAGGCCACTTTCATATCCAAGTGTAAGTTTTATACAGCTGCACGTCAATTTTTTTTTCTTTTTTATCTTATCAAAAGGATTTATTTGGTAGTGTAGTTGAATCACCTTGAAGTCATCAACATTTGTCAGTCGTGTAGCCTTGGAAAAAAATTTTTTGTTTATACGCGTATTCTCGGGATCTTCGCGTACCTGTACCTGAATATGTCAACAGACCTCAACGTTTTCAATTTTATTATCTAAAAATTCGCTCTGTCATTGTGTTTGTGAAAACGTATTTACCAACGGAAGCACTAAGCACTTTTAATGTCAATGTGGGACCAAAATTGTGGTCATAAAGGACGAAATAATCTCCCATTTTGTGATTCGAAAAAGTTGAATATAGGTATGCTTCGTGATAGTGAAAGAATTTGTGAAGAAAACCTTGAAAGCTTAACTTTGGTGGCTCTCAAGGTGTATCCTCGATAGATAGCACTTTTCAATTCCTGTTCATAAAATTCACAAACTTATCGTTTGTCATTTTGGCCGTTGAGTGCTGACTTAGGTTTTATACTACTGCGACCTATAATTTTAGCTCATATCAGGAGTAGATATGGAATATTTAGGCAAGTTAAAAATGACTTGAGATTCAGCTTAGAAGTTAGAAGGCTGCCAGGGAAAAAGTATATTCACGAAAAAAATGTTTAAAGTTTGAAATTTAAATTGTTATCCTTGAATTGATCATTTGCTTCAGTTATCAATTGCGCACGTGTAAGTCGTACATTTGTTTTAAAAGATCGTCAGATATATGCTTTAATGTAAAATTACAAAATTTAATGTTACGTGAGATTGTTTATCTTTGAAAAATTAGATAATATTCAAAATTTAAATTTGTTAGGTTCACGTATTCGGTGTCAGAAATATCAAGTTTTATTTTTCCGTTTATCATTTGATCTCTGGTATATAACTTGAAAAAACATTAGCAGACTTTTTTTAATGTACCTACGTGCTGGGTTTGGAGCTAAAAATTTCTGTGACAAAACAAAAAATTGAAAATTTTCGAAGTTTGGTACAAATAAATCAAAATTTTAGTCATTCTCTTTAGTTTGGTTGTCTTTAGAAGGCTATCTTCAGCTTTGGAGGAATCACTCAACTGTCAATAAGTATGGGTTTTGAATTTTGATTCTGAAAAGTGGATTTGTTTACCATTATTTTTTTTCTGCCAAAAAAAAAAAATAAATAAAAATGAAATATTCAGTCACTATAATATTGAGTGGGTTTGCTCCTAGTTCAGCGAAAAAAAAAAAACAATCTTTTGTAAAAACAAAAAAAGACTGAAAGACTGCTAAAATTAGTTGTACTATTTTTTACATAAATCTGTATTTGTGATGCGTTGCGTGAGACCAATCCTGGTAGTGCAAAAAAAAAAATTTTCTCAGATTGACTATTTAACAATAAAAACAGTGTTTATTGTTACAGTTAGGTAGTCAATGTGAGAAAATTTTTTTTGTTCACCACAAGGGATATTTTCACGCAACGCATCACATTTGAACATTTATTAAAATCAAGAAATTACAAAACCACTAATTTATTACCAAAGACAAATTTATTAATCCGTATAATTATTATAATTCAAATAAGTTGATTTTTTTTTTAAAATGTATTCGTCGGACAACAATGCAGCTTGAAATTTTTGATTGAATAAAATACAATTCCACGTAAAAACTGAGTACATCCAGTGCTTAAAATAGTGTGCTAATACATATTTTTATTTACCTATTGATTTTTTTTTTTTCTTCAATAGATCTAAACCAGAGTAGAATCAGCCTGCCAATTATTCTCCCCCTTCGAGTCAAAAATTGATTGTAAAACAAAAATAGGTAACTTCGAGTAGAATCTAAAAATTAAAAATCACCTATCTACTCTACTAAAACAGGAAGAAAGTATTTCACGATTTAATTGCAGTTACGTGGACTAATTAAAATCATATATTTATCTTCTGAATGAAATACCGATCAAGTATGTAGTCATAAGAAACAATTAGTCTGTTATTAATGAATGGTAAGCAATGTCGTGTCCCTCTTCGGAAGTGAAAAAAATGCTGGTACCTTTTTTTTTTCTTTTTTTTCATTTCAAATAGAGCTCGTTCGGTGTACGTATTTCAGAATAAATATAACGTAAAATTAAAATCTCTTATTAGCTAAGTATAAAGAGTTTAAGGCTACACACTTGTATGGCTATCGAATAGTTATTAGGTATTTCTATCATAAAGCGATTATTTACCGACTTTTTCCTTCTATTTCACCGTTAACTATATATTGCCGTGTATACTGGTGTCCAGTTGTAAATCATTACATAGTGCTGTATAACTTTTACTTTTGCAGACCGACTGTTTCCTGCTTTGTTATTCCATCAATAATAAAAGTTCGTTTGACAACATTTTCCTGAAATGGTATCCGGAATTGAGACATCATTGTCCTAATGTACCAATTATATTAATCGGTAAGAATATGTGTTTACCTACTTTCATTTGCGCACTAGTGATTATTGTGTAGTTATAGCTCTGCAGAAAACCTTGTCCATCAGATTTTTCAGTTCAAGAATATGTTCGAATCCAATCAAATCAAATATTTATTATTTTTTCGCACATATATTAGTATGCATAAGTATTCATACCGCCCACATGCCCACCAGGGGGCGATAAAATAATCTTACACTCCTCCCCAATGTTTTCCACATTTTTAGTCCACTAATTTTAGAAAAAGAATCTCAATGGTCAACTAACTGTATCACGCACGAGGAAATGAAGAAAGGCATTCTGTTCCAAAAACTATAAATTGAAAACGTTCTTGTTACGGGGCAAATGTTGAAAAAAATCAAAATGTTATTTCTAAAAAAAATGAATGATTCTTTCAGTTTTTTTAAATTTTTTAAATTTGTTATTTTTACAGCCACCAAAAGTGATCTAAGAGGAACAGACGAAACTCTTATCTCTGTAAGCGAAGGCAAGCGAATGAAGAAAAGTATCCGCGCTGTTAAATACATGGAATGCTCGGCGCTGAAAAATGAAGGCTTAAACGAAATATTCGCGGAAGCGGTTCGATGCGTTTATCGCAAACAGCCCATCACAAAGAGAATCTGCACATTGTTGTGAACTTGGATGTCGTCATCAGTTTGCAGCAAAATTCTAATGATTACTCTCATGTTTTCTTAAATTTCTAATGCACTTGAGTCAATTTTCTTGCATGCAAGTTTTACAAAAGTTTGGTATGAAACTGAAAAAAATTATAAACTTACAAGAGTTAAGTAATGTGTCAAAACAAATTTTTTTCAACTTCAGATGAGTATTTTATGTAATGTTTTACGTATATTGTGAGATGAAGTCCGTTGATATTTTACAAATTTTGTTATCAAACCTAATTTAAAGAGGTTAATATTTTTCTGTATTCAATATTATGTAGGATATGTTTGATTTTATTCTATTATATGGCGATCATCTAGACATTGTTGTTGTTGCTGCTGAGTATTTGTTATTCTACGACTGTTCCAAGTTTTACAAGATCTAAATTTGTGTGTGTGCAAATTGTCTTCGTTCAAATTTGCCAGACCTGTTTCTTTCCTTTTTTTTTTTTTTAAAGTGCCATGTATAATATTTCATCTTTTGTTTTTAGTTTCTTTTTGCATTTTGTATTATATTGTACAATAATTAAACTATCTAATCGATTTTAAGGTTTTATCATATTTTATTTTTTGTAATTGAAGCAGTTTCGAAAATGAATAGCTCTTTATAATATTTGTTACTATCTCCTTCATAGCCTTGGCTGTCGGGCTTATGCAAATTGCAAACTGCTTAAGTGTGAGTTTATAGTGGAGCGAAGAGAGCATAGCATAGCGTAGTAGAGCAGCGCGTAAAATTCGATGATCAAAATAAATGTTTATAGTGGAGGAGCTAGGAGTAGCGATCCACGCTGAAAAAATGAAAACATAGTTCATTTTTCCTGATAACAATTTAAACTGAATATTGATTTTACACTTTCCTCAATTTTCGATCATCAATATTGTAAAATTCTGAGTGTCATTAACTTTTTTATTGTATTAAAATGGACACGGATAGTGATTCTGATGTTGAATATTTAGCAAGTAGTTCAGTTTTATATTATTTGATGTCCAAACAGCGTTTACCTCGTCGATTTACTGCTCATGATATTAATAAGAATCGAGCAAAAAGGAGTGAATACATAACAACTTTCTGTCATGTTAAAGAACACCCTGACGAGACCAAATTTTTCCAGTATATGCGTATGTCGAAAAATACATGTAAGATTCTTAGAAAATAATGAAGAATCATGCAAACACATCTATCATCTTTCTACTCTTAAAATCAATCAACAGATGAATATAAACTAAATCTGGTATATATATGAGAGAACTCTGCAACTCACTATATCAGTGAGTGCTTCAACACAGACAGAAACTGTGGCTATTTAAGAATGTGTTCACATATTCTTACATCCCCATTTTCGAGAGGATTCTACCGTACCAGGGAAAGCCTTGAGCTGATCGTTTACCAATCTTGGCATTCCGTCTTCCTCAAGCCTTGAGCTGATCGTTTACCAATCTTTGGCATTCCGTCTTCCTCAAGATCATGCCTTGAGCTGATCGTTTACCAATCTTAGCATTCCGTCTTCCTCAAGATCATCCCACTAGCTTGGCATGTGTTGATTGATTTGTAAGATTCTTAGAAAATAATGAAGAATCATGCAAACACATCTATCATCTTTCTACTCTTAAAATCAATCAACAGATGAATATAAACTAAATCTGGTATATATATGAGAGAACTCTGCAACTCACTATATCAGTGAGTGCTTCAACACAGACAGAAACTGTGGCTATTTAAGAATGTGTTCACATATTCTTACATACATTTAATTATATTCTCCAGCATTTACAAAAATATGATACTAGGAGTTATCATAATTGCCATGGTCGCCCTATTTCAATGGAAGAAAAATTGGTGGTTACGATACAGTAAGTGCTTGCTATTGTTAAATTTTTCTACGGATTTATTTTCCAATTGAAATTTATTATGATATTATACCACTTTCTACTCTCTTTCATTTAGATTCCTAGCCAACGGAATGTCATTCAGAAGGTTAGCATTTTCGTTCAAAATGGGTGCTACCACTGTTTCCAAAATTGTTGCAGAGTTGACAAAATTTGTGTGGAACACCTTTCAAGAAGCTTTCATGCCTGTACCCACAACTGCTATGTGGCTTAAAATAGCCGAGGATTTTTATAACCTTTGGAATTTCCCAAATTGTTTGGGTTCTGTAGATGGAAAACACATCCGAATAAGGAATCCACCTCACGAAGGAACAATGTATTATAACTATAAGCACTTTTTTTCGATAGTTCTCCAGGGTTTGGTTGATGCAAATTATAAATTTATTTGTGTGGATGTGGGCAGTTATGGCAAACAGTCTGATGGTGGCATATTTCGAGAATCTGCTTTAGGTAAAGCTCTAATATCAGGAAAAATGAGGATTCCGCATCCAAGTCATGTTCGTAAAGGGAACTTTAAATTACCTTATGTCATTATAGGTGATGAAGCATATCCCTTACATGTTAACCTTCTTAAGCCATATGCTAGACATTCATTAACTCCCGCTGAGTACAATTATAATAAGAGACTTTCAAGAGCGAGGAGGACAGTAGAACATGCTTTTGGTATTATTGCATCCAAATGGCGAATTCTCAATAAAAGTATAGAAACAAACATAGATGTAGCTGTTGACATTGTGAAGTGTATTTGTGTACTTCATAACATTATTATCAGTAAGGAGGGAGTAGAACATAATTTGACCACAGTTGAACCAGGAAAGAAAAGGAGAAGTCATAAATGTGGTGGCAGACCTTCAGATGCAGCTAAAAGGGTACGAGATGACTTTACTAGATACTTTGCTTGCAACCCAATTAAAATAAATAATAATGATGCGGATATTAGCGATAACGTCGAAAGTAGTAGTGGTTGTGACAGTCCTGATAGCATGTAAAAGATTTTTTTCTTATTTATTTATTTATTTATTTATTCATTTATTCGATTGTAATTTTTTTCATGCCACAATTTGAAATTATGTTGCTTTTAACAACATCTCAAATTAAGTACTGCATAAAATATTTATCATACAGTAAATTGTTTTTTTTTCTACATTTTGTAACTGAGAGTTATTTGGCCCAGAGTAAAGTCAAAAGTACAATCTTCATCAGATTTTACAACTGCTAAGCAGATTGTTAAATTCACGTAACAAATCGATGGTTTTTCGGCAAAAGGGCCAATCTGCTGTAGAAAAGAATAGGAGATTGGCCCTTTTGCCGCAGAGCCATCGAAATCTTTCATATCACTTTTATATACCTTGGCGGTAGTAAAATCTGATAGATTATTGTTTTGAGTTTAGTACAGAAATGGTTTTCTATAGAAATTTTGGGGCTGGGTAATACGAACACTGGTAATTTATTCAACAGGCCGTAGTGACAGAATTTCCATGGAATTACTTTGTTATAAACGAAGGTTTTATTGGCTGAGGAGCCTTTCAAGTTTTTGCAAGTAATAGGTATACGATTTTTTAGAGATTTTCATCTGGCAACACTGCTTGTCAGTATTGTGAAGCATATTATCACTTCACAGGTGGTGGGTCTGTGGGTACGTGTTGTCTTGTCGTGAACATGTCAAAACGAAAGTTCGGTGTTATATTCTTTGAATAATAAATAGAAATTCAACACATCGTCTAATTAACAGAACTATTCATTAGTAGTTTTTTTATATCATTTATCAAGCATTATAAATCGTTACTGTATCATTGTTTTTTACTCTGAGTCGACAGGTACCCGTACAGTATCATTGAACATTTATAAATTAAATGATGTTACAATTCGTTTCTTACCACCAAAATCACGTGCATTTGTAACTGCTGTAATCTATACATACGTTTTACCTTTCGTACTCGATGGATCCGTCCACACAGAACCAGTATATTATTGCTATAGATATTGGAACTACAAAACTGAAGTGTTATTTATACTCAAAGGATATGAAAGTAGTTCATCGAACTGATAAAAAGGTTTGCCTTCAGATACCTTGTAATTATTTAATTAAATCTCTTTTAGAGTCTCTTGACTCACTCGACTGATGTTCGTAGCTTAACGTGATACATTCATGTGATGGTGCTGTTGAAATCATTCCTGATGATTTGTGTAGTTCTGTCATCAGTAATGTTGAAAAATTGATGTCTGGTAATGGTATTGAATTTCTTTTGCATAAAAATAAAGTCCTAGCTTATTGAATATTACTTAAAGAATGTATTTGAACGTTTCAGAAGCGAAAATCAGTTCATCAGAAGTAGCTTGCCTCGCCATCTCCTCTCAGCGAGCTACGTTTACATTATGGGATCGTCCTACCAATCATCACCTTCTCAATCTGATAACATGGAAAGACCAAAGAGCTGCCGAAGAAAGTTCGAAATGGAATAATTCTTGTGTATTTAAGGTAGGAATGACTGAAATTATATATTCATACCTTTGAGAAAGAAAAATGAAGCAAGAATGCTACATATATATTTCCAAAAACTGCGAAGAAACTATGGATTAGTATCTACATTTATGAATTATCCTGACCTCATAAATTTTGGTAACCAAGTTTGAAATCCTTGTTTGTGAAATACTCAATTTCAATCGAAGTAAGAGTTTATTTTTTGAAGTTTTGAAAATTCTTAATTACAAATTTTAGAACCAATTTAGCTATTCAAGTTCTGCAAACTTCGATAAAAATCCTACAGGTTAATTTGATTTTCAGCTGTTTTACAGCACGAAAAGTAAATCAGTTTCTTCATTTCTTCTATAAATGACTAATGGTGATTGATTACGAGCTATTTTTCAGTCAAGATACTTGAGAAATTTGTTAAGGCAACATTCTTACTGAAACCATTTTCTAATGCAAAGTGTTCCTTAGTTCTTTGCTCATCATGTAAATACTCGTAAAATCAGAGGTATTTTTATTTTCAATATTCTTCCCGCACAAAATTTCATTATTTTTGTATGTACATCGTCCACCTGAATAATTATGTTTCTCTATAATCAGAATGGTTTTATTTGTAGGTGCTGAGATTCATTTTTCACTGTATTTATTTGATCTCTGGTAGTCAACGGTTCCTCGTGGGTAGCAAGCTGAAATTCTCCTCTGCACACGTAACTATAATTATATCATACTCTATTCTGTCCAAACATTTACTTTCATCCTCCATATTTTGTTTTTGAAGAGAGAGAAAAATATTTTGTGATTTTTGAAGATTTTAGAGGCTATAGTTTCTGTAAGAAAATCTTCAAAATAAGTTTAAGTGTCCTATTTTGTGCTAAGGAAAAGTATGAAAGAAGGCACAATTATTTTTTTTATTCTGTATTTTAGACTTATTGATGTTATTTATATTTCTTTTCGTAAGCTGATTTTGTCTAGCTGCTCACCTTCAAATTGAGCTGGACAGCTTTCGAATTTGAAACGAAAAGGTACTTTCTCTGCATATTTTGTGAGAATATACCGAGTAATTGGAAATATTTTAACTTTGACTTCAACCAACAGGGGCTTACAAATTATTGGCGTTCGAGTTATCGAGGCTTAAATGTACATTGAATTATCTTGCATTTTCTCCAGGTCACTATGAGGTTATTATGGGCATTACGAAATAACAGAGAATTGAAAACAGCTATTAAAAATGGCACTGCTATGTTTGGAACGTTGGATACTTGGCTTATATATCGTTTAACAAAAGGAAAATCATATTGTACCGATTACTCTTGTGCCAGTGCCACAGGAATGTACGATCCTTTTACGCTTTCGTGGACTTTTTTACTAAAATTATTTGGAATACCTTGTTGGATTTTTCCTGCAGTTGTCGATAGCGCTGGAACACATTTTGGTAACGTGTCCGCCGATATTTGGGGATCAGAAATTCCGATTATGAGCAGCGTTGGTAACTTTTTTATTCTTAATGTTATTGGGTCTAATTGAGTAAAGATGAAATTTCATTTTTTAGATGGCTGACCAGTCTGCGTCTGCATTCAGTCTAGGTTGTGTTAATCGTGGTGATGTAAAACTCACTTTGGGTACCGGTGGATTCATGAGTAATACTGTTGGTCGCGAAATTTTGTCTTACAAGAATGGTAATTGCGGATTGAGCTGTGGGCATTTCTTAGATAGATGATGCTTTTATTATAATTAAATTAGAAGAATAGCTTTCTTGATTCGAGTCGAGTTAATTGAGGAAGTATTTTAAGTTAGAAGACTACTAATGTTTCTTATTGTAAATATTTATGGAATTGTAAGTCTAGCTAATGTAACCGAGGGTCATCATCAGTTTCGTATCAATTGGAGGGGTAAGTTGAAGAATTTGTTAAGTCTGATTTTGCTATATTGAGCTTCTTTTAGTATCAGACTGTCAAGTTGAATTTCAACACCTTGAATAATGAATATAGAACCTTCTCATTTTAGTATAATTTTTTTCATTCAGTCAAAATTTGCTCAATCCGATTTCTGTTAAAGTTTTTTTTCCTCAACAGATACTATTTGTCCTTTGATTTATTGGAAATACCGAGAAATTCAAACGTGTGTACTTGAAGGTGCATTTTATAATTGTGGAACTGTGGTCGACTGGGCTCATCGTGCGGGTATTGTCCGGTTCAGCGTATGTGTTTTACCCACATTTTCCATTACGTTCATATTTTGGTTTTCTCTGCAGGATATTTCGATAAATTGGAAGAGCTTTCAGAATTAACGGAGTCTGTTTTTGATTCCGATGGTGTTTACCTCAAAAGTGGATTTTTGAATTCAAGCTTGAATGTAAGAAAATACCTCCTGAAGCGCCAAATTTTGGAGAATTGAATTATTTATATTTTATAAATTGTTAGATGCATCAGAGTGATAATTTGCTGGTTGAAGCATTTGATGGTGCTACGGTGACAACGAAAAAGGTGTATCTTATCCGAGCAATTCTAGAAAATATCGTTTTCCAAGCATATCATCTACATCTATTGTTCAGAAATGAAGTATATTTCGATAAACGGTCTCCTATAAGGTATTTTCTAAAAAATAATTGAAATTATTTTGTAAGATTAGTGCGTTCTGTGTGACCTAGACTACCTATTTAATATTTCAAGAGCTTAAATTTTGCTCTTGAAAAAAAATGTAGTGAGAACATACCAGCGGACTATTTTACATTACGACATCTATCGTAATTATATTTTTAACAAATTTTCAAGATTGAAATTTTCTTGGACTTGGACATGTCATGATCTTTCAGCTATTTAGAAAGGAAGGCGCACCATAAAGTTGTTTCTTTTTCCCCAAAAAATAATTAATCATTTTAAAACTATTTTTGATGACCGAACAAATGAATTGTCGAGTCACACTGGATAAAAATTTTAATTTATTGAATTGATTTTTTGGCCATAGAGTTTGTGGTGGTGTCTCAAATAATGACTTTGTGTGCCAATCAATCGCAGATATTTGCCAAGTTATCGTAAGTCGTCCACCTTGTGTTGAAGCAAGTATCAGAGGAGTAGCTCTTCTCGCCGGAAATACAGCTGGTATTTGGAAAAATTTTTAATTCTTGCTTTAATATCCCATCTTTATGGATCAGTGGTGACGAAAGATAATGTAATTCATAATTTTCAGGAATATTCCATTTGAATGATTTCGATGACTGTGAAGATAGAATTTTCCACCCTAATGACCAAAATGGACGAATACTTCGTTCTAAGTATTCTACATGGGTCAAATATCGTTAGCAACATCTTGGTATTTATTTTATAGACGATTTTTTGCTGTAACTATGAGTTAACGTTATAAGTGTGTATTTGGTGCCCACTATTTACGTAAAAATTACCATAGCTATAAGAAATGAAACCAGGGCCGTTGCTGAGGGGGTTCTGTGTAATGTTCAATTGCGAGCCCTTCCTTTGACCAAACCAACCAGAGTCCCTCTTTGGGCGAGGAAAATAAAAGGTATTGTGAAGTGAGGAAGGGGCCGCAGCCCGCGTTAGGACATCTAGCGGATATCCAAACTGGCCGACTTTAAATGTAGCCGACGTACAAGGTAGCCGAAAAAGTTGGATTTTTGTCAGTACTGTCAACTGCTCATTTATTTTGGTTACGAAATGCTTTCATGATTTTCCCTCAAAGGCGGAGAAATAATATACGAGCCATAGTACGAGGTCAAATTCTATTGCAAAGAGCAAAAAAGGTAGATGAAAAATTATGTGGCCGAAATTCAACATGGACGACGAACGAGCAGCTGTCTACAGATTTAAAATTCTCCTACCAATCAAAGCAGAATTATTGGTGCGGTGGGGAGAGGGTTTGAAATGTCAATGGTTGGAGTGTGGTTGGATGTTCAGATAGGGGTGATGGTTTTGGGGGTTTTGAAACAAATAACTAAAAATTAAAGTATCAAATTTGCTTGAATTGAAATATCAAATTCGCTGAAGTTTTCTGCCGTAAACTCAGTACAATAATAATATGCAACTTCTTTGACTTTATATTTTTGTCTACCCACCTCCATTATCGGTTACATTATAATGTCGGCTACATTGTATTTCGACCAATATGTCAATTTTCTAGTGACAAGATCAAATTACTCGCAGCTAAAAATTGTGGAAAAATTAGCAACAGGCCATCTAATATACATGTACGTATATTATAAATACAATAGAATTGATGCCGTCATCATTGGGACATCCAGCATAAAGCGCACAAAATTTTGGGTTGACCACCAGTCATAAGACATGTATCCATGTCAAATAAAATATTTATAATTTTTGGCAAATGAGACTAGATTCTCGCAGACCGTACATATTATAATGATTATATCCATCAAAGAGTACAACAACGCAAGTCACGCAACTCTCAGATCACCATCGAATCCCACGCGTTCAATATTACAATAAAGTATTATTATTTCGAAAGAAAATAATCAAAAATGTATCCTCTTTCGTTGTAAGTAGTAGTTGCGAAAGGATAGGGAGGGCCCTCCCCAGAATGCGCAACCCTCGCCATCCAGCCGCACCTTGACGCAGTCAGTGGGGCGAATATCGGTGACTGAGCAAACGCCGCTTTCAGCATTGTCACCACTCCACCCGCAACCCTCGACAAACCCCCACAGAACGCCTACACACCGAGTGTGGCCACCACCGATGCACTATGGTAGAACAAACTACGCCAAGAATGTCAGAGAGACACAGCCATGAAAAGGTCGACATCGAGCCGTGATGCTCGCCCACTGCAGATCCGTTTAACTCGCCGACCACTCACTCGCGACTGATGATGCGGGCAGTGATGCACGTGAGTGCGCGCCCCCTTCCACAAACAACTCACGGCCTGGGCACGAATAGGCCTCGTACGCATGAGCATGGCCGCGGCCAGCCTACCGCGCCACAGACGCACTCCACAAGAAGAGAATAGGTTACCTTTAGCTCGGTTCACAGGCAGACGCCACTCTACCCAACCATCAAACCAAGGTCTATTTACTCTACAGGTTAGCTCGATCCGAACGCGACCCTCAACACATTTACGTCACCGCAGTACTTTTTTTCACGCGTCCCACTTAAAATACACACGTATTATTTTAAAATTAGTTTTTTTGTAGAAAAAAAGGGAGATGGAAAAAAATTTCTAATGAAGACCCCCCCCCTTATTTTTTCACGCAGATTTCGAATATGTAATTACTTTTTTTTGTCAAAATTTTCAAAAATTTACACGTACTTAAATGGAAAAAGTACTGCGGTGACGTCAAATTCCAGTTTGCGCCTGGCGATCGAGCTAACCTGTAGAGAGTAAATAGACCTTGCCATCAAACGAGGAAAAAGAACCAGTTCATTACTGAACGAATGACTGTTTTCACCCTCGAATTACCAGGGTTGATTGGAATTTTCGAATTTAGCCGTTTGAAGAATTCGTACTGAACGGATTAGGTCGCTCGAATAACTCAAAAGAAATAATTAGATAATCTTTGAAAATTCAAAATTGAAACGATACGTTGAATCGTGGCCGTCAAATATGTGAAATAAAATTTTAAAAATCAACACAAAAACCAAAAACGATTGTACTTTCCATTTTACTTGGACTACGATAGCTAGTTTATATAATGCGCGGGAAATAGATCAAATTCAAATTCTCATAAATGTAAAATTATAACGCGGCGTAAAAGCCATCTTACGTATGAAACACCCCTCAAAAATTACAGATTTATAATGGCATAATTACAGGGGGGGAAAAAATACCGACTTCTAGGAATTTCTTCAGCGTAGTTAAGTGAGAGAACGTCTCACAAATACGCATGAAATAAAAATTAGCTGATCGGATAACTGGAAGATATCGTAGAATAATTTTTTGATTTTCAGAAAATCCTTGATCCCTTTGCCACAAGTTCAAAAAGAAGGAAATTTTTTCTATAGCCATTTCTAATAATCCGATCGAATTGATTTTATCCATGCGCATTTTGTGTCACGGTCTCTCACTTACTTCACTGAAAAAATCTCTCAAAGTCGGAAATTTTTTGTTTCATATATGCCATCATTACGTATGAAAATTTCCAACTTTACCCACATCTGAAAAATGTTAACACACTTATCATTTCAGATAAATGAAATACATCGTTAGGTACTTGGATGAGGACATAGTTTATGAGCAGGATTTCATTGGTATTGGTATCGGGCAGTTACGGTGGTTCCCTGAAAAACTGTGTTTTATAAGTTTTAAAAAACAATCCTTAAATTATGAGAATGATTTTCACTTTTTGTTGAAAATGTTGCACAATTAATGAGAATCAATCTGATGATGCGGTTTTATCTATATCCAAAAATACCCATATGATCCGGGGTGTTGGTGGAGCAGAAAGATGTGAACTTTGAAATTCAAAGAAATATGTTAAAAGCCCCAGATGATTGACGAACACTTCAAAGCCAGAAGGTGCTATAGTCGATTTCAAAAAAATTTACACGGGAGGCGAGCAAAAAAAAGGTCAATTCTTTTGCTATCTTGGTTGAGTTCATTGACTGCGGAGCAGATTCGAGTTGATTAAAGCAATTATACTGTTATACTACCAAAAGGATTATGATTGTAGAAAAATTAATTTTCTCGTATCTAGTAAATATGAACTTTACCCGTAAATAAAACTTTTTGAAATGTACGTAGCACTTTTTGGCATTAAAAATACATACGTCCTAAGGCTTCCTCAGGGTTTCTTGAATGATTTTTTCATCGAATACCTAACGTGGCTCTGAAAGACATACACATTTAATCGAAACTCGAGTCGATTCAACGTAATTGAAATGTTGCAGTCTGCTAACGTTTGCAAGAGATTCACGAATACGATTTTTGATAGGTACATCATAGAATTTGAAAAATAATAACGTAATAAAATTTTTGATTAAACGAAGGAAAACGAGGCGACATTGGTGTCAACTCTATCAATTAATTTGTCATTATTTAGATCGCAACAATAAAAAAAATGACGTCGCATCCTTCAAATACAAGGATGTCGACTTATCGCATCGGTAGTTGGAATGAAAGAAACAACACATCTTTCTTTCCTCATGTTCCGACGAAAAATCCATACTCGTATTCGTATACGAACCTTCGAAAAGCCCTTTTCAGTTTTCTCAAAAATCAACGTACAAATTGACTCGAAAAACTGGAATGGCATAAGCTGGGCAGACCTCATCGATTTAATTATCGGTGAAAAAAATATTCTCTTTCCTGTTTGGCCTGTTTGAGCGGTAGATGATCGATCAAAGGCATTTGCGCTAAACTCCAAAGTGCCAGACGCACGACACCGTTCAGCCGGTTTCCGCGTCCGCCGAAAACCCCAGTGCACCCGCTCCCTTCCTGCGGGGAAAGCTCGAGTACAACCGGAGAATCCGAACGATCCACAAAAGGCCCGACTAGACGAAATACCGGGGGGCACAGGCGACAACGTCCCCGCTACGTACGTATACCAGCACCCACCAACGCAATTGACGACCATACTTCCGCCCGCCCTTTGCTAGCCGAGCTCCGCGGTAGCCCGGGGGAAGGACGCAACAAATTTCCAGACAGGTCGGGCGCTTACCGGCGAGAATAAGGTCACCGTTGCTCGGTTTACAAGCAGACGCTACGCTGCCCGACCCGCAAGAAGAATTACTATAATGGTATACAATTTGCGTTCAACGCGCATTGCTGATTGAATTACTTGACGTTCACACCACCATAGATATTCGTCCTTCATTCATTTTAAATCGACGTTTCGATAGAAAACAAGCAAGTTGAAAAAGTTGCAAGAGGTTTCGCAAACGGCAAAGGAAAAGATAAAATGATAAGAGAAAGAAAATAATAAAAAAAAAATTTTTAAATAATAATAATAAATCAAACGAATGAAATTAAAAAAAAAAAAATAAACGAAGCAAAATAAAACGAGGAAAAAGCCCAGACATCAGAAAATCAGAGAAAAAGTGTCAAAATAATGAAATATTCGAGAAAAAAAATCTAGATACTTATCTGCAAAAGAGAGCAAAAATACCTAACATAGGAAATTGACAAAATGACAAAAACAACGAAAATACGAGTACCTAAAAAATCGATATAAAGGGCCAAGATGCCAAAATGTGTAACAAAAAGGGATAAGTAAAGTAATCTAAAAACAAATAATAATTAATAGCTTTTTTTTTCAACTCCGAAGAGTATAAAAAACAATATCAATGATTATTAAATAATTCACGTGTACGTGTCATATTGTTAAATTAAAAATTAAAAAAAAATAATAACCAGAGTTCGGAAGCTAGCCGAAAGCCGAAAGCTAAAAGCCGAAAGCCATTGATTTTTGAAGAAAAAACCGGTAAGCTGAAAGCCGAAAGCTTTATCAAAAAAGCCAAAAGCTGAAAGCAAAAGCCG
Source organism: Parthenolecanium corni (assembly GCA_038050395.1). Lineage (NCBI taxonomy): Eukaryota > Metazoa > Arthropoda > Insecta > Hemiptera > Coccidae > Parthenolecanium > Parthenolecanium corni. The sequence goes on along the minus strand of JBBCAQ010000014.1, from coordinate 2,448,213 downwards.
TATTTTTATGGCTTTTAAAAGCCGTATTTTTATGGCTTTTATACGGCTTTTTAGGTTTTTACAAAAAAATAATCACAAATCAGCAAATCAGTGAAATGAAATCACAAAAGTAAAGTGTAAAGTGCAGAGTTTGGAAGCTAGCCAAAAGCCGAAAGCTAAAAGCCAAAAGCCATCGATTTTTTAAGGAAAAACTGGTAAGCCGAAAGCCGAAAGTTTTATCATAAAAGCCGAAAGCTGAAAGCATAAGTTTTATTTTCCAGGTCAGAAGCTAAAAGCCGAAAGCTAAAGCCATATCTTACGGCTTCCGAACTCTGATAATAACGTAGAGAATTGTAAATAATCAGTAAATACCACTAAAAATATCGACTCAATTGAATTATTTACGTGTAGAGAATTATTATTCCAGGGATGGAAAACGTTACGTTATAACGTTATGGTAGCGGTACCGAAACCATTTTTTATAACGTTACTGTAATGGTACCACCCTTGACAATAACATAACATAAAACGGAAAAATGGTACGTATCTATAAAATAACGTTACAAACTTTGATTCACATTTTAAACTTTCAAGTTTCAACTTTCCAACTTTTGTACTTGAAAATGTTATTTTGTGTTAAAAAAAAAAAAAAAAAAAAAGACAAAAACGATATCCATAACGATAACGAAATGATGTTATAACGTTATATATTGATAACGGTACCGAATCAATGGGTACATTATAACGGTACCGTAACGAAACAGATTTGATCATTTCCATCCCTGTATTATTCACAGAGAATAATTACTTACATTACATACACCATTATTTACATCTACGTGTAGAGAATTCATATACGAGGGGCGGTCAAAAAGTAAGTTTCCCTATGCCTTCAAGCCCCCCCAACGCAATGACAGTGACTTGCACCGCCAACATGGTGAAGAGGGGGTGTGAAGGGAAGCACATGCCAAGTTTCAAGCCTATCAGTCTCAATTTCATTGTGTGGCATTGAAAAAAGGATGAAATTGAGGCTCAGTAAGGCCGCCAAATATGAAAATCCCTTTAAAATGTTAGTGGTGCAGGGCAGTTTAGATGCGTCCCTTACGTTCGCAGGCATAATTAACTTCACTTTTCTACTGCCTCTCGTATCATAAATTATATTTCAAATAAAAAAAAATTGTTTTTCCAACAACTGCAATTGTGTGCGTGTATGCATCCAATGTCAATCTGAGCAGTATTTTTTTGACGTCTCCTCACCCCCCCTTGAAACATTTACACACACTTCCACACGCTCATTACGTTGGGCCATGTTGCTGCTGTATCACTGCTGACGGTGGTTATCCATCCGCCTCCCCCTTTCCCTGTTATATGTGAATAAAGATCCCCGTGCGCACTTCCCTTTTGGCGGCCTTTCCATAAAATAAAATTACGTTTTTCAATTGCTATGCAGCCCAAATGTAACCGATTGACTTGAAACTTGGCATGTGCTTCCCTTCACACCCCCTCTTCGCCACGTTGGCGGTGCAAGTCACTTTCATTGTGTTGGGGGGGCTTGAAGGTTTAGGGAAACTTACTTTTTGACCGCCCCTCGTACGTGTAAATGGCCAACCCTGATTACAATTATAGTCCGTTCACGATGAGAATAGAAATATGCAACCCGCAACAATTTTATTTATGGACGATTTGGTATGTCAAGGGGAAAGGTAAGGGGAGAATAGTCACACTGAAAACGTTTTGCGTTTGTTTTGCATAATGAAATTCGAATACGCAGAACCAATCAAATTGGATAGTGATAAGATTATGAGCTTCGTTACCATGGAGGCACTTTTTGCGCCGGGGAAATCATTTCTATTCTTTTATCGTGAACGGACTATAGCGACGAAAATTGATAAGAATGAGCTATTTGGCCTCGGTCTAACTGAGTCACACGAAGAATTTATTTCACAAATTGCTAAATACCAGAGCCGCAGCGCTCGTACGGGCAAACCGAGCATTACCCTACCAGAAGAAAATTTTGCCATGAAAAACAAAAAAAAAACAGAAAACACGGAAGAAGATTATTTTTAGCTTCTTCAAATAAAAATAGAAGTACCTAGTTTCACAAAAAATTAAGTATTATTTGCGACCGCCGCTCGCTTCCCCGCCCCTCGCTCCATCTTTTTGCAGAAAATTTTTGACTTACCAAAAATTTCGATTGCCTTACCTCACAAAGGTTCTGCGCTACGGCCCTGTTAGATACATAATCTTTCCAGAATTTTGAACAACTCAGAAAAAATGCTGCAGCTTCAATTTCAAAAATTTAGGAGCAATATTTACCAACTTTCAATCGTACTTTACATTGATATTTCAACAAAACGGGTATAGGTATTTGAATTTTCCGAAATGATTCAATATCTATTATTTTTACAAAATTTGAACAGTAAATTTCCACTTATTATTTGTACAAAATTTGAATAGCAAACTTCCAGCTCAAGTGTGCATAGTATAAGACGTAAAATATCCATAATTTTCGAAGAAGCTTATGCAGAGTGAAATAAATTGGACAATTCAAATAGCTTTGGGTACTATGGAAATGTTCCGAGACCTTCAATACTTCACACATTCTATCAATCGAAACAGTACCTCTTCCATAACCTTGAGAAAATTGCTTTCGAAAAAAAAAAAGGAAAAAAAGGGAAAAAAAATAATAATTATACTCATATTGTTACAACCTAGCGGGCTCAAATTATCTTTCGGAGGGAAAAAAAATGAAAAAAAAAACTGTAAGTTCAGTAAGCTTAAAATTTGCGGATGACTGCTTTCGCCCAAAGTAGGTACTCCAGAATTCAGAATGTCACTCGACTGGACTCATTATAGACTCAACTGACCTTCAATGTCGAATAAAAAAAAGCAGGACTTGATGAATTAAAAATGTATAAGTTTTCCATTCGGTTCGGCGATACGTAAAAGAAAAGGTTAAAATTTCGAATGATAATTTTCTTCGTTATTGCTGTCATTTTATCAATTGGGATTTTTTAAATATTCGTCTGCAAGGGAAATTTGACATATTCGTTGGAGTAAGTATGTTTTACTTATTTACCCAAGATAACCAAGTAATAATTATAATTCTTTTTAGCAAAAATTCATCATTATTCTCTGTTCAAAATAAGAAATGCCATCCTCAACCTGCAATAGGTACTTGTTCGCATTAGTTGTAGCGGCGTGAAAAGTGAGAAGGTATGGGTGCGCAGTAGATAATACGCAGGTTTCGCCAGGTATTTCTCATTTTGAATGAATCTATTCCAATTTTTATCAAACGAAATACATATTGCCAGTGATTAGAAACAGAAGAGGTACTTTTAAAAAAGGCTACCAGCAGCTGGCTTGCCTGTGTCTTGTGTCTCAATCATGTAACTATTTAGATTTTATTATTGAGACTCGCACGCTACCAGTACTGGTGATCCTGGGCCAGTACTGGGCGAAATATGCCAGAAAACTGTTCGAACGCTTTTCTAGTAAACAATTTATCTGTATGAGTACAAGCAGGAAGGTTACGTGAAACAGTTCCTGGTCATAATTCGCCACGACTCCAGGAGCTTAGAGGTCCTGGTATCAACGGACCAGGAAAAATTGAAATACCTCAAATTCGTTTATCTTGAAAATTTTAATCATTTATTAGTGCGGGTATTTAGACTATTTTCAAAGTTTTATGAATAAAATTAAAGAGTTGACTGAATTTTGTGAATTTAACAATCAAATTAATATGAAAGAAAGTATTTTGTATTTATGGGAAATATTGAAGACGTTACTTGTTTAATTCCAAGTATATTCTAGAAAAGAACAAGTATAAGTAAGATATTGTCTTCAAATAAATATTTGAAAAAAATTTTGGTTGGTTAATTTGGTAGAAAGTGTTGAATATGCCAGAAGATTGTTCGAACGATTTCATTTTTCTGGGCCAATACTGGGCCATCAACAGACCAGGAAACCTGTACTTACAGTTGCCTGGTAGCGTGCGAACGAAACTCATGTAGGATCTATTTTGTTATTGTACATCCATACGAAAAATGGGCTTTCTCGATCAACATTTTGGTACAGTTTGATTTCTCTTGGTGATAAGCCATTACTAGATGTTATAAAAGTTTTTAAAAGGGGCATGGAATCTGGTGGAAACATTTTAGGGGGATGAGTTTCATCAAGCCACAATTCACAATTTTTTTTTTTTCCATATTTCTTAATATTTGATCTTTCTTTGAAAAAATAGCAAGACGCCAAGACACTAACTTGATCAATAGCGGAATAAAATCACCGAATCAGGTATTTAAAAACCAAGATCAATGGATTTTCTTAGACATTTTTTTGGTCTGCAGGGGTGATCTACCCACAGGTAGGCCACTGATGCAGTCTGCTTAACATGCCAGACTAGTGAGGAATTATGTAGTTCATATTCGTGGCTAATACCTAATCGTCGTCTTTTTTATTACATGGTAGGATTTTCATTTTGGCTCAATCTTTGGTACAACTGGAGTGGCTTGGTAGTTGGTAGGGTATTTCGAGTTTCGTTCAGTTATTACTAGGAATGTTTTGTTTTTTTCAGATTGAATTTACAAGTTGAAAAATATTTCATCTCGACTGGGAATTGAAGCTTGCGCTTTTCAATCCACTTGGGCTCTGAGATTCGTATATAACTGTTATTCAAATATGAACCTCTTCCACTTTCACGCAAACAGCTCGATCACTACTGAGATGAGAAGGTATATGGAGCTTTTGAAAAACCTGACTTTTCCAAAACCAACAATTTTCAGTTGCATGAGAATATTACAACATATGGGCAGGCCATATGGAATTAGCTATTATCAGACAAGATTCGGGTTTAATTTAGACACGTTGTTCTTCACAGTGTCAGTGATCTGGCAGAGTGTATGTTTTTTAAGAATACCAAACTTATGTATCTCAAAGTGTAACAAAGAAATCATCGACAAGAGATACGTCATGTTAATATTTGGCATACGATTAATGCAACTGGGTCTGATAACTTGTATAATCAAATTTCGTTTTTCCAATGAGCAAGTACTCCAGATGCTACAACTTAGCTATCGGTTCAGTGAGAAGAATGTTGCTGGTATCATCTCATTTAGATATCATCGACGAAATGTCGTCATCATTACACTATTGCTATTATGCGTTCTATCTAAGATCATTCAGTGGAAGGAAAAAATCGAGGGGATGGTAGAGGACGCAAATATGTCAAACCTCGACGTGGATTCTTGTTCCTTCGTAAATACGTGGCCGCTCATGATACTCACTTGGCAGTTTTTTGTTTGGATGCAACTTTTCAGCCGTGCTTTGGAAGCATCTTTTGACGAGCTCCGATATGATATAATCAGCGCACAAGATTGGCCTCCTCTAAATGAGGTGAAAATCATCGAATCTATTGCACGAGTAAAAGTCGTTTTGCAACTCAAAAAGAAAATACTTTGCGTTTTTAGTTTGACTGTCGTTTACAGTCAGTTGAGTACTTGCATATGGGTAATACTAAACACGTATTGGTACACCTATCCAAAAGTCCTGTTGAATCTAGTTCTTTTTAGCTTGAAGTTCACACTAAATGTAGTGATATCCTTTACACCACATTGGATCGGACAAGAAATTTCATTAGAAGTGAGTTATCCACAATATAAGCAATAGAAAATATACCTGTTAAAATTATAGGAAATGCAAGTCTTAAACAAGGGTCCAAAACTGATTTGTCCCCGCAGTAGAACGACTAATTCCTCTTACGTATATTATCGTATTATGTTGTAATCCCCAAAAATTTGAAAAGGTTCATTCAAATGAGATAAAAAACAATATACAACTCACCAAGCTAAGATACAATGGGGGGGGGGTGGAGGAAACTATAAGTATATACTATTGGGTATGACCCTCTCAAAAAGCTGGGGGGTTTTTTGTCGAGGGCTAATTTTTTTTTCACATTGTTTTCTGACTCCAATGGCTTGACTAAAGTAGAAGGAAAAATGCCGATATTCCCCTTTCATTTTTTGCACTTTTTTCGAGTCTCAAAAAAAAATTTATAAAAATCCTCCAAAAAAACTTGGAAAAAAAAAAGGCTGGTCCGGGCATAGGAAATTTATGTTCAAGAGTATCATATCCAAATTTAAACCAATTCGGTGCTATACTAAACGAAAAAAATTGTAAATTGCGAAGCATACTCGAAAAAAAAGCGAAGATAGACTGCACTCTTCGAATAAGAAATTCTGGTCACTATGCTGGAATCTTTTAAAAATCAGCACTTTAATTAACATTCCTGTCATTCTTTTTCAGGCTTCAGAAATGATACAAAACATCATCAATCTACTAGTCACAAAAAAACCTATACTAATTTATAAAAAGGTATATGTATGCACCAAATATAAAAACAGTAGGTAGAAAAGTAATGTCTTCGTCAAAAGGTACCCGACCATTTACGAAGTCTAAAAGACTTGGTAACCCGTTGCGTTGCTGAGTAGTATTTTCCTCAAACTCCACATAAGTGCACTACAAAATTAACAATTAATAATTCTCTTTTCCCCAAAAAGATAGCTACTCTCAGTGGCGGATCCAGAGCTCCATTTTGGGGAGGGGAAAATCCAAATTTTTTCAAAGCATGGTAAATGCTAAAATGGTGAGATTGTGTTTTTTTCAACATAAAGGGGGGAGGGGTTCAAGAAAATTGATTTTTTTGTGGATTATCGGTCCATTTTTTTTGGATTGGGGGGATTTCCCTGTTTTACTCCCCCCCCCTGTTGATCCGCCACTGGCTATTCTAGCACTGTTACTAACACAATCTACAACAATCATAAGTTTAAAAGAAGTTATTTCAGTTTTTATTTAGTAAAAAAATACAATAATTATGGAAATGCATTTTTGTTACTCAATAGAGCAATCTGAAGTTGACGATACACTACATTTCATCCAGTGGAAAATGACTAAAATTGTTATCTGCAGTTCCAATATAAAAGACATTGGAGTTTTTATTTTTTAATGATTTAGTAAAATGATTTAAAATTGAAGAATCTTGAATGGTATCTAATAGCTGTCATTTGATACCCCAACTTTGTGCATAGTGCATACCTACGTATTCTCACAAAAGTTACAACTATTTATTATAATAAGCTTTCAGGGTTTTTAAATTTAAATTTATTTGCCATAAGCAATGTATTTTATATCAGAAACTGATGATAATCTCCCACCAGTTCAAATATGAACACACCTCATTTTCAACTGATGGGATTACTCTACATTATATGCACCGACTGATCTGAAATTTTCACCAATCCCTTCTCGAAGATAGAACATGAAAATCAGTTAACATCCAAGCTTCAGAGGCACGCACTTACTCTCGCGCTTGTTTTAATTAATAAATCGTTTTAGTAACTCGGGCACATCATATTTTATTCATTCCTTCCACACCTCAAATTGAAATACTTTTCGTTCATATATTGCAGTTATCAAATTTTCTTCTCGGTCTTTCATATGACGATTTCAAGTTCAGAGTCTGTGATACATTCTACTTGACACACAAACAATATTTATCGGTACGTATGGGTAACATATTGGCCACGTAGTTTACCGATTCACATATTAAGAGTATAATATAGTCGTTCGTAACATGAGAAAATGAATAAAAAATAAAAAATTCGCATCACCCGCCCAAATCCAAAACCTGCAAAGTTCCGAGACAATGAATATTAGGGGAAGGTAGGGCAAAAGGGAATACCTTATTAATCACTTTTCATAAAATTATTTTACCCAACTGGTAACACTGCACGATAGCAGCAGAGCCATTGCTTCGAATTAAAAAAAAAAAAAGAAAAAGAAAAGTTCAATCTATTACAAAAATAAAAAATTCCAGGTATGGTTCCTACAGCCTGGGCATTTTTATAAGCGTTGAAGAAAAATGGAATACCTTGTTCCTGAAATGTAAGACATCAATCTTGAAAAAATTGTACCTTTTGCTCGACCCTCCCCTACTCGTTTTTGGTAGCAACAATTTCTATCTAATACGCATAATTTTGTTATGAACAAAAAAAAAAACAAAAAAACCAAAAAAAAAAAAAGTTTAATTAACTCCCAGCAAAATATCACTAGACAGAAGACTGCCAAAGCTTACGTAGGTATATGTACCACCATACGTGCGACATTTTTTGTCTTTTGCTATTTTGTAGAATTTACGAATTTGAAGTTCGAAAATTTCGCATTTGGGCCGGCGAAATTATTATATTCGAATCTTTGAAACTATAATAATAAAGAAACTTTTCTTGCACAGTTCGTATCTTTCTCAGTTGGATACTTAATCATTCAATTACAACTTTATTTCTGAAAACATGGACAAGCAAAATGAGGAGCTCAGTCCGTAATTACTTTAGTGACAATCGGAGACTGAATTCATAGCTACACCTAATCATCACGACGCATCTGGTTCCTGTTTTTTTTTTTTAGCGAATTTTTCATTATTGTTCCTTATTGTCTAACAATCACAATTACGTACAAGCTGTATAGAGAGGCTATATACTTATACTCATCTATCAACTCATTCACCACCAAAACCACGTACAGAAAAATGGCGCTAGTACAAGAGGACTAGAGTTTACGACCACACGGGTACACAAATCAAGAACTATACCGACAAGAAAATCATTTCCCGACAAGACTCGACCACATAGCTCGAAGTTGAATAAATGATTCAATCATAAAAATCACTTCAAGGAGAAGGGAAAAAGCTATAACTATATTTCCGGCTACTTTATCGAGTGCTAGGTTGCACTTCGTCACTTAGTCTAGAAAACAAGTGACGCATAGATCCACTATTCTAAGACGAGTATGGCGTTATAAGCTGTAAGTCTAACTTTAGGGCTGTACAGCAGACAGTAACCCAGCAATAACTGAACACAAGAACTGTAGAGAGAGATCAAAGTCTTGATCAAAGTGATGAAGAGATTTTAACGATTTTTGATGTCATTTACTTTGCACCCTGTGAACTTCTAGGTGTTCTTGCGCTCATCCTGAAAATGAAAACCATAGGTTGATGGCCTAGAGCAAAAAGGCCAACCTTGTATTTTCTGAGTTTTTCAATATAAATAGTTTCACGTATTTATACTTATTATTATGTATGTGTATTCTCAAACCTTTTCTCATTTTTTCTTGCCATTTTTACCTTCTTTTAACTGTTTATGGAATCTGCAGATCATAAAACAAAAAATAACCGTAGGTTCCATATGCTTATTTTCCGGATTCAAACCAAAATCAATAGACCGATTTCATGGTACGTTATAATCAAAATTTTAGCCAGTGTTGAACTGTAGACATACAAATTTACCATCTTCAATCAGTTATTTTCACAATAGGCTACAGAAAAACTTCATTACTTCCTCCAAGAAATGCTGTACGAGTACATAATATACATGCGATTACGTACATCACATTCATAGGACCTTCATATCAAGTCCATATCTAATAAGTAATGACGTATCACACTAAAATTCGGGTAATTCTACTATAAATCTTAAATTGTCCCTGTCCTCTCACCCAATAATAAAAATTACTCATGAAATTTTGTGCAAGTAATGCCTTTGGTGTAGTTATATAATAGGAAATTTACTATGAAAATATGAAAAAACTGATATTTCAATGCCAAAAAACTACCTTGTCCACCCTGAATTTCGGAAAACAAATTATATGGGTGTAATGTAGACTGGATAAGCTATCATCAGTGAAAATTTCAACTTGTAGACTCCATAGGGTAAGAAGCTTCAAAATTTCCAGCTGGAGTTACTGGAAAGCTACTGGAGGTGGAACCGCAAAATTTTGCTGGTAGATAGAGCTTATAGAGGACTAACTACCATAAAAATTTCAAATCAAATGAACAATTATGAAAAAAATTATGGGCAAAAAACCTTCAAAATGGCCAAAACACATTTTCACTCCCCAGGGGACAACCAGTTAAGGTGGGGGGCTGAAATTTGGGTTGAATTAGTTTTTCATCATTGTCAACCTGACCCCCAAGTTTCAGGTTGAAATTCGAAAAAGGTCATTTCACCTATCTTATCCTGCTAGACCCCTTTGTTATTTGCTACATATCTAATTGAACCTGAAAAAGTTCGATCATGGAAAAATGTTATATTCTCTACAATATATCAAAGAAGACGATTACATCTCTAAAACTACAAAAATGATTTAAAAAACACGCCCAGAGAAAAAGGTCCTTAATAAAAAAAACGGAACAAAACGCTACACCAAGCGCTAGTGTAACTGGGCCAATTTGCCTGATATCTCAACATTCTTTAATCCAAGAAGGTATTATTTCAACTTGTGACATTATGGCATAGTTAAAGCAATGATAAGGGTCATTTTGATTCAGTTACAATAATGACACATTTTGAGTTGGGTCGCATTTTTTCTGGTAAGTTTTGATGGAATAATGTCATAAGTTTGAATGATGAACTTTCCATTGCAAATTTTGAGATGTAACATTATATTATATGAGCGATATGTATAAGTTGTAATGGTGCAGAATAGAACTCTTTCCAAATACACCAAATACATCAAATTATATGTTACAATTTACAAAACATGTACAGCGCAAAAAGCACTCATTTGGACAAATATGTACAGTTCAGTGCAGAAAAGGATTCATTCTACAGAATAGTTCCTTTTGTCTGTTAATAGATTTATGTTCTGGATAAAGTTATAAGACATTTTTTAATAATCTAAATACAGTACTGAATAAATTTTGATCCTTTTACCCTGACTTTTCGTCTTTTTTCAGGTCAAATCTCTGATTATTTATATTATTCTCCCCCCCCCCCCCAAAAAAAAAACTCATTTCAGTATATTCCTCCCCTCTCTTGATGGTTAGAATGGTCCAAAGTAAAATTCTTTCAAGGGGATGATCGATGAAGCATTTTGAATTTCAAGATCATCTGTTAGGTGGATGAACATAAATAGGAATATTTTAATTTTATTTATCTACTCAAAATCAGGATAAGTGGAGTATGTGCTTTTCTTGGCAAGGCGACGGGGGGCTGCGCATGGGTGGAACAGACACACCGACTGACAGGGGGTGTAGGCGAGTTCCCACATCATTGCAGCTGAAGTGTTTACATGTAAATATTTCACATATTTCTTGTTTGCCCACAACGCGAGTGTTGGAGGGGTACTACGAATGTATACGGGGGTACACACCCGTACTGCTCTCAACACCCCACGCATTTGGATCCAGAATTCAGGCTACCTAAAGCTCGGTTTACAGGAGGCCGCCACGCTTCCCAGCCACCAAGTTAACGTTGGAAAGCAATTCTCAAATGAATATTCGACATTATTTCCCCGCCATTTTTCAACGCGCGCTAATTTCGCGCTATACTCCGTACCACCTACATTATGATGACCGCGGTGATGAAAATAAGAAAATTTTCGGATTACTTGACCAATCAGATTTGTTGAATACTGTGCGATGATGTCAAAAACCACAAGTCAATGTATTACAATCAGGGCTGGCACGTAGATGAATTATTTACATCTACGCGTATGTAGCGAATTCGAGCGTAAATAATGTAAATAATGTAGAGAATTGTAAATAATCAGTAAATACCACTAAAAATATCGACTCAATTGAATTATTTACGAGTAGAGAATTATTATTCACGGAGAATAATTACTTACATTACATACACCATTATTTACATCTACGTGTAGAGAATTCATATGTGTAAATGGCCAACCCTGATTACAATTGTGAGGCGCTATAGGAAAACCCACCTTCGGGTGAAAAACAAAATTTCTCAGAAAAGCCATGTTAATGAAAAAAGTCAAAATTAAAAAAAAATTTTCTTTAGTGAAATTGGTACACTAAAGCTTCCTCTATACGATACTATTAAAAAAAAATCCGAATTTCAATTTTTTTGGTTGCTTACAGGTAAAAATGTACAAGATAAAAATTTTGTAAATTAGATTTCAACGAAAAAAGACTCTTGAATGTGCTCGACGAGTGTTCTTATCCTCAAATTCGGATTCCTCATAAAATTTCATATAAGAATCTCGTATTTTGACTTCACTAGTAGGGCCAAGAATCAATTGACAGGACGATAAACACTGCTTATATTTTAAAAGCCGCTTTTTCAAGCGTATTTCTGGCATTTTCGTTTTTTCGTCTTCCACGCGCCAACTGATATTTCTCAGCGGTTATTCGTCCTACCGGCGCGCGGTTGGACTCTATAGTTTACGTATGACGTCACCAATTTAATTCACACAAAAAATCCATTTTCGTGATCTTCACCCTAAGGTGGGTTTTCCCATAGCGCCTCACAATTATAGTCCGTTCAAGATGAGAATAGAAATATGCAACCCGCAACAATTTTATTTATGGACGATTTGGTATGTCAAGGGGAAAGGTAAGGGGAGAATAGTCACACTGAAAACGTTTTGCGTTTGTTTTGCATAATGAAATTCGAATACGCAGAACCAATTAAATTAGATAGTGATAAGATTATGAGCTTCGTTACCATGGAGGCACTTTTTGCGCCGGGGAAATCATTTCTATTCTTATCGTGAACGGACTATAACGACGAAAATTGATAAGAATGAGCTATTTGGCCTCGGTCTAACTGAGTCACACGAAGAATTTATTTCACAAATTGCTAAATACCAGAGCCGCAGCGCTCGTACGGGCAAACCGAGCATTACCCTACCAGAAGAAAATTTTGCCATGAAAAACAAAAAAAAAGCAGAAAACACGGAAGAAGATTATTTTTAGCTTCTTCAAATAAAAATAGAAGTACCTAGTTTCACAAAAAATTAAGTATTATTTGCGACCGCCGCTCGCTTCCCCGCCCCTCGCACCATCTTTTTGCAGAAAATTTTCGACTTACCAAAAATTTCGATTGCCTTACCTCACAAAGGTTCTGCGCTACGGCCCTGCTAGATACATAATCTTTCCAGAATTTTGAACAACTAAGAAAAAATGCTGCAGCTTCAATTTCAAAAATTTAGGATCAATATTTACCTACTTTCAATCGTACTTTACATTGATATTTCAACAAAACGGGTATAGGTATTTGAATTTTCCGAAATGATTCAATATCTACTATTTTTACAAAATTTGAACAGTAAATTTCCACTTATTATTTGTACAAAATTTAAATAGCAAACTTCCAGCTAAAGTGTGCATAGTATAAGACGTAAAATATCCATAATTTTCGAAGAAGCTTATGCAGAGTGAAATAAATTGGACAATTCAAATAGCTTTGGGTAGGTACTATGGAAATGTTCCGAGACCTTCAATACTTCACACATTCTATCAATCGAAACAGTACCTCTTCCATAACCTTGAGAAAATTGCTTTTGAAAAAAAAAAGAATAATTATAGACTCATATTGTTACAACCTAGCGGGCTCAAATTATCTTTCGGAGGGAAAAAAATGAAAAAAAAAAAACTGTAAGTTCAGTAAGCTTAAAATTTGCGGATGACTGCTTTCGCCCAAAGTAGGTACTCCAGAATTCAGAATGTCACTCGACTGGACTCATTATAGACTCAAGTGACCTTCAATGTCGAATAAAAAAAAGCAGGACTTGATGAATTAAAAATGTACAAGTTTTCCATTCGGTTCGGCGATACGTAGAAGAAAAGGTTAAAATTTCGAATGATAATTTTCTTCGTTATTGCTGTCATTTTATCAATTGGGATTTTTTAAATATTCGTCTGCAAGGGAAATTTGACATATTCGTTGGAGTAAGTATGTTTTACTTATTTACCCAAGATAACCAAGTAATAATTATAATTCTTTTTAGCAAAAATTCATCATTATTCTCTGTTCAAAATAAGAAATGCCATCCTCAACCTGCAATAGGTACTTGTTCGCATTAGTTGTAGCGGCGTGAAAAGTGAGAAGGTATGGGTGCGCAGTAGATAATACGCAGGTTTCGCCAGGTATTTCTCATTTTGAATGAATCTATTCCAATTTTTATCAAACGAAATACTTATTGCCAGTGATTAGAAACAGAAGAGGTACTTTTAAAAAAGGCTACCAGCAGCTGGCTTGCCTGAGTCTTGTGTCTCAATCATGTAACTATTTAGATTTTACTATTGAGACTCGCACGCTACCAATACTGGTGATCCTGGGCCAGTACTGGGCGAAATATGCCAGAAAACTGTTCGAACGCTTTTCTAGTAAACAATTTATCTGTATGAGTACAAGCAGGAAGGTTACATGAAACAGTTCCTGGTCATAATTCGCCACGACTCCAGGAGCTTAGAGGTCCTGGTATAAACGGACCAGGAAGAATTGAAATACCTCAAATTCGTTTATCTTGAAAATTTTAATCATTTATTAGTGCGGGTATTTAGACTATTTTCAAAGTTTTATGAATAAAATTAAAGAGTTGACTGAATTTTGTAAATTTAACAATCAAATTAATATGAAAGAAAGTATTTTGTATTTAAGGGAAATATTGAAGACGTTACGTGTTTAATTTCAAGTATATTCTAGAAAAGAACAAGTATAAGTAAGATATTGTCTTCAAATAAATATTTGAAAAAAATTTTGGTTGGTTAATTTGGTAGAAAGTGTTGAATATGCCAGAAGATTGTTCTAACGATTTAATTTTTCTGGGCCAATACTGGGCCATCAACAGACCAGGAAACCTGTACTTACAGTTGCCTGGTAGCGTGCGAACGAAGCTCATGTAGGATCTATTTTGTTTTTGTACATCCATACGAAAAATGGGCTTTCTCGATCAATATTTTGGTACAGTTTGATTTCTCTTGGTGATAAGCCATTACTAGATGTTATAAAAGTTTTTAAAAGGGGCATGGAATCTGGTGGAAACATTTTAGGGGGGTGAGTTTCATCAAGCCACAATTTTTTTTTTTCCATATTTCTTAATATTTGATCTTTCTTTGAAAAAATAGCAAGACGCCAAGACACTAACTTGATCAATAGCGGAAAAAAATCACCGAATCAGGTATTTAAAAACCAAGATCAATGGATTTTCTTAGACATTTTTTTGGTCTGCAGGGGTGATCTACCCACAGGTAGGCCACTGATGCAGTCTGCTTAACATGCCAGACTAGTGAGGAATTATGTAGTTCATATTCGTGGCTAATACCTAATCGTCGTCTTTTTTATTATATGGTAGGATTTTCATTTTGGCTCAATCTTTGCTACAACTGGAGTGGCTTGGTAGTTGGTAGGGTATTTCGAGTTTCGTTCAGTTATTACTAGGAATGTTTTTTTATTTTCAGATTGAATTTACAATTTGAAAAATATTTCATCTCGACTGGGAATTGAAGCTTGAGCTTTTCAATCAACTTGGGCTCTGAGATTCGTATATAACTATTATTCAAATATGAACCTCTTCCACTTTTACGCAAACAGCTCGATCACAACTGAGATGAGAAGGTATATGGAGCTTTTGAAAAACCTGACTTTTCCAAAACCAACAATTTTCAGTTGCATGAGAATATTACAACATATGGGCAGGCCATATGGAATTAGCTATTATCAGACAAGATTCGGGTTTAATTTAGACACGTTGTTCTTCACAGTGTCAGTGATCTGGCAGAGTGTATGTTTTTTAAGAATACCAAACTTATGTATCTCAAAGTGTAACAAAGAAATCATCGACAAGAGATACGTCATGTTAATATTTGGCATACGATTAATGCAACTGGGTCTGATAACTTGTATAATCAAATTTCGTTTTTCCAATGAGCAAGTACTCCAGATGCTACAACTTAGCTATCGGTTCAGTGAGAAGAATGTTGCTGGTATCATCTCATTTAGATATCATCGACGAAATGTCGTCATCATTACACTATTGCTATTATGCGTTCTATCTAAGATCATTCAGTGGAAGGAAAAAATCGGGAGGATGGTAGAGGACGCAAATATGTCAAACCTCTTCGTGGATTCTTGTTCCTTCGTAAATACGTGGCCGCTCATGATACTCACTTGGCAGTTTTTTGTTTGGATGCAACTTTTCAGCCGTGCTTTGGAAGCATCTTTTGACGAGCTCCGATATGATATAATCAGCGCACAAGATTGGCCTCCTCTAAATGAGGTGAAAATCATCGAATCTATTGCACGAGTAAAAGTCGTTTTGCAACTCAAAAAGAAAATACTTTGCGTTTTTAGTTTGACTGTCGTTTACAGTCAGTTGAGTACTTGCATATGGGTAATACTAAACACGTATTGGTACACCTATCCAAAAGTCCTGTTGAATCTAGTTCTTTTTAGCTTGAAGTTCACACTAAATGTAGTGATATCCTTTACACCACATTGGATCGGACAAGAAATTTCATTAGAAGTGAGTTATCCACAATATAAGCAATAGAAAATATACCTGTTAAAATTATAGGAAATGCAAGTCTTAAACAAGGGTCCAAAACTGATTTGTCCCCGCAGTAGAACGACTAATTCCTCTTACGTATATTATCGTATTATGTTGTAATCCCCAAAAATTTGAAAAGGTTCATTCAAATGAGATAAAAAACAATATACAACTCACCAAGCTAAGATACAATGGGGGGGGGTGGAGGAAACTATAAGTATATACTATTGGGTATGACCCTCTCAAAAAGCTGGGGGGTTTTTTGTCGAGGGCTAATTTTTTTTTCACATTGTTTTCTGACTCCAATGGCTTGACTAAAGTAGAAGGAAAAATGCCGATATTCCCCTTTCATTTTTTGCACTTTTTTCGAGTCTCAAAAAAAAATTTATAAAAATCCTCCAAAAAAACTTGGAAAAAAAAAAGGCTGGTCCGGGCATAGGAAATTTATGTTCAAGAGTATCATATCCAAATTTAAACCAATTCGGTGCTATACTAAACGAAAAAAATTGTAAATTGCGAAGCATACTCGAAAAAAAAGCGAAGATAGACTGCACTCTTCGAATAAGAAATTCTGGTCACTATGCTGGAATCTTTTAAAAATCAGCACTTTAATTAACATTCCTGTCATTCTTTTTCAGGCTTCAGAAATGATACAAAACATCATCAATCTACTAGTCACAAAAAAACCTATACTAATTTATAAAAAGGTATATGTATGCACCAAATATAAAAACAGTAGGTAGAAAAGTAATGTCTTCGTCAAAAGGTACCCGACCATTTACGAAGTCTAAAAGACTTGGTAACCCGTTGCGTTGCTGAGTAGTATTTTCCTCAAACTCCACATAAGTGCACTACAAAATTAACAATTAATAATTCTCTTTTCCCCAAAAAGATAGCTACTCTCAGTGGCGGATCCAGAGCTCCATTTTGGGGAGGGGAAAATCCAAATTTTTTCAAAGCATGGTAAATGCTAAAATGGTGAGATTGTGTTTTTTTCAACATAAAGGGGGGAGGGGTTCAAGAAAATTGATTTTTTTGTGGATTATCGGTCCATTTTTTTTGGATTGGGGGGATTTCCCTGTTTTACTCCCCCCCCCCTGTTGATCCGCCACTGGCTATTCTAGCACTGTTACTAACACAATCTACAACAATCATAAGTTTAAAAGAAGTTATTTCAGTTTTTATTTAGTAAAAAAATACAATAATTATGGAAATGCATTTTTGTTACTCAATAGAGCAATCTGAAGTTGACGATACACTACATTTCATCCAGTGGAAAATGACTAAAATTGTTATCTGCAGTTCCAATATAAAAGACATTGGAGTTTTTATTTTTTAATGATTTAGTAAAATGATTTAAAATTGAAGAATCTTGAATGGTATCTAATAGCTGTCATTTGATACCCCAACTTTGTGCATAGTGCATACCTACGTATTCTCACAAAAGTTACAACTATTTATTATAATAAGCTTTCAGGGTTTTTAAATTTAAATTTATTTGCCATAAGCAATGTATTTTATATCAGAAACTGATGATAATCTCCCACCAGTTCAAATATGAACACACCTCATTTTCAACTGATGGGATTACTCTACATTATATGCACCGACTGATCTGAAATTTTCACCAATCCCTTCTCGAAGATAGAACATGAAAATCAGTTAACATCCAAGCTTCAGAGGCACGCACTTACTCTCGCGCTTGTTTTAATTAATAAATCGTTTTAGTAACTCGGGCACATCATATTTTATTCATTCCTTCCACACCTCAAATTGAAATACTTTTCGTTCATATATTGCAGTTATCAAATTTTCTTCTCGGTCTTTCATATGACGATTTCAAGTTCAGAGTCTGTGATACATTCTACTTGACACACAAACAATATTTATCGGTACGTATGGGTAACATATTGGCCACGTAGTTTACCGATTCACATATTAAGAGTATAATATAGTCGTTCGTAACATGAGAAAATGAATAAAAAATAAAAAATTCGCATCACCCGCCCAAATCCAAAACCTGCAAAGTTCCGAGACAATGAATATTAGGGGAAGGTAGGGCAAAAGGGAATACCTTATTAATCACTTTTCATAAAATTATTTTACCCAACTGGTAACACTGCACGATAGCAGCAGAGCCATTGCTTCGAATTAAAAAAAAAAAAAGAAAAAGAAAAGTTCAATCTATTACAAAAATAAAAAATTCCAGGTATGGTTCCTACAGCCTGGGCATTTTTATAAGCGTTGAAGAAAAATGGAATACCTTGTTCCTGAAATGTAAGACATCAATCTTGAAAAAATTGTACCTTTTGCTCGACCCTCCCCTACTCGTTTTTGGTAGCAACAATTTCTATCTAATACGCATAATTTTGTTATGAACAAAAAAAAAAAACAAAAAAACCAAAAAAAAAAAAAGTTTAATTAACTCCCAGCAAAATATCACTAGACAGAAGACTGCCAAAGCTTACGTAGGTATATGTACCACCATACGTGCGACATTTTTTGTCTTTTGCTATTTTGTAGAATTTACGAATTTGAAGTTCGAAAATTTCGCATTTGGGCCGGCGAAATTATTATATTCGAATCTTTGAAACTATAATAATAAAGAAACTTTTCTTGCACAGTTCGTATCTTTCTCAGTTGGATACTTAATCATTCAATTACAACTTTATTTCTGAAAACATGGACAAGCAAAATGAGGAGCTCAGTCCGTAATTACTTTAGTGACAATCGGAGACTGAATTCATAGCTACACCTAATCATCACGACGCATCTGGTTCCTGTTTTTTTTTTTTAGCGAATTTTTCATTATTGTTCCTTATTGTCTAACAATCACAATTACGTACAAGCTGTATAGAGAGGCTATATACTTATACTCATCTATCAACTCATTCACCACCAAAACCACGTACAGAAAAATGGCGCTAGTACAAGAGGACTAGAGTTTACGACCACACGGGTACACAAATCAAGAACTATACCGACAAGAAAATCATTTCCCGACAAGACTCGACCACATAGCTCGAAGTTGAATAAATGATTCAATCATAAAAATCACTTCAAGGAGAAGGGAAAAAGCTATAACTATATTTCCGGCTACTTTATCGAGTGCTAGGTTGCACTTCGTCACTTAGTCTAGAAAACAAGTGACGCATAGATCCACTATTCTAAGACGAGTATGGCGTTATAAGCTGTAAGTCTAACTTTAGGGCTGTACAGCAGACAGTAACCCAGCAATAACTGAACACAAGAACTGTAGAGAGAGATCAAAGTCTTGATCAAAGTGATGAAGAGATTTTAACGATTTTTGATGTCATTCACTTTGCACCCTGTGAACTTCTAGGTGTTCTTGCGCTCATCCTGAAAATGAAAACCATAAGTTGATGGCCTGGAGCAAAAAGGCCCACCTTGTATTTTCTGAGTTTTTCAATATAAATAGTTTCACGAATTTATATTTATTATTATGTATGTGTATTCTCAAACCTTTTCTCATTTTTTTCTTGCCATTTTTACCTTCTTTTGACTGTTTATGGAATCTGCAGATCATAAAACAAAAAACAACCGTAGGTTCCATATATGCTTATTTTTCGGATTCAAACCAAAATCAATAGACCGATTTCATGGTACGTTATAATCAAAATTTTAGCCAGTGTTGCACTGAAGACATACAAATTTACCATCTTCAATCAGTTATTTTCACAATACAGAAAAACCTCATTACTTCTTCCAAAAAATGCTGTACGAGTACATAATATACATGCGATTACGTACATCACATTCATAGGACTTTCATATCAAATCCATACCTAATAAGTAATGACGTATCACACTAAAATTCGGGTAATTCTAATACAAATCTTTAATTGTCCCTGTCCTCTCACCCAATAATAAAAATTACTCATGAAATTTTTTTCAGTGCATATTGTTTTTATTCAGTATGACTTAGCCTCCTTAGCCCCCGCTTGCCTGCGCCACTGGAGAGATAAAATAAAAACGAGTATGCCACGTTGTAAAACGTAAAATTCCGTATCAAAAATCAGAATCCATAGTAAAAATAATATTTTTTTGGGGGAAAATGGGACTCGATGAAGCCCTTCCATTATTTCGACGGCGCCATGCAAAAAAGTCGTATCTTCTGTTTTGGGGGTTTTTGATATCATTTTTGTATCGTTGGATAGGTAATTTTACGCTGTATTAATTTAAAATACACACCAAATAATAAATTGACTTTCAACACCAGAAGTACCACGTGGTATCATTTACTCATTTACGACACCACTCAAAATTTTGATACGGACTTCTGACTTCTAAAAGGATCAATATTTTGAGACGACACCACCTGGTCCTTTGAGTAATCGAGTAAAACCTGGTATTTCTAGTGTTAAAAATCCCTTCAGTTGAATTTTCACAGTGCAAAAGAGTACATATCCACTATTCTTCATGCGAAAATAGTGGATGTTATACGACTTTTTCTGCTCTATCAAAAATTAAAAGTGCGGTGCGGATACAGGATTTTTATGCTTCGTGAAAATTCGAAGGATACATCGATTTTCATTTTGTTTCACTTCGTTTGTCGTCTTCTGGAATGCCGCTAATAGAATTCTAAAAAGTTGAAAGAATAAAAGCCCACAGCCACAAAATATCGTTACATTGGTAAGTTTTTTTATGGCAGCAATTTACAAACCTTCTGTTCACACTCCTGTAAAATTAATTGTAAGTAAAACGAAGATACGACTTTTTTGCGCTGTGTCATCGGTTGTAGATTAAAAAAATTTTACAATAAAATTATTCTCCACTCGGGCGTCTCTTTAACGGTTACAGCGAAGAGGCCTCTTAGACGCGCCGCACATAGCGCAGCCGAAGCAACGAAGTGAATGGCAACGGACGGACGCGGGTTTCAACTCCACGGTTTTCCCCGTCAGTCAGTTGTTTTCGCAAGCACCACTCTCAACCGGCTAATGCAGTCGCCGTCCGCTCAGTGTGCGCACACTTTTTCCACCTCGACAAGGGGGGTAGGACCGACTGCAACCGCCTCGGCCCCGTCGTTACAGCAAGCATACGCACCTACGGCGCATACACACACGCTCGAACAACGGCCGAGCGACGCCGGCCCATAATAGGCGAGCCACACTAAGTCGAACCCCATCCATCGAAATTAATCGGTGGGGTCTCGCAGGCTACGAGCGAGAATAAGATCACCTTGGCTCGGTTTACAGGCAGACGCCACTCTGCCCAACCAAAAGAATGCGTAAAAACTAAGTTCTCATACGACGAGCAAAATAGAATACGAGAAATTCGATTCGGTAAAATAATTAATTTGTTTTCTGGATGGGCATCGAAGTTTGCGAATACGACAAAAGAGTTGCAGCAAAAAACAGCTGAAGAATCATTATGTATACTCATAAATGATAACGAAGCAACGACACGGACAACTCCGTTGGAAAGGTATTCCTCATCGCGGCTTTAACAAAGTGAATCGACTCATATTATTTGGTATATACCGAATGCGAACCGAACTCTACACAGTATAATTTAGTATAATATAAATGCCACTGCAGTGTTTCATTTTCAAATTGAAAAAAAAAGTGATTCGAATTTTTTGAACAAACTACTTTTCTAATTTTCGTCGGAAAACCCTGTAAAGCAATGCACTTTAATCGCACCGACTGTTCTGAAATTTTCAACAGCAGCTGTCTTCAGAGGATGTGTCTTCTGACACTAGCCCAGGGGTGCTGTGATCCCCCAAGGCTTACGAGGAGTGCCCCCCTACAGGTCAAATAGGAATGATGACAATCCTCTCCTCCCCCAAGAGCGCGAGAAAAAATTTTTGGTATTCGATTATCTTTAATATTTTTCTCTAAATTTAAAATGAAAAAATGGGCCCCCCCAGAATCGTCGACGAGGAGCTACTCCTCATGATCGTGCCTTCACGGCACCCCTGCACTAGCCTTCCAGAGTGCTCGTTTGAATTTTGATTACTGACTTTTTAAATGATTTCTATACTTATATCATACCAAAAAATAAAAGTTTTCGCAGCCAACTAAAATTTTAGTTGAAGCAGAACTTCAAAATTCACCCCAACGAGATGGTGGTGTATATTATAGTTAAGTGTATCAGGTGCATCGAGTCCACTTTTTCAACATACAAGAAAGAAAAAAAAGATAAAATTACTATACTCCATCCCTCAAGGTCTATGGGGGCTACCACACGGTGACACAAAGTACTCTCAAACGAGAGTGCATAATGCAATCATAGAGGAGCAAATTATCATTCACAGCTCAAATCAGCGGAAGGACACTACACAACTCGGTGGAGACGAACTATTTCAGCCACCATGCATCTACCGAAACCTTCGAGTAAAGAATCATCTCATGAAGGTTCTCCAATCCTCGTCTAGTTAGGATCCACCCTGCAGACCAACAACCACAGTGGCGTATGAAGCCGCTTGAAGTTTTCTCCATCAAGGAGCTGAATAAACAGGATGAAGGAATAAGATCACCTTAGCTCGGTTTATAGGCAGTCGCCACTTTGCCCGATCACTTAAGGTGTGATTACAACAGCTGATGGATGAGTCCCAAATGAGTTACACAACGCTGATGGGAATCGATCTGTTCGAATATTCGAAATATTATTATAATTTATTGTTAACGAATACTTATTGAATTGTAGATTTAAAAAAAATTGATGAAAACAAGGTCAAAAATGGAGACGATCATCGGTTTCATTATGAATTTTCTTCTTTAAAATAATTATTCTTCATTCTGTAAGTTATCTACAAAATCGAAATTTAAGAAGTAAGCGCTCCTATTTTCTGAATTAAAACGATTCAAAATTTATTTTCTACTTATCGGCAACCAAGACAAAACTGTCCTTAATTTTTAGGTAGGTACATTTTAATTGTGCTATAACGTCATCGTGACTGAAACGTAATATGAAACAACTCAAAAATTACAACTCACCATAAACTTTTTCAATATTTTTATTTAAAATTTTTATTTGATTTCTTCTATTTATAATACCTAGTTTGAAGATGATTTATATCAATGATTCTAAGAAATTGATGGCTTTATTTACATGATATAATTGTTATGATTATTATTGGGTTAAATATTTTTATTGATATTTTGAATTTTTTTTCATATTATGCATTGCTATAAATAGCTAAATAAAAAATATAAATAAAGGGAAAAAAAAGGAATATAACTAAAATAACACGCCAAAAAAGTCTCAACTCTTCTCAAGTCAAGGGTCTCAACGAATTCAAATAAATAAGCACAAAAATAAAATTCCAATTTACACCAAATAAAATCCAAATTAGAAATAACCAAAAGGTTTATCAAAATTCAGTTAGTTCTTTTGAGGTTAAAATATTAAGCCAGTTCGAGTGTATCGAAAAAAATTTTATTTTTATTTAGCTATTTTTTTTTTCTTCTAGATGAATTTTTTGTTTTTTTCAAGTTACAAACAATAAAATTGAAGATTTAAAAAATTAATAAGTAAATATATTACGTATTATATTCAAACTACGACACCATTGTTATCGATTTTTAATTATTTATACAATTTTGCTCCTCATAAACTTGAACTATAAAACTAGAAAAATAAAAACGTTTCGTTCAAATACTTATTTATAATGGCCGAAGAAATAAAAAAAAAAACAATTTTTTTCAATTTTATATTTTACTTTCGAAGTAACCAATAATCAAATTTCGAAAAATTATTTCAAGACCGTTTCTGAACGTAAATAAAATTCAATAAAATATTACCGACTACTTGGTGTCAGATTAACTCTAATTTTGGGAATTGAAAGTATAAAAATTGAAGTTGTTTAGTGACAGAAAAAATTACTTCAAGGCAGTTTCTGAACGAAACTGAATTTAAGAAAATATTATGTAAGTAATTATTAAATATTTATTGAGAATGAAAAAGTAGAACACAGTCGACTTTGATTTCACACAACAACATTTTTGACTTAGGGGAGGGTCGGGAAATAGGAACCAATTTTTTATTTCATCTTGTATTTCATTTACTATTATACTTAGAAACCTGAATTGGTTTCATTTTAAAGAAAAAACCCTCCTCTATCCATTAACATACAGTGGTAGCAAGACATTTTTCCACTATAAAAATTGAATATTCTAAACCTTCCTATTTTGAACTATTTCTAAAATGCCCAGGCAATAGGAACCAGTTACCCGGGCAATAGGAACCATTTTCTTTTAAAATCTTGTATTTCAGGAACAATCATACTTAGAAACCTAAATTTGGTTTCATTTCAAAGAAAATTCTCTCCTTTATCCATAAATATACAGTAATAAGCTATAAGAGACATTTTTTCACTATAAAAATTGAATATTCTGATCCTTCCTTTTTTGAACTATTTCTAAAATGCCCGGGGAAATGGGAACCATGTCTAATTTTCTGTTTGTATGACAGAAATAACTTCCCAATCTGCAACAATCTGCAATGTGACACACATGTTGAGGAGAAATGTGACTTTTGTGACACTGATGTGACTTATAATTCATCCAGTGGGTCGCATCACATCAGTGTGCAATATGTGTGCAATTACAAAAATACAAATTCATAAAATTTGCCAGGAAATAGATGGCTGCAAAATTATAGTGTTATCAAGTTTAAAACAAAGTAAATGAAAAAAAAATTTAATCAACATGACAAAGTGATAAAATCTGGAATAAAACATAGCGCGCATTTCCATCTATAGTCAGTAAAAAATGATTTTGGTTTGAATTCTTGTTTTAACGAATTAAACATACACGCATCAAGTTAATTCATGCAAAAAAAAATTGGGCAACAGAAACTTTTTTTGCCGCAAAGTGTGGCGGAGCTGAAGTAC
This sequence comes from Parthenolecanium corni, assembly GCA_038050395.1. Taxonomy (NCBI): domain Eukaryota; kingdom Metazoa; phylum Arthropoda; class Insecta; order Hemiptera; family Coccidae; genus Parthenolecanium; species Parthenolecanium corni. The sequence goes on along the minus strand of JBBCAQ010000014.1, from coordinate 2,423,033 downwards.
TATTAACGCGCAGAGTTGCGGTTTTTGTAGGACGATTAGCAGGGAAGTAATTAAAATGAAGAAGAGATGAATAGCGAAAATTATAGAGACAGCGAACGTTTTCTGACTAGTAATTTCAGCTGAATTGGTCCAACACTTTCAGTGTACTCAACTAAGTTTCAAAGTTGATTTAGACTATATTATACTCGTAATCCTCTCCTAACTGAAGCAAATAGGTAAATGAAGACATGAAGTTGCCACATCGTCAAATAGATATTATTTCTGAAATCCGGAGGTCATGAAACGAAAATAATTTACATCCTATGTCAATTTTCTAGTGACAAGATCAAATTACTCGCAGCTAAAAATTGTGGAAAAATTAGCAACAGGCCATCTAATATACATGTACGTATATTATAAATATAATAGAATTGATGCCGTCATCATTGGGACATCCAGCATAATGCGCACAAAATTTTGGGTTGACCACCAGTCATAAGACATGTATCCATGTCAAATAAAATATTTATAATTTTTGGCAAATGAGACTTGATTCTCGCAGACCGTACATATTATAATGATTATATCCATCAAAGAGTACAACAACGCACGTCACGCAACTCTCAGATCACCATCGAATCTCACGCGTTCAATATTACAATAAAATATTATTTCGAAAGAAAATAATCAAAAATGTATCCTCTTTCGTTGTAAGTAGTAGTTGCGAAAGGATAGGGAAGGCCCTCCCCAGAAAGCGCAACCCTCGCCATTCAGCCGCACCTTGACGCAGTCAGTGGGGCGAATATCGGTGACTGAGCAAACGCCGCTTTCAGCATTGTCACCACTCCACCCGCAACCCTCGACAAACCCCCGCAGAACGCCTACACACCGAGTGTGGCCACCACCGATGCACTATGGTAGAACGAACTACGCCAAGAATGTCAGAGAGACACAGCCATGAAAAGGTCGACATCGAGCCGTGATGCTCGCCCACTGCAGATCCGTTTAACTCGCCGACCACTCACTCGCGACTGATGATGCGGGCAGTGATGCACGTGAGTGCGCACCCCCTTCCACAGACAACTCACGGCCTGGGCACGAATAGGCCTCGTACGCATGAAGCATGGCCACGGCCAGCCTACCGCGCCACAGACGCACTACACAAGAAGAGAATAGGTTACCTTTAGCTCGGTTCACAGGCAGACGCCACTCTACCCAACCATCAAACGAGGAAAAAGAACCAGTTCACTACTGAACGAATGACTGTTTTCACCCTCGAATTATCAGGGTTGATTCGAATTTTCGAATTTAGCCGTTTGAAGAATTCGTACTGCACGGATTAGGTCGCTCGAATAACTCAAAAGAAATAATTAGATAATCTTTGAAAATTCAAAATTGAAACGATACGTTGAATCGTGGCCGTCAAATATGTGAAATAAAATTTTAAAAATCAACACAAAAACCAAAAACGATTGTACTTTCCATTTTACTTGGACTACGATAGCTAGTTTATATAATGCGCGGGAAATAGATCGAATTCAAATTCTCATAAATGTAAAATTATAACGCGGCGTAAGAAAAGCCATCTTACCTATGAAACACCCCTCAAAAATTACTCGTATTATTTCTCACCCAAGAAACTTATTACTTAACGCCATATTACTTTCATTCATGTTGAATAAACCTGTTAAAAATTTTTCAGATGTGGGTCAAGTTGAAGATTTATAATGGCATAATTACAAGGGGGGGGGGGGAAATACCGACTTCTAGGAATTTTTTCAGCGTAGTTAAGTGAAAGAACGTCTCACAAACACGCATGAAATAAAAATCAGCTGATCGGATTATTGGAAGTTATCGTAGAATAATTTTTTGATTTTCAGAAAATCCTTGATCCCTTTGCCACAAGTTCAAAAAGAAGGAAATTTTTTCTATAGCCATTTCTAATAATCCGATCGAATTGATTTTATCCATGCGCATTTTGTGTCACGGTCTCTCACTTACTTCACTGAAAAAATCCCTTAAAATCGGAAATTTTTTGTTTCATATATGCCATCATTACGTATGAAAATTTCCAACTTTACCCACATCTGAAAAATGTTAACACACTTATCATTTCAGATAAATGAAATACATCGTTAGGTACTTGGATGAGGACATAGTTTATGAGCAGGATTTCATTGGTATTGGTATCGGGCAGTTACGGTGGTTCCCTGAAAAACTGTGTTTTATAAGTTTTAAAAAACAATCCTTAAATTATGAGAATGATTTTCACTTTTTGTTGAAAATGTTGCACAATTAATGAGAATCAATCTGATGATGCGGTTTTATCTATATCCAAAAATACCCATATGATCCGGGGTGTTGGTGGAGCAGAAAGATGTGAACTTTGAAATTCAAAGAAATATGTTAAAAGCCCCAGATGATTGACGAACACTTCAAAGCCAGAAGGTGCTATAGTCGATTTCAAAAAAATTTACGGGAGACGAGCAAATAAAAAGTCAATTCTTTTGCTATCTTGGTTGAGTTCATTGACTGCGGAGCAGATTCGAGTTGATTAAAGCAATTATACTGTTATACTACCAAAAGGATTATGATTGTAGAAAAATTAATTTTCTCGTATCTAGTAAATATGAACTTTACCCGTAAATAAAACTTTTTGAAATGTACGTAGCACTTTTTGGCATTAAAAATACATACGTCCTAAGGCTTCCTCAGGGTTTCTCAAATGATTTTTTCATCGAATACCTAACGTGGCTCTGAAAGACATACACATTTAATCGAAACTCGAGTCGATTCAACGTAATTGAAATGTTGCAGTCTGCAAACGTTTGCAAGAGATTCACGAATACGATTTTTGATAGGTACATCATAGAATTTGAAAAATAATAACGTAATAAAATTTTTGATTAAACGAAGGAAAACGAGGCGACATTGGTGTCAACTCTATCAGTTAATTTGTCATTATTTAGATCGCAACAATAAAAAAAATGACGTCGCATCCTTCAAATACGAGGATGTCGACTTATCGCATCGGTAGTTGGAATGAAAGAAACAACACATCTTTCTTTCCTCATGTTCCGACGAAAAATCCATACTCGTATTCGTATACGAACCTTCGAAAAGCCCTTTTCAGTTTTCTCAAAAATCAACGTACAAATTGACTCGAAAAACTGGAATGGCATAAGCTGGGCAGACCTCATCGATTTAATTATCGGTGAAAAAAATATTCTCTTTCCTGTTTGGCCTGTTCGAGCGGTAGATGATCGATCAAAGGCATTTGCGCTAAACTTCAAAGTGCCAAACGCACGACACCGTTCAGCCGGTTTTCGCGTCCGCCGAAAACCCCAGTGCACCCGCTCCCTTCCTGCGGGGAAAGCTCGAGTACAACCGGAGAATCCGAACGATCCACAAAAGGCCCGACTAGACGAAATACCGGGGGGCACAGGCGACAACGTCCCCGCTACGTGCGTATACCAGCACCCACCAACGCAATTGACGACCATACTTCCGCCCGCCCTTTGCTAGCCGAGCTCCACGGTAGCCCAGGGGAAGGACGCAACAAATTTCCAGACAGATCGGGCGCTTACCGGCGAGAATAAGGTCACCGTTGCTCGGTTTACAAGCAGACGCTACGCTGCCCGACCCGCAAGATGAATTACTATAATGGTATACAATTTGCGTTCAACGCGCATTGCTGATTGAATTACTTGACGTTCACACCACCATAGATATTCGTCCTTCATTCATTTTAAATCGACGTTTCGATAGAAAACAAGCAACTTGAAAAAGTTGCAAGAGGTTTCGCAAACGGCAAAGGAAAAGATAAAATGATAAGAGAAAGAAAATAATAAAAAAAAAATTTTAAAATAATAATAATAAATCAAACGAATGAAATTAAAAAAAAAAAAATCAACAAAGCAAAATAAAACGAGGAATAAACCCAGACATCAAAAAGTCAAAGAAAAAGTGTCAAAATAATGAAATATTCGAGACAAAAAAATCTAGATACTTATCTGCAAAAGAGAGCAAAAATACCTAACATAGGAAATTGACAAAATGACAAAAACAACGAAAATACGAGTACCTAAAAAATCGATATAAAGGGCCAAGATGCCAAAATGTGTAACAAAAAGGGATAAGTAAAGTAATCTAAAAACAAATAATAATTAATAGCTTTTTTTTCAACTCCGAAGAGTATAAAAAACAATATCAATGATTATTAAATAATTCACGTGTACTTGTCATATTGTTAAATGAAAAATGAAAAAAAAAATTATCAAAATATGTCCAAAGCAAGTAATTGCATTTTAATAAATAAAAAAATAAAATCCTTTTGGCTTTTAACATAACAACATTCTTCAAACTTGTCTGCCAACTCAAAAAATCTTCCATTTATAACCCTTCATTCATGAAAAAAATAATAATGAAAATAAGTACGCACTACGCACAGCATAATAAATAAAACAGACACTAACAAAAACAAGGATAAAAGACCGAACTCCATTTTCCATCTCTGTCTACATCATGTTAAATTTTGTATTTAAAAAATAAAGTGATTTTAATAGGTCTTGGCAACATTGTTGCCAAACCTAATAAGGATCCCAACAAAAAATTTAACGATCCATCATTTTCAATCAAACCTCAAATACACTTACAAATAATACAGCTTCGAGGTCTAATAGACCCCAAATGACTTTTTTCATGATTTCCCTTGCCAGAGACTAAAATAAATGCATGTTCAGTTCAGCCTTTCATGAAATAGTACACACTTACTGGAGATACCTCTGCTAAAAGTGAGTTTCATAAAGAATATTTTGAGATAATATGGTGTCTTATCAGACCCCAGGACTGTAACAACGCGGGTAAAATTTTTCCTACAAAAATTTAGCTTTTATTTCGTATTAAGGTTTGAGTACAGTATGATAATATTATAAATAAAATCAACATAATGTAAGGAAAAAATTGATACTACCTAGTTGGAGATCTCAATGAGTGAAGAATTTGCAACGATATAAGTACATATAGGGATCGGATTTATATGAAAACGCATATTTTTTTGTAATTCACATGGAAGGGTGAGAGTCAGATAGTTTTTCGTTTCACGTCATTCTGATTAAAATAAGCCCAACTTGTTTTCACATATTTCGCATATTTGAGGTATATTTGCATATGTCGACATATTTCACAAACATTCATGCATATTTCACGAATTACTATTTTCATACTTTAATTTGTGATCTGATCTCTAATGTAGTCATGAATTGTGATGTTAGTATCAAGATTTTATACCAAAACGACATTTTAAAATTAAGAATTACCTATACTCAATAAGATTGTTTTCTTGTTTCGTTCATTCAGAAATTGTATCTTAAATTATTAGGTAATTGGTATGAAAGTCAAATTTAGCTTTAGCTCAGTTAGCTGAGTAAAACGATACCAATATTGATATTTCCATATTTTTCGCATATTTTTGGAAAAAATATGCATACTTGAATTTTAAGCGCATATTATATGCGCATATTTTCTACTTTTTAGAGCATATAAATCCGATCCCTGTACATAAACAAACAACCCTCAAGTAATAAAATAAATGTTCACTTATTGTTGGAAATATAGCACAATTAATCAGAATTAGTCTAAAAATGCTTTTTTTTCAACTACCTACAGTTTTGAAAATGCCATTGACATGAATTCGGCTTAATTTCGAATAATAGATTTTCGAGAATTTCTTCACCTACAAAATCACGATTTTCAAACACTATAAAAAATAGAAATCAATAAGAAATTATGGCATCATGTTGAAAGGAAAATATAATAAATCATTTTCTATTACTGGTCTTTTTGACCAAAGTAGATGTTTGTCCTCCACCTCCCTACTATAATTCAGATAGACCTCGTGAAACGCATAAAATTGTAATCGTAAAAATACGACCATTTCTTCTGCAATTCTACTACTCGCGCATAGAGAAGTTTGAAAAAAAAATAATTCCGAAAGACCCCGAAAATCGCCGAACATCCGCCGCCCACAAACCCACCTCGATAAACGTACGTACGCAATTAAGAAACTCGAGAAATGTGGTATGACGTAAGCCGAGTCATCACCACCGCAAAGTTGGCGGCCGGGGGGAGACACGTAGCCCCGCGCGCGCCTCGAATAGGACCTGTTGCCTGGCACTCACAACAGTCCTCACTGGGTTAGCGACCGAAGTTGCCCCTGCTTCGCGTCGCGTCAACGATGTGTGCATTAGCAAGCACTCACTGATTAGTGCGGCTGGGACGGCCGGTCTGTCGACTTCGAAACGCTGGGGTTAACAACGGAATTAGACAACCTTAGCTCGGTTTACAGGAGCGCGCCACTGCTCCCTGCCACGTAGACGAGGAACAAACACCGTATCCAGGTGTTCGAATCGCCGTCAAGACTAAAATTTTTTCGACTTTTCGACCAGTTCGAAAATTAATTATCGCTTTCCACAGGGCACAAAAACGATCAACTTGAGCGAAAATATTATCCGAGTACTCGTGATATCTCCGATAAAATTCTCATCGACGAAAGTACGAATACGACGCGGTATTTATAGTTAGATCACTCGAACAAGCAGTGGTGCCCACGGTGGGGTCCGAGTGGGCCAGCCGCCCCACTTGATTTGAGGTGGGTGGTAGCTGAAAGGAGTGAAGTAGGTAAGGAATATTTGAGGAAAAATAGAATTTGTTCAAAAATAAAAATCGTCTTGCATCATAGATGAAATAAGCTATTAATTTTGGGCTTTTAAGTCAAAATTGGGAGGTTAGTTTGAGGTTTTGCCCCACTTTATTTAAAATACGTGGGCGCCACTGCGAACAAGAGTGAAATCGGAGTTGAAAATATTTTCATTCAACCATAGTAACACTGCAGTTTATTTTTTACTAGCTGAGCTCGAGGGGGCTACGCGCCCTTTCCGCTCGAGTTCCGCTCAAATATGCTTGAATTTCCCTCCAGTTCCCGCTCAAATTTTGCTCCAATTTCCCTTGAATTTTGCTCATCTTTTGCTCCATTCCGCTCAAATTCCGCTTAATTTTTCTTAAAATTTGAATAAATTACACATGTGTTGGGTCAATTTGATGACTGGTACCTGATACTGATTTTTATCCGCAGATAATTTTGAAATATGCAATGTCCGAATGAACGCTGCTTTATTTTAGCCGAAATATTTTCATCATTCAGTACCTTAGAGACAGATAGTTCGTTAATTTGCTAATATATGGGTACTTCGATTGAACCAAAATTTCTCCAAATATAGTACGTACGATTATGTTCAAAAACTTTGCATTTCCTGATTTTTGCTCAGGGAATAAATTTTGTAAGTTGTGCATTGGTATGGGGGTTTTCGAGGTCGCTGACCACGAATCCGGTAGCCGTTTTTGGCGGCGACTCTCGTCCGGCGAGATATGGCCAAAAAAAGGGAAAAATGCTCCTGAATGGATTTAAATCGCGTTGGATTCAGCGTGAAAAATTGCTTAAATTTCGCTCAAATTTCGCTCAATCCCGCTCTAGTTTAGCTCAAATTTCGTGTTATCATGAAATGAATATAATTAATGAAAATTGCTTCGTTCTGAAATGCTGTGTAGAAGTGTAGAATAGAATTCACAGTTTTTGAAAATGTTTTCATCATTGGCAGGGAAATTAAAACTCCAATCAAAAAGATTTCTACATCATTATATTTCTGAGATTTCCCTCTGAGACAAAATTCAGTTTTTTATGTAAAATAGAAGCTGAGTAATCACAAAATGAAAAATAATGTGTTCATGAATTTCGAGTTGGGACACATCCGGACATTGGATTTTATATACAGATTTTTTTCTCCTAATCGCACACCAATTTTTTAAAGTTGTTCCCAATTCTTTCAATCGCACACAAATTTTTTATGCTGCGCTCAAAATTCTATTCTCCAAAATAATTTAATTTTTTTCACTAATCGTACGCAAATTTTCAAGGATGTGTCCAATTTTTTCTCTCCACAAAAATAAAATTTTGATTTTGCTCCCAAAGCTATCACCTATCTATTCGACAAATGAACGTCTAAGTGCGAATACAGTGCGGAATTTAAATCACTCGAATTAGAGTGACATGGGAATTAAATAATTTCGTTTAACTATAGTTTACTCCAGGGTATTTAATTTTTTTTTTCTAATCGCACACAAATTTTGCATGCTACGCTCAAAATTTTATTCTATAAGTACCTAATTTAATTTTCTCACTAATCGCCCACAAATATTTGTAAGGTTACGTCCGATTTTTTCACTCCAATATTATAATAAATTTTTTTTTGTTGCTATCACACAAATTTTGAAAATTGTCTCTTTTTTTCTCCTCTGCGTTTTTTTCTAATGCGCACAAAATTTGAAGGATTTGCTCAATTTTATTTTCTCCAGTCAATTTTTTACTCTAGTCGCACTCAAATTTCGACGGTTGTGCCCGACTGTTTTATTTCCAACTGATCATATAAATTTTGCAGGCTATGCCTAATTTTCTTCCCTCTATCCACTGATTCATTTCTTTTTTTCTAATCTCAACAAAAATATTGAAAGCTGTGCCCAATTTTTTTTCTCTCCAATTAATTTCACTTCTTTTTCCAATCCTACACCAATTTTGAAGATTGCATCAAATTTTTTTTCTCCAATTAATTCGTATAAAGAATTTAAATTCAAAGAATATGAAGAGAAGAAGAAATCATCACGATTGTGTTCATTTTCAATTCCAAAAACAAGCCGTCTGTATTTATCCGTAAAGTAAAATAATATTTCCCAATCGTCAAGAGAGAGAGCTGAATTCATTTTTTTCAATTTCGAAAAGTAAACAGTCGATATTTATAAATAAAGAAAAACTTACAGCAAATCATCAAGAGAGTGCACTGAGGACTAAATATTTCATTCCCAAAATCCCAACCAGAAACTATAATGCAAATAAACAGATTGTTCATTTCCTACACACAGTAGAGTTCCATCTGTATCATGCACATAAGGTGTTTTTGGACGCTCCTAGTCGACTGTAATTGACAGTTTTTTTTGGCTATCGGCTGTAAAATAGCTGTCAAGCAGTCTGCTGTCCGAATACGTTTTTTCATTTTGCTGGGGAAAAATATATTTTAACTGAAAGCCTGTAGGAGTGCTAAGTGATGACACTAGTACTGATCTAAATCCTATGATGATCTCAAGAAAAAGCAATCGATGATTACAACGAAACAAATGAAGATTAAGGATAAAATGAGGTTTCCCACTGTTAATTTGATCATTGATGAAGTAAATAATCCCATTTTTATGAATTCGTTGTGTAATTTTCTTGATGATTTTTTTTTTTCAACATGACTAATGTTGATAATTCTGCTCATTAACAACAAAATTACTCGCGATTGGGACAAAATAGAGAAAAATAAAGATTACCATTGAATTCAGCGTGAAAAATATTTTCAGAATCACATTAGTTTGATTTCAGTATATTTTTATGTGAAATAAATAAATTTCATCTTTAAAAAAAAAATGAAATTAGTAATAAGAAATTAAGGTGGGGATGTATAAGCCTGAATTTTCAAAAAACTGCTCATCATCAAACGACTGTAAATTTAACATCACCTCATCGGATGCTGTTAAATTTTTAACAGTTTACAGTTTTTCTGTTTTTACAGCCAAACGTAACTCCAAACGCATTTCTGTTTTAACAGTCTGAGCGTCCGAACGCGTTTCTGTCTACAGAACTGACAGTTTTTACAGATTCTGTTAAAACTGTAAGCGTCGGAAAACACCTATAGTTTGGTAATTTCCTTCATTCATTCTATGCAAACTTTCAGAGTGAATTTCAATTTCCATTACGATTTATAATTTACAATAATATTTAAATACTTGAAATAGAATTTTTCTTTCAATTGGTTTTATAAATGTTTGGATCTCATTACTTATCATCAAATTAGGTAGACTATCGAACTTCAATTTTTATTTCGCCTTAGACTAACATTAAAAACTGATTTTTATTTTTTCACACGGTAGGAATGAAGGGATTCAAATAAAAGCTTGCCAAACACAAAGAAGATGGAAGAAAAATTTGGGAAAATATTGGGAAAACCCTGCAGATACTGTTTTTTATACACAGAAGTATTCTCCATCCTCATGGTAGGAATTTGGAAAAACTATGGAAGGAAAATCCTGATTTTCTTCAGTCATCTCGTCCTCCCTGTCGTTGCCACAATTTCCGGTTTCGCCGTCTGTTATCCCAAACAACGATCTTTCCGATGGCGAAGGTGACGGCCATGAAGCATAAGACGACGATCTCATAAGTTTTCTGTTCGACAAAATTCGGTTTTCCTCAACGAAAGTAATAACGACCAAGACGCAGCAAATTAAAATGCCAATAATTTCGATTAAAATTACGAGATCAACAATAAAAGACGATGAGTCGAACCAACGAAAAAAGTCTGCAACATGAAATCATTTGCTAATACACCAGAATAGTGGGTTTCCACCTAGTCAGTTACCGAATACTGATAGAACATACCTTGTTCTTCGGTAACCATAGTTGCATTAACGTCTAATTTGGGGGTAGCCATTTGATTCTCAAGAGAACCAACTAATTTATTTGCGAATAACTTCCTCCGCAGATTTTTATGGTACTGTAAGATAAAATAATTTATTCCTTCTCTTTTTTACTATCCAATAATAAGGTATACCACAGCTAAAATTGCAAGAAAAGTTTTAAAGGATTATTTAAAATTAAATAAATATTTTCGGTCTCTTTTATATTCTTAGACTTACTGAATTAATAATCGAAGAGTTCGATTGCAAAAAATGCTGAGTGTAAAACTGGAAATAAGCAAAATACATACAAACTAAACACAATAAAAATGCAACTAAGACCCGATTCCTAACCAAAAGGTGCTAAATGCAACTTGCGGGGGGACGAAATTATGACCAGACCAGAAAAACATTATTATTATACTATGTTTGTATGACAAATTGCATAACATATTTTTGCAGGCGTCATTTCTCACCGCCAAAATACACTTCAGCCTTTATACAATCGTACTCTTCAATTAGGTAATCAACTTCAGTTAAATAAATGAATTATTTTGCGAGGCCAATCAAACTTATTAGAAATCTAAAATTGCTTTTGATAAAATACAGCAAATACACTCACCATATGAAAGCTACGAAATTTTATGCGAGATAGACAAAATGGATATTACAACAAAAAAAAAAATCAAGAAATACTTCAAGTTATTATACTTGACCGAAAATTAAAACGAAGAAAATTCATTTTCACAAATTTTTTTTCTCTTTCTTCGTGAATGAATCTAACTGATAATAATAAATTAATAGGTACAACTAGTTCTTTAGTCTTATACGTATCTGGTTTACAAACAAATTACTCTATAATTCGTTTAAGCTTCACTAGATCAATAATCACTATGTATTTTTAAAATAATAATACACACAGTCAGAAAACGGCTAACTCCTACCTATCGTTTTTTAATTCAAAGAAAGAAGTGTATACCTAAGCGTCCTATTGTTGGTATTTTGTACTTTGTTCTATTTTATTCGATCTTTTATTTCACAGAAATCGGCAATTTAAAATAAACTACCACCTTCTCCTTCTCTTACCACTATAATTATGATTCAGCGCAGTACGTATTACCTATTCATACAATTTTATTGTGAAGTGTAAAACTATGAGACTGAAAATACCAAAACGCTGGTATTTTGTTAGCTTTTTTTGAGACCTGAAAATTATTATGTGACCAGCTTTTTTTTTTTTTTTTTTTCTATTTTTCGAATTTAGCCAGGCTTTTTTTTTTTTTAATTTTTCAAATACTGCCAGCCCTTTCAAAAATTTTTCGAATGTGGCCAGGCGTCTCTTCATTTTTTTTTAATGCAACCATGGACACCTTTTCAAATTTTCTAAATACGGCAAGTCCCTTTCAAAATTTTTCAAATGCATCCAAACGTCTTTTGAAATTTTTTATGAACCCAGACACCTTTTTCAATTAAAGTCTTACATATTCTTCAGTTTTATTAGAATCTCGATTTTTGTACACAAAATACCATCACTCAACAAATTCGAATACTGACGGTGCAAATCGTATAACCACAAAGTATTTATTCATTTCAACGCTATACTATAAAGAGGAGCTGGTCAACATTCACGACTGGAATATGAAAACCGATTAGATAAAATCGTGTTCTGCAATCGCCGGACCAAATAGTGAAAATATCAAATATCCGATGTTTCCGTTTGAGAAAATTGTTCGCAACATTGTATAACGATATTCACTCGAATAGGTAAATAAGAGTTTTACGCCGAAATTTGCTCAAAGACTGACACGAAAATTATTTCGAAACATGTAAAAAGAGAACATGGTATTTATAATGGAAAGAATCAAGGTGAATGTATATAAGATATAGAATCAAATCACTTATTTACACGATACTTCCCGTATCTGCGAGGAGTCGAAAACAAAAAAAAACTCTACCGCAGTAACCTGCGCTAGAAAAGCAGGTTTTCATTTTAATTTGATATAATTCTGCAATTTGTTTGATTTTTTCAATATTTTCCACTTTCTTTTTCTATTTTTTCCCATTTTTGCATATTTTTTCATCTTTTCCTATATTTTCCAATTTTTTCTCATTTTTTCAAAATTTGTTTTTCCGCATTTTTAGCAGATTTTTGACAGAAAATATTTTCAATTAAATTTATAATGACTTTCACAAATAGACACGAGACCATCATACTTAATCATTTCATGATCTCCAGATTCCAAAAATACCCAACTCGTATTATCATATTCATTTATCTACTTTCTTACTTACTTACTTACTTACTCACTCACTTACTCACTTACTCACTTACTCACTCACTCACTCACTCACTCACTCACTCACTCACTCACTCACTCACTCATTCACTCACTCACTCACTCATTCATTCACTCACTCACTCACTCACTCACTCACTCACTCACTCACTCACTCAATCAATCACTCATTCATTCATTTATTCCTATTCATTCAAATTTATTTATTTATTTATTTATTTATTTATTTTTTACTAGCAGGTTTTCCTAGAAAACCTTCTCTTTTATTTTTCATTACTTTTATCAATTTTTTTATTAATTTTTTATTAAATTAATTACTCACTCATCGAATCACTGACTCATTGACTCACTCATTCACTGACTCACTGAATCACTGATTCACTCACTCACTAATTCACTCAATCACTGATTCACTCATTCACTCAATCCCTCATTCACTCAATCACTCAATTACTCATTCACTCATTCATTCATTTATTCCTATTCATTCAAATTTATTTATTTATTTATTTATTTTTTACTAGCAGGTTTTCCTAGAAAACCTTCTCTTTTATTTTTCATTACTTTTATCAATTTTTTTATTAATTTTTTATTAAATTAATTACTCACTCATCGAATCACTGACTCATTGACTCACTCATTCACTGACTCACTGAATCACTGACTCACTAATTCACTCAATCACTCATTCACTCAATCACTCAATCACTCAATTACTCATTCACTCATTCATTCATTTATTCCTATTCATTCAAATTTATTTATTTATTTATTTTTTATTAGCAGGTTTTCCTAGAAAACCTGCTCTTTTATTTTTCATTAGTTCTATCAATTTTTTATTATTCAGTTTTATTAATCTAATTTTTTATTTCTCGTTAAATTTCCTTTTTTAAAAAAAAAAAAAAAAATCTTTGAAAACAACAGAAAGACAAAAAAAACTGACGACGCTCACAGAATCGATTCGTATCATTTTTTTCGCCTTCAAAACGTAGCGTTAGGCAATTAGCACTACTTGCGCAATTCGCCCAATTTCTCTCTATACAAAATAGGCGATTACTCGACGAATACTGAACCGATCGCCACCAAATTTCTTTCAGCACATCTTCACTATAAGACCTACCCTCCATCAAAATTTCAACCCTATTGGTCCAGTAGTTCGTGAGAAACCGTGTGTACAAGAAAAAACCTTTAACTGCGCATAACTTGAGAACAAATTGACCAATAAGGCTGAAATTTTAATGGAAGGTAGGTCTTATCATGTAGAATATATGGTTGAAATTTGGTAACACTCGGTTCAATAGTTTTCCTAATATTAGCCCCAGAAAAATCTTATACATACATACATATATATATATACATAGAGATGTTTTGGGCACATGTGAGACCCAAAACAGATAAATCATAACACTTGCGAGACCCTTTTTGACAATGTGAGACCCTTTTGCGGGTCTCGCATGTCCACGAGGTGTATGTATAGTTTTTCTTACTCCCCCCACTCCGCAGACCCCAAATCTGCATTTTTTGTCTGGGACTCGCAAGTGCCCCAAATATCAATTGTACGTACACTTGTGGTTCACTCATTTCCTTTTACTCCCTATAAACTGTACTGTACACCTAACCAACAGCTGTGGGCTGCATTACATAGCCCAAGGCATCTGCAGATAGCCACTAAGCCATGCGAAGACGAAGGTTTCATTTCCGAGTATTTATAAGGGGGGTCTCGCAAGTGTCTTACTTTATCTTGGGTCTCGCATGTGTCATAATGTAACTATATATATATATACATCTATATATATATAAAGTTATACGAATCGCTAATTTTTGAGGGAAACATATTTTTGGGTCATGAAATGAAAAATGACCACACCCCCGACCCCACCTCTGACAATCAGATAGGCTGCAAAGAGCTGGTTTTCCAGGAAAACCTGCTAAAAACAAAGACAATCGTAAAGAGAACAAAAAAAAAAGTCAAAAACGAACATTTAAACCACATCCACACGGTAATACAATACAGAAAAGGTACCGAGTTTCAACTGATTCCGGATATTAGCCAGGCAGTAAAATATTTTTGGTTAGTTGTGTACCACAATATCCTAATAGTGTGGTGTTTCCGAGTCAAATTCAAGAGTGACATTCTTCATTGGGCGGACTTACTGTTTCCGAGGGGTCAGGGGTGAGGAATTGCTTAGGATATTCTCACGTTGGAGCAGAAGAGAGTTGATTAAGCTTGGTTTTTATAAACTCTCGCCATCGCATCGCATCGTCTCTGTATCAGGTGAACACTTGATTAAGATTCGAGAGAGAAAGGTTTGTTATGGGTACATCGACACAGCGATGCCCAGATCTTGGGAGGATGGTTTCCATAGAACTAAATTTATAGTCGACATAGCGTTCGTTCATTTCCAAAATAGATAAGTACAAACTATTACATTTTACACCTCAACGTAAAACAGCTGGAAAAGTTTTTGGCGCTTAAACGATGCGTTGGTGTACAATATGTGTGTACATTTGAATGCTACAAGAGCTAAAATTAGATGGTAATGTTCCTGAGACAAGGCAGGTTTTGCAGCAAGTAATTCGAAAATATCAAATAAACTTTTGCCCCCCGCTCCACAATAAATACTAATCACCATATAAGGTAACTATCCCAAGGTGCCAATACCAGCACGCCATCGAGTAGCCGACCAAAACCGGCAAATGAGTTCGGGCCTTTGTTGGCCACTGAACAAGTACCTATCAGATTTTGATCACTTCGAGGACAAAAAAATCGATTAAAATCGTAAAGGAAAATTCCAAAACGTTACTCCAAACAGAAGCTGCAGCGTTTAGATAAACAGAGTCAATGGGGTGTCGGGGTGTCTATTGTGTCTGAAGGAGGGCTGCTATCAATATACGAGAAGTTGAACTGAGTACTTTTATTGAAATTGGGTGGCTTTTGATCACCGCGCCGCGCCCTTTCAGTATAATATGTGTATGCGTATAATCTTCCGCAGTCGATACCGCCTATATCTTTGATAAATTTCACGCTTTTATAAATTACTACAAGCAGACAGAAAAGAAAAAACATGTTTTACGCGATAGCTATATACACTAGCTACTCGCGTATACACGAACAGCCACCCCCCCCCCCGCTCGTCCTCTCTCATTCTCCAAGGGTGAATAAATGCAGCAGTAAGTAATCCCATTATTGGTGTTTCCAGCCTTTTCTCACCTCTGCTCACAATTCTCTCCTGCGCCGCGCTCACCTAAAAGCACACCCTTTTTTGATGTCAGCACGACGTTTTTCACGCGTGTTTAAACGCGTAGCAAAAGGAGGATATGCCTTTTAAATTGACTTTTTATTTGGAAAAGTCGATTCGTCGATGGGATTAATTTGAGGCATGAATGTGAGAGGGTGTTTGCCAGCATGTGAAGTGCACGTATTTAGTGGTTGGCAAAGAAAAAAGTTGATATAGCGTTCCACATAATAGGATATGTTCGTTTGATTTGAAAAGGCTGTAAGAAAGGAATATTAGACTATGTTAGCACTCCTCACCTCCCCTCCACAGTTTAAGTACCCTCTCCAAGCTATTGTAGAATGGAGGTTAAATACGAGTAGATGAGTTTTACAAATACTACATTAATTCTTAATCATTTTACAACGTATAGCCAGCATCATTCTATTTTCTTGTCTGGTGCAGAATATTTTTTTTTTTTCAAATGAGCAAATATTTTTTTCGTCCTGCATTTGAATGTGCAGAATTGGAGGGGCGAGAGGAAGAATTGTAAACAATAAAATGTTCAGAAAGTACGCCAAAATTAGTAAGATTTTTAAAAAACATTAAAACTGAAACAGCGGAAAAAGACAAGTCATAATGATGACATAATTTTCAACACTTTTTGATTTTTCCCTTCAGACGTTTTTTTTTTTCTCTCCGTAATTCTTCCATGAGGTGCTGAGTATCACGCAAATAACTTTATGTGGAGCAGTTTGTACAGCGCATCGGTTTTAAACTTCCGTCCCGTAATCATGTATAAAATATTACACTCAGTTTTTCCTTCTCCAAGTAATGTGTAAAGCATTACACACCAGCAATTTTATTAGCGAGTAAT
Organism: Parthenolecanium corni; assembly: GCA_038050395.1. Taxonomy (NCBI): domain Eukaryota; kingdom Metazoa; phylum Arthropoda; class Insecta; order Hemiptera; family Coccidae; genus Parthenolecanium; species Parthenolecanium corni. Next base: position 2,406,126 of record JBBCAQ010000014.1, on the reverse strand, counting down.
TTTTTACAAGTGTCAGCTTCGATTAAATGATTTCAAACAAAAAATTTTCAGATTCAGATTTGTTTATTTGAATAAATTGTTTTGAAACCACTGATAATAATTATGCTGATGCGTGATTTTTTCCTGAATTTTTGACACTCAAAAGACGTTTTGGAGTAAAATAATGCTAAATCAGCTAAATACTGGTAATTTTAGAACTGCATACAATTATTTGGGCTTGCACTGGTGACATAACGCTTATTTAATACAATAACGTCACATCTCAAAATTTTCAATTTTCTAAAAAAGTTATACCATCTTAAAGCAGACATAAAAAATTTTTTTTCATATATATCTAACTCAAAAATTATGATTTTTTGAGTTGTGACGTTGTTGAATTAAATGAGCGATAAGTCAGACACTTGTTGCCGGTTTAAAGCAAGTGACAAAAAATTTTTACTATAAGAAGCTCAATAGAATACCCCTTGACTCATATTGAGTAGGTACAAGATTGTTCTGTATTTTATCACCTGCACGCTAACTAGACAGCTTCATAAATAATGTAAAATAAAGATATGAATTTTAAATAGATACTTTAATTAAGTTTAGTGGGCATTTCACTACCACTGGACGAGAAAGCTATACAGAGTTGTCGTTTGTGACGTGAACTTTAATTAATTTATTAACGCACACACACATGATGAGAACTGCGAGAACTGAATCGAATGTTTATTTCGTGTTTGTGGCTATTTGTTTTTCTATTTCATGATTTAGACTATGTTTCTATTATAGCTTTTTTCTTGGCCATCCATTCACACAAAAAATAAATTAAATTTTCGGTTATAATAGGCACCCCAGAGCGCCGATTCTGACAGAATATTCATCTGCACTTGTAAACATTTTTAGTTACCGGCTAAAATATTCTGAGGAACTGGTAGCCAAGACGCCAACGAAAATATCTGAACGTATTAGCCCTATGTGTGATGTAATAATTAATAGCTCAACTTGTTGAATGTGGGCTAAAATAGAAACGAAGAATTAGACTTTCGACAGTAATTTTTAGATATGCAGTGTTCGTCTTTTTCAGTTTTTCAACGCATAAAAAAACCCTTCAGAGGGAGAAAATCAGAAAAAAATTCAAAAAGATTGCAACCCTAAATTGACTACCGAAGAAATTTCCAACAAAGTGTACACACCCAAAGAAATTAATAGTAACAATAATTATTAGTTTCACCTACTACTGAACCACTTCAAGTAGACGTTTCACCATTCAATATTTTACAAAATAAAATAAAAAAATTCAATCACGACTTTGGTGGTTCCTGTCATCATACAATTATTAGGTATTATATATTTCAATCGAATTCTGGTCTACGATTAATTTTTTCTCTCACTTTTCTATCTCTTATTCCTCTTTTGATGTGTTTTTTCTTCGTTCTCAATATAGTTCATATTTCTTCACCATTATTATCAACTTCAAAATTTATAATGACTCCATGGCTATCGTCAGGTTTAGCTTTTTCCTTAATGAATTCATAATATTTAGTCTGTCTTTCTTCTTCACTTTATCTTTTTTTTTCTACTGAGAATATTCGTTTAAGAATGCACGCATAAGTAGCCGCATAGCCAAATTACATTACAGGTAGGTACCTTCGGGATTATGGTCATCATGTGAAACTGGTATGACGTTTTGTAGGAGCTCGGGCTATAATAACACAACATATGCGGTGTGATGCGATGCCGAGTTCATTAAGGCATAAAATTTTTCGACCGAACTATCTGGGTAGAAAATATAATATTTATTTTAATAATGAATCGAGAGGGGAAAAAAGCGATATGACTATACATGGGGCATCGAATGGAGTGAAATTTTTCAAATATAAAAATACCATTTAAAATATTCCGGCGTTGGGTTAATTTAAATGTACGCCGAAAAAGTGCCACATCAAGCGTATAATTGAAGGCGACAAGAGATCTTTTATGAAATGTCCGAATTTCCAGATAGGCTTTATACACGAGCTATTGTAAAATGAGGCAGGGGTTGTTAAACTTGGTAGGCAGATGTTTATCGGCGCGACCGTTTGATAGTGATAAAATGTTGAAGTATGATTAGATGGAATGCTAGAAAAAAAAAAAAAGAGAAAAAAAGAGGAAAATACAAATGAACACTGCAATGCAACATGGGGATAAGTCCACTTTTTTTGAAAGTCAAGTTTCGTTAGGGTTTAATTGTTCATATCGAGCCCCACCTACAGTTCAAATATATACCTATACGTCCCAAGCCTCGCAACTATCGCTGAGAAAATAGATTTCAAAGTTGGGTTGCTATGCCAAAAGGGGATAAGTCCATTCGCGTAATGATAACATGCAGTGATAAGCGAACGTGAAATTTGTGTAAACACGTTTTACACGTGCACTATACCTCAGCATTTCAGGCTTGCAAAATTTATAAACTGCAGAAATTCACTGCTGGTCCTGGTCGTCGTTTTTTCGATAAAATCTGATACCCTCTTTTAAAACTCTAGATAGGTACTTCATGCTGTAGACTTTATTCGTCACAATTCTCGAAATGTTGGGGGGGGGGGTAAGTTTAAATTTGTAGCAGAAATTTTTACAAAAATAGTAAAATGTATCATTTATTTTTACTTTAACGTGCTATGTACCCGCAACTAAGGCTAAAGACACGATGGCCCATCTAAAGAAGGAATGGACCCGCACTCTTCCCCTAATCCCCTTAGACCCACCGATTCAAGCACACGAGGGAATAACAAAAGTTAAAAATCAGTTCTTTCAAAACAGTTTATGAGAAGGAAGTAAAGAGCATTTTTGTTTTTAAAAGTATATTTCTATGAGACCAATTTATAACTGAACGTACGAATCACATTTGTTTTTCGAACATGAAGAATTTCTGAAAAATACAATTTTTCATTTTTGACTAATAATGTATAATCAGGTATTCCCTGGTACGGTAGAGAATTTCTAAAACGATCGTCAACTTTTCGCCATTTCTGTCGCAACTTATACACGAGTAGCTAGGTTATGGGTATGTCTTAATTAGAACCGAAGCACCGATAAACAGACCAAAATAAGACGACACTACTAAAGGAAAGCAAGAATTTATCCGCACTTTACGCAACCCTTAATGAATCAAAGCCCTTTACAATGAGCAAGATAACTACCCTCATACACAACGACCCACACACAGAGACACTTTCGTGTAAGTAGAAAATAAGTAAAAAATGTTCACAATAAAAAAATATAAAAAAAAACATTTTCCAAGTTAGTTATCAAGCAATCCCACCTATAACAACCCCATACAGCAGTAAAAACAGCTTTTATAACACGGTTACATGCAATAAAGATGCGACATATATGTCCCCCCCTTTATAAAACTTTCCTCTTTTTTTTCTAGCTTTTCTTTTTCACCCCTTTTTAATGTGTGCGGGCAGCAGGAGTCGCTATAATTTCACCAGCATTGGTAGTTCGAAAGGGCTTTATTGAGCCAATGAGAATATTCTGAGGCGGGGCTAATTTCAAGTTTATTTCAACGAGCTGCTTTATTTACATATACACTCTCGTCTTGTCCGGTGATAACCCACTTTAAATGGCATTTAACCACCGACGAAGAAAAAAGAAGAAAAAAAAGATAAATTAATTTACGCCTAGTTCAGTTCGCCACACTCTCTCTCTCTCTCTCTCTCTGAAAAAGGAAGGAGCAGAGAAAATAATTATAGTTAATCAGTTGGTGCTTGTGAGTACAGCGTGTTTCTCAAACCAGAAGTAGAGGGCTGGAAATTACACAGTTGTTTCTTTCTTTTCATTTTTTTTTTTCGATATTAAAATTTCGAATACATAATTAAGTGACGTGTTGGTGTAATTAGTTTGGTTTTTTTTTTAAATAATTTTTTTTGATATTTTATTTCACTTTGACATTATATTTCGAAAAATTTAATAAAATAATTTTCGCATAGCTTATTAGTGATTGTTTTCAAGTTCGTTAATTTACTGATATTTAATTACCGAATCATTTGAACAGCATTTTGCTATATTATAAATATATTTGAAAATTAATTTTTGAATTGTACGGAAGTTCGAAACGTGTTTTTCTTCATTTTCAATAATAGCTAGCAGTTAGCAGGGGAAAACTGTGCTGAATATTTCGAGCTTATATAGTTGTCAGATGATATAATTTTCATTTTTGTAAGTACCCACATAATAGTTTAATTAGTACTATAAAATTTATACTTAGAGATGTCTGAGAAGGATTCACTGTGCACTGAGAGAAATGGGCAGTATTAATTATAAAAAAAAATAATAGCTCAACTTTCCTCATCACAGTTGTGAATATTAGGCTAGGCTACTATATTTATTGTAAATATTCCAATGTTTTTAACACTTTTTACTATCTTAGATAACATTTTTTACTATTTTTGTTGTGATTTCTTCTACAAATTTTGGATTGTCACAGTTCTATTCAAATTGTAAAAATTACCGTTAAAATTTTTCTCAAAGTACAACCAATTCTCATTCTTGACTCGGAGCAATATATTTTAAGAGGAAGCAACTTCTATTTTATGAGCCCTTAAGCATAACTTACTATATATACGAGTCAATACTTCCACCAATTAATATACCTGCCTATCCATTTACTATAGTAACATGACGTGTAAAAACTTTCACATGAGCAAATGCTTATTTCTATACACAGGTTACTTTTAATGAAGCAGGCAATTGAAAAAAAAATTTACACACCTTAACATCAATGAAATGATTTGATTCTTGTCACCTCCAAAATTCAATTAGGTACTTATAATCAGTCAATTTATTTGTTAATATGCACAATATAATACAATGGAATAACCCCCTTCCCTGCACGCTCACACAGGGGCAACGGTGGGGGGATGAAATATGTTACTATTTACGGGATCATTGCGATGATGTATCTAATTATTTACTAAAAACGATTTTGATCTTATCGTATAGGTAGTTCCTTTAATTCCATTTTCCCCAACCAATGAAAAATTCACCGAACTTATAAGCCTCTGTACAGGTTATGCAAAATTATATGAGAGAGGCAATACCACCCTAATAGAGAATGATTTACTGAAAAATTGAAAAGGAATCGAAAAATTGTCAAAATTTAAGGAGCTCTAATACGAGTAAATACAAAATGAAATTATAAAAATGGCTCCGCTAAAAACCAAAAGTTGGACAATCAAAAAGCATAATTATTAATTTCCCTACAAAGTAAAGAAAATGTCTAGTTTATAGTCACACATGCGAGAAAATGATCTCATAATTATAACAATAATGATACTTGCGCACTAATGCATTTCATTTCCACTTTCTTACAGTCTAATTATATACTCATTTAAATTTTCTAATGAATATGATTTCAATTTTTTTGAAAAAAAGGGGACAGAGTATAATTTACTCCGATACACATTCATTAATTATTACCTCATTAATTGGAATTTACATAAATTTCAACGAATATTCAAATAAACCGAAAAGAAACAAAAAGGTTTTCGAAAAACTGTTGTCATGGTTCCCAGTGTAATTTTGAATAGGCTACTTATTTTTCTTAGAATGGGGTGAATTTTCCTTCCAGAATATTCATCTATGAGGTCGGTTGGAAAATTTCATACATTTCGCATTTCACTATGGAATAATAAATCATCACAGGCACAGGAGTGACCCATTTACATCGTTGGTAGGCAGGCACTACAGGTGCTTCCTCATAACTACTTTGATTTTGTATTATTATTCAATGGCCAAAAGTCATTGCCCATGAGATTTAAACGACACCTAACTCTTGAGTTGAAAAAAATAATATTTCCCAAAATTTATAATCAGTGGCAGAGGGGACTAAGAGGGCAGGTAAACATCGACAAAAAAAGTTGAGATAAGGAAAAAGCCACCACTTTTGCTTACATTTCAAACTGACCGCTAAGTGTAATCAGTCACAGAGAGTGGATCAACAAAAATTGTATTCATAAATTCTTGAACATATTAATACAAGGAAAAAGGAATATACAAGTAATTCAATTTTAGTGGCAAGGTTTTCTCGGCTCAGATTCACCAAAAGATAGATAACTTCCCCATTCGCTCCGTTTTGTAAAAAATTATTTCCGCGTTTCTCCATTT